>OY253749.1:23228009-23960295 GCA_958009045.1 Oxytorus armatus | reverse complement strand
ACCGAGCTGTCGAATTTTTATACGAAAAAATGCATGCATTCAACATTTTGTTAAGAAAATTGTTTATTATTTCAAAACTATTTATGATAAAAGAATTTTATATAACGTTTTTGTTGGAAATATAATGCTCTACAAAAAAGGTATCTTGTGAAATTCTCGTGAATCCAATATTTATCACGTAATTAGCAAAAAACTGTCATCATTTATTTCAAAAGTCGATCATTATGGTCAAAACAGGAGTTTGACGTCGAATAGCTGCAATTTATTTTTCGTATGTATATAAGATTATGAAGAAATACGTAGCGCGCTCAACAATGAAATTTAAACAATATTCAAATTTTCAATTTTATCAATTTTATTGTGAATTATAATGAATGATGTCATATATTTTAAAAATCAACTTACAATAATGAATTACATCCGGTGGAGCCAAGTTGCTTTGTTAATATCAGGATTTTTTTTTTTATATTCTTCAATTATTTGTACAATGAATTGTTTCTGATCTTCATCGTAAGTGAGACGATCATTGTACTCTGTAATAAGTTTCACTCCTCTTTCTGCAACATCCTTAACCACTTTAATTCCTTTAATTATTTTTAAGCCTTGTAAATAATTTTCATTAGAAATCCACTCGCTCACATCGATATCGAAAAATGAGGAGTTGATTTCAAATCTTTCGAAAAAAGCCATCGATTTGGAACTGATAAAGAAAACAATGTCCTTATCGATCAATGAAGAAAAATTTATCATGAATGATAATAAAATTGATAAAATTGAAAATTTAAATATCGTTCACATACTGTTATTGAGTGCACTACGTATCTCTTCATATTTCTAATTGCATATGAAGAATACATTGCAGAATACATTTTCGACGTCAAACTCCTGTTTTGGCCATAATGATGGACTTTTGGAATAAATGATGACAGTTTTTTGCTAATAACGTGATAAATATTAGATTCACAAGAATCTTACAAGATACCTTTTTTGTAGAGCATTAAATTTCCTATAAAAACACAATATAAAATTTTTTTATCATGAATAGTTTTGAAATAATAAACAATTTTCTTAACAAAATTTTGAATGCATGTATTTTTCATATAAAAATTCGACAGCTCGGTGGGGTGGGTTAGAATTATTGGACAAAGTTCCGCTTGCGCCCAATTTTTTTTCTTGATATGTTGATTACTTTCAAGGAACAATACCAAAGAATTTCCAACATCACCAAATTAAGAACCACCCTAATGTACAGTGTGCATTATAATATGGAGAACCGTGCCAGGGATTTTTGAACTATTCCAATGAATTACTCTGATCATTTCATTGAAGTCATCTCTCGAGGCAATAAGCCAGAATTCGTGGTATCCAACATCGTTAGCCCGATCTTCCTTCCTGCATTTTAACTTTTCTCACGAGCCCTTTTCTCCACCGGCAGTCACATGTATATCCTGAAAGGTATACGCAAGTGCCTACACCCTTGCTGGAATAGTACAATTCTGATACACAAAGAGACAGAGGGAACATGGATACACATACAGTAGATTGAATGTGCGTCCCGCTGTATTGTTCTGGACTATGCCGACACGGCGGTCGAGCACGGTGAAGGGATCGCAGGAGCAAGAGGCACGTTGCGTATAGATGTGGCTACACAATGGTTGGGTTGTTGGCGAACCTACAGGTTGCCCTCTCCACGGTATAAACCGGTACATATATATATATATACATTGTATTCCATACGGAATATAGGTGTAGCATGTTCTTTGCAGACCTCGGTTACGCAACCCATCACCGCCCGTTCCTCTGCGTTATCCGGCCAGAGGCCACGCTCGCATCGTATTACAATGGAACTGGTTCCCGCAGGGCTATCCGATCAGTGGGTAGAACGAACGAGGAAGCGAGCAAACATATTACTGAAACGGTGTCTGTTAACTCTCCCTCTCTATCTCTCTCGCTGTGTCCCTCAGCCACATTCACATTCTCCTGAAATCCCCATCAGACGTGACTCGTGGTTTTGTGATTTACGGTATTCGGTTAACTTCCAAATTCGATTGTTTCATTAATTAAACATACCCCGGCGTTGCGGCGTTCGGAGAGACGCGCCTGTCCCTTTTGAACTCGTTGAAGGAACACGGTGGTGATTTACTTTTTTTTTTTTGATAATGAACATTTTTTTTACGTTACAGAACTGTTGATGACCTTTCGCAGATATATTTTGCCAAATTTAAGGGGGGGAAATAGGGTTAGGACAGCGTTTTCTCAATGATTTTCATGAATTTTTTTATAGTATAAAAAATGAATATAATTTATTGAAACTTTGAGAATATTTTATACATATATTTAAGTATATACTATTAAATTTTTGAAGAGTTTCCTTGAAAAACACCGAAAATATTAGCGACCCCATATTGCAGGTCACAATCAGACTCAGAATTTTGTGTACATTCTGGAAGCCGCAATTTTCATCTGAAATCAAACGAGGTTGAAATTTACTTTTATTATATGTCTCTCTTCTATACGAACCTAAATGCTATCAAAAAAATAAAAAATTGAATTTTTCACAGGGGTCAAAACAAAAAAGTATGATTTTTTGCCATTTATTACAACTTTATTTGCAAAAAAAAAATTATTTTAAATAATGATAATATTCCGATTTTAGGTTCATATAGAGCGCAATACTATGAAGAAAGTAAATGCCAATTTTCAAAACGATTGGTTGAAAACTTTTCAAACTAGCGTGTACGCAAGTTCAAAAAAACGTCGTTTTTAGAAAAACGCGTTTGAAAAAATAGTACCAAGAAAAACAAGCGATATGTGGTCGCTAATATTTTATAGTATATACTTAAATATATGTATAAAATATTCTCAAAGTTTCAATGAATTATATTCATTTTTTATACTATAAAAAAATTCATGAAAATCATTGAGAAAACGCTGTCCTAACCCTATTTCCCCTCTTAAATTTGGATTATATATCTGTTTCATATGCATTATGAGTACATAACCATCTCATTAAATATAAAAACCATCCGGAAATTATGTGGAAAAATAAAAGGGCGAATCACTAAAAACATAAACCGACGCCGCCGCCGCTCCTTGAGGTCATAACATAAAGTTATATGGTCAAGAGCCTTCCCGAATAAACGGACTATCTAATGCAAAAATTATCGGAATTTTCATTTAAAATTTTGGGAATTATTCAATCGTTATATCGATTGAATAATTCGATATTCTTCAATATTGAATTATTCAATATTGAAGATATTTTTCAATCGTTTTACTAACAATTTATGAAATAAAAAAAAAATCGATTTTTTGAACCGTCCAACCCTATTTCCACTCTTAACGAAATTTTGTGCTACTGATTCGAAAATTCGACATTATCATTATAGAATCTCTTGCCCTCAAGCAATGTCCAAACGACAGTTGTTAATAAAAGTCATTCGGAATTTAATGATGAAAATTATGGATCATTCCGTTACAACGTCCTACAGCAAATGACCTCTATACTGTTACAACCACGAAATTGCCTCTTCCATTAGCCACGGAATCGCTGTCATTTCAACTGTCTGCTTGAACAATCATAGTTGTACGAGTTTAACTGCAGGGTAAGTAATCCACATCTGGATGTAAAAGCCCATACATAATACGAGAGTCACGGTATAACTGGGGAACTCGAATCACGCCCTCGAGAGCCTCTCGCAAGTCTCTCAACGAGAATAAGCCCTTACTCACTCTCTCATTCTCTCTCTCTCTCACTCATTTCGAAGACTAGCTTGAATCCAAATTTACCGTCAGTTTCGGCCCCTTTTGCGCCGCGCAGTTTCTCTCTCGCCTCTCTTCTTTCAGTATGAACATAACCCGTACCACCCTCTACCCCTCTGTCTCCCACTCAACCGATCGCCACGTCGCATCGCCGCACATCTCTCGCTATATCCTCGAACGTGGCCGCACGTGCTAGGGTGGCTGCGAAACTCACTACTCCGCGCCCACCACCATCAGCAAACCCGCTGAGGGACTCAATGCGCAGTTTGTATTCCGTGCGCCAGTAAAGAGTCGTTCGTTATTATACCATTGGCGTACCAGAGTACTCGACGCTTATATTCTCTTTCTCCCTCTCACTCGCACAAACTCCCTCACTTTTCTTCCTTCCGATATGTCCGATGCCCTCCTCTTATCTCTTTCTCTCACTGGAGAATCGTCGTATACCGCTCGTCGCGCCATTGAACCCTCGATCCCGGCTTTTATATTCATGTCCATACCCCGAAACTGCGGCAGATACGCCGTTGCGATATATTAATTTGCCATTAATGGAAATCGCAGACGTTCCTACGTACGTACATATACACTGCGAACGAGAACTCACGGTCGTTATCTCATTTAGCCGCGAGTCTGCAATCGCGAAATCGGCAGAGAGCACGCGACAGAGAAGCGCATCGAACAACGCGCACGATTTTCTTTGAATCCAAGGCTACCGATGACAATCACGATTTATCAAATTCTTCGCATCGTACTCGCGATTTTTATCGTAATACACGGAAACTTTTTGACAATTTACGAAACACAATCGTGCAAATTCGTGGATCCATTATATTGATTCGCGATCTTTGTAAACATCATCCGTAATTATAAGTTACTAGCTGTGCCCCGCGGTTTCATCCGCGTTAAATTTCCGTCCCTTGATTTAACGCGCCGCCGCCACTCCTTAGGATCACAGCATAAAGTTATATGGCGTAAAGCCTTCCCGAATAAACGGTCAATCTAATGCAAAAAGAATTTTTCAAATCGGATAAGTCTTTCCAGAGATTAGCGCGTTCAAACAAACAAACTTTCCAGTTTTATTATGGTATAGTATAGATATTAGGGCGATTTTTTTTTTTACTATTTTTTTTTCAGTCCCCACCCGAAATTTTGTTGGATATGTCGAAAAAGAAATTCCCTGAAAGTTACAGTCCTTAATATTAATTCTAAGTACTTTCCCAAAGCGTGAGAAGATTTTCCATCTAAAATACACGTAAATCGAATTTTTTTTTTTTCAAATTTCTGTAACTCAGCCGCATTTTATGATATCATATTGTTCATGGTTTCGATTTACTCAGAATAAAACAATCTAAAAAAGTGCCTTTTGCGGCGAAAGTGTAAATTGTACTGGTGAGTTGGTACGGGTCAATGAAGTTGATTTTTACTCAAAATTCTCATTTCTTTGCTGTTATCTCCGAAACAAATAGCTTTACGAAAAAAATGTAAACGAAAAATTTGTTGGAAATTTAATTTCCTATAAAAAAGGTCCTATCGACCCAATTGCTTAGATTAATATTTCTTGAGATATTGAACCTTTTTTATTTTTTTTATTATTTAATATTTCATATATTATAAATTTTATACTACTCATAAGTTAAAGTTCAATATCTCAAGAAATATTAATCTAAGCAACTAGGTCGATAGGATCTTTTTGGTAGGAAATTTAATTTCCAACAAATTTTTCATTTGCATTTTTTTAGTAAAGTTAATTGTTTCGGAGATAACAGCAAAAAAACGAGAATTTTGGGTAAAAATCAACTTCAGTGACCCGTACCAATTCACCAGTACAATTTACACTTTCGCCGCAAAAAGCACTTTTTTAAATTGTTTTATTCTGAGTAAATCGAAATCAAGAACAATATGATAGCATAAAATGCGGCTGAGTTATAGAAATTTGAAAAAAAAAAAAAAAATTCGATTTACGTGTATTTTAGATGGAAAATATTCTCACGCTTTGGGAAAGTACTTAGAATTAATATTAAGGGCTGTAACTTTCAGGGAATTTCTTTTTCGACGTATCCAACAAAATTTCGGGTAGGGACTGAAAAAAAAATTCGCCCTAATAGATATAGTAGTATAGTAGTAAGATAGTGAGATTGGGATCATAGGATGCAGTTATATGGCCTAGAGCCTTCCTAAACAAAATTTCATATCAGATTAGTATTTCCTGAGATTAGCGCGTTCGAATAAACAGACAAACAAACAAACAAACTCTCCAGCTTTATTACAGTAGTAAGATAACTGCGCGAGATTCACGAGTAGCGAATTGCTGTTAAAAAATATGTTTGTTCGAACGTTAATAGACCTAGATCATCCATCGGCAAAATAAATGACAACATTTCGTAGAATTTTTTGATACAGCGCGTTAACGAAGAGATTTTCGATAATATTCAACAGGTTTTAATTTACCGATGGAAATTACTTAAAAAATGTGATAATAATTACAGCATTGGGCGGATCTGCTCGCCAGGATAAGGCAGGAAAAATGTATTCGCAATATGCATACCGATACACGCACGAAATGAACGTATTGTATGAACTAATGCTATATGCATGTGTGCAGCGACGAACGTCGCGCGGTCCGATTGCGTGGATCTGATCGTGACTCAGAGTGTACGGTTGCAATTACGCGCTTTGCATCTCTTCATATCGCTCTGTGTACCATTTATATCGATATATATATATATATATGTGTGTATTACAATAATATATACCGGCATTCGGGTCACTCACGGTTGGACGGAATAACTGACGGACAGTGAGGTCAAACCAGAGCTAGAACTTGCGAACTCTCGTCATTATACGCGTGTATAAGGGGTTATTAATTAAGCGTATTACTCTGGCTCATTAACCCGGCCACCGTGTTCTCTCTCTCTCTCTCTCTCTCTCTCTCGGTGCGCTAATGGGGTTATCTCTTCGAAGAGAGCCGATTGCGGTTGAACGCAATGTACATAGGGACCCATGTACAAGCGCATTAGCTACTAGCTGACAAAAGGGCGTAAACTACAAGATTCAATTCGTAATAAAGTGACATGAATTACGACGTTTTATTCGCTAGTACATTCGATATACTACTCGCAATACAAGTACACTCCGATGTAACGGCATTACAATGGAATCTGTTATAATTTGCAATACAAAAGGAATTGATATAATAGCAAGGATTGGCTAGGAAAAAAACATCTGTAATTGAATCGTAAACAAAAGGGGTGGATTTTACGCAACTAGGAAAGTTTCAAACTGCCTTATCAGAAAGAGAGAAAAAGAGACGATGAAATAAAAGTATAATTATGATCCAAATAAACTTTGTGCAACTCTACGAGCCGAGCCAATTGTCATTGAATTAATTAAATCTACAAAAGTGAGCTAGTAAAATGTACGTTACAAAAAGCTGAGCAACGCGAAAATAATTATCCTGATAACGAAGTGGTAATGAATAAATAGTGGCGAAAAAAAAGGGAGAACATTCGAGGGCATTGCAGCTTTGCCAACTTGTGTTGCATACATTGTTTGCGTAACGAGAACGGGATAAATGAGGGACTGTAAAGAAACTCCATGTACAATGTTTATATAAGAGTTTATTTTTATTATAACAAAAAAACGATAGAGGGGCCCCACGTTGGGCGCCAATTATAAGAGTTTATTTTAATTATAACAGAAAAACGATAGAGAGGCTCCACGTTGGAGCTAATTTGTAAGATTTTATTTCTAGTCGCCGATCGAACAACGAGAAAAAGAGGACTCACGATTGTAGCCAATGATAAGATTTTCAATTATTAGAATATACAAATAACCGTGAAGGTGACACAAAAGAAATTATACATACGCGATCGTGTATAAATAGCTGGCGAAATAAATCAAGTCGATAGGCAGCACACGAAATTCTAAATATTAGATCTGTCACAAAGCAAACTCGTTATTTTCTTTTGGTTTACTTATTACATACATCTCACTAAGTTCATTCCTTGAATCTCGATCACACAACATTCATATACATTCATTTACATATACGAGGACCCAAAAAAAACCAGGAATTTCGTCATAATTTCTTTATTTTTTAATATTTTTACACCAAATTTTGATCACCTTCGAAGTATTCTCCTTTGACCACAACGCATCTTTGCAAACGATCCTTCCAATGTTCAAAACATTTTTTAAATTCACTTATCGGAATGTTCTTTAAGGCTTCCAGCGATTTTTGTTTCACCTCCTCCACAGTGGCAAAACGCTTGATTGCTGCTTTGTTTCGGGGTCGTATCCCTAGCACCACGATTCATCACCGGTAATCATCTTGGAAAAAAGTTCAGGGTCCTCTTCGAGCTGATTTTGAAGTTGAAAACATGCCCGAAGTCGACGCTCCCTTTGCTCGTCTGTGAGGAGGCGAGGGACAAATTTGGCTGCAACTCTGCTCACGTGCAAATCTTTGGATAAAATCCTTTAAAAAAAATTTTGGTTGAAAAAATTTAATAGTTTATTATTAATATTATTATTGATCGAAGTTGGCACGTCGAAAAAAAAGCGCGTGGGTGGCCCCGGTGATTTTGGCTCTCGATGTTATCTGAAATAAAAAATTCCTGATAATTCTTAATCTAATAATCTAATAAATAACAAAATAACGGACTTTGGAAAAAAGTTTTTTTTTCCAATGTCCGCCATTTTGTTATTTATCCATAAAATTTAACTTCTGTAGTTCCGACCAGAATGACATGTCTATAGATTAAGAATTATCAAGAATTTTTGATTTCAGATAACATCAAGAGCCAAAATCACCGGGGCCACCCACGCGCTTTTTTTCGAGTTGCCAACTTCGATCAATAATAATAATAATAATGAACTATTAGATTTTTTCAAACAAAATTTTTTTTGTATCTTTAATATGTAAATAAAAACATCCTAAATATCCAAAACGATTCATTTTTATTTTCCTACAAAAAAACGCCCTCCAAAAAAGACATGAAAATCGGCTTAAGTTACCAGACTACTACCTTAAACAGCAATCGATTTAGCCTGAAAACGGAGAGGCACGCATCCGGTGTTCTCGGGAGGAATCGCGAGAGTATGGCTCAGTGAACGACAGAGAGAAAGATTGTTCGAAAGATTGAATGAAGAGAAGAAGAGCAACAGGAAAAAAAAGATAGAGAAGCGAGAAATGTTTTAAAGGCATGCCGAGTTAATTAACTAATTTGCATGCACTTAACTCGGTAAAATAGAGAAGGCTCAGTATACGATATACATACTCCGATATTCATCCTCTGTGCTCTACGACACGTCCTATCTCAGATTAGTAGCAGGGCAAAATCTACTTCTACTTCTGTCGCGATGCAGCATACATTTTCTCTTGTCCATCTCTCCATTTTTCGAATTCTCTTGCACACTTTATCACGCTTTCAAACTTCGCCAGAAGTTCAATACAAAAGCTGTGCTCAAGTGAGAAAGCACGAGAGACGAAAGGGAAAAAAGGAAGAGTATGAGTTCTCGGGATAACAAGTGAAGGGGATTAAACCGACAGCAATGGGCGATGTTGAAGTTTGCTTCGTTGAAATGCAACGAAAATACGTTTTTAACATCGTCATTTTTCGTATTGCCCTCGCTTCTTTTGCTGATTTTGGCCCGGGTCCTCAAAAGAGAACTCCAGAAAAAGTTTTAACGTTTTTTGTCTAAGTTAATCCAACCTCGAGGGGGATGAAATGGTATAAAAAATTCTAATTTCGTTTCATCCCAACGATGCAAACTTCAGTATCAGATATAAAATACGTGATTGAACGGGTCGCTGAAATGCCATAAAGGTATGCTTTGTAAGGAATCAATTTATAAAATTTCCTTAACCAACCATTGACTGGTAATATGCACTCTACTTATGTACTCATTGATAATACACAGGAGAGTATATGCTCGTTGCGGATCATACGACTCGAGAGTCGTGAGCACTCTATTGAAACGAAGATAATAAACACATCATGATTTATTTGCGTTAGTTGAGATATTACTCTCGCTCGAGATGAAGACCACATAGCGGTACGGAGTACATCTATAACTGCACTCTATGAGCTTTTCCTCTTCCTCTCTTTCTCTCTCACTCTCTCTCTCTCTCTCTCTCTTTCTCTCTCTCTCTCTCACTCTTTTATTTCTTCTCTCTTGAAACGAATGTACGACAGCGAAGCAAGAAGAGATAGGGTGGGTGACGAGAGACAAGTGGATACTTCCCTCTCTCCGTATTGCTCGACAAATGCTCTGTGCTTTGCTGCTACTGTTCCGACATTGAGCCAACAAAACAAGGGGATTCATCATTGTTTTATTGGCTAGACCAGAGAGGGGCCCACTTCTTTTTTCTCACTCTTATATTTTATTTTTCCACTCTCATCCCCCCAACTCCTCGTCGTCATATAATACTTTGATATTCTAAAGTTTCACGAAAATTTCTTTTCTTTCCCATGCATCTTAGAGATTTCCGGTGCCTCTTGCCTCGGTGCGCTCTCTCGTTGCGAAGCTTTAACGACAAAAACAGACACGACCGAACGGCAAATAGTTGGTCGGAGATAAATTGAGAGAGAAACGAAAAGCGAGAGAAGATTATACAACGACGAAGACGACGACGACAACGACAGTGATGGCCCTTTACGGCTGCTGCTTATGGGCTCTCTAGCTCGCTGGTTTTGCGGCGTTAACATACGGGCATGGACGAGTGGTGACTGTCTGTGTATTCGGGTATTTGGGTCAAGTGCTCGCACCCGCGAGAAGCTTCCACTTCGAGAACTCTTATAAGCACTCGTAAAATAGTATATCGAGTTTTCTCTAGCACGTTCGCTGCATCTGAGTACAATAATAATAATAATTCGAGAGATATGGTGAGAATAGAGTCGGAGAAACGTAAAAAAGAAAATCATCTATGGAACAGTTAGAGCGATAATGGAGAGAAGAAATAGAGCGAAGAATGAAAATTAACCTTGCTTGAACCAAAAAGTTTGTAATTTACAGCTACCGTTTTTTTTTTTTCCCCGGATGCTTATATGTCGAATTGATGACAATTTCAAGATTATTCCGTGTCTGATGTTCACGCAATGTTATACGTAAACGTATAACTATTAATATAGCAGTCCCCTTCGTGAAGACTCGGGGGGGGGGGGGGGGGGTAATTGCGCGCACAGGAAGATGAAGATTGTCGTAAATACGTCAAATCACCGCCTCTCTCGGTTTCCTAAGCCCACACGTGTAGCAGAGGCTCATTGACATACCTATATATGTTTATATAGATACACACACGCTCATTTCGTCCAGGCCAGAGGTTCCCGCCATTCCCGCTCGCTCTCGCTCTCTCGTTAGTTCTGTTCCCGCGCTATACGATTGAATGACTTCCGGACCGGGAGAGCGGATGTACACGGCGTGGAGAATCGAACTTCCTAGGGATATTTCGATTGACGCGACCTCGACCACTCGAGTGTTTAACGGGCCAACAGCACGAAGCCCCTGTACAGAAATCTCACCATCGGTTCACGTTACGTTATATACCACTCGTGACGCTCTGTTGTTGTAAATACAGAAGCCAGCAATCGTCTGAGATCCCATTATTCTACATAGTCTACTGGTAAAACCCGGCAGACGTTGTCCTGCCTGGTTTGTTATTATTGAGAATTGGGGACAATAAAAATCACAAATTATTCCGTGTCGTCGATACGATGGCGAGTTAGAACAACGTGGATAGCGCGAAAATATTCTTCGTGCTCAAATACTCATGTATACCAATTTTCATGGCGATCGGTTGAACGGTATAGAAGTTGATGTGCTGCAACGCCATCTAGTGGCGAGTTACAACAAAGTGGATAGCAGAAAAACCTTCTCCATGAAAAAATACACATATGTGCCAACCTTCATGGTGATATCGATCAAACGGTGTCGAAGTCTATTAAGCTCAAACAGATATACAAACATCCATTTATATACGAGGGGGGACCCAAAAAAAACGGGAATTGCGCTGCGACGGGGAGGGAGAGTGCGGGAACCCATTGCTCGACCAGGTGTCCGTTGGGGACACGTCTTCTGAGTTAGTGTGCGAAGTTCTGTCGCCGTGAGTGCATCGGTTCGCCCGTGGGAATTTTTGTAGTCAAACAACTTTTTCCATTTCGGCGAAAACGTGATGGCCGATTGTCGAGAGCAACGCGCGGCTGTGAAATTTTGTTTCCTGTTGGAGAAATCGGCCGCGGAAACTACTGTAATACTTAAGACTGCTTATGGAGATGCTGCCCCGAGTAAAACCAGAGACTACGAGTGGTTTTCACGTTTTAAAAATGGAGAAACGTCAATTGAAGACCAACCCCGTTCAGGACGCCCCTCAACGTCAAGAAGTGACGAAAACGTCGACAAAATCAATGCTCTCATTCGTGAAGACCGTCGCCGAATCATTGATCAACTCTGTGAGATGTCTGGAATATCATGGAGTTCAATTCAGACGATTTTATCCAAAGATTTGCACATGAGCAGAGTTGCAGCCAAATTTGTCCCTCGGCTTCTCACAGACGAGCAAAGGGAGCGTCGACTTCGGGCATGTTTTGAACTTCAAAATCAGCTCGAAGAGGACCCTGAACTTTTTTCCAAGGTGATTACTGGTGATGAATCGTGGTGCTATGGATACGACCCCGAAACAAAGCAGCAATCAAGCGTTTCGCCACTGTGGAGGAGGTAAAACAAAAATCGCTGGAAGGCCTAAAGAACATCCCGAGAAGTGAATTTAAAAAATGTTTTGAACATTGGAAGGATCGCTTGCAGAGGTGCGTTGTGGTCAAAGGAGAATACTTTGAAGGTGATCAAAATTTGGTGTAAAAATATTAAAAAATAAAGAAATTATGACGAAATTCCCGTTTGTTTTGGGTCCCCCCTCGTATAAAACTAGCTGACCCGACAGATGTTGTCCCGTCTGAGCTATGAATATTCAATACGAACTGGAATAAATAATTCAAAAAAATTATTTCAAAAACATAGTGTTCATTGTAACTGAAAATAAAAAATTGACTTCCTTAGTGTTTCTGTATAACCATGTATACCACGTGTTAGCGTTTAATATAAGACATGATTGCGGTGAACTATAACTGCGATGAACAAACACTTCTCAAAAAAGTCACTCAACAAACTCAAAACTGGATAAATGTTCAGATCGAATGGACTGTACACTAAGAAATGAATAAATGGATTTTTTTATCGCTTCGTGCGAACTGTCAAACGTGGGAAGGTTAAATAGCCGTTGAGTTTTCTTAAATTTTCCAATTTTCTGCGCAATTTTCCTAATTTTTCTTTCCGTAAGAACCTTCTACGAAGTATTAGAAAACTTAAAAAAAAAGATGAATGAAATCGGTAAAGTCGTTCTCGAGTTATGGCGTGACCAAGGGAAATAGGGATTCATTTTTATATAGATAGATTGCTCCCGATTCTAGGAAAAAGTTGGCTTCCAAAAAATTGATTCCGGAAAATTGACGACCTGAAAAAATGGCCCCTGTAAACATAAGACCCTGGAAAATGGGCCCAGAATGAATGGTCGGCGGTGTCTATGATCGGAATCCGATGAGAACTGTACAATCAGTGAGCTAACGCATATGTAAACAAGCAAAACACCAAAAAGGCTTCTGAGCGGCTTTTCGAACAAAGCTAAAAATCTCGAACAAACCGAAAAAATTCGAACGAACGCAAAAAAAAACTTAAACAAAGCTAAAAAATCATATGGGAGTCTCCGCTCTTGGATCCCGTCGGCATTAATTCGAGAGGTCTTTTTCCGGGGGACAAATTTGCCCGAATCAATTTTCCACGATAATTCTTATCGCTTATTATTTTATTAAAATATAATATAAATTTACCTGTCATTGCTTAACGAAAAGAAAAAAATAATTTCTTAAGGGGGGAAATAGGGTTAGACGGTTCAAAAAATCGATTTTTTTTTAATTTCATAAATTGTTAGTAAAACTATTGAAAAATATGTTCCCAAAATTTTAAATGAAAATTCCGACTCGTTCCATTGTTATAAGCCATTAAAGTGAGTAGCTCTCCTTCAGGCCCCGAGCGCGCCTCGTGTTTCAAACGCGTTTTTCTGAAAACGACTTTTTTTTAACTTGCGTATACGCTAGTTTGAAAAGTTTTCAACCAATCGTTTTGAAAATTGGCAGTTACATTCTTCATAGTATTGCGCTCTATATGAACCTAAAATTGGAATATTATCATTATTTAAAATAATTTTTTTTTGCAAATAAAGTTGTAAAAAATGGCAAAAAATCATGCCTTTTTGTTTTGACCCCTGTAAAAAATTCAATTTTCTATTTTTTTGATAGCATCTAGGTTCGTATAGAAGAGAGACATATAATAAAAGTAAATTCCAACCTCGTTTGATTTCAGATGAAAATTGCGGCTTCCAGAATGTACGCAAAATGCTGAGTCTGATTGTGACCTGCAATATGGGATCGCTAATATTTTCGGTGTTTTTCAAGGAAATTCTTCAAAAATTTTATAGTATATACTTAAATATATGTATAAAATATTCTCAAAGTTTCAATAAATAATATTCATTTATTATACTATAAAAAAATTCATGAAAATCATTGAAAAAACGCTGTCCCAACCCTATTTCCTCCTTTAAGGCACAAAGGTATTAAATTGCACCGCTGGAAAATGTTTTCTCGCCTAACCTGATAGATAAAGAAAAGGGATGCTTAAACGAAGTTCATTAATACAACAGGAATCTTGTTTCGATATAGGAGGTTCCCTGCGACTCGTAAATCATCCTCCGAGTATCACTGTTAGGACGTCTATATACCCTGACACTGACGTATACACGTGTAGCTGTATGTAATATTTTTTTTTTTTACAATCGCATGCCTCGCGATCCAGCTAATCTACGCTCCACTTCGTACAGCGGGCTCCGAGACATTCCAACGCCCACGCATCCGCGGTATGTATCTCATTACAATTTGCTACTCCTCTCGAAGCGACACGCTCGCGCGTTTTCTCGACGGTAAATTCCGGAATAACCGTCAAGAACGACACGCGCGACTCTCTGAATTACTTTTGATTGACTCTGATTTCATCACAATCGACATTGGTATACTAGGAAAAATGTAACAAGCGATAAAACGATCGACATTTTTTTTCGTCAGAGAACTTTGTTTTACGATATAAAACTAAACGACTAAAGGTCCTTGGCGTTTTAATTATGAGGGAGAAATGCGAATGGTAATGAACGGAAATTATACGGGAGGATTGTACGTAACGAAGCTTTCTTTGAAACAGAGGGGTAAAGAGAGAATTTATGTTATTTATATTAGAGCTGGAATGGAGCGAATCTTCGAGAGTGTCGTCGACGCGCGTTGACATCGTTGGGTGTTTCTCAGGAGGAAATTGAATTAAGTGAAGGATCGTCGGGGCGGCTAAAAGGTGCCTTTGTGCCGAGCGAGACCGCTCGTTTACCGATGGCGTCGGGAAGCTTTGTCCCTCCCTCTCTCTCTCTCTCTCTCTCTTTGACGCTTTCATCGTCATGCATTCTCTCGTGTTAAAGCACATTGAGAGCAAAGCAAAGCTCTATGAAAGACTCGATTGCCGGGAGGAACAAAATCGCGGGATTTCACAAGCCCCTGCAAGCTCTGGCTCGAGGCACTTGCTATAAAGTGTATGAAATCCGATAATTTACATTTTGATTAATAATTTTATTGTATAAAATTGAGTAAATTCGAGCACCAGAACATAAGGATTCTAATGATCCTTCAAACTACAAAGGAATCGTATTTCATGTGTAATTTTGAATGGGCGAATGGAATATTCCGGGAGGAGAGAGAAGACGGATTGGATAGAACGAAAGCCTAGTAATCGAGGGTTGCAATGCGAATTGGGAAACGTGGTCGGGCAGAAAAGTGGAAGGGGTGAACAGTTGATGCTGTACTCCAATTCCTGTATCACACGAGCCAGATGGAGGCAATGTTTGAAGTGGTCAGTTTCGAATTATTCGCAGGGCTTCCGATCGTTTGATTGACATGCACCGATATATGAGAGAATTCATACGAGCTGAAACGATTTTCGATATTGAGTTAAGGAGTTATACGCAGTCAGGAGATTGAAAAAAGCGATTTTTCAAGAATTTTCCCTGAAAAGACATTGTAATTTATTAACGTAAAGATTTATATAAATATTGTGGTAAATTTTTACTTTATTTTCATATTTTTTATTTGCAAAAATAATGATTTTTAAAACTGCTACAGCCCATCTCCGGGGGCTTCTCTAAAAAAAGGCGTTTTGCGATGAGCAATGTTATTGAAGTTTGCATCGTTGGAATGGAACGAAAATAAATTTTTTAATACCATTCATCCTCCTTAAAGTTGGATTTTCAAAGACCAAAATTGTTAAAACGTACTTTTGAGGTTTCCGCTAAGGACCCGGACCAAAATGAGCAAGACAAGCGCGAGCAATACTGAAAATGAAAATTAAAAAAACCTACTTTCGTTGCGTACCAACGATGTCAACGTCAACATCATGGTGAGCACGATATCTCTGGATTGGATCATGTAAAAAGAAAAAACAAAAAAGATTTCGTGAAAATAAGGTATTGTCTAGTATTTAATCGAAGGAACGAGCAAAATATAAATTTTTAACAAAATGGCGGCTTCTCAAAGACAAAATTCCGATTTACGATAAAAATGTTGGCCTTAGATTGTTTATAAAATGGAAAATATTTATCGGCCAGAAAAAAACCTCCGGTTAATCACTGCAAAATATATTAATAAAGCTTGTGTAAAAATTTGAAACTGATTGGTTTAGCCGTTTCCAAGGAATCTTGCTCACAGACTCTAAAAACACAGTTTCGAGAAAAACGCATTCAAACTTACGACGCTACTTTCAAACGCTCCGAGACCATTTTTACAAATACGAGGTCTGTTCAAAAAGTATCGCGAATTTTTAATTTCTGCGGGCTACGTATATTCGTTTTTCGATTTTTTTGTGTCGTTAGATTGGTACTCATGTCCCTCACTTATGCTGAAAAAATCGGGCATTTTGAATGTTTAGTTAATTGTTGACAGCTGTTTTAGTTAGACGTGTTTCGGCTTATCTTCGATTTTTGCCTATTCCAAAAAAGCAGCTTCCATTGCAATGATTGAGCTTTGGTTTCCACGTCATAATCATAAACCCATGATTCGTCACCGGTTATGACCCTCTGGAGCAAATTTGGGTCGTCGCGGACCGAGTCCAACGGCTCCTTAGCAATGTTGACGCGACACTGCTTTTCTTCGAAATTGAACAATTTTGGCACGAATTTCGCGGCGACCCGTCTCACCCCCAAATCATTGATAAAAATTGAATAGAACGAGCCAATCGATATGTTTAGTTCCTCAGCAACTTCTCTAACGATGATTCGATGATTGGCCAATATTATTTTCTTCGCTTCGTCAATGTTTTCGTCTGTTGTTGATGTGCTCGGGCGTCCGGAACGCATTTCCTTGTTCGCATCTTCTTGGACCTCTGAGAACATTTTGTACCACCGATAAACGTTGCTTTGGTCCAAGGTAGCTTCACCATATGCCACAGTCAACATTCGGAATGCGTCCACGCACTTAATTTTGTTTTTCACACAAAATTTCATACAGATTCTTCGATTCATTTTTTGGATTAGGCAAAAATCGAAGACAAGCCAAAACACGTCTAACCAAAACAGCTGTCAACAATTAACTAAACATTCAAAATGGCCGATTTTTTCAGCATAAGTGAGAAACACGAGTACCAACCTTACGCCACAAAAAAATCGAAAATCGAATATACGTAGCCCGCGGAAATTAAAAATTCGCGATACTTTTTGAACAGACCTCGTATGCGCGTCACTTCGAGAATATTTGTCGGATTGACATGAAATTTTCTGTGTATATACTGAAATATATGTACATTACGAAAATGAAATAAATTTTTTTTTCTCGAAAATCCTGACTGCGTACGACCCCTTAACTTTTTAGGAATAGTCTAATGATCGAAAAATAAATAAATAAATGAAAAAAACATTCCAAATCCTTTGGACAAGTTCAAGTCTCTATTTGGCAAGCTCTTTTCCTTGATTTCTTCGTTTGACTGCGTACTGTTTGAAAAAAGCTAGAACGAAAGAAAATCCTCGGGCCAAAAATTGCTTCGTACGGAATACCCCGTACTGAATACGGAATCAGTGAGTATAGCGGTACTAACATGAGGAACAGCAGTTTCATGGCCAATGGAAACGAGCGCCCCACTCGAACAACGTGCTGCACCGACTGGAACTACTATTTGGTAAACAAGCGGTACACCCAGGATCGCGAGACTGTGCAAATAACGCTGACGGCTACTCTCCGTTATCGTCAACGTCGAGCGAGAGAGAGAGAGAGAGAGAAAGAGAGGGTGGGAAGCGCTGACGACGGGTCAAAAACCGTAAAACACACTTTGGAAAACATACCGGGGTATAGTTTATCGCATAAACAACGTGTTCGCATATGGATGTGAGTGATTCATTGCACGGGTGAGTTTTATCGTTGTCGTAATTAAAGTATTTGGTACAAGCGTTAATGAATTATTAGATCGCGATATACCTGAAACTAAAATTCATTCATTCCATCGTTTCTCCGCGTCTTCTTAACGAAACTATTTATAAATATAAAAAGTTTGAATCGAGTGTAGTAAGCGTGCGTGATCGATGTGCAGTTTCGGTGGTCTCCCATGTTAAGCGGTGTACGCTTAAACATTAATAATAAAAATGATACATCGCTACCGTTGGCTATATTTTTTTTCGAGTTTCGCTTGTAGTATAGCCGAAAATTCAGAAAAACTGCTTCCCGCTCAACAGTTGGAACGCAAGCCAGGACAAAGTGGTCACCCATTTCAGTACTAACCGTGGCGAACGGCGCTTCACTTGGATGATCGCTCGGCTTGCCATACGTCCGGATTTAGTCCGGACTGTCCGGATTTGATAACCATGTCCGGATTTTTGTCCGGACTCGTAATTACGTCCGGATTTTTATAATATTCGCGCACACTGCTAATCAACTACCGACTAGAATTCGCCTCTCCACCGCCAGTGCAACACGCTGCGACTTATGCCTGGATCACACATACCGAGCACTCGGTACGTGTGATAAACACAAAAATGCTTTAAAAATGGGGCAGATCGCTTCGATTGCAAATTTCTTTAAGAAGCAAGAACCAATCTCAGAGGATCTTCGATGCGTGGCTAAGGAATTAGTTTTTGCATACCATGCTGTTATACATGACATTAGTTTCAATGCTTCAGACTGCACATCTAAATTAATAGCAAAACTATATGATTCAAAGTTTAGTGCAGGTGAAACCAAGTTAGAAGCATTGGCTGTAGGTGTGATTGAGCCATACATTTTCTCCAAAGTTTTTGAAGAACTGAATGTTGCGCAATTTGTATCCATCATTATCGATGCCTACAATAGAAAAGATCTAAAATTAAGAGAGAAGACCACTGTGATCCCCTGTTTTTTTTTCACATTTTTCAAGAATTTTTTTTTGTGGGAAAAAAAGGGATATTCGAAAAATTTTGTTGGGTTTTGGTCCTTGTTTATTAATGTATCAAAAAACATTTTTTTTACATTTTTCACGCCGCATGGTGGCGCTGGGGAAGCTCTCGCGTCAGATGCTGTCATTTCCGCGGCACGCAGCAGAACTCTCTTCAACGTCGATCTGAAAGAAAATACCGAGTGTTTTCGTTAATAATATGATATTTTAAAGAGAAGTACACAGGGATTTGGAAATACATTGTTTTAAAAAAAATAGGCACGCCTTTGAAATTAAAGTTAATTTCAAAGGCGTGCCTATTTTTTAATAATATGATATTTTGAAGAGAAGTACATAGGGATTTGGAAAAATATTGTTTTAAAAAAAATAGGCACGCCTTTGAAATTAACTTTAATTTCAAAATTTTTTTTAAAACAATATTTTTCCAAATTCCTGTGTACTTCTCTTCAAAATATCATATTATTAACGAAAACACTCGGTATTTTTTTTTCAGATCGACGTTGAAGAGAGTTCTGCTGCGTGCCGCGGAAATGACAGCACCTGACGCGAGAGCTCCCCCAGCGCCACCATGCGACGTGAAAAATGTGAAAAAAATGTTTTTTGATACATTAATAAACAAGGAACAAAATCCAACAAAATTTTTCGAATATCCCTTTTTTTCCCAGAAAAAAAAATTCTTGAAAAATGTGAAAAAAAAACAGGGGGTCACAGTGGTGTTCTCCCTTAATACCGATTCTTGTACGTTATTACAACTATATTTACGGTGTCAGGATTAGACTTTTTCATTTTGACGAAGTACCTGGAGAAACATCAGAGATTATAAAGGACCATGTGTTAGAGGCTCTAAAAAAACATGGATTGGAAATAAAAGTTGTCCCTCTATCAGCCGATAATACAAACACTAACTCTGGTGGTGTAGCTAGACGAGGGCAAGGAAATGTGTATAGAATGTTTTATTAAAGAAAGCCCTTACATCCGAAAAGTACGAATGGTACTCAGAATCAGAAGGAGCCAAACGAAGACGTGAAAATGAAGCTGGGGATGAAGAAATACCGAATCAGTAGCTATTAAGATAATAATAAGTACATAAACATGATTGTATGTTTTAGATATAAATACATAATATATTAAGGTCGAGTGTTTTAATTACAAATTTAAACTTACCTCATGTCTCCTGTACACTCTTCAATAGCTTTACTCTTAGTTTTCCCAAATTCTTCAACCAACATTTTTTTTTTTTTAACAATATATATATCATCTACAATCTGTCCCTTAAGGTGGGACATTCAGTAATTTGTTTGTTATGTATTTACGACCGACATTTGAATGAAAATACCAAAAAAAAAAAAAAAAAAATCCGCAACCGTCCGGACTTAACTCTAAAAAATTATGGCAACCCTAATGATCGCCGAAGCCGCCCGTCCACTACTGTCAGTTAATAATGAAAATATTCTATAAAAATCTCAAAAAATTTGGTAAGCAAAGAAAATATTTCGGCAAAATTAACTTGTACACCTTTAATATCGAAAAAGCAATAATCGAGATTCTCGGTCCGGGCATACGTGCGATGACGAGGAGGCAAAGAGAGATGAGCCTTAGCCATTAGTGATAAGAGGCGTTGGACGCCGGCTCGACGACCCAGAGGGCATCGGGCCAAATGAGAGAGTCGCCCGCGGGATTAATAGGGTACGTGAATGCTCTACGCGTGGGATCGCACGTCCGTCACGTTATTATAATACGAGAGAGATAGAAAGAGAAAGAGAGAGAGAGAAAGAAAGATGGTTATGTACATAGAGTATGGACAGAGGGTGGCTTATGTACATAAATGCATATATATTATATTAACTGATAGCAAACAAAAGAGCGTAACTCGTAATATTGAACAGGTAAAGTCACATGGATAACGTCCTTTTGATACTGAACAAGTCGATATACGGATATACATTGAACTTACTATACATACAAAGTAGGGAACATTAGAAACGTCGAGTTACGCGAGTCCCCTGAGTAATGATGTGTGCGTCATTCAATATCTCTGTCGACAGTGATGGCCCGATGTATCTACCATCCTCCACGACGACGACATATACCGTGCATTAGTGTTAGTGACGTAGTAACGAGTAAAACTGATGGGTGTGTAAATCCCGTTCGATGTGTTCACGAATGTACATACTCGCTATTATATACATGTATATTCGCTTATTGTGCCCCCTCCACCGACAGTATTTGAGTTATACCTACCCCGGTAATACAGGTATACACGTGGAGGGCCAGAGCGTCGCCGGCGTCGTCGAGTTAATCGAATTAGACAGCCTACACCTTGCTTTGATATCGAAGGCGCTAATACAACACGTCAGATACTAACGTTACATCGAGCATTCGGTATCAAACCGCTAGAGAGTTCCGCTGATTGAATTTGCAATTATGCAGGATACAAATTCTGTACGAGACTCAGAGAGCTGATGCACCACAGACGAAGAATGGCTGTGTAATTGAAAGGAACATCGATCAATCGTGGGAAAATTAATAAATTGCCACTACCGTGGTTAAAAAAAAATCAGCTTTGTCAACTGAATTGTTATTCATCCAACAAACGTTTCAACGACGCCGTTACTCTTTGCTCTTTCAGAATTAAACAACAACAACAAAAAGAGGTCTCGTTTCTGTCAAAGATTTACGCGCGATCTTTTTTTCCATTCAGCTCGATCGACCAGCGAAAATTTCAATAAATCACCATTCGCTCTCGCTTCGTTCGTGACAAAGGAAAAAGAGACCGTCAGCGACGGAGGATCGAGGAAGTTTTTATTTGCATGAAAATTAGAATAATCGCGTTGGAACACTATACACTACTCTTCCTGTACAATGAAGCGTCCGTAACGTTCGGTTCTACTTGGATTTGCAATTTAAAGTCTAGGGCGATTCACAAAGATCGATATTTTTTTTTTTTTTTTTTGCTCCCCATTATTGCTCTCTTTAATGCTCTACTTCTCGTCTCTGATCCGCTCAAGGTTTAACGGAATTTCATTGGAAAAGGAGGACCCGAAGATACGACAAGGATTTTTTTACCGTGCGCGGAGACACAAAAAAAACGGCGAAAGATGTCTCAAGTCGAGAATTCCAAGAGACGGAAGGCTTCGTAGATCGAGTCCGACTATATATATATATTAGGGCGGTTCTTAATTTGGTGATGTTGGAAATTCTTTGGTATTGTTCCTTGAAAGTAATCAACATATCCAGAAGAAAAATTGGGCGCAAGCGGAACTTTTTCCAATAATTCTAACCCACCCCACCGAGCTGTCGAATTTTTATATGAAAAAATGCATGCATTCAAAATTTTGTTAAGAAAATTGTTTATTATTTCAAAATTATTCATGATAAAAAAATTTTACATTGTGTTTTTATAGGAAATTTAATGCTCTACAAAAAAGGTATCTCGTAAAAATCTTGTGAATCTAATATTTATCACGTTATAAGCAAAAAACTGTCATCATTTATTCCAAAAGTCCATCATTATGGCCAAAACAGAAGTTTGACGTCGAAAAACTGCAATGTATTCTTCATATGCAATTAGAAATATGAAGAGATACGTAGTGCACTCAATAACAGTATGTGAACGATATTTAAATTTTCAATTTTATCAATTTTATTATCATTCATGATAAATTTTTCTTCTTTGATCGATAAGGACATTGATTTCTTTATCAGTTCCAAATCGATGGCTTTTTTCGAAAGATTTGAAATGAACTCCTCATTTTTCGATATCGATGTGAGCGAGTGGATTTCTAATGAAAATTATTTACAAGGCTTAAAAATAGTTAAAGAAATTAAAGTGGTTACCGACGTTGCAGAAAGAGGAGTGAAAATTATTACTGAGTACAATGATCGTCCCACTTATGATGAAGATCAGAAACAATTCATTGTACAAATAATTGAAGAATATAAAAAAAAATATCCTGATATTAACAAAGCAACTTTGCTCCAACCGATGTAATTCATTATTGTAAGTTGATTTTTAAAGTATATGACATCATTCATTATAATTCACAATAAAATTGATAAAATTGAAAATTTGAATATTGTTTACATTTCATTGTTGAGTGCGCTACGTATTTCTTCATAATCTTATATACATACGAAAAATAAATTGCAACTATTCGACGTCAAACTCCTGTTTTGACCATAATGATCGACTTTTGGAATAAATGATGACAGTTTTTTGCTAATTACGTGATAAATATTAGATTCACGAGAATTTCACAAGATCCCTTTTTGTAGAGCATTGAATTTCCTACAAAAACGTTATATAAAATACTTTTATCATAAATAGTTTTGAAATAATAAACAATTTTCTTAACAAAATTTTGAATGCATGCATTTTTTCTTATAAAAATTCGACAGCTCGGTGGGGTGGATTAGAATTATTGGACAAAGTTCCGCTTGCGTCCAATTTTTTTTCTAGATATGCTGATTACTTTTGAGGAACAATACCAAAGAATTTCCAACATCGACAAATTAAGAACCACCCGAATATATATGGATCGATTGATATCCGAACGAAAGGGCGTACCCGCGACACGTAACACGTAGTGTGCAATGTTGGAATTTTACGCCCATTTCGTTGCCATCACTCGATATATAGCGCGTGTGTTCCCTGAACGATATAACGTTTAACTCGAGGCTGCGCAAAAGTTTCTCTTCGATGTTTCATTGCTCGATTTTCTTCCCCGGCACGAATAGACTCACCTACGAAGTAAAACTACCCCCTCGGCCAGAGATAGAGAAAGAGCCAACTCTTTCACTCCCCGTTTCGCCCTTACGATATCGCTCAGCCAGCGCGTTTATACTCGCGTAAAACATCTCGCGGATTCTCGTCACGTTTCGCGCGTGCCGGTCAGCAGCTGGGCCTTTGCCTGTATATTCTCTGCTATAGAGATAGCATCACCGGCTATGCTGTATGTTATTCCGGACGAGAACGCGAACGTCTGGAATAGAACGTGTCCGTAAAGTCCTAAATGACGAAAGTCCGACTTCCACCGACGGGCCACACTATACCGACGATGGTGTACCCTACGGAAAAGAAAAGGCGAGCCTTTTCCCAAACGAGCGATTCGCGCGATCTTCTCACTTCCGGATCGAGACAATTTTCGTTCCATTAAGGCCGTAGTCTGGTCTAGAGCGAGATTTTTGACGTCATTTCTAATGTGGAATAACGTTTAAACCGTTGAAGTTGCCTTGAAGACAATTTACACGTGCATTTATTGATCCTTGGAGAATACTTGTACATATTTTTTTTAAATCATTTTAAATATTTTCATGTAGTTTTTTGCCTTGTTGCAACGTGGTGCGCCGAAATCGGCGCCCACTCTGGACGATGTTGTATGCATCTGAAAAAAAAAATATATATATTCTCAATCTGTATGAGTATTCTGAGCACTGGTAGCAGAATTGGTACTTAAAAAAATTTTTTATTGAGTCGAACAATAATTCTGCCAACATTTTATAACTCGTCGAATAATGAAATATCATTAATAAAAGTTCAACAGGCCGCCGTTTAGTCAAAAAAATTTTTTAAGTACCAATTCTGCTACCAGCGCTCAGAATACTCATACAGATTGAGAATATATATATATTTTTTTTTTCAGATGCATAGAACATCGTCCAGAGTGGGCGCCGATTTCGGTGCACCATGTTGCAACAAGGCAAAAAACTACATGAAAATATTTAAAATAATTTTTTTTTTTTATGTATAAGTATTCTCTAAGGATCAATAAATGCACGTGTAAATTTTCATCAAGACAACTTCAACGGTTTAAACGTTATTGCACATTAGAAATGGCGTCAAAAATCTCGCTCTAGACCAGACTACGGCCTCAAGGTAGTAGTCTGGTAACTTAAGCCGATTTTCATGTGTTTTTTGGAGGGCGTTTTTTTGTAGGAAAATAAAAACGAATCGTTTTGGATATTTAGGATGTTTTTATTTACATATTAAAGATACAAAAAAAAATTTGTTTGAAAAAATTTAATAGTTTATTATTATTTTTATTATTGATCGAAGTTGGCACCTCGAAAAAAAAGCGCGTGGGTGACCCCGGTGATTTTGGCTCTTGATGTTATCTGAAATCAAAAATTCTTGATAATTCTTAATCTATAGACATGCCATTCTGGTCGAAACTACTGAAGTTAAATTTCATGGATAAATAACAAAATGGCGGACTTTGGAAAATTTAACTTCAGCAGTTCCGACGAGAATGACATGTCTATAGATTAAGAATTATCAAGAATTTTTGATTTCAGATAACATCAAGAGCCAAAATCACCGGGGCCACCCACGCGCTTTTTTTTCGAGGTGCCAACTTCGATCAATAATAATAATAATAATAAACTATTAAATTTTTTCAAAAAATTTTTTTTTTGTATCTGTAATATGTAAACAAAAACATCCTAAATATCCAAAACGATTCAATTTTATATTCCTACAAAAAAAACGCCCTCCAAAAAAGACACGAAAATCGTTGTCGATTTTCATGTCTTTTAACTGGCAATATGTTGCCGGTTAAAAGATTTAGTCTTTATGAAATTCAATCTTTGTGCAAAGGCGAGAAAAAATAGAATTACACATCCTACCAGGTATTTGAGGCTTCTGCGGGATGGTACTATATTCTTGACCGGAAGTTCTAATTGAAGGATTACTCGGAGTTATAATAGTCTTCAATGACACGTCAAACACTCTCCCAAAACATCTGTTCATGGTAAAATCCCTTTCTTAGCAAATTCATTCGCTAAAAAGAGTGCTTTTGTTATCAACTCATTTTTCCGGAAGCTTGAACATTCTTTTTTATCTGAAGAATCATTCGAGTCTACGGAATACTCAAAAAAATTCTTTATAAATGAGAGGGAATCTGTTACATCCGAAACAATTCTCCTTTACAGCGAAAAGGCACGCATTAGCTCATAAGAAATAACGAGAAAGGATAATTCCTGTTAGGTTGAGAGGATCACCCGTTATACTAAAAACCACCTTTTACGGTCAATCTTAACGCGATGCTTTTAGGGTGAGAGCACTATTTTTTCACTATTCGAATATATCTCATAATTCACGTACAGTGGTTTACATACTAACTGAACAGGTAGCTTGTGTTAGCGTTTTAAATGTCTTTATTTGTGTCACGATTGAAATATGTTCGGGTTTACGGGATAATAAATAAATACACGGCGGTGTTCTCTGGTAAATAATACGTGTATTCTTGACAATGGTCGGAGACGAACTGCTCTCCTTTCTCTCTTCTCGTTATTCCCCAATTCGGGTATGTCTGTGTTTGTGTATTGGTCAGGTGACCTATATCGTCGCTACATATATCTATACTAATGTAAATTTCAAATTATGGATACTACACTCGTCATTGTTATAACATTGTCGTAAGTGATACATTCAAGATGGATAATTTTGTAAGAAAGCTGAGCTTTTGTTGAAACGTCGCTGACAAGGCCATCATTCTTGATAAAAAAAAGAATAAAGTAGTGTTTCACCTTTTCGGTTAGAGGATGATCAGCCTGCTTGCAGAATAGTCTGTATAGCAATGACAATAGTCAGTCATATTAAGAGCAATAACAATTTCGATATACGCGGAATATACAACGCGGATTTAATTTGTTTCTCGTCGAAGGAGTGAATTTGAGGCCTTAGAAGAGATTTCTTCTTCCGATGAAATGAATTCTACGTGACATAAGAGTAACTTTTAAACAATAAAGTATTGACGTTAGCCGTGAAAATTGCTAATGTTCGAGTCTCATAATGTCTTGCGAGCAGGTTGACCGGACGAAAGTTTCGACATATTTCGTTAAGTCAAAAACCAGGGGTAACGAGACTCTCGTCTTGATGAGGCACCTTTCGCCGAAGAAGATTACAACACAACAGAAAAAAAAGACCTACACTGATCGGAAACACGTGAGAAAGAGAGCACATGCAAGATGGTAAAAGAGATCGGGAAGCGCGAGGGGAGTTACACGCTCGTCGTGCAAGATCGCGTCGCGCTCACCTTCGAGTAACTCGAGAATGAGAGCTTCAACAGCTTGGATGCCTCGGGGTTCAAAACGTGAGAGAAGATATTCTCGAATCGCTCAACCGCAACAGCAGCGCTCACCTAACCCATAACCCATAAGTACTAGGGGGTTATACGGTAACAAACAGAATTGTTCATGCGTATTATATGTATATTAGGGCGATTTTTTTTTTCGACTATTTTTTTTTCAGTCCCCACCCGAAATTTTGTTGGATATGTCGTAAAAGAAATTCCCTGAAAGTTACAGCCCTTAATATTAATTCTGAGTACTTTCCCAAAGCGTGAGAAGATTTTCCATCTAAAATACACGTAAATTGTTTTTTTTTTTTCTTCCAAATTTCTATAACTCAGCCGCATTTTATGCTATCATATTGTTCTTGGTTTCGATTTACTCGGAATAAAACAATCTAAAAAAGTGCCTTTTGCGGTGAAAGTGTAAATTGTACTGGTGAGTTGGTACGGGTCACTGAAGTTGATTTTTACCCAAAATTCTCATTTTTTTGCTGTTATCTCCGAAACAATTAACTTTACGAAAAAAATTGAAATGAAAAATTTGTTGGAAATTTAATTTCCTACAAAAAAGGTTCTATCGACCCAATTGCTTAGATTAATATTTCTCGAGATATTGAATTTTAACTTATGAGTAGTATAAAATTTATAAAATATGAAATATCAAATAATAAAATTTTTTTTTTTAAATACAGTTCAATATCTCAAGAAATATTAATCTATGCAATTGGGTCGATAGGACCTTTTTTATAGGAAATTAAATTTCCAACAAATGTTTCGTTTACATTTTTTTCGTAAAGTTAATTGTTTCGGAGATAACAGCAAAAAAACGAGAATTTTGGGTAAAAATCAACTTCAGTGACCCGTACCAACTCACCAGTACAATTTACACTTTCGCCGCAAAAGGCACTTTTTTAGATTGTTTTATTCCGAGTAAATCGAAACCAAGAACAATATGATAGCATAAAATGCGGCTGAGTTATAGAAATTTGAAGATAAAAAAATTCGATTAACGCGTATTTTAGATGGAAAATCTTCTCACGCTTTGGGAAAGTACTTAGAATTAATATTAAGAGCTGTAACTTTCAGGGAATTTCTTTTTCAACATATCCAACAAAATTTCGGGTGAGGACTGAAAAAAAAAAATAGTCGTAAAAAAAAATCGCCCTAATATAGATATATATTTATAAATAGCTTGCTGGCAAACGAAAGGACTTGACTCACATCGCAATACTTGCTAAATCGCAGGGTTTAGGTTCTTTCGTTATTCTACCAGTCGATATAGTACACATAAAGAATAACAGAGGGCGCAGCGCATGGATTCTCTCTGCGCGCTCCCGGAGTCTGGTTCTTATGCTAATCCGTGATCATGGGTGGCCCTCGCGCACACGCCCTTCGCTCGCGGACGAGACCGCCGCCTCCTACTCGTATTAATTGCGCTTGCACACGTATCTATGTGTGTATACGCGTAGATGGTAATATAATACGTGCCCAAACTGTGTATTCCAATATATATATATCGATATCAGTAATATGGTATGGGTATATTACGTGACTGTATGTATGAGTTGCCTCGACCGAGATTAGTATCGGGGCTCGATTAACGTCGATCCCCGGGACGTATATCCCCGGTAAATTCGCGTTTAACCTGACAAGTCTAGCGTAAAAAGGGAAATAAACGAATGGCGCAACAATGTATATTGCTCTCTGGGAGAGACGCGAATCATCGCATTCGTGTTAGAAAGCCTTTTTCAATTTATTCGATTCCGAGCACGAGGGGTCTAGAAATTTCGACTTGTCGGAAGCAGAAAATGGGTTTAGAAAGAAAGTGATGACCATACATGACGTTATTCAGTATGACGAAAGCAATTTTCGGAAAACTAATCGATAGGGACCGAAGCACAATGTAGTCCGCGTGCGCCTCGGGGCTGACGATGATAAAACCATTTTTTTTTTTTTTTTCGCGAACGAATTGCCACGCATACATGACGAGTTTTACCTTCGGGGCGTGTCGGAAATGAAAACGAAATGGCACGGAATGGACGTGAAAAGCTTACGTAGACCGTTATGAGGGCTCATTTTCAACTGGATACGAACGATAAAAAAAACAGGTGGAACCGCCGGGCTGGGACCACCAGGGAGATGAAGCGAAAATGGGTGGAAAACGTCGATGGAACTCGGGTGGGATAAAGCAATTCTGAACGTTAATGAGGCTATTAATGAACATCGATTTTAGGCAAAAGTGAATTCGAATCGTACAAAAACCTGTTAGTAGTTGAATAGATCGAGTCGCCATAATATGCTATATACGAAAACCGCTTTAATTTTGTTGTCACAAAGTTTAGACTAATGACTAGTGAACTATGTTGTTTGCGATGAAGAAAAAAAGTGTTTTGCTTCCTGGTAGAATCCTGTAACTCCCATATTTGTTTTTTATGGGCAGTTTGAATTTGTTGTTTTTCTATAAATTCTACGCATGATTGGGAATACACTCTGCCGGACAGATCCAATGTCTAATAAAGTTTTAAGCTCTTTGTTACAACCTTCCGTGGACGGTAATCCCGGCACGTTTCAAATAAAACGAAAATTGGAAGAGTTACATGCACTGGCTTGCAGGCCAAATATTGAGCGGGAGATAGTTTTTCTGACTTTCTGATTGTTAATACAACCGAAACTCCGTAAAAATATAGACAACTGGTATCGGCCAGATATTCCGTAGTTTCCATGAGCCCTTCGGCAAAAGTGATACGTTAGTGCATTAGGAATGAATGGCTATGGACGGCACTCTGGGGAGTCCTCGAGGATGGAACAAAGTGAAGAGGGTTAGGGACAAAGGGATCGGTCGTAAAGACCCGAAAGGGTATACGTCGGAACAACACAAAAAAAAACATTAAATTAAACAATGCTTGCAACAGCTATATTGTCAGAAACGATATGATGATAACAAAAAATTTTCTGTACTTCAATCAAATTCATTAGGATCTCTAGACTGAAAACAAAATTACTAAAATTAATAATATGTGTTTTCCAATATTCGCCGTTATGTATTTCGTTGATATGAGGATGTAATGTGGTGAAATAAGCTTACACCTTTTTGATAAACTATAATGGGCTTGAATCAACTAATTGTATCATCAAATCGAAGAAATATATTATGGCGAATATTGGAAAATACATATTATTAGTGATTTTGCCGCGCTTACCAGGGGTGTTAGTTGAAGTTTGCCGGTTTTACCAGTGGATGTCGCTAGCAATATGTATACATTTCTATGGTTTGGCATGTATGTCATTTCTTTCTATTGACATTAACCTACAAAAATACGCAAGTCACATTCCGCCAAAATAATAGCGTCATATTTGTTTACCTCAGTGAATATGTCAAGTTTCGTTCCAAGTAAATCGCATTTGCGGCATTCGTTGCTTTTCTTATTTCATCAAAAGAAAAAAGCAGCCGAAGCTCACCGGTTGCTGGTAGAAACTTATGGTGAACATGCTCCAGTGATTAGAACATGTGAGACATGGTTTCGTCAATTTAAAAGTGGAGATTTCGATTTGACAGACAATGAACATTCTGGTGCAGCGAAAAAGTTCGAAGACGAGGAATTGCAGGCGTTATTGGATATTGATCCAACCCAATCGCAACAAAAATTGGCAGAAACACTAAATGTGACTCGAGGAGCAATTTGCCAACGTTTAAAAGCCATGGGAAAGATCCAAAAGTATGGAAAATGGGTGCCACACCAGCTGAACGATAGACAAATGGAAAATCGAAAAACCGTTTGTGAAATGCTGCTTCAACGATTCGAAAGGAAATCTTTTCTGCATCGAATTGTCACGGGGGACGAAAAGTGGATTTGTTTTGAGAACCCGAAGCGAAAAAAATCATGGCTTTCACCTGGTGAAGCCGGCCCATCGACTGTAAGGCCAAATCGCTCTGGCCGTAAGACAATGCTCTGTGTTTGGTGGGACCAGTGTGGTGTGGTGTACCACGAGTTGTTAAAACCTAGTGAAACGGTGAACAAGGATCGCTACCGACAACAAATGATCAGTTTGAATTATGCGTTGATCGAAAAACGGCCGGAATGGGCCCGAAGACATGGCAAAGTTATCTTGCAACATGACAACGCGCCGTTTCATACCGCTAAACTGGTGAAAGACACATTAAAAACACTTAATTGGGAAATATTATCACACCCGCCGTACTCTGCAGACCTCGCCCCGTCCGACTATCACCTTTTCGCTTCGATGGGACACTCCCTTGCAGAGCAGTGCTTCGCTAATTTTGAAGAAGTCGAAAAATGGCTCGTCGAATGGTTTACCTCGAAAGAGAAAAAGTTTTTTTGGGATGGTATCCATAATTTGCCTGAGAGATAGGCGAAATGTGTAGAAACCAATGGTCAATACTTTGAATAAAAAAATTTTGAGATTCCTCTGAAAATTAAGTGTTTTAAATTAAGTGTAACGAACAGTTTAAGGCCGTCGTCTGGTCTAGAGCGAGATTTTTGACGTCATTTCTAATGTGCAATAACGTTTAAACCGTTGAAGTTGTCTCGATGAAAATTTACACGTGCATTTATTGATCCTTAGAGAATACTTGTACGTTAAAAAAAAAAATTATTTTAAATATTTTCATGTAGTTTTTTGCCTTGTTGCAACATGGTGCGCCGAAATCGGCGCCCACTCTGGACGATGTTGTATGCATCTGAAAAAAAAAATATATATATATTCTCAATCTGTATGAGTATTCTGAGTACTGGTAGCAGAATTGATACTTAAAAAAAATTTTTGACAAAATGGCGGCCTGATGAACTTTCATTAATGATATTTCATACATTTTCGGGTATTCGACGAGTTATAAAATGTCGGCAAAATTATTGTTCGACTCAGAAACCGGCTACCTAAGGTACGTGCAAAATTTGAGCTCGATCGGTCCATTAGTTATCGAGATATCGTGGGCGCCGATTTGAAAAACATAGTTCTGAGATAAACGCGTTCGAAGGTGCTTCCCGACCGCGCTTACTGAGCGCGCGGCTCGCTTAGAATTTTTATTTCTCGGCTAATTTTTGAAATTCCAATAAACGGTTTTCAGGAACGTATGAAGAAAGGTCTAAGGAATAAGAAAATGAAAAAAACATAAAAAATCGATTTTTTCAAATTTCTAAACCAGACGACGGCCTCAAGGCTTCATAGACATTGATCGGTCCAACGGTTCATTCCCAATCGTGCGCTTAATTTACAGAAAAGGAAAAACTCAAACTGCACTTACAAGACAAATATAGAAGTTACAAGACTCTATCAAGAAGCAAAAGCTTTTTTTCGACAGCAAACATTTTTATTTATTTTTTATTTTTCACTTTACAATTATAAGCTGTTATGTTCCATAACAATAAATAATTTCGTTGAGGCGATTATAAAAGAAAGTAAGCGAAGGTAGTAGTTGCATCCATCGATGCACGCTACTATTGTTTCGTACGTGAATTAATTTTTGTTTTTATTACATATTGCTTTCTAGTGGTCAAATCGTTGCCGAAGGTCTAGCGGTTTATATTTTTTTTAGTCTACGTGTGATGTGATTTCTGTCGAGTAGTTGTGTTGCTAGCTGATTTGGATGTTGGTCGATACGCATTTCGTAGCTAGTACTTTGTTTTTTGGCCGTATTTTTGATTGTGTCAATTCCGAGGTCTTGGTGGAGCCTGGCGTTGGAGATGTACCAGGGAACGTTCGTTATCGTTCTGAGCGTTTTGGATTGAAATCTTTGTAAGATTTCGATATTGGAAGCAAACATTATAATATATTTTTCTAGTTATTCATCTTTGTGGCAACAAAATTATAGCGGTTTTGATTTTTGACGTATTTTAATGAGTCAACTTCATGAATGTGTCACGCCTGATTCTTTTTTTTTTATTAAAAATTTGAAATATCGATGGGAAAACGTGGAAATTGAAAATATGTCACGATTTTTTTCATTTTGTACAAATGTGAGGGTGCAGAGTGCCCAACACCTGGTAACCTAAATCTATAAAGAAAATACGTTTCATTGGAATTAATTACATTTGGCGAGATGTTTAATATCGATCAATTGATGGAACAATAAACTTGTTTTTCAGTTGGAATATGAATAAAATTGTTTTATGCTTTTTGTTAAATCGAATAATATTTGGATGATTGAAGAAATCTATTTTCGTACTCGTAGGTCATACTGTTGTATATTGCGACAAATGCCATGGCAGTTAATCGGAGAATCTCTCACTGAGTCCCATCCTCTCTCATTCACTCTTTTTTTTTTTCTCTCACTCGTCGAACTCAAGAGCGCGTCAGCGGCACTTCTCTGTCGTAAATGTATATAGTAATGGTGGATGTTTCTGCAGGCGACATATGCAGTGGCAATCTCACCAGTGGAAGCAGAAGCATCACCGAGCAAAGGGGGGAAGAGTCTATTGGCCGGTGATGAGGTTATTCCGCCCTCTCTTTCCCTCGGGATGTGACGTCACTTTGCCACTTTAACATCGCAAACATAATGACGAACGAAGACTGACTGCTGATGCGAGACCTACCGTCGTCCGAGAACCCGTACCGTACGCCTATTCTAATCTCTCTGTATTATATAAATATTTCGCCGCCGCCATGGACAAGAGCTGAGAGGGTCGGGGAGGGGGGGGGGGGACTTGTTCCAGCAGCTGCACCAGATTCCGCAAGGAAAATAAACGCTTCAGAGATTCAACCGCGTTGACGTTGGGGGTCCCCTCCAGAAATACATAGGTACACAGTATATAGATACGTAAAAGCGAAAACGGTTTTCGTTAATGATTGAAAAATCATCAAACAGAATTTTCCAACAAAATATGCACGATTAATGACTTTAAAAACACGTATTGACTATTCAAATATACAAGAGTTTCAAATGATTGAACAAAAGGAAATAAAATATGCAATATGTACGATAATCATTCACAGTTGGTTTTCTCTTGACAATTATTTTTTATTTGGACGATATTTTTTACTTTTGCCGTCGTCCAAAAGCTATCTTTTTCGATATTCGCGTTTTTCACATTGATTTTTTGACATTTCGACTAAAACTCGGAGTTATTCGTATTCAGCGGAAAATTTCCGATCGAATAAGGTATCGAAATATTGAAAAAAAAAAAAAAAATCTTTTTTTCATTTTTTGCCCACCTTTTCGGAAACCTAAAAATCTCGAAATTTCAAATGGTTATAACTTGGCTCTCGTTTCATCGATTTTGGGTTTTGACGAACGTTTTCAATACGTCTCGAGTAGACTTAGAAAATGCATTTTGGATCATCCTGATATCTCAATTATTGTAGCCGTGAGAGCAGGTTGAAAATCGGCGAAAAAAATGAGAAGGGGTATGTATGGAGAAATTCGCAAAAATCGATGATCCGACTTTAAAAATCTGTGAAAAATCGAAAAATAATGATAGCACAATGATTCAAGCGCCATTTTGAAGGGTTTTCGATCACGAAAAGAATGAGCACGGAGTGGGGTTCCAACTCCATCAGGAAGCAACGTTACAGCGATTTTAGCGAAGCCACTTCTTTTTGGCCGAAATGCAGAAAAATGTTGAATTCTTTAAATTTTCTTTCAGGACGCTACATCGATGTATTTTGACTCGCTGATTACTAATTCAGTAGACATTTCTTTGAAAAACTCGGAATTTCATTGAAAATCGTCCAAAAAGTGATTTTTTTCGTTTTTCGCCTTTTTCTCATTGATATTTTGAGATTTCGACTAAAACTCGGTGTTATTCGTAATCAGCGGAAAATTTCCGATCGATTAGGGTATCAAAACATTGCAAAAAATGAAAAAAATAAAAAATAAAATTCGGGATGGGTTAGGTCGAGTCTAGTTGGGTCTCGGGGGTTAGCGCGCGAAGGGCGCAGATAGGCGTAGCCCCCCTAGTATATAATATATTTCTTAAACTGCTACAGCGAAACGCACTCCTGGGAAATATAATTATTCGAACCTCAGCCATTATAAGGGCTCGAAATTGTTTCTTATTTTTCAACTTCACGTCCCGCTGTGATGTGATTGACAAATTTTAATGATAGAACTATGAAATTGTCGAAATTTGTATCCCATGTGGCTAAAAATCAAAGTGGGAAATCGATAAAACTCGAATATGAACACATTTTTGTAGGGTGTTTTATTTTTTCATGGAAATCCATTTGATCGGAAATTTCGCGACGATTATATACCAATTATACCGATTATTAGTCGAAAACTCAGAAATTTAATACGTCAAAACATAAAACAGTTAGTTTCTCACAATTTTTCGTTTTTTTTGTTGTTGTTGTTGTTTGTACTACGGTCGTTCGAGTTAATGATAAAAACCAGGCCAGACTCGTGATCAGTGGAAAATATACATTTAAACGGTATATTATATTGCCATCTATATTCCTTATGCGCTTCTGACTATGTGGGCACGCAGTTATGATACGAACGAAGAGTCTGAACACGGCGCGGATTGCACTACTGAAGCGACACCACATCTATACGTCTGACTAGAATCCCATTTATACCGCTCGAACTCCTCTCCTCTCGCCAGACTGCATTCTCCTACACACATTATTTCGCGATATATATATATATATGTACATATATATATATATATATATATATATATATATATATATAACAACTTCATAGGATGAGATAACACAGTGTACCCATGTACTAGCTGACGTATGCACATTAGTGGAAGAGTAAATACGTTAAGGGAACGAGGCTTCAATGCATGAGAAATTAATGTACGGACTATATATTTCCATAAGAATGTATTTCATTTACGTCGATATATAACGTTTTATTAGAAACAAACGAGGGTTTGCATAAATCAAATTAACGGGTGATAAAATAATTCCGTTAAATTGTAGGAATTTCCATTAGTCGAAAAAATTATTTTCAAATTTTTCACAAAATCTTCCAATTTTACTATATCGTATCTCCTGGAAAAGTCTGTAAGCACCAAAATAATTTGCACATAACTAATTTTGTTGCGCGTGCAGTAAGACTGAAAAATTATGAATTTATAGGACTTTCAAAGAATTTTAGAAATTTTTTTGTTTTTAATTGCATACAAAAGGTTCGTATACAGGGAAGATCGGGGCAAAACGATCCCCCTAAAGAAATAACGTTGCTAGAACAATGCCAACGGCGTAAATTCACTTCTTGTCAACGGCGTAAATTCATTTCATCCAAAAATAAAATTTTTAACAGTTTTATGTCACGGCCGAAAAAAATAGATTGTCCGGGGCAAAACGCATCCACCCCCTCTCAAAATATTGTCCGTTTCTCCGATACGGACGGTGCTTGCGCTAGCGGTAACTCTCGTTCGCATGCGAATTTACGGTAGCGTCGATTAAGGGGAAAAATAGGGTTAGAACAGCGTTTTCTCAATGATTTTCATGAATTTTTTTATAGTATAAAAAATGAATATTATTTATTGAAACTTTGAGAATATTTTATACATATATTTAAGTATATACTATAAAATTTTTGAAGAATTTCCTTGAAAAACACCGACGGTATTAGCGACCCCATATTGCAGGTCACAATCAGACTCAGCATTTTGCGTACATTCTGGAAGCCGCAATTTTCATCTGAACTCAAACGAGGTTGGAATTTACTTTTATTATATGTCTCTCTTCAATATGAACCTAAATGCTATCAAAAAAATAGAAAATTGAATTTTTCACATGGGTCAAAACAAAAAAGCATCATTTATAATAATATAATACCATTTTTTACAACTTTATTTGCAAAAAAAAAATTATTTTAAATAATGATAATATTCCGATTTTAGGTGCATATAGAGCGCAATACTATGAAGAAAGTAACTGCCAATTTTCAAAACGATTGGTTGAAAACTTTTCAAACTAGCGTGTACGCAAGTTAAAAAAAAGTCGTTTTCAGAAAAACGCGTTTGAAAAAATAGTACCAAGAAAAACAAAGTCAAGGCAGTCATAAATTTTCTTCGGTGTTTTTCAAGGAAATTCTTCAAATATTTTATAGTATATACTTAAATATATGTATAAAATATTCTCAAAGTTTCAATAAATTATATTCATTTTTTATACCATAAAAAAATTCATGAAAATCATTGAGAAAACGCTGTCCTAACCCTATTTCCCCACTTAATGGCTTATAACAATAGAACGAGTCGGAATTTTCATTTAAAATTTTGGGAACATATTTTTCAATAGTTTTACTAACAATTTATGAAATAAAAAAAAAATCGATTTTTTGAACCGTCTAACCCTATTTCCACCCTTAACATTCGAACTTTGTCTCGACTCATTAGAGAATGATTTCGAATACGGGAAAAACCCTGTTTCCAACTTTTTTTTCCTTCAGTGATGTGAAATTTTCGGAAAAGAGAAGTTTCAAAAGAAAAATTACAATTATAATGGACGGAAATCTAGACAATTAGGGTCCTATCGCCAAATCTGTAGTTATCGAAACTTTTCTTTTTCGAAAATTTCAAATAACTACAAATTTGACGGTAAGACCCTAATTGTGTATATTTCCGCCCGTTATAATGATAATTTTTCGATTTCGTAACGTTTCAATGTTGTAATGTTTTTTTTTTATCATTTTGAAGAGATCCATTTTACGTCGGTCTTCTCTATGTATACGTATGTCTATAAATCCGGACGGACGGGAATGATATTGGGGTGTGACAGTTTCGAAACTCTGTCAAACATATCGATCGTCTAACAAAGACAGTAGGGCATCGAGTCTATGATTATATAGACACTCGATACGTTTTATTTCAATCCATCGCTATTATATACGAGAATTTGATGGAAGTTGAAGTTGAGTCTCTCTCTCTCGTATTCATTCATTCGGTGTACCACAAAACTAAATTCCACAACCGTCACCGGCATTGACGGCTAAAAGTCAAAAGGACGTAACTCGTTCTCGTTTAACACGGTGAAAATTCGAAAATGCAACCTTTTGATGTTTACCATTCGATATCTCGTAACTATGTTACTTTGACCAAGGGTATATGTATCTAACAGTGGAGATGCAACTGTGAATTGAAGTCATCAACCGCGAGGACGGGGGTGGAGGGATAGGAGGGTTATATATTCGCGAGCAACGAGGGTGTAATTTTCACCATCCCTGATGTACCACGGGTTTCAGGTTTCGGTCGACATCTCGCTTCTGCGATTCGCTGAACGGACAATGTTCTCGCGTCTGTGGCATTATAGAATGTTAGGAACGCAGACTGGAGCTCTGAACGGATGCTGCACTCTCTCTCTCTTTCTCTCTCTTTCTCGCAGTTAATATGGCTATATTTGAGTGCTACGTATAGCACGATACTCGCGAACAAACTTCACACTCGAGAGAGCTTTCGAAACACTCTCGTAGCCCCGAATGTACTGGACTTCATCTCGTACAATTTCCGGTAGCTCTTTAGCTAATATCTATACACGTTGAGCCATTCGAGCTAATTATGTGTTTATACCAGTGAGATTCTTTATCGCTGACTATTAATAGACACTATTATAATAGAAAACCATTTTGAACTGTAATTACGAATAATTATTGTAAACGAATAAAAATTCTATTTTGTCGATTCATTTAAGAAGAAAACGTGGCGTACTGGTTTAGAAAACAAACAAAAATATATAAATTAGAAACTTTGTGCATTGATCCGTAATAAACTTCATTTTTTCAAAAAAATTTCTGCACGGAGAAAGCACGTCTTGTACGGGTTTCCTCTTCGATATAATTGCCATATCAGTAACTAATGTAATCATTGATATTGTGATTATGATTCTTTTGGGCCAATTTTCAAGAGTTATTTTATTTATTACATTCTTTTCCATTCCTCAATGCCAAGTTCTTCAAGATCTGTCAAAAGGTCATAAAAAGATATTTACAAAAAAATGTCCGAATTGATGAACGTGTGTGTTTTTGCCATTACTTCCGAATGGCTCAATCAGTTTCAACCATAATTTTGCACGCGAATCGAGCTACTAGTCCCCTTCAATCGATGTAATTTTCGTCAGGTTTCAACAACTCGTTCAGATTTGACACGATTGTGAATTTTTTTTACGAAAAAATTGTTAATAGCATCAACGCTTGTGTAATTTTTCAAGTTGTCCTACTTTCCGCGCAAATAAACTATCATTAAACGCGGTTCGCTATTGAATTTTGTATTTTTCGTAAAAGCTGCATCGGTGCTCTTTGAGGCTTTAGCTCGGGCAGTTTTTCTTTTTTTTTTTCTTTCCTCTATTCTTGTAATATCCATCCTTGCTGCTGGCAGTCCGATTTTCCTTTTCGCTTATCGTTCAACTCTCCAATCATCCGTGCATCCTTACACTTTCATGGGGTGTCTACTACAAGAGATTTTATGGGGCACAACGCGAGAAAACTCAGTCCCGTATGTATATATACACACGTTTACGTACAGTTGAGCGCGCGTTCGGGCGTCAATTTTTCCTAGAGACGAGGAGAGCACAACACACGCCGCGTAATAGCACAGCGGCGCCAGGAAATTGCACTGCAATCATTTCCTCTCTCGGTGTACTTGGCAGAGAGAGAAAGAAAAAGCTAGAGAGAAAGAGAGAGAGAGTTGTGGGACGTCATGTTCGAACTCTGTTCGTATATACGAGAACATGACCGACTCTCGTATATAGCATGTATATATTCGTTGTACCGGTATAAATCGCATCTAGCGATTGTGTACAGCGGCAATTTTCCGCGTTCGAGCATTTTCACGCTTCAATATACGTTGATTATCGACAATGTTAAATGTTCTCGCTTTTCAATTTTCCACTTTCTCGTTGGTAACGCGTTAAGCAAAATTTACCGAGTGGAACATTAATTTACCGTAGAGACGACGATAAAAATTCTAGGGGTTGAACGATCGTTGATGAATTCAAAAGGTAATATTACCCTTTTAAGAGCGGGGTAAGGGTTTGCACTTTCGAAAAATCGAATTTTTTTTTGTCTTATCTTATTGTTTAACATTTCAAGAATATGTCCTTAAAATTTTAAACCGATCTAAGCAATATTCTTAAAGTTATTGTCTTATTGATCTCCTGGCCTTTAACGCTAACCTCTAACAGCTGCGGGCGGTCGGGCTAGCAGTGCAGCTGTCGAACAAGTATACAGTTTATTCATTGCTATTGTGTATATAGTATATAGTGTATACTATACACTACAATATTTTAAAATGCTGTATGGAGCTGGAATCGATGATTCTGTGTAAGTTGGAAAAAAAAAAAATTTTCTTCACTTTTTTACTTCATAAACTTTAGACGCGTTTTTCTCAAAACTACTTTTTCAAAGTCCGTGTTCACTGCCATTTAAAAACTACTCGACCGATTTATTTCAAACATTGTACACATTTTCTACATATAAAATACCTCCCCCCAACGTTTAGTTAAATTTTTTTTTTTTACATTAAGGGTGTTTCCCACCCACAAAATGCCAGAATTTTTCGTGGAAAATAACAGTTCACACTTTAGATGGCCGCCAAAAATTTTTAAATGAAAAGAAAATTATCAGAGAACGTTGGGGGGAAGATTTGATTATAATTTGACTAAATTTTTATGGTTTTTTATTTTCAGATAATTTCCGGCCGAGTTATAGTGAACACCGCAAATTATTTTTTTTCCAAGACGTTCTGGGGGAAGTTCTGTTACGGGCTTATGCTTCAATATTTCTGCATGAAAAAATTACACAACATTGTCAAAAGTATGCTCAATAATGTACAAAAGGTTCGAATGAAATTGCTCAATCCATATTTGAGAAAAAAAATCGCAAAAAAAGTGTTTTTTACGCTGAAACCCTTACCCCTCCCTTAATCTAATTACACCTATTTCAGTAATTGGCGTATACCGAAGATTTATAAATATTTTCAATAAATTTCTGTTTCGTCGCTGAAGATAAACTGACATTTTCATTTTTATTCCCAGCAGTCGAAATAACATGGGAAATGAGATTTTTCCATTGTACTCGTTTTTCGTCTCGTCCCTGTCTCTAACAGAAAATATGAAAAATCTTTTGCAGACAACGTCCAAGAGACCATGTGTTACAATGTACATAGTACGAGACATATTTTTCTCTCTCTCTTTCTCTCGTGCGACGGAAAAAAGAAATGCTTCGAAAGAAATGCTCAAGACGCGAAAATTCTCGCATGAACGAGTGTGTAACATTCAGACGGCACGTGTAATATGGAGCACATTGAAGTGAAAAGAAAGTCTCGGGGAGAGTTTCGAGATCGAGAATGGGCAAAAGAATGAGAGGTAAAAGGACGAGAGAGAGAAAGAAAAAGGGAGAGAGAAAGAGCAATGAAGAATTCGCCCTATTCTTGAAAACTGCATCCTCCCCATTATAGTGAAACAAAGGTACGTGGCTCCATTACGGGACTCCGCCAATTTGAGAGTGCCTAGCCAGCAACAGTCCCGCGATGGTGTTTTTTTCGTATACATGTCTGTGGTTTGGGAGCATTTCGAGAGTTGGCGGTGTGCGCGTGTTTGTCGCAGACTAATTTTTTTCTTTCTTTTCGCGATCTCTCGCGGGAGATGTGAGAAAAGAGGATACGAAGGGATCTCGAGCGTCGTGGCGACGAAGATGAAAACAAAAAAAAAAGAGAGAAGGGAAGCGAGAGAGGGTTGAAGAGGTCGCGCGACTGGCGGCGGAGTGGCCCGGGGTCTAAGGGTTTGCGACAATCCTCGAGAGTGAGTAGCGTTACCGGGTCCACGTGCGACCACGAGAAAGAGCGAGAGAGCGAGACGGCAACAATTATAAACACAGCAATTACGCGACTCGGTGCGTTGACGGATTCTACTCGCTCTCTCCTCTTCATCATCTCAACCCTTCATCCCTCTCGACCCTTTCTTAGCTAGCTCTACTTTCACCTTTTGCTATTACCATTCCTTTTATTTTCGTACGGTTCCGCATAGCTCGCGACGCAAAACGCTTTTTTTCAATAAAAGAAGTTAGTTTTTTTGTCCGAAAAATATTTTGTATTTTGTTTATTTGCGTTATTTCAACGTACACCCTCCTCTCGGGTTTTTACGATCCGTCCCTTTTTCACTAACCCTTCACTCTGTTCCATGCTTGAGACCTCTCCCCTCCCCGCTCGACGAGTGTTGATGTCCGTAGCGATTCTTTCTTACTACTGTACCACATTTAAACAAGGTCACAGGGAAACTACGGAAAACCCGGCGGATACAGGCGCGAATATATTTTTTTTGAGTTTCAGACGTATTACCATCGCAAATTCGGAAAAACTGCCTCCCGCCCACTAGTAATCGGCAGTTCAAGGTAGTGCATCGCTAAGCGGTCAGCTATCCTAGTACTGACAATCCTCCTTAGTAGTCTGGTAACTTAAGGCCGTAGTCTGGTCTAGAGCGAGATTTTTGACGTCATTTCTAATGTGCAATAACGTTTAAACCGTTGAAGTTGTCTTGATGAAAATTTACACGTGCATTTATTGATCCTTAAAGAATACTTGTACATTAAAAAAAAAATTATTTTGAATATTTTCATGTAGTTTTTTGCCTTGTTACAACATGGTGCGCCGAAATCGGCGCCCACTCTGGACGATGTTGTATGCATCTGAACAAAAAAATATATATATATTCTCAATCTGTATGAGTATTCTGAGCACTGGTAGCAGAATTGGTACTAAAAAAAATGTTTTCCAAAAATCTAATAGTTTATTATTATTATTATTATTTGGAAAAAAAACTTTTTTCTCCAAAGTCCGCATTTTGTCATTTATTCATGAAATTTGACTTCAGTAGTTCCGACCAGAATGACATGTCTATAGATTGAGAATTATCAAGAATTTTTGATTTCCGATAACATCACGAGCCAAAATCACCGGGGCCACCCACGCGCTTTTTTTTCGAGGTGCCAACTTCGAACAATAATAACAATAATAATAAACTATAAAATTTTTTCAAAATATTTTTAATATGTAAATAAAAACATCCTAAATATCGAAAACGATTCATTTTTATTTTCCTACAAAAAAAAACGGCCTCCAAAAAAGACATGAAAATCGGCTTAAGTCCGTAGTCTGGTCTAGAGCCAGACTTTTGACGTCATTTCTAATGTGCAATAACGTTTAAACCGTTGAAGTTGTCTTGATGAAAATTTACACGTGCATTCATTGATCCTTAGAGAATACTTGTACATTTAAAAAAAAAAATTATTTTAAATATTTTCATGTAGTTTTTTGCCTTGTTGCAGCATGGTGCGCCGAAATCGGCGGCCACTCTGGACGATGTTGTATGCATCTGAAAAAAAAATGTATATATATATTCTCAATCTGTATGAGTATTGTGAGCACTAGTAGCAGAATTGGTACTTAAAAAAAATTTTTATTGAGTCGAACAATAATTTTGCCGACATTTTATAACTCGTCGAATAATGAAATATCATTAATAAATATTCAACAGGCCGCCATTTTGTCAAAAAATTTTTTTAAGTACCAATTCTGCTACCAGTGCTTAGAATACTCATACAGATTGAGAATATATATACATTTTTTTTTCAGATGCATACAACATCGTCCAGAGTGGCCGCCGATTTCGGCGCACCATGCTGCAACAAGGCAAAAAACTACATGAAAATATTTAAAATAATTGTTTTTTTCAATGTACAAGTATTCTCAAGGATCAATAAATGCACGTGTAAATTTCCATTAAGACAACTTTAACGGTTTAAACGTTATTGCACATTAGAAATGACGTCAAAAATCTCGCTCTAGACCGGACTACGGCCTCAAGCCGATTTTCATGTCTTTTTTCGAGGCCGTTTTTTTGTAGGAAAATAAAAATGAATCGTTTTGGATATTTAGGATGTTTTTATTTACATATTAAAGATACAAAAAAAAAATTTGTTGAAAAAATTTTATAGTTTATTATTATTATTATTATTATTGATCGAAGTTGGCACCTCGAGAAAAAAGCGCGTGGGTGGCCCCGGTGATTTTGGCTCTTGATGTTGTCTAAAATAAAAAATTCTTGATAATTCTTAATCTATAGACATGTCATTCTGGTCGGAACTACTGAAGTTAAATTTCATGAATAAATAACAAAATGGCGGACTTTGAAAAAAAAAGTTTTTTTTCCAAATAATAATAATAATAAACTATTAAATTTTTTCAAACTAATTTTTTTTTGTATCTTTAATATGTAAATAAAAACATCCTAAATATCCAAAACGATTCATTTGTATTTTTCTACAAAAAAACACCCTCCAAAAAAGACATGAAAATCGGCTTAAGTTACCAGACTACTACCTTAACAGGATGTATCAGTCTCCTCGAACGGCTCGAAAACGCGAAAGAGTCGTTCTCCGATACGGTACAACCAATCGCGTTGAAATTTTGGGCACAGAGTCTGAACGGTGGCACACAGTGGCTAAACTTCGGGCAGTTCAAAATTTTGAAAAGAAACTCTACAGTTTCAGTTACCATGGGAGAAATTAGTGAATTTTTCACTGTTAGACTCAACGGATCGTTACATCCTCACTTTAGCCACTGGGCAATATAAAAACACATATTCTGCGCATTGTTTCATCTTGTTCCATGCAGAAATGATCGAAAACGAAGGTTTTTCCGTTTTTGCTCAAAAAAATACCGACTTCTGCCTGTATTACCTCTGAAAATTTAGTGCGCCAGTATTCCGAGTGGCGGCACTAATGTCGGTTTCTTAGATGCATGCTTTCTCTATCCGTTCATAACCTAGGAGACGGCGTCAACGGCGGGAAAGAGACGGTAATCGCGCCCATGGCGCTGCACCGCCGAAGACGCGCACTGAGCACCCGTTCACTGCTATCGGTTATATATTTTGTATTTAATGTCTTCTGTAATCGTCTTTATTGATTTTTTTTCTGCGCGAAATTGCACCGAACAAAGTCACGATTGCACAGAGAAAAAAATTTTGGTTGTCGCAACGAAAATGTTGTCGCAGCAACGAAAATCTTGTTGCAGCAACGAGAATCTTATTGCATCAACGATAATTTTGTTGTATCAAAGAAAATTTTGTTGTATCAACGAAAATTTCGTTGCATCAACGAAAGTTTTGTTGCATCAACGAAAATTTTGTTGCATCAACGAAAATTTAGTTGGCGCAGGCAAAAAGTTTGGTTGTGGCGACAAAATTTCGTTGCGACAACCAAAATTTCATTGATACTCTCGGCGTTTTTCTCAGTGTCAACGATTTTTTGGAGCAAGAAGTACGGGTAATATGGGTATTATAACCTTTTTGGATATGGGAAATGTCCTCGTTGTAAATGCCTGAGAGAAAGTCCAAGTTATTTCGCGCTTTGTCTGAACGTTTCGCTGATTACTATGCGACTCACGAGACGTCAGTGTTGCAGGAGAGCTCGCGAATAGCCGAAAGACCTACGTTTATATATCGCACGTACCATTACTCTTGCAGAATACGCAGAGCCAAAAGCTCCTTCGCATTTTTCCCCGAGAGCTTTTGTCTCGTGCAAGCCACCCCTTCCTTCGTCTCTTTCATCGCAAAGTCGGCTTTCGGGAAGCTTCAGCAGTGCAGTCACGTCAATCGAGTGTCGAGGTTTGAAAAATTGTTTATACACGTTTTCGAAAGAACAGCGACGTTTATTCCCGAGGATCTAGAACCCAAAGTTTACTTGATATAGACAAAATTAATGATAACTAATTCATTGCTTATCATTGATAATTACCAATAATTACTTATAAATTATCGCCGACAGGATGGTCAGTTCGCGGCTTCGGTGATCTTCCATGTTAAGGGCGGGGTAAAGGTTTTCACTTTCGAAAAATCGAATTTTTTTTTGTCTTATCTTATTGTTTAACATTTCAAGAATATGTCCTTAAAATTTTAAACCGATCTAAGCAATATTCTTGAAGTTATTGTCTTATTAATCTCCTGGCCTTTAACGATATACCTCTAACAGCCGCGGGCGGTCGGGCTAGCAGTGCAGCTGTCGAACAGGTATACAGTTTATTCATTGCTATTGTGTATATAGTATATAGTGTATACTATACACTACAATATTTTAAGAGAAGAAACGAGCGAAGCAAGGAGCGGGAATCGATGATTCTGTGTAAGTTGGAAAAAAAAAATTTTTTCTTCACTTTTTTACTTCATAAACTTTAGACGCGTTTTTCTCAAAACTACTTTTTCAAAGTCCGTGTTCACTGGCATTTTAAAACTACTTGACCGATTCATTTCAAACTTTGTACACATTTTCTACATATAAAATACCTCCCCCCAACGTTTAGTAAAATTTTTTTTTTTTACATTAAGGGTGTTTCCCACCCACACAATGGCGGAATTTTTCGTGGAAAATAACAGCTCACACTTTAGATGGCCGCCAAAAATTTTTAAACGAAAAAAAAAATTATCAGAGTACGTTGGGGGGAAGATTGGATTATAATTTGACTAAATTTTCATGGTTTTTCATTTTCAGATAATTTCCGGCCGAGTTATAGTGACCACCGCAAATTGTTTTTTTTTCCAAGACGTTCTGGGGGAAGCTCTGTTACGGGCTTATGCTTCAATATTTCTGCATGAAAGAATTACACAACATTGTCAAAAGTATGCTCAATAATGTACAAAAGGTTCGAATAAAATTGCTCAATCCATACTTGAGAAAAAAAATCGCAAAAAAGTGTTTTTTTTTACGCTGAAACTCTTACCCCTCCCTTAAGCGGTATCGACTGCGGTCAGTACTGGAATGGGTGACCGCTTAGCCGCTGCACACTGAACACTGAGCGAACGACAGTTTTTCCGAGTTTCCGATCGTAAGACAATTGTAACCCGGTAAAAAAATTAAACCCGTCTTTATCAGCACGGGTTTTCCGCGGTTTCCCCGTGCCCACGGCGAATTCAATAGCCAAAGAGCAGTTGCGGATGCTGAGGAAGTTAGTTTAGCTTGGCATAATGCGAATAGGAAGTGGATAGATGGGAAATTGAGAAGAATCATACGTAAAAACCCGTAAGGATATACGTTGGAACGCGCAAATAATTATGAAAAAATAAATAAATAGTCATTAATTATCATAAAATAATAAGCTATTTTTGGTTTATCAATTTGTTATCGATGTAACACGAAAAAAATACTTAACAATCAGGAAAGATCCTCGTTGCTTAATATTATACTTTATTGGATTTGCTCAGTTTTTATGAAAATATTTTATGAACGATTTTGTTTTTTTTTTTTTTTTCAATGTATGGAATATCATCTTATCTATCTTGTTATTTTTTAGTTCAATTCATCTCTCATTCTCGCGACTCGTCGTTGGCCTTTCGAAATTTTAACCCTAAACGTACCAGCACATAAGGGATCATTTGACTCCTTGTGAAATAAACGTTGATTTTTCGAAAGAAATTCTTATTTATTAAAGAAAATAATTCGTAACATAACTTCTGATTTTTTAATAAAATAATCAAACAAGTTTACAGAAGGTCGGATGAGCGAAAGGAGTAACAATGAATGTACGAATTTAAAGTAAATTTTGAAAGGGGTCATTTGACCCCCGCTTACGTTTAGTGTTAAACATTCTTGAACGGTTTCTCCCTCAAGTTATACATAGTTCAGGGATATTTCTCGTCCATCTTCATCGTCTTTTTCGTCTCGTTCGAACGAAAATTCGACCAGTCAGTATTTACTAGCGTGTAAACAAAAATGCCCGAGCTAACTCACTCACTCATTAATTTCTTTTTCTCTCTCTCTTCTTTCTCTTTTTTTCTCTCTCTTTCTCTTTGCCACCAATAATACGGTAGCTTCTTCGCTTCTTCTCGTATAACCCGCGAGTCGTCCAACCGTGACGCGAATAACGAAGGAATCCCTTCGAACAACAGCTTAACCCCGTTTGCATAAACGCTCGACAATCGTCACGCTTGACTTGTGATGCTCGGTGCTTAACGCGCGGAGACACGATTATATGGTGATGCGACGTAAAAATATAGTTCGGACGTTGAAAAGCCGGTGGAAATGCTTGAATTTATGTGATCCGTGAATTTTTACGTTTTTCTCAAACGGTTAAGGATGAATTTTATTATTGGTTTGAGAATTTCATCGTCGGTGCCGACAGTTTTTTTTTTATCTCGAAATCTTTCCCGAAAATTTATTCAACTAATAAATTTATTCAATTTAATAACAATTGTTTAACAAATATTTGTTATTATCGTTTAAGAATTCGAGCACAATAATTTTTCGCTGTAATACGAAACAACGGAATTGACAAAATATAATGAATTTGTTTGGAAATATTTGGTTGAAAAAAAGTATTAACCGATTCCAACGACAGGGATGCTTTTGATGGTGCTGCTTTCAAATCGAACGTTGAAATTTTTAAATTCAAAATGGCAGACTCAATGTGGTCGTTCAAAAAGCAAACAACAAAGGGCCAAATGAAAACTTGCACATCGCTTCCACCTCGTTTTCGAAACTCTACAAATCTCCCCCAATGATAAAGTGACTTCCTTCATTCTGGCTTCGTCATCGAGAAGACTTTGTGAAACTTCATAAGCGATGAGGAAGCAATTTGCGGACTTTAAGGTAGTAATCTGGTAACTTAAGCCGATTTTCATGTCTTTTTTGGAGGGCGTTTTTTTGTAGGAAAATAAAAATGAATCGTTTTGAATATTTAGAATGTTTTTATTCACATATTAAAGATACAAAAAAAAATTTTTTTGAAAAAATTTAATAGTTTATTTGTATTATTGATCGAAGTTGGCAGCCCGGGTCCTAACTTTTTTTCTACCGAACCGATTGCTTTCAAATTTTAACAGGCTACTCTGCACACTTATAGTTCTCGTCGGAACTACCGAGAAATTTTTTCACCCCTAACTTTTTATTTTACAACCCCTTCTTTGCCAAAATAAAAGGACTTTAGCAAAGAAGGGGTTGTAAAATAAAAAGTTAGGGGTGAAAAAATTTCTCGGTGGTTCCGACGAGAACTATAAGTGTGTAGAGTAGCCTGTTAAAATTTGAAAGCAATCGGTTCGGTAGAAAAAAAAGTTAGGACCCGGGCTGCCAACTTCGAGGTGTCAACTTCGATCAATAATAATAATAATAATAAACTATTAAATTTTTTCAAAAAAATTTTTTTTTGTATCTTTAATATGTAAATAAAAACATCCTAAATATCCAAAACGATTCATTTTTATTTTCCTACAAAAAAACGCCCTCCAAAAAAGACATAAAAATCGGCTTAAGTTACCAGACTACTACCTTTATTTGCAACTTATTTTCGCCCTCTTTATCGTGTTGAATGCGCTTTGTTTTAGTTTGACGACCCGAAAAAATTCAGCGAAAAATTGACAAATTTTATCAAATATTAACCGTTGTTTCGATTCTCACGGAATTTCATATTAAACATCGTGTAACTTTAGTTTATTCGTGAAACAAATATCACCAATTGTTAATTCGAAATTTACTCGTTAAATCGTTAACGACAATTTTTCGGAAAATCAACATTTTTTATAAAATCCGAACTCTTCAAGCTTTCTCGCCCAAATCCAATACCAAACATCCTCGTTCCATAACCCATTTATGTTAAAAAAATTTAATAGCTGGAAATTTACGACAGTCAAAGGGTACACCGAAATTTTACGAAAGTTTCAAAATTTTGTAAAATGTATAACGCCGGAATAATTCCACCGACAAATTTCGGCAGACAAAAGAGGTTCGATGTCCGAAATTTGTGCAAAGTTTGCACGAAATCGGTCAAGAGGTTCTCGAGACATAGCAAGTTGAATATTTCAAGTTTGTCTCACACACACACACACGCAAATACACGCGCACACAGAGGCGGGGCCATTTTTTCTAAATGTGATTGTCCGATATTTTGGCAAATTTTAAAGTGCTCAGCATTGAAAATTCGAAAAATCTTGTGAAGAAAATAAAATTAGCAGTGTGAGGAAGCAAAAATTGTGAAAAATTCACTTGACCAATTGGAAATCGGGTCCCTCGTCGGACGACAATTTGTACTGTCCGAATGGTCGATTATTGTGAATATTATTAACGGCCATGTACGAATAAACTCTTGGTTGATGAGTGCCAGAAACGTAACGGCCGTAGTGCGAGAGTATCAGCGATATAAATGGATTTGGTGGTGGATGAAGAGGGCTGTTGTAACCTTTGTCCGTCAAGAACCAATCGAGGGTCGATAATGATGCGCCCGTAGTTTCGTGACGACGTTTCTCGTTCGTCGAACGATGATGAGAATCGTCGAGACGCGTTACGGTATTTGAGCTTGCTGATTGTCCCGTCATACGATTGCCCTCGGGCTTATTCGGTCCCTCGTAATTTCGTTCGTCATTCGAGACCTCGTCCTCGTCGTTGTCGTTCGTAAACTCGTGCACGGGTCTCGTATCTTCGATTTTCACATTTTTATCCCTTCTCGTTTGGCCATTATCGACGAGACGTTCGGGATTTTCGTGTTTCTGTAAGTTTCCATGAATTCCCGATTGCAACTTTGTACGTGAATTCCACGAGTCTCTCGGATAGCTCGATAATGTAGCGTCCTCAAACTCGATCGGTAAAACTCCCGTTGGGCCGTGCAGAGTAACAGGATTTTCGAATCGACGCGGTGGAAGATATTTTCCTCTCGTTTGTCCTATATCCTCGTGTTGTTTCGAAACGAGAGGAATGATCCCGATCTTTCGTGCCACGTTGTCCTTGTCGTTCTCCTTTGTCCCAATTGTCTCCTTCTCCGTATCTTCGTTCACGTGAAATTCGTAACGACGATCACTCGGAACTTCGAGAATTCTACTCGGTGCTTTGAGAATTTCTCGCGTGTTGTCAAAATCGTGATATCGAGGAAAATGAGAATCGGAGGATTCGAGCGAGTCGATGTTTTTACGTGAAAACGTTTTTGGTACGTTCGTTATCGTTATTACCTCGACCAAACACAAATACGATAACTGAACGAACAAAAGTATTCTTGATTTTACCGTTGTAATGATCATCTCACGGAACAGCAGTTACTTCGTTGCTCACTGACAACGACAGACTGTGTTGAGGATTTTTGTCAACTCGATCTTTATAGGAATAACTTGTGCCACTTGTTAATGGATTTTTCTTGTACGATACAGGATACACGAGTTTCACTCACTTTCCTCTTTCTTCACCGATCGTTCTAATGCACTTTTCTCGTGGTACACACGACGATGTTACATTTTTATGTTTCAACGATATCGCAATTGCTTTTACAATGTCACAATGCTGTGTTCCATTTTTTTTTTTTTTTTTTTTTTTTGGAAAGTTACTGGTTGGCAGAGTGAAAATTGTTAAACGAAATTTCGCTAAGTAGATTTCCTAGTTGTCGAGGAAAGAGGTCCTTTGTTAAAAAATACATGGCACTCGATTCTCGAAACTCTCGAAATGCGAGATAAATATATCGAATTTTGAAGCCAGTTTATCGTGAATCTGATTGGTTGTCGTAAAGCGCGCGTTATTCAAACACGATTTAGTTCACTATGAAACAACGTCTATGGTATACAAACATTTAATAAGATTGAATATTCAATAGATCATTGACTCTCGCCCAATGCAATTCTCAAAATTTAAAAACCTTATATAACAAAGAAATGCGAGATAAATATATCGAATTATGAAGCCCGTTTATCGTCAATCTGATTGGTTGTCGTAAAGCGCGCGTAATTCAAACACGATTTCGTTCACCATGAAACAACATCTATAGTATACAAAGATTCAATAGATCATTGACTCTCGCCCAAAAGCAATTCTCATAATTTAAAAATCCTATAATAAGTTATGTACTATTTAACGAAATGACAACCGATCGAGACGAAATAATCTTAGCGACTGCAGTATGGTGACAAAATCCGTTGTGCCGTTTGGGAAAAAGTATCGATAAGAATTTGCAGTTGATTCTTAATCTGAAGGACAAGTTCGAAATATGAAACATTCAAGCGCGAGCGAAGCGAGCGCGTTGTTGCTAGTCGTAGTTAACTCGAGCAAGAGTAGTATGGATGATACAGAGAGTATGACTGGACCTGACTGTTGGTTTGAGAGATAACGGACCTGTGCAACACGGTCGGCACAGTAGAAATTAATTTCGTAAGTGATTAATTTTCAAATTTATTTCAATCGTTCAAAATTTCTCATTTCTTTGTGAAAATTGAACTGAAATTATTCGGATTACAGAGAATTTGTTGGACCATCTAAGGACCAATTTTCAACTTTGTCAAATAAATTTAGTTTGATTCAAAAAATAGTCTTTTTGATAAAATAAGTTAATTCTATTCCATCAAATAAACTTTTCAGTTTCGACCCAACGAATTTTTCGAAGAATTACCCGAATAGGTTGCACACTGATTGTAGAGCATGTCGGACTGACATAGAATATAACGTAACACCCATTTTAAAAAAAGGAAAGTGCGCAATTTATACAATTACTAAAAATATGAGGACTCACCAGAAATGACTCGGTGCCTGCCAATGTTCTTTGCTGAATGATCCTCGGATGCTCCATATCCTCGATTTCGCACTGATCACTTTACTCTTCGTTATTGCCCATTCTGCAAAAATATAATACAGTAGACGATAAATTAAAGGAAGAATTATTGTCATTCAAACTTTGATTAAATTATTTTTCAGAAACATTCTATAAGTACAATCTTGTTCGCAACATCGCCTTAGCCACGATCTTAATTTGTGGAGTTACTTCGCCCAAGCTGTATAATTGTTTTAATTGAAAATGCCTAATTGATTTAAGAGAGTCGAGTCATCAAAATATGTGAAAAATTAAGATAAATATGGAGCAAAAGGGACCCACTTCCGATGACCTTGTCCTTCATATATGATGTCAAGGGAGCCTTCCTGAACAACTTTTTCCTCTGGCAAAATTGGGGGCCATTATTTATTAAAAAGTTATTAACAAATAACGTTGATAATTCAGATAGCTATTGTCCTTATATGTCAGTCCCAATCATCTTGTCCTTCACATACGTTGTCAAGACTAACCCCCTGAGTAACATAAAAAAGTTTAATTCGGCGCTCATACGTGTACTGTTCGCCATACACTAGCAAAAGGATTTCATGTTCGATTTATGAAACTTCTTTTGTTAATAACTTTTTAACAAACAATGATGTTTGTAATATCATAAATCGAACGTGAAATACTTTTGCTAGTGTATGGCGAACAGTACACGTACGAGCGGGGGAGCCGCAGCCCCTGCATCTCTCCCACACACCAGCCCAAAAACAAACCAAACAAACAAACCCAAACAACATAAACAAACAAAAGACCCTCCACCCCCACACACGATCCCTTACCATCGCACCTCCATTCACTCATATGTATTTGTGTTAGTATGATGAGTAGCATACGTATCAGCAAGGGGTATATGTGTTATTTACTATATTTACGGGTTGTTTGGATCGTTTGGGTTGTTTTTGGGTTGTTTTTGGGCTGGTGTGGGGGGTACAGGGGGGGCGCGGCCTCCCCCGCTGATACGTGTACTGTTTGCCATACACCAGTAAAAGTATTTCATGTTCGATTTATGAAACTTCTTTTGTTAATAACTTTTTAACAAACAATGAGCGACGGATAAAACTTTTTGTAAGTTACTCAGGGGCGGTATTCTTAACAAGCATATGAAGGACAAGATAATTTGGACTGACTGGTATAAGGAAAATAACTATACTGATTATTAACTTTATTCGCTAATAATTTTTAAATAAATAACAACCCTCAATTTTGTCAGAGGAAAAAGTTGTTTTTCGTGCAAAAACGCGTCGAACGGGCCGCGTGTGCCCCTCACCTTTGCACCCCCATTCACTCATATGTATTTGTGTTAGTATGAAGAGTAGCATACGTATGAGAAGGGGTATATATGTTATTTACTATATTTACGGGTTGTTTGGGTCGTTTGGGTTGTTTTTGGGTTGTTTTTGGGCTGGTGTGGGGGGTACAGGGGGGGCGCGGCCTCCCCCGCTGATACGTGTACTGTTTGCCATACACCAATAAAAGTATTTCATGTTCGATTTATGAAACTTTGTTAATAACTTTTTAACAAAGAATGAGCGACGGATAAAACTTTTTGTAAGTTACTCAGGGGCGGTATTCTTAACAAGCATGTGAAGGACAAGATAATTTGGACTGACTGGTATAAGGAAAATAACTATACTAATTATTAACTTTATTTGCTAATAACTTTTTAATAAATGACAACCCCCAATTGTGTCAGAGGAAAAAGTTGTTTTTCGTGCAAAAACGCGTCGAATGGGCCTATCCCAAAGGTCATGGGAAGTGGTTCCCCATTGCTCCATATTTACCAAAATTAAAACCGCTATATTTTGTAGCCAGAAAGTTTAGACATATTTGCTTTCTCTCCAAAGCAATGAAATAAAATTAAACAAACAACGAATGCACTTTCTCCATTTCAACCACTTTTTATACACAATATTTTGTGCAAAGTATCCAATTGAAAAAAATACTTTCTAGTGCCTCGAAGTTATCGAGAAAAGTGTCATGAAATAAAATAAAATAATTCAAACTCCAATTACATACCAAAATCGCGATAATCTCGTAAAAGAATCGCCGCGTTTCTATTTGTTCTTATGGCACTTTTCGCAAAGATGCGTCAGAGCTCTTTGTCTTTGTCCATTCTGCAACATAATAATGAAAATGAAAGGGTTATGATTCGAGAAGTTTTCATAAAAATAATTGATACATTTAAAAAACTGATAAAATGACTGTGTTCTCAAATTTAGATTTTTGACTGGGACGAATGGTCGTGTCAAAAAGTTATGGAGGGCGTTCGACGAAAACAGTGAGAGATGCATACGAGAGCGAAAAGTTTAATTGCCGGTAGCATCGAATCATTATCATTTTGTTTATGCTCTTTCAAATTCTGACGGACTAGTAAAAGAAACTGCAGAATTACGTATTGGCTAATTTACCTTTTCATCGATTAAATCGGACTGCGACGTTCATCTCGTCATTATTAAACAATAGACGAACAACAACGGCGGCCATTTTGAATAACGCGATAAGTCGAAAATTGTTTTACGAAAATTTGGGATTGTTAATACGAATGTACTGTTCAAAATTCGTTTGCGCCGTGTTATGGGTTTAAGATTTCAGTTTGTAAGCTTGCACGTTATCATTCTAAGTTTCTAATAACACTTTACCGAACGCCGAACGACGAGAGACCGTGTTTTCCAACCGCGCCGGAGCACTACGTTTTCACGACTGAAAAGACGCGTGCCGGCGTGCTGCGCAACTGCGTATAGAACGAGGCGCCATTTTGATTCAGATGGCGACACTGTACAGTCTCGCGTTTCGAGCCCTCTATATAGTAAACAGTAATCCCGCCGAAACTATCATGGCGTCGGTGCGTGAAACGCAATAAGTTCACATCACAGTTGTCACGCAAAACCGCAAAACAATAATTTTCACTATACAATCACTAATTTGACAAAGTTTTACTTAAACAATAGAAAATAAAAATGAAGGTAGCGGTTAGCAAGAAGAAACTTCCAAAGGAGGGAAAATCGACTCTCAGGAAGGCAGTGAAAAATATTAAAGACATACTTCAGGTACGTGTATCACGTGTCTACCTAACCTCTTCAATGATCTATTTAACAACACGTTTCGCCGTTATTTCATTTTTCAATGTTGAATCATAGACGAAGAGTGAGGACGCGAAGAATATACCGAAAAAAGTCACAAAAGTCGTGAAAAGAAAAAAGAAGAATCTCGATCAGAAGGTACTTGGACGGGGTATAGTTTACGTCGGTCACATTCCTCATGGATTCTACGAGGATCAGATGAAAGAGTACTTCAAACAATTTGGCCGTGTGATTCGCGTCAGACTTTCCAGGTCAAAAGAGGTAAATCTTGATTATTATGAAAAAAACAAAAAGAATAACGTAACAAACAGCACTAATTGTACTAATATTGCAACATTTTTTTCTCAGACCGGTAAAAGCCGTGGTTACGGATACGTGGAGTTTTCGGATCCAGAAGTCGCCAAGATAGCTGCGGAAACAATGAACAATTATCTCATGTGCGGAAGACTACTAAAGGGTAAGATGATTTTCATTAGCGAAGGATATTTAGAGTCTCGTTTCGCTGTTAGATTCAATGGAAATTTAGAAAAAAATGTCAATGTTTCCATAGACAGGCTCTATATTACATTCACAAAATTTTAAAGACGATAACTAACTGGTTTCACAAATATAGCGTTTCAAGTCATTAAAAAATTAAAAATATTAACAATGAAAACGAAATTTTTAAAAACATTAGTTTAAAAGAGATGACAAGTGAAAAAAATTAGAAACAAAGTTGTGAATTGTCCAACGATAGTGATTTTCCCTGGTACATTATTATCGTTTAAACTCAATATTTTGGATATTTTTAATACCGTTGGGTTTCGTCATATTTTCATTTCCTTTTAAGGGAGGGGTAAGGTAAGCGGGTAGCGTAAAAAAAAACACTTTTTTTGCGATTTTTTTTCTCAAATATGGATTGAGCAATTTTATTCGAACCTTTTGTACATTATTGAGCATACTTTTGACAATGTTGCGTAATTTTTTCATGCAGAAATATTGAAGCATAAGGCCGTAACAGAGCTTCCCCCCGGAACGCTCTTGGAACGTTTTGGAAAAAAAACAATTTGCGGTGTTCACTATAACTCGGCCGGAAATTATCTGAAAATGAAAAACCATGAAAATTTAGTCAAATTATAATCAAATCTTCCCCCCAACGTTCTCTGATAATTTTTTTTTTCATTTCAAAATTTTTGGCGGCCATCTAAAGTGTGAATTGTTATTTTCCACGAAAAATTCCGCCATTCTGTGGGTGAGAAACACCCTTAATGTAAAAAAAAAAAAATTTAACTAAACGTTGGGGGGAGATATTTTATATGTAGAAAATGTGTACAAAGTTTGAAATGAATCGGTCAAGTAGTTTTTAAATGGCAGTGAACACGGACTTTGAAAAAGTAGTTTTGAGAAAAACGCGTCTAAAGTTTATGAAGTAAAAAAGTGAAGAAACAATTTTTTTTTCCAACTTACACAGAATCATCGATTCCAGCTCCTTTATTCGCTCGTTTCTTCTTTTAAAATATTGTAGTGTATAGTACACACTATATACTATATACACAATAACAATGAATAAACTGTATACCTGTTCGACAGCTGCACTGCTAGCCCGTCCGCCCGCAGCTGTTAGAGGTATAGCGTTAAAGGCCAGGAGATTAATAAGACAATAACTTCAAGAATATTGCTTAGATCGGTTTAAAATTGTAAGGAAAAATTCTTGAAATGTTAAACAATAAGATAAGACAAAAAAAAATCGATTTTTCGAAAATGAAAACCCTTAACCCGCCCTTAATGTACTAAAATTCTCATTGAATCGAATTCTTTCGATGTAACAACGTATTTTCCCATAAAAGACGAACAAAAATAATTATATTGTTTCAGCGACGTATATTCCACCTGAAAAACAACACAATGGATTTTTCACAAAAGCTCACTGGACCAAAGAGCACTATCCCAGAAAGTTGAACAGAATTAAGGAGATCAAAAAGTTAAATGCGCCCGAATCAAAGGACGAGCACAAGAGATTCGTGGACAAGTCGTTTAAAAAATTGGCTAAGCTTTCGAAAAATTTACAGAAAGAAGGAATCGAATTGGATTTTCTGATAAGCCCGAAAAAAGGATAAATACAATGTTATTTTGTTAATCAACGTAATCGTTTATTATTATTCACCTTTCTCACACGTAGACGATATTCATTATATTATTCAATCACACATACATTTATCGATGAATATTATTATTAAATCTAACGTCGCTCCATCAACGTTATTAAAGCATTTATTTGGTCGTTCTCGATCTCGGTCGTTGGATTGATTTTTTTTTTTCACTGAAAGAAAAATCTAGGAATTCCTATGTTATTACGGCATATCACTTATATTCCGGAACTTAGCGATCTTTTTTTTCATAATTACCTCAATTCACCAACAATTACGTCTGAGATTTTCCAAAATCCAAAATGAATTTAGATCTTTACATATTCTATACTATTTTTCGCGCTTTACGACGTGTCTGTAGAATCATTCTCCCGCGTTAAAGAAGGCATTTCATCGTTTTCGAAATTCGTCGTTATTTGTTTCGTGCGTTTCCACTTCATTCGCCGATTTTGAAACCAAACTTTCACCTGAAAACAATATTAATTGTCAGACCAGAAAATCAACGAAAAAAAAGAAACGGCAGTGATGATTTCTCACCTGACGCTCCGTCAAATCCAGCGAAACCGCTATTTCGTATCGTCTCAATCTCGTCAGATAATTGCTGTGGGAAAATTCAAATTCTAGATGACGTACTTGTTGCTTGGTAAAGGCCGTTCTCTCTTTTCGTGGTTTGTCACTGTTGCAGGTACGCCGATGAGATTTCGTCGAAACTGAAGAGAAAGAGAAAAAAAAAGATAATACCAATCGACAATCCAGATTTTTGCGACGATCATTTCGGTGATGAAAACACACGATGATGGCATATATAAACGCAAAACACGAGACGAGAGTATTTTCTGTGCTCGTGTCCGAAGCGTTATGCCCCATTGACTACGTGGGTTGGCTCAAATCTCGACAGTTGATCAGCCACACACGAGCCTTCGGCAACGTCTTTCTTCCGCACCGACAACTGACGTAATCTCGACTCTCGCGATCAAAAAAAATCGGTTGCTAAGGCCGAGTCTTGATTTTTTGTTTTGTTTTTTTTTTTTATTTTATTTCATGTCCAACTCGGTCAGCCTTCGATATTTATCGTCCCGAGCGTTCGTGTCGTATCATCCGACGACGATTATGTTATAACGATCAGAGAAGCTCAAAGGGATTGGACAAATATTTCATGAATTAATGTTCTTTTTTTGCCATTGCGACGCACTTTATAAAATGTCCAAACTTCGAAGTAAGTGAAGCTTATAAAAATATGCAGTTTTACTTCTTTTTCGTTCCAGCGATTCCAGAATAAGGTGAAGAAAAAAAAATGAACGATGAGACTTCCAGTAGGAAAGATCGCACGGAGAGATAACCCGGAAGGAAAGTCCGGCTTGCGATGTTGAAAAAAAAAAAAAAAACAACAGAAAAACTCGAAAGAGTCACCGAGCTCGTTGCCAGCCAAGTGCATCGCGTGGCCAAGAACGGGTCATGCGTCGTTTCTTCTGTTGGCTGTTGGTACGCACGAGGGATCAACAGATTCCCACACGTTGAGAGAGAGAGAGCGATAAAAAAGAAGAAGAAGAAGAAGAGACAGATATAATGAAGAATTGCATAACACACGCCAATGCAATCTCGTTAGAAATATTATTGAATAAATATTTAGTCTTCACGGGTACTGTTACGGTCGCAGCTACGGTGGCGTCTCTCGAGTCGTAAACCTTACGAGAATGTTTTTCTTTCTTTTTTTATTTTTTTTTATTGAATTGCTTATTATCAACAAACGCGATCGTTTAAAAAATAAAAATCCACGGTCGGTCTACCGGGAGGAATGGTCGGTATTCCGGATTACGAAGAAGCGTAAACACGAGACGAGGAATAGCGGAATTGGATGAAGAAAAGTGAGACTGACCATATTCGGAATCCGATGGATCGTTCGATTCCATCGAGTGATCTTCGTCCCGTCGTACATCACGATTCTCGTACTCATCGTCGTTCTCCCGATTCTCGTGATCCATCGTACGACAATGAAACTCCCGTTCTTCGATAACCGGTGTATCCTGATAGCATGGAATTTCCCATGCGCGAAAAACCGCCGAACTCGATTGTACGTGCGTTCTATGATCGATACGAAATCTCTCGTCGGTCGTGCGAATCGACGATATTTGAAATTCAAAATTTTCCGGAAGTACATCATCGCCATTGTTTGACGAGTAATCCTCCCATCTGAATAAAATTTCAACGAATGTTTGATATCTCGTTCGCCGTTTTTCAAGAGATAAATCGCTAAGAATCCCTTTTGCCCGAGCGATCTGCTCGGCCAAAAGTTTATATTCGATGAACACGCAGAAAAAGTCATCAATTTTACGTCTTCCTTGAGGAAGTTTTGTTTTTGTGAAAACATTTTCTTTCTTTATCGACTTTTTAATGACAATATGTTTAAATAGTGACCAATCGTCGGAAAATCTCATTTAGGCAAATGGCGTCAGCAATCACGCTCCCATTTGGTACACCGGTAGAACAGCCAACTCTCTTTATTTGCGGTAATTTTCATCAAAAGTACTTGAGACTTTTGGATTTGACATGATTGTTAATTTTCCAAAAAAATGTCTGTGATTCCTGTGACTTTTGTAAATTTTTAGCGATGAAGCTGAAACTTTCTACACGAATGGGCCAGCGGTAAAAAATGGCTTTACGAAAAATGCCCGTTAGGCATTTAACGCCAATAAGTTTCGATTCATCAACTGGTAATTCTTTGAAGAAATAAATTGACGTTACAGAATGTTTGATACCAAATTTCGTGAGAATCGACAAAATTAGGAAGATTTTATAAAATTTTGAATTTTTCGAAAAACAATCCCGACGTTCAAACTCGAGCAAAGTGTACTATCGAACGCACTAAAGACGACAGAAAAAAAAGTCCCAAGTTACATCCTCGAAATTTCACACAATTCTCAAAGTCTCCTTTATCTCTTAATTTTGGCTTCTTCATAGAGAAAATTCTGGGCATTATATAAATTTTCGAGGAAGCAACTTGCAAGTTGCAAAAATGCACCTTTTTTTTACTACGTCCATTGTAAATCCAAATTTTTCTCGAATAATTTGAAATTTTATAAAAACGCAACTGTTTCATCTATTTTCGCGAAATTAGACCCGAATTATCCGTCAATGACATTCTGTCTATTTATGTACAAACTTTTTCCTCGAATTCTAAAAAGTTCGACGTAAATTGCCCGAGCCAAAGTCTTAAGGTAGTAGTCTGGTAACTTGGGTTCAAAAAATTGAAAAATTTTTTTTTGCTTAATTTGAAAGTACAATATCTTGAGAATATACTGTGAAAATTTCCGACCGAAATTCGGAATACTTCCGGAGTTATAATGAGTTTTCGAGAGCGCCTCGAAGTTTTTCTCAAAACAGTGTTTTTCTGGTCAGCCCGGATCCTAACTTTTTTTCTACCGAACCGATTGCTTTTAAATTTTAACAGGCTATTCTACACACTTACAGTTCTCGTCGGAACTACCGAGAAATTTTTTCACCCCTAACTTTTTGTTTTACAACCCCTTTGCTAAAATAAAAGAACTTTTTTTTCCAAAGTCCGCCATTTTGTTACTTATCCATGAAATTTAACTTCAGTAGTTCCGACCAGAATGACATGTCTATAGATTAAGAATTATCAAGAATTTTGGATTTCGGGTAACATCAAGAGCCAAAATCGCCGGGGCCACCAACGCGCTTTTTTTTTGAGGTGCCAACTTCGATAAAAAATAATAATAATAAACTATTAAATTGAAAAAAAAGAAAATTTTTTTGTATCTTTAATATGTAAATAAAAACATCTTAAATATCCAAAACGATTCACTTTTATTTTCCTACAAAAAAACGCCCTCCAAAAAAGACATGAAAATCGGCTTAAGTTACCAGACTACTACCTTAACAAACGCCTGTATTGATTTTTTGAAAAATTCGAAATACTCTAAACTTCGAACAACTCGATTGATATTCTCCAAATTTAATAGCGAACAGTATTTGATGATAATCCATTTGTGTGGAAAGTTTTAGCCCGTTGCTCAAAAATTGCACGAGTTATGCTCTTAATACACCTTTTTGAAAATTTTCAAAATCTCATAAGAACGAAAAAAAATTGTCAATTGTCATAAAAATCCTAGTGAACAACGGGACTTTGCTGATTTACCGGTGTGCCAAATTTCATTCCGCAAGCTCAAACAAATTCGAATATACAGCGGTTTTACTTTTACACCCCTATAACATACACACTCATCCATCTTTTTTTTCGCCTAAATGTGATTTTCGGATATTTGGCGATATTTTAAACACAACAATTTCAAAAACACGATTTTTTTTTTTCATGCAAACAAAGCTTCCTCGCAATGAGGAAAGGAAAAATGGTGCAAATTGACACTTGCCATATCGCTTCATCCTCGTTTTCGAATATTCATATAGCTTCCTCCACGAGGAATCCTAAATGAAGAAAGCCATTTCCGTAGAGGAAGATTTGCAAATCTTCGAAAAACGAGGAGGGACCAATGTGCAAGTGTCAATTTGGAAAGTGGATAACATTTTCGAAATATCGGAAAAATCAAATACTTCAAAACTCCTTTATTGTTTGAAATCAGGTTCTCAGTATCCTCAAATTCTTCTTGAATCTAACTTTTGATTGTGATCAACTGTTGTAGGAGTGAAAAAAGAATGTATGATAAATTCTTTACCTGCAAGGATAATAATTATCGTTGGTGTCGGTTTCACGAAATCCATTGCCAGGACACGCGAAACAATGAGTCGACGGAGTATGATTAGTTTCCGTATAATTCCAGTATGATTCCGCGCCGGTAACACATCTGTACGGTATTTCCGTGTTTAAATTGTTCCGCGTCGTTGGACTCTGAGGAGTCGGTGGCGTTGGTGGTAAAACGAAAGTGTTGTGTTTTAAATTCTCTCGATGAATCGTCGATTGTTGAGACGAGGAATTCATCCTCGATGGCAAATATTTATAGCACTTGTTGCACTCGCTCGTAATCGTTATTTCTTCTTCTTCTTCTTCGTTTTCCCACTCTCTGGCTCTTCGGGGAGCCTCGAGTGTTTCGTGGTACTCGCGTTACACCCGATAACACATCCGCGAACGAGACCACTAATTATATCGAATTCGCGCGACTCGTTTCCTCCGTGTACGAGACACACGGCTCTTTAACTTCTGCGTAATGATTATATGAAATATAAACTATAAAGTGCTAGTGTCGTTAATGTGTGTGAGACTAAAGTGCTTATAAAACGATGATTCTCCGAAGGTAATTGTCAACCGACTGATCCGAAAGTGTAAAACATCCACGAGAACCAAGAGAACTATGTCGAATGAGAGAAGAAGAAGAAGAAAAAAAACGTGAAGAAGTAAAGATGATGAAGAAGACGAGGAAGGAGCGCGAGGACGTTTGATCGCGTGGGCGTCGAGGGAAAAGAGTCGTAGGAGTAGGGCCGCTGAAAAGTCACATTAAACATATATGTGTGTACACGGAACACACACGAGAACGAGTATTAGTCAGGAGGGGCCTGTTGAGGGAGAATATTTCTCACAGGCTAAAACAACCAATCCTGAGACTCGTTATTCACGGATAAATTGTATGACTGGGGATCGACGATGATACGAAGATACGTTATGTCGAGAGAGAATGTCGCCGATGGGCGGTCTCATAATTTTTTTTTTTCCACTTCTCCACATATATTCCTGACTCCAATATGGCTACTGCTTAAAAGTCAACGAAAAGCCAACAACAACAAAAAATGGAATTATGTGTGACCCGCTATTCACGTGTCTGTTAATCTTTCGCCCGTCAACGTTTATTTGGAGAATTACAAATCTTTCATTATTTCACGAGTCTAGTCACTGTGTAACGTAATTATCGTAGCTATCTCGTGGATAATTCATTGCCCAAATTAATTTTTTATTCTGATAGAAAAATTTAATTTTAATTCCAGTCGAAATGACGAATCGACCAAAGTGTAAATGGCAAATTTCAATTGAAATCTGAACATTTTTATTATAACGTCTCGTCACTGTTTTTTTTTTTTCTGTCGCCATGTTGAAATTTTATCAGCAACGAGTTTAGGCTGAAATATTGATAATTGACGCGATATTTCATACTGCAGTTATTCAAATTTAAATATAGTTTATGTAGAAAGAAATATAGTGCGTTTATGCGTGATTTAGTTGTCGGTGAGCATCGTTCCCGCGCTCGTTATTGCGTCAAGAAGCGCATAAGTCAGAACCGAAGGGAGGAGGATGAGTGGTTTTATGCACCTAAGATAACAAGGATGGGACGGGCGTCCTCTGACAGAGACCTTCGTCTCCTCTATTTGCTCCTGATGGCACCCCAAAGGGGAAGAACGAGTAACAGGTCTCCGTTACCGGCTCCCATTAATCACCCCACTTTTACTACCGGCCGCTACCAAAAATGGGCGTAAAAAAATAATGTCAATTTTAAAGAAATATATTCTTTGCTTCCTCTTTTCGTAAAAAAAAAATTGTTGCGAATTTTTATGTGAAAATGTGTCAAAACGTCGGAAAATCACACTTAGAAAAAAATGTCCACGCGCGTGTGTGACATGTTTCCAAAATTCATATGATCGATATGATCATATGAATTTTTTTTTTTATTTTATTTTTTTTTTTTTTATTTATTTATTTATTTTTTTTTTATTTTATTTTATTTTTTTCGAGAATGCCTTTAGCGATCGTTCTTAAATTTAGCGCACAGATAAAGCAACCAACCCCTATGCTGCAATTTTCATTAAAATTACTTGGGGGTGTCAGATTGTACAGGATTTTCAAATTAAAAAAAAATGTTTGTTATCACTGTGACTAATCCTTTTTACACAAATAGGCCCGGGATTGAAGGATGTTTCGTGTTGAATTGCACGATAATCGATTAAGGTAGTAGTCTGGTAACTTAAGCCGATTTTCATGTCTTTTTTGGAGGGCGTTTTTTTTTTGTAGAAAAATGAAAATGAATCGTTTTGGATTTTTAGGATATTTTTATTTACATATTAAAGAGACAAAAAAAAATTTGTTTGAAAAAATTTAATAGTTTATTTTTATTATTATTATTGATCGAAGTTGGCACCTCGAAAAAAAAGCGCTTGGGTGGCCCCGGTGATTTTGGCTCTTGATGTTATCTGAAATCAAAAATTCTTGATAATTCTCAATCTATAGACATGTCATTCTGGTCGGAACTACTGAAGTTAAATTTCATCGATAAATAACAAAATGGCGGACTTTGGAAAAAAAGTTTTTTTTTCCAAAGTAAACAAAAATTTTTTTTTGTATCTTTAATATGTAAATAAAAACATCCTCAGTATCCAAAACGAATCATTTTTATTTTCCTACAAAAAAACGCCCTCCAAAAAAGACATGAAAATCGGCTTAAGTTACCGGACTCCTACCTTAAGGGGTGTAGATTTTATGAAATCTACAATTCTTCGAAAAATATCCGCTAAGCAACTCGAATAAACTTCTAGTCGTCGATTTGTCATTTTCTTCACGATTAAATTGACGTTTACACGATGTTTAACATCACTTTTGGTTAGCGATTAAGATTTTATAACATTTTTAATTTTTCGATAAAAGTTTACGATCTTCGAACACACTATCGAACACATTAAAGAGGATCGGAAAAATGTGCAAATTGAAACTTGCACATTGCTTTCTCCTCGCTTTTTAAATATTCACATATAACTTCCTTTATAAGGAAACCAAAATGAAGAAAGCCATCACCTGTCCATACAGGGGGGGGGGCTTGCACCTTTTTGCTTTAGTAGTGTTACCATCGCGTATCTTTTCAGGTTTTTGCGTCTCTTTATTCCCGTTTCCATTCCTTTTCTTAAGCCCCACTTCACCCTAGTGTTGTCCGCAGCCATCGCATTCCCACGGAGGCACAGGGAAATTGCGGAAAACCTGGACGATACATTTTACAGAGTTTCACTTGTATTAAGGGAAGGTTCCTGTCCAAAGACCCCTAAAATATCTCAATTTGAGGAATTTTTTTTCAATACAAAATAAATTATTCTGCGAAAATTTTGTTGTGGCTTTTATTTGTATATAAAAGAAGTATTGTACTGAATTTTTTCACAATAAAATAATTAAAAATGGCGGCTCCAGCTTCCGCCAAAGAAGTCGCTCCCGGCGCGAAGTGATGTGCGCGGTACCTTCTACAGCCTCACCAAGTGGTCTGAAATCCAAAAACCAAAAAAATTCTCGAAATAGATGAAATTTGTGGGGCCCTATCGGTTTCCGATTTTTTAAAAAGCCCTTTAAAACAAAATGGCGGCCGTTTAAAAAAAAACTCATTTTTTCATGCTTTTTTTGGGCTTAAACGTTATGAAAGAAATATTTACAATCATTTTTTCGAAAAAAACACTCCGTCACGGCCCCCCAAATTTAATTAGCTTTAATTTGAGCGGTGAAACTTTGAAATCGGTGCATTCCTCGAACCTGTAGAGCGTACCGCGCGTCGAAAAACGTTGTTTCGAGAAAAACGCGTTTAAGTTAGTAGTCTGGTAACTTAAGCCGATTTTCATGTCTTTTTTGGAGGGCGTTTTTTTGTAGGAAAATAAAAATGAATCGTTTTGGATATTTAGGATGTTTTTATTTACATATTAAAGATACAAAAAAAAATTTTTTTGAAAAAATTCAATAGTTTATTATTATCATTATTACTGATCGAAGTTGGCATCTCGAAGTTGGCAGCCCGGGTCCTAACTTTTTTTCTACCGAACCAATTGCTTTCAAATTTTAACAGGCTACTCTACACACTTGTAGTTCTCGTCGGAACTACCGAGACATTTTTTCACCCCTAACTTTTTATTTTACAACCCCTTCTTTGCTAAAATAAAAGGACTTTAGCAAAGAAGGGGTTGTAAAATAAAAAGTCAAGGGTGAAAAAATTTCTCAGTAGTTCCGACGAGAACTATAAGTGTGTAGAGTAGCCTGTTAAAATTTGAAAGCAATCGGTTCGATAGAAAAAAAGTTAGGATCCGGGCTGCTAACTTCGAGTTGCCAACTTCAATCAATAATAATAATAATAATAAACTATTACATTTTTTCAAAAACATTTTTTTCTTTATCTTTAATATGTAAATAAAAACATCCTAAATATCGAAAACGATTCATTTTTATTTTCCTACAAAAAAACGTCCTCCAAAAAAGACATGAAAATCGGCTTAAGTTACCAGACTACTATCTTAAAGTTTTATGCTACCTCCAGAACTACATCATATGTCGAAATATCCTTTCTCCCAAGTATTCTCGACACAACATAAAGATGAAAATAAAGCAAAAAAAAAATTTTTCGATTTTTCCATCGATTTGGACGGGAACCTTCCCATAAGAAACTCATAAAAACTGCCTCCCACTTTCAATTACGCACTCACTTTAACATATTGGCGAAAAAATGTACGAGGGCTTGACGAACATTGCCTCTGTCAAATCTCTGGTGGTTGGGATACGTCGTAAAAGGTGGGAACAATTCTAAAATGGGTTGGGAAAGTTCTTCGCGTTCGACTCCCCGTGGAGAAGACTCATTAGATTTTCCAACGCGCCGAAGAAAAGCATGGGAGAGTCAATGCTTGCGTGAGAATTGTTGGCTACGCGAGATGACGAGAAACACAGACGCTGGAACTCATTTTTGGCTATTCACTCAACCCAGTTTATATCAAACGTGGGATACATCCAGTATACAAACTGGAATACTGTGGGAATTTCAATCTAAGTTGAATTTACAGAAGAAAAAAAAAAAATTAATTCTATCTGACGCAATATTGTAGAAGTTTCGATGATTATATCGCTATTCGACTTCCGGTTTTCCGGGAATATATCGTTAAGCTCGAGCTTGTTCGACTTTAAACCTTGACAGTAAGACGAGGGGCACGTGTCGAGGCTCTTGAATCTTTATGTCATCAACTATATAGGTATATTTCAATGTACGTGGGTGTTAGATACATACATATATATATATATATTCATTGTAGGCACAGATTAATGGAATTTCAATCTAAGTTGAATTTACAGAAGAAAAAAAAAAATTTATTCTATCTGACGCAATATTGTAGAAGTTTCGATGATTATATCGCTATTCGACTTCCGGTTTTCCGGGAATATATCGTTAAGCTCGAGCTTGTTCGACTTTAAACCTTGACAGTAAGACGAGGGGCACGTGTCGAGGCTCTTGAATCTTTATGTCATCAACTATATAGGTATATTTCAATGTACGTGGGTGTTAGATACATACATATATATATATATATTCATTGTAGGCACTCGAGATGAAACACTCGAGGAGAGGAGTACACCGAAAGCCATGAGGTACGGAAGCGTTAGAATTTTTAAGGGCTTTTTATTATTGGGAAGGCTTCTGCTTCTGTCTTACGACTCTCTTCAACGGAAAACCTCACTCTTTGCCCCAGTCGAAATTCGTACGTTCGCTCATCAGTCACGTTACAAAACATCATCCCGTGCAAGTGCCAGTGTTGTTTTTTTTTTTTTTTCAAATTATTGCCAGGTGTTTTAGTGCATTCTTCTCAAATTCAATTATTGAAAATTCAGTTTGTAGAATGGAAAATCGTTGGAGAACTGCAGGTAGAAGAAATTTCAGTGACTTTTATTCTCCCTACTGCGTGTTCTTAATTCCCCATTGTATCTTCATTATTTCCATTAAAAATTGGAAATTTATATTTTTCCTGTCCCGAAACTAATGTTACAAAAAAAATGCCTTTCCACATTTTCCCCAAAAACAAATTATCACAGTTTTTCATTCTCTCTTCTCGATCTTCAGGAATTGCCGAGGTGACTCTTCAGGCTTACGCGAGACGACACGGTGCCCTCGAGGAAACGCCACGTGAACGTTGTCGTGCAAGAATCAAACCGATCGTGCTGACGATTATTTGCATAATCGTCATTTCCCTCGCCGTATATTGGCTAATCGTTGGGCCAATTTTTGACACTCTCAATACCGATGGGAACGAGAAATCTTCGACGTCCGTGAGATCACGAGATTGCCACTAATCATCGATGATTAACGCATCACCAAAAATTAAACGAGAATTATTCTTTCTTTTTTTTCGTTTTTTTTTCTTCTAATAATCTCGCGATATCTCATCCGCATCAAATGAATCTTATTCGAGGAATAAAAATGTCATTCTAGTGTCACGATTTACGGATTATCATTCACTAAAACTTCCTTCAACGGCGTTAATGAGAATGAAAAAAAAAACAGCAAATTCTTCGGCAGAGAAAATTGGTTAAAAATTCGTGAGAAATTCGTGACGAATTTACGACACGCCGGCGCCAATAGTGTGCGTTATATATAGGTCGTGTATTTTTCGCTCGACCAAGAGGAATGTTGTTGGATAAGGGTCTGATTCATGGTCAGTTATAAAAACTACCGGTAAACAAGAGACGTCAAACGATCTCAGAAATGCAAAACACATCGATATTAGGGTTCAATGCCACGAGAGAAGTTCCACGAACTGTGCGCGTGTGTGCTGGTTCTTTACTTTTTTTTTCCTATGGGATCCGATGGGATCTCTGTACGAAAACGCCACGGTAGCGAGTATAAAATCATGTGCACTTTTAACAATTTTTTTTTCTATGGAATAGTGATGTATTTATAAAACTAATTACAGATCTATTTGGTATAAATATCAAGCTATTAAAAAATATTTTTTTTGTTTTTTCTTTTGTTATACAAAATGGCCGACTACTGCTAACACGGCTCCTTTTGACAACACGGCGCTCCGCGGCGTGACATTTGGCATTGACAACACGGCGCTCCGCGGCGTGACATTTGGCATTGACAGTTTTTGACTTGGAACAAAAAAGAAAATTCTCGTTAATCTTCACATCAGAATACCTAGAGAAGTACGTACGGAATTTGAAGAAAATTGTTTTATTCGATTACTGTAGGCGTTTGAACTTAAAAGGTGAATTTCCAGTGAAAAATTTCACGTAAAACTGCTCGTAAGAGGGAAAGTTTTTGATTAATCAGAAATTCCGTAGGTACTTCTCTGGGTATTCTGATGTAGATTAACGAGAATTTTTTTTTTCGTTCCAGGTCAAAAATTGTGGATGCCAAATGTCACGCCGCGAATCGCCTCAAAAAAAAAAGATACCAAAAGCAAATAGCAGTAGTCGGCCATTTTGTATAATAAAAAAAATATTATGTATTAGCTTGATATTTATACTAAATAGATGTGTAATTAGTTTTATAAATAAATCACTTCTTCATAGAAAAAAAAAATTGTTAAATGTGCACATGATTTTATACCCGCTACCGTGGCCATAGCCCTTAAAGAAAAAACAAAGTAAAAAAAATTCGGCGTAATAACTACGCGAAAGTAGACGAGTAGGAAACAGATAATAGATGGCTGCGGCGAATTTCTGAAGTTCTTGCCGTGCGAGGAAAAAAAACACAATGAAATAAACGAAGGGAGAAAAAAAAAACGTACAAGAGCTGCCACGGGAACGTGCGTTTTGCAACGCACCAACTATAAATAACTCTTGTTACAGAAAAGTGTTTTAATACTCGCTGACCCGGGGTGGGGCTCTGCTTCGGGGGCTGGCGAACTCTACTCGAGAAACACTTAAACGTTCGCTTTACTGGCAATAATACTGTAGGCCAAGCCGGGGTATATCGGGCAACAACAGCGAAAGGTTGTTGATTCATGAGGACTGACGAAAAAAAAAAAGATCCTTCCAAGTATCGATATGGTAAACAACACCGTGGAAGCATTCTCTACCAATCCAGCCACATTTTGTCGTTGACCCCGTAGAATTATTCAAAATTTTACCTCACATATTCCAGATTTTGAATCCCAGCCGTTTAGGAAATGCTCTTATTTGCGTTGCAGTTGCTACATCTTTGAAAATTTAGTTGGCACAAAAAAAAAGTGGTTTTCCATCAACTCTATAACGATATTGTAAGGAAGCCATGTGAGCGAGAACAGAAATTTTGGCTATTGAGCCAAAACTTCGTAGAGCAATTAGGTATCATCGAAGGATACTCCGTATTAAATTTTAAGAAAAAAAAATTGATATAAGCATTTTAGTTTTATGGACTTTTGAATTTTTCGAAAAATCCATGGATGAGATGTTTATTAACACGTGTAGATCATGTAATTTGCGGGATATTGAGCCAAAACTTTGTACATCAATTAGTTTACTCCGTATTAAATTTTAAGAAAGCAAAATCGATCCAGGCGTTTAGATTAATGGAATTTCGAATTTTTCGAAAAATTACCCCGTAGAATTATTCGAAATTTTACCTCAGATATTCCAGATTTCTAATCCCACCCGTTTAGGAAATGCTCATTTTTGCGTTGCAGTCGCCACATCTTTGAAAATTTAGTTGATACAAAATAAATGGTTTTCCATCAACTCTATAACGATATTGTAAGGAAGCCAAGAGAGCGGGAACAGAAATTTTGGCTATTGAGCCAAAACTTCGTGAAGCAATTAGGTATCATCAAAGGATACTCCGTATTAAATTTTAAGAAAAAAAAATTGATCTAAGCATTTTAGTTTTATAGACTTTTGAATTTTTCGAAAAATTACCCCGTAGAATTATTCAAAATTTTACCTCAAATATTCCAGATTTTTAATCCCACCCGTTTAGGAAATGCTCTTTTTTGCGTTGCAGTTGCTACATCTTTGAAAATTTAGTTGGCACAAAAAAAAAGTGGTTTTCCATCAACTCTATAACGATATTGTAAGGAAGCCAAGAGAGCGAGAACAGAAATTTTGGCTATTGAGCCAAAACTTCGTAGAGCAATTAGGTATCGTCAAAGGATACTCCGTATTAAATTTTAAGAAAAAAAAAATTGATCTAAGCGTTTGAGTTTTATGGAATTTTGAATTTTTCGAAAAACCCATGGATAAGATGTTTATTAAGACGTGTAGATCATATAATTTGCGGGCTATTGAGCCAAAACTTTGTACATCAATTAGTTTACTCCGTATTAAATTTTAAGAAAGCAACATCGATCCAGGCGTTTAGATTAATAGAATTTCGAATTTTTCGAAAAATTACCCCGTAGAATTATTCAAAATTTTACCTCAGATATTCCAGATTTTTAATCCCACCCGTTTAGGAAATGCTCATTTTTGCGTTGCAGTCGCTACATCTTTGAAAATTTAGTTGGTACAAAAAAAATGTGGTTTTCCATCAACTCTATAACGATATTGTAAGGAAGCCAAGTGAGCGAGAACAGAAATTTTGGCTATTGAGCCAAAACTTTGTAGAGCAGTTAGGTATCATCAAAGGATACTCCGTATTAAATTTTAAGAAAAAAAAATTGATCTAAGCATTTTAGTTTTATGGACTTTTTAATTTTTCGAAAAATCCATGGATAAGATGTTTATTAACACGTGTAGATCATGTAATTTGCGGGCTATTTAACCAAAACTTTATACATCAATTAGTTTACTCCGTATTAAATTTTAAGAAAGCAAAATCGATCTAGGCGTTTAAGATTAATGGAATTTTGAATTTTTCGAAAAATCGAATATAGGTGTTTGTCAAGTTTCTGGCTCGTGCAATTTTTGTCGAACTTTTTAGTCAAATTTCTTGGTTAAATTTTATGAAATTTCAAATTATTCGAACAATCTGGGTCTTACGACGAATTTAGGGGAAAAGAAATGCCGAAAGTTGAAGCATGCAAGTTGTTTCCTCGAAAATGTATACAATGCAAAAAGGTTCGTCTACGAAGAAGCCAAAATTGAGAACGTTCTCTAGTGCTTTAGCTTCAGCTCCCTCTACGAAGGGGTCTTTGAACATTGTGTGAAATTTCAAGGAAGCAAATTGCAACTTTCAACCGGCAGCTTTTTTTTTAAATCTCAATGACGATTTCGTCATTTGCCATACCGTGGTTTATCCCTCTCCTTTGCTCTTTCTTTCTCTCTGTTGGGGTATATATGGTGATGGTCGTTGGGACAGCGTGATATATGGTGGCTCTGGTGGTGGTCAGAGGAGCCGCGGTAGGGTAGTGGAAACGAATGGTGTGGGTCGCGGAGGTATAGTAGGAGAAGCCGTGCCAACGAGGATCGTCCGATCACAAAACCAAACTCGATCCCCAGTTCGAACGCTTCATCTCCTATAGGCGCCACACTGGAAACCCCGCGAAGTCACAAACTTTCAAGTGGATAAAATCGTTTTTTTTATTTATATCTCAACACTTCGAGTCAACAAATTCTCCGATATAAATCGACGATCATACACGAACCGATTCATCAATTTTTTCGTTTTCGTTCTCATCTTACGTTCGTATAAATTTTCGAATCGGCGGAGAGCTCGGATCTTGTCGTTAGTTCCGGTGAGGGAATCTCGATCGTAATCGAACCATCGGAAAAACACTTCCTCTATGATTGGCTCCGCATTAATAAGTACGTAATTTCAAGAAAAACAATCGAAGCTTCAAACCTCGATACTTTTCTATCGAAAATAATGTGTTCTGACGAAAAGTGCGATTGTCATTGCAAGGATGGTGGACATGCTGGTTCCTGATACCAGTTTGCGTATCGTTGTGGACGAAATACGTCGAGGAGTACGATTCAATGAGGGTTGCAAGATGCGACGCGAAATGCAGTTATTTGACTACGGTCGAGCAGGTATGTTACAAGTTCGATAAATTATAACGAATTAAATGAAGCGACGTTATAATTCGCAACCCTCGGAAATTTGTTTCGCGCCTATGATCTCTTCGAACATATATACATAGATATATATACAGGGTGTTTCAAAACTAGCACAGTGACACGGGGGTTAGATTGGCGCCGAATTTATCAGAATAAACAAATAACACCTCAGTAAATGTCTCATGGTATTCGGAAAATCGCTACCTATTACTTGTTATTTCGGTACCATTGGCTATGAAAGTTCAAATCCGTAAGCAAATCAAAGTTCAAATTCACACCAAAACCTAAAGTGATCAGAAAGACAATCGAAAACAGCGAAATAACAAGAACAGCGATTGTCTGAAAAATCAAATAAGACGATTTTTCTGAAAATCGTCATTTTTGTTATCTCATTGTTTTCGTTTGTGTTTCTGACCACTTTAGATTTTGATGTGAATTTGAACTTTGATTTGCTTACGATTTGGACTTTTATAGCAATGGCAGCGAAACAACAAGTACTAGGTAGCAATTTTCCGAAAAATCATTCCGATTTTTCTTCGAAAAACATGAGACTTTTACTGAGACGATACTTATTTATTCTGATAAGTCCAGGAGCCAATCTAGACCCGGTGTCACTCTGACATTCTAGTTTTAGGACACCTTGTATATATCGACGAGCTGTAAGCTCAAGGTGAAGCTTCTTCGTTATTACGAGCATGCAACAGTGTTGCCCTTTCGACATTATCGAAAAACAGGTTTTGCACACGCTCTATAGACAGGCTATAACGCACCGGTGAACGAGAAGAAGCCGGCTCGTGCGGATGTATATAGCGTGCACAAAAGGAAGAGGAGCATCAAGAGGTTGGTAAAATGATCGGGGGAACCCGTTTAATCCACGATTTCGGTCGAAGGTCGAAAGTACTCTCTCGTGCTTTTTTCTTTTTTATATCCCGAGAAGCAACTACTCGCTCAATTTAATCGCACTTGCATTTTGCTTCCTCCGAGGACACTTTGTTTTCGTTAAGAATTTTTTTACACGTTTTTAATACCAACATGTTGAAAATGTACCAAAACGTCGGAGTATCCTTTTTTAAATGACTGCGTGCGTGTGACAGGCTCACGAAATTCGAGTGGTCTAATTTCGAGAATGACTTTAGCAATCGTACTCAAATTTGTCAGACAAGTAGGCGCAACCAATTCCCTTCATTTGCCCCAATTTTCATTGAAATTACTTCAGAGTTTCAGATTGTACAGGATTATCAATTTTCCATAAAAATTTCTATGAACGCCATATTCTTCGTAAATTCTTAAGGGAGGGGTAAGGGTTTCAGCGTAAACAAAAACACTTTTTTTGCGATTGTTTTTCTCAAATATGGATTGAGCAATTTTATTCGAACCTTTTGTACATTATTGAGCATACTTTTGACAATGTTGTGTAATTTTTTCATGCAGAAATATTGAAGCATAAGCCTGTAACAGAGCTTCCCCCAGAACGTCTTTGAAAAAAAAACAATTTGCGGTGTTCACTATAACTCGGCCGGAAATTATCTGAAAATGAAAAACCATGAAAATTCAGTCAAATTATAATCAAATCTTCCCCCCAACGTTCTCTGATAATTTTTTTTTTTATTTAAAAATTTTTGGCGGCCATCTAAATTGTGAACTGTTATTTTCCACGAAAAATTCCGCCATTTTGTGGATGGAAAACACCCTTAATGTGAAAAAAAAAAATTTAACTAAACGTTGGGGGGAGGTATTTTATATGTAGAAAATGTGTACAAAGTTTGAAATAAACCGGTCAAGTAGTTTTTAAATGGCAGTGAACACGGACTTTGTAAAAGTAGTTTTGAGAAAAACGCGTCTAAAGTGCACTGCTAGCCCGACCGCCCGCAGCTGTTAGAGGTATAGCGTTAAAGGCCAGGAGATTAATAAGACAATAACTTCAAGAATATTGCTTAGATCGGTTTAAAATTTTAAGGACATATTCTTGAAATGTTAAACAATAAGATAAGACAAAAAAAATTCGATTTTTCGAAAGTGAAAACCCTAACCCCGCCCTTAAGGCAGTCGTCTGGTCTAGAGCGAGATTTTCGATGTCATTTCTAATGTGCAATAACGTTTAAACCGTTGAAGTTGTCTTGATGAAAATTTACACGTGCATTTATTGATCCTTAGAGAATACTTGTACATGAAAAAAAAAAATTATTTTAAATATTTTCATGTAGTTTTTTGCCTCGTTGCAACATGGTATGCATCTAAAAAAAATATATATATATATATTCTCAATCTGTATGAGTATTCTGAGCACTGGTAGCAGAATTGAGTCGAACAATAATTTTGCCGACATTTTATAACTCGTCGAATACGAAAATGTATGAAATGTATGTATGAAATATCATTAATGAAAGTTCAACAGGCCGCGATTTTGTCAAAAAATTTTTTTAAGTACCAATTGTGCTACCAGTGCTGAGAATACTCATACAGATTGAGAATATATATATTTTTTTTTTTCAGACGCATACAACATCGTCCAGAGTGGGCGCCGATTTCGGCGCACCATGTTGCAACAAGGCAAAAAACTACATGAAAATATTTAAAATAATTTTTTTTTTTAATGTACAAGTATTCTCTAAGGATCAATAAATGCACGTGTAAATTTTCATCAAGACAACTTCAACGGTTTAAACGTTATTGCACATTAGAAATGACGTCAAAAATCTCCCTGTAGACCAGACGACTGCCTTAAGCCACAAACATTTGCGCAAATAGTTACGGTGTCAAGCACATTTGATATTGAATTGATGACCGATTAAGGAGTTCGGATTTTGTGAAATTCAACATTTTTTCGAAAAAATACCCGTTGAGAAACTCGGATAACTTTTGAGCCATCAACGCGCCATTTTTTTTCGCAAATAAATTAATCTCGCAGGATATGTTTGATACCAAATTTTGTGAGAATCAACAGAATGGTTGAGACTTCGTGATATTGTGAATTTTCCGAAAAATAATTGCGACCGCGAAACTGCAGCAGAAGCCATTATCCAACACACCGAAGAGGACAAAAAGATGCAAATTGAAAGTTGTACATAGCTTCCGATTCGTTTTTGAGGATTCGTATAGGGTTCCTCCGCGAAAAGGCGAAAATGAAGAAACGACGATCTGCTCACAGAGGCAAAATTTTTAAATTTTTGACAACGAGCAGGAAGCAATGTGCAAGTTTAAATTTGCAACCTTGTTCATATCTTCATGTAATCCTCAATTTTTTCCAACATGTTCTTCATCTTCGTCGATGAAAGAAAAAAATGTTTGTCAGTGTTGCACTTCTTCTTCCTCTCATCTTCAATTCTTTCTTAATGGTAAAAAAATGTCCCGGTACTCCTTCCACTCCGTCCTCCTCTTCTTCCTTACGCCTGCAATGGTATCCCTATGATAATAAGGAAATCATACGATTCTTTAACTCCTTCCTGGCAGATTATTTCTCTTCCTCCTGTTGCCTTCTACCCCGAGAAAAAAGCCTACTGTTCTTCGACTTCTTCCCGTGTTCCTGTTCTTACTCGGGTCATTAACCATTTTTCGATTTAAAAGAAATTATACCGTTCATCAAATTCTTCCGTTGTTCTTTTTCTTCTTCTTCTTCTTCTTCTTCATTTCTCTCACGTCTTTAATTCTTCCACGATGAAAAAACAAAACCATTTCACATGATCCTGAATAAGGTACATGGTGCAAGCACTATAGTAACGTACAGATTCACCGATGGTTGTGTGCGCACTCAAGTTGTTATAAAAAGTAGGCCAATAAGTAAGCGAACCAGTTTTCTGCGGGCGCTCGAATGATTTATGCGTTTCGCGATGCGTGCTGTTGGCCGTGTGCGCCACGCAGCGTAGAGGCAAAGAGGGATCTCGCCGGTGGTGGCCACACACGCCGTCGTGGTTCCCCTCCGATGAAGGACTCCCAAGGAAAGGACCGCAGCCTCTTCGGTGTCTCTCTCTCTCGCTCTCTTTCGCGAAAGAACGAAATCGCGAGCGTGCAAATGCCCGGTTATATATCCTGAAGGCGAGGCTGTATACTCGAACCCTTCCTCCCTCCCCGACCTCGGAATCCTCATCCTCCTCGGATGGTTCCTCTCATCGTGAAGGATACCGTCCGTTACAGGCAGCTCGTTTTGATCTTTATATCCTCGTCTTTCTCATTCCCAAGAGACCAACTATCCATGACGATAAAACTCATAAACTTGTTACGAGTCCAGTTAAACGGTTTTTCATCTTCTTCTTCTTCGTCGTCGTTGAAGATACCACGTACAAACTGCACCGGTTATTATGTACTCGAAAAATTCTGTCAGGCATTTGACGTGTGTGAAGTTTCGAAATATAGTGATTGACGACCGCCTTTGGTCATTATACACGCGTGTTTAAAAAAATTCAGTATCCATATCCAAACTAGAATATCAAATCTAATGATAGAAAAATAAGTATTTATGTTTGACGAATCGTTTGTTAAAGTATCATCGAATATATGTTTAAGGTAGTAGTCTGGTAACTTAAGCCCATTTTCATGTTTTTTTTTGGAGGGCGTTTTTTTTGTAGGAAAATAAAAATGAATCGTCTCGGATATTTAGGCTGTTTTTATTTACATATTAAAGATACAAAAAAAAATTTGTTTGAAAAAATTAAAAAATTTAATTAAATTAATAAATAAATTGAATTAATTAATTTTTTATTAAATTAATTAATTTAATTAATTTAATTTAAAATAATTTTTAAATTTAGAATTTAAAAATTTAATAATTTAATTTTTTTTTATTTATTTTTAATTTATTAAAATTAGTTTGAACAAATTTTTTTTTGTATCTTTAATATGTAAATAAAAACATCCTAAATATCCAAAACGATTCATTTTTATTTTCATACAAAAAAACGCCCTCCAAAAAAGACATGAAAATCGGCTTAAGTTAAGAGACTACTACCTTAATTATTGCGACCAAATTTCGTACAGTAGTTCGGAAATAAAAATTAATTGGACCGAACAGAGGCAAATGAGATTCGATAATAATCGACAAATCACTATTTTGCATGAATAAAAATCTATAATTTGTTAACACTCAATTAACACTTTTCGCAGTCATGTGTCCGGCCAATAACTACGTTTAAACGTAATTAGCGATTATCCTAAAACGCTTCCGTATCTAAGTGATTTTTTTTCCATTTCATTTCTGTCATTTTAACTAAACAATTCAATCACCTTTCCGTGATCTCAAAATCCATGGCGGATAATTGAATTAAGTTAGTAGTCTGGTAATTTAAGCCGAGTTTCATGTCTTTTTTGGAGGGCGTTTTTTTGTAGGCAAATAAAAATGAATCGTTTTGGATATTTAGGATGTTTTTATTTACATATTAAAGATACGAAAAAAAATTTGTTTGAAAAAATTTAATAGTTCATTATTATTATTATTATTGATCGAAGTTGGCACCTCGAAAAAAAAGTGCGTGGGTGGCCCCGGTGATTTTGGCTCATGACGTTATGTGAAATCAAAAATTCTTGATAATTCTTAACCTATAGACATGTCATTCTGGTCGAAACTACCGAGAAATTTTTTCACCCCTAACTTTTTATTTTGCAACCCCTTCTTTGCTAAAATAAAAGGACTTTTTTTCCAAAGTCCGCCATTTTGTTATTTATCCATGAAATTTAACTTCAGTAGTTCCGACCAGAATGACATGTCTATAGATTAAGAATTATCAAGAATTTTTGATTTCAGATAACATCAAGAGCCAAAATCACCGGGGCCACCCACGCGCTTTTTTTTCGAGGTGCCAACTTCGATCAATAATAATAATAATAATAAGCTATTAAATTTTTTCAAAAAATTTTTTTTTTGTATCTTTAATATGAAAATAAAAACATCCTAAATATTCAAAACGATTCATTTTTATTTTCCTACAAAAAAACGCCCTCCAAAAAAGACATGAAAATCGGCGTAAGTTTCCAGACTACTACCTTAAGATTATTTTACAAGAGATATAGTTTTTAATCGATAGGGTCATACAACTGATTATTTTCATTTTTCATTTTAACTAAACTTTTCATAGATATTCTCTCTCTCTCTCTCTCTCTCTCGCAAAATAAAATGTTTTACTCCGATCTCTCGTTAAACAGTGCATGGACAACTGCCTAGCTGCCAACTACACAAAACCTGGCTATTGCCCCGAGGAGAACTCGATGTCGCCCTTCGAGGCTGCTTGCATCGTTGCCTGTGCCAACGACTCGCAGTGTCCCGATCTTGCAAAGTGTTGCCCAAACGATTGCGGCATCACTTGCATGAGACCTACGAGCTTCGATGATCGAAACGGTCCGTACATAACATAGCGTCCAAGAGATTCGTCACGTTGTTGTTGTTGTTAATATTAGAAAAAAACGACTCCCATTTTATTTCAAACATTCCACCTGAAGCGATCGATTTTGTTTTTCTCTTAGACATTCCACCGATACCGGAAAATATAGAGATACGACGAGAGAAGAGTAATCTCGTGATGCTCAGTTGGAAGGTCGTTGCGTCGGACAGAAATGCCGAAAAAATCAACGAATCGAGCGTGCGTTATCTCGTCGAGGAACGTCACGTTTTGGGTCCGCGTTATTTGGAATCAAGACTAAGCTCGTGGTCGGTTCGTCATGTGTCGAGCAAGCCTCACGCTTCGCTACGAGCGGGACTCAAAAGTGGACATTGGTATCAATTTCGAGTCGCCGCTGTCAATGTAAATGGCTCACGTGGATATTCAACACCTTCAGCACCTTTCAAAACCACAGGTTTTAATAATAATAATAATAATAATAATAATAATAATAATAATAATAATAATAATAATAATAATAATGTATTCAGAGCCGAGAAATCCTCGTGAACCGCGAAATCTTTCATTGAACGGTGCTCGCCTTCAGACGGATGGTAAACTTCGAATACTTCTACGCTGGCGTCCACCACCCTCGGACGTTCCTATTATGTTCTACAAACTCTTCTGGAGTCGATTAATTCACGGGCCCGCAAACGATTCGATACTCGTTAATCACAGAACAGTTCCCAAGGTTAGTCCTGATGCCATCAATTCCAAATTTAATTCAAATTTTTCAGTCAAACACTTCACTTTTAGGGTTCCATACCGAAAAACGGAACCCTGATATGCTCAGACCCGCGGTTGTCCGTCCGTCCGTCCGTCCATCCTTCTGTCAGAGGACCGTTATTCCTTAACGATTTAACCTATCAATTTGAAAGTTGACATGCGGCTACGGGGCAGGACCGCGGTTCTACAGATTCCAACTGTACACCTACCCAACTGTCACGACCAAACTGACACGAGCATACGAATATTTCGCAATAATTGTCACGACAAAACTGTTCCCGAACAAAACTCTCGCCATTAAAACTGTCACCGCACAAACTGTCACCACTCAACTCTCCTGAATCTCTATTCGACACCTGCAGAAATCTACACGGACAAAACTATCATCGTCTAAACTGTCCCGGTCTCAACTGTATTCTGCGCAACTGTAACGCAGCAGAATAGTCCCCGTCTACACTGCCAGGGCGTTTACTGTATTCTGCACCAACCGTCACCGTCCCAATCGTCACCGCACAAAACTCTCACCGGCAAAACTGTCACCGCGCCAAGGCGCGGTAACTACCTCACACGGGTATAAGCTGAACTCGTAGATAAGAGCGCTCGGGCTGCTTCACCAAACGCGGCGCAATAGCGCGCGCGATATTTTGTGCGTGTCCGCTATTACCGATCGCTGAGCACAAGTAAGTTCGCGCGGTGCGAAGGATGTGGTTAAGACGACAGCGGCGAATGACGTAAGTATTAGCGGACACGCACGAAATATCGCGCGCTATTGCACCGCGTTTGGTGAAGCAGCCCGAGCGCTCTCTTACCTACGGGTACAGCGTCTACGAGTGTGAGTTGGGTAAATCTCGCGTTAAGCGGTGACGGTTGGTGCTGTGTACAGTTTTGCCGGTGACAATTGCCGCGGTTACAGTTGCTGCGGTGACGATTTAAGCGGTGACAGTTTAAGGGAGGGGTAAGGGTTTCAGCGTTAAAAAAAACACTTTTTTTGCGATTTTTTTTCTCAAATATGGATTGAGCAATTTTATTCGAACCTTTTGTACATTATTGAGCATACTTTTGACAATGTTGTGTAATTTATTCATGCAGAAATATTGAAGCATAAGCCCGTAACAGAGCTTCCCCCAGAACGTCTTGGAAAAAAAAACAATTTGCGGTGTTCACTATAACTCGGCCGGAAATTATCTGAAAATGAAAGACCATGAAAATTTAGTCAAATCATAATCAAATCTTCCCCCCAACGTTCTCTGATAATTTTTTTTTCCATTTAAAAATTTTTGGCGGCCATCTAAAGTGTGAACTGTTATTTTCCACGAAAAATTCCGCCATTTTGTGAGTGGGAAACACCCTTAACGTAAAAAAAAAAAATTTAACTAAACGTTGGGGGGAGGTATTTTATATGTAGAAAATGTGTACAAAGTTTGAAATGAATCGGTCAAGTAGTTTTTAAATGGCAGTGAACACGGACTTTGAAAAAGTAGTTTTGAGAAAAACGCGTCTAAAGTTTACGAAGTAAAAAAGTAAAGAAATTTTTTTTTTTTTTCCAACTTACACAGAATCATCGATTCCAGCTCCTTTCTTCGCTCGTTTCTTCTTTTAAAATATTGTGGTGTATAGTATACACTATATACTATATACACAATAGCAATGAATAAACTGTATACCTGTTCGACAGCTGCACTGCTAGTCCGACCGCCCGCAGCTGTTAGAGGTATAGCGTTAAAGGCCAGGAGATTAATAAGACAATAACTTCAAGAATATTGCTTAGATCGGTTTAAAATTTTAAGGACATATTCTTGAAATGTTAAACAATAAGATAAGACAAAAAAAAATTCGATTTATCGAAAGTGAAAACCCTTACCCCGCCCTTAAACGGTGATTGTTTAGATGGTGAAGGTTTAGACCGTGACAGTTTAGACGGTGATAGTTTTGTTCGTGAAGATTCTGCACGTGTCCAATAGAGATCGGGGAGAGTTGAATGGTGACAGTTTGTGCGGTGACAGTTTTAATGGTGAGAATTTTGTTCGGGAACAGTTTTGTCGTGAAAATATTGCGAAATATTCGTATGCTCGTGTCAGTTTGGTCGTGACAGTTGGTTAAGTGTACAGTTGGAATCTGTAGAACCGTGGTCCTGCCGGCTACAGCGCGATGTTCCAAAGATCTCTCCCGAGTCAATGTTGAAAAATGAAAAAAATTATCACTGACACGAAAGGAGTTCGTTTTTTTTGTTCTATAGGAAAAGGCCTGCTACGAAGTGAAGAATCTCGAGCTTGGCTGTCAGTATTTTCTTCAAGTTCAGGCGGTAGCCATTTACGGCGGACGTCGTTTGGCCTCGAGAAAAGCATCGAAAGTGTTCAACAGCACGGATTACGAGAAATACGGTAGGGACTGGACCAATAGGTGAGATCGGTGATTCGTCCAAGTTCATTTAGATGATTTTTTTGTGTCTTTTTTAACTTTTGTATGGAGGGAAGTAAGAATAGAAAAAAAAAACCACTTTCTCACAGAGGAGCGCAGAAAAATAACGACGAAACATTCCGCAAATTTCCGCTTGAACCTTATTTTTCGTCTTTCACATTAAACGAGAAAAAAAAAAAAACGACAATGTGACATTTATTTCAGTAATTTATTTCAAGCCGATGGCGAGGAACGTTCGCGAAAGTGCGAGAGACACAATCCGGGACTTCGGGTGAGAAGATTGATTTGCCAGTGCGCCGATGAACAGATCGAGGCACGTTTGGTATGGCCACCCGATTCTCGGGCTACCAGTTACAACGTGACATGGAACGAAGAGTATTGCGAGACATTAACGAACGTGAACGAGGCGACAAAGTCCGCTCAACGTATTTTCGCAACAAGAGTCACCGAAGTTAGTCGAGATTTCAAAAAAATTAATTCCAAAATTGTGTGTTAAAAAAAAAACTGAGGAAAAATCACTTTTTTTTCATAAATTCGGTCAAATCGGTGTATTTTCAAATCAATTGCCGTACAATTGTTTCGCAATGCAAAGTGAAGAAATTGCAATGAAGATGATTCACCATTGAAGATGATCGATCGTCAACTATTGATGATTCGAAAAATATTGAAGAAAAAGAACGATTTTTCATATTTTTCACACTTGACCAATTGTTATAGTATTTCACTTAACTCAATAGTTCGAATAACGTACTTCTTTCGTCACAATTCAATTTGATTAATCGTCAGAGAACGCGTCAGGACATAAAGGGACTGAGGAAGAATTGCACGTACACGGTAAACGTGAGGAGCGTCCCGAGGTCGGATAGACGTCGCGAACGCGATCGAAATTGGCTAGAGGAGAGAAAAATTGGTATCGAATTTGTCACCAACGATTGTCAGTATCGTCAGACAAAACGGAGCGAGAGAGAACGAGGTTTCGAGTCGTCGCGGTGTCGACGAAGAAAAGCGAGAATCAAGAGACTCACGGGAATTATGGAATGAGAGAAGAGGGAACGAAAAAAAAAAAAAAAAAACTAGACTGCGGTATATAAAACTATTATTATCATGTGAAAATGTTAGAAATCGACATTGCGAAGAAATAAAACACAAAGCTTTTTTTTTTTTTAAGAATTCCTTTTTCTTTTGCTCGACATATCTCTGTCACGTCGAATTTCATTTTATTCCTGTATTTTTTTTTCTCCTCATTTGCTCTCGTAACATTCGTTCGTAACACAATCGGGACTAGAAATATATAGGAACGGGACGATGTTCGGTAGTGCGAATCAATTGTATTATTGATACGGATCGATCACACGTTATTGGCACTGGCTTCAAGGAACGGCCGACATAGATGCGACAATTATCGCGATTGTCACGAGACAAATGTTACTTTGCGAGGCTATCGAAGCATCGGAATAATCGACCAAACGGTGATAAACGTCGCGAAAACCCAATTTCTGAATCGGTCTGTAGTTGAACTTTAACGTGCCGTTACGCGTCATCACGTTCTCGAACACGCTGAGCTAGAAAAATGAAAATTCGTTACATCTCGGCGATTTTTTTTTTTGGTTTCGTAGACACGGAATTGAATGTTTGTTTTAGATGATCGTAGAAACATTTTCGAAAATTCCTCGTTTGAGATTTTCGATACGTTTTTCTTCGGCAAATTGAGAAAAAAAAATCGTAGAGTTCTCTACCTCAAGGTAGTAGTCTGGTAACTTAAGCCGATTTTCATGTTTTTTTTGGAGGGCGTTTTTTTGTAGGAAAATAAAAATGAATCGTTTTGGATATTTAGGATGTTTTTATTTACATATTAAAGATACAGAAAAAAATTTTTTTGAAAAAATTTAATAGTTTATTATTATTATTGATCGAAGTTGGCACCGCGAAAAAAAGCGCGTGGGTGGCCCCGGTGATTTTGGCTCTTGATTTTATCTGAAATCAAAAATTCTTGATAATTCTTAATCTATAGACATGTCATTCTGGTCGGAACTACTAAAGTTAAATTTCATGGATAAATAACAAAATGGCGGACTTTGGAAGAAAACTTTTGTTTCCAAAGTCCGCCATTTTGTTATTTACTACTACTGAAGTTAAATTCCATGGATAAATAACAAAATGGCGGACTTTTGGAAAAAACTTTTTTTTTCCAAAGTCCGCCAATTTGTTATTTATCCATGAAATTTAACTTCAGTAGTAGTAAATAACAAAATGGGAAAAAACTTTTTTTTCCAAAGTCCGCCATTTTGTTATTTATCCATGAAATTTAACTTCAGTAGTAGTAAATAACAAAATGGCGGACTTTGGAAATAAAAGTTTTCTTCCAAAGTCCGCCATTTTGTTATTTATCCATGAAATTTAACTTCAGTAGTAGTAAATAACAAAATGGCGGACTTTGGAAAAAAAAGTTTTTTTCCAAAGTCCGCCATTTTGTTATTTATCATTTTCCAAAGTCCGCCATTTTGTTATTTATCCATGAAATTTAACTTTAGTAGTTCCGACCAGAATAGCATGTCTATAGATTAAGACTTATCAAGAATTTTTTATTTCAGATAACATCAAGAGCCAAAATCACCGGGGCCACCCACGCGCTTTTTTTTCGAGGTTCCAACTTCGATCAATAATAATAATAATAATAAACGATTAAATTTTTTCAAACAATTTTTTTTTTGTATCTTTAATATGTAAATAAAAACATCCTAAATATTCAAAACGATTCATTTTTATTTTCCTACAAAAAAACGCCCTCCAAAAAAGACATGAACATCGGCTTAAGTTACCAGACTACTACCTTAAAAAAACGTGTTGAGAACGAACTTTGGGAACGCATTCTCATTGTTTTATCTCGCACGCTAATTCCCCTCTGTGAGGGAGATAGTTCTTCAATTCTAGTTTCCTCGCAGAGGACACTTTGTGAACGAGATAAAATGATGAGGAAGCAATGCGCAAGCTTCTTATTTACACCGTTTTGATTTCTCATAAACGAAGCCTCGAAAAATCGCAAAACAGATTTTCTGTACAAAAAACAAAGTTTTCTCTACGAGAGGAAACAAAGAAAATTCTAAAAATGCAAAACATCGAAACTATTTTCTCTTATTGTTAGTCTCTTTTCCCTCAGTTCCTCTGTCCCATTGTTCATAAATCTTTCTCTTCTATTAGAGAAAACTCAGAATTTAGGACGTTTTCTTCTAGAGAAAATTTTGCGTGAAACCAATGTGAAAATTTTCAATTTAACTTGTTTTTTCTCTAACTTTAAATAATTTCTAAAGTGTTAACAAACCTGCGAGTGGGATATCGAGAGTTTTTCAGTTAGGACGAACCACGTAACGGTCTCGTGACAACCGGGTGTGGTCAACGAGCCATCGTAACGATAATACGTCGTGTAATCCTTTGGCAAAAGAAGAGACGGTATAATACGACGTTGAATTTGAGTTTTGGTCGGTTCGCCTATCCATTGCGATACTCTGTCGGTAGCTTCGAGGATTGACCAAATATCCTCGTTATCTTCATGACTGATCTGTAAAAGTAAAAAAAAAAAAATCCATGAAAAACTCGTACTCTTAATTCTCACGATTCTTCTACGTGTAATTTCCCACGCAGATTCGACAAATTGTAGACGGAAAGATTGCAAAAAAAAAAATGCAAAAAATGCAATACCTTCCTCGACCAATTGACACGTTTTACGATTTACCTTAAAGAGGACCGCGACAACGGCCAATCCGTAATCATTTTGCGAGGCGACCGTAAAATTTTGATACTGCTTCGAATAATGTACCATGTGCAATTCGAGGGCCTCTCTGTTACCGTCTATCGTGTGCTCGGAACCCCAATGAAAGTGCATCTGCTCGAAGACATAAGTCGACGAGAGACCACCGCCTTTCAGGAACATCGGCACGCCGGTAAGGGAAACTTGCACTGAAATACAATATTTTCCTGTTGGGCTGATTTAAAGAAGAAAAAAATCATCCAACAAATTAGCAACTAAAATGAAACTTAGAAGTACAAGAGTCCAGTCTCAAGAAAACAAAAATGCTATTGCCAAATTATCCCAATTACCGTACATCAGGATCCTTTTGATAAATTTGTTATTATTAGTATTTTACTACTTGCAACTTTTATAATTTACTTGTTTCCCGCTCACCTGTGTGACCGCTATTGAGTAGTGTGCCCGTATACGCGTAATCGTAACGTACAAACGTCAACGAGCCCAGATCAGTTTTAAGAGTGTCGTCGCTCATTATGTTAATCGGCGATTGTTTTTTTCCCGCTGCGCAAACACCGGGCCAGTATTCCGGTCCTGCAATCCGAGAAAATTCATACGGTCGAGAATCTCAATCATAATCAATGAGATTTTTTTTATTTCTCTGTATGAATGAAATTATCGACGCCTCGCGTGGACAATGACAAACCAAAATTTGTTTAAGGTTGTAGTCTGGTAACTTAAGCCGATTTTCATGTCTTATTTGGAGGGCGTTTTTTTGTAGGAAAATAAAAATGAATCGTTTTGGATATTTAGGATGTTTTTATTTACATATTAAAGATACGAAAAAAAAAATTTTTGAAAATTTTAATAGTTTATTATTATTATTGATCGAAGTTGGCACCTCGAAAAAAAAGCGCGTGGGTGGCCCCAGTGATTTTGGCTCTTGATGTTATCTGAAATCAAAAATTCTTGATAATTCTTAATCTATAGACATGTCATTCTGGTCGGAACTACTGAAGTTAAATTTCATGGATAAATAACAAAATGGCGGACTGGAAATGGAAAAAAAAGTTTTTTTCTCCAAAGTCCGCCATTTTGTTATTTATCCATGAAATTTAACTTCAGTAATTCCGACCAGAATGACATGTCTAGAGATTAAGAATTATCAAAAAATTTTTATTTTTGATAACATCAAGAGCCAAAATCACCGGGGCCACCCACGCGCTTTTTTTTCGAGGTGCCAACTTCGATCAATAATAATAATAATAATAAACTATTAAATTTTTTCAAAAAAATTTTTTTTTGTATCTTTAATATGTAAATAAAAACATCCTAAATATCCAAAACGATTCATTTTTATTTTCCTACGAAAAAACGCCCTCCAAAAAAGACATGAAAATCGGCTCAAGTTACCAGACTACTACCTTAAGGGAGAACCCCATTGTGACGGGCTAAAAAAGGTGCCTTTTCACGAAATTTTGTTCGCTGCATGATGAATTATTTCAGGATTGGGAGAATAGGATTTTTTTACGGACACTTTGAAGTTAATTAATAAAAATTTGTATTAAAAAATAATACAAATTATGACAGTATAACAGAGTGCCTGTCCATAAAAAATTTGTCTTTTAACGGTAGAATCCATATTTTAAAAAAATTGTTTGACATGCCGCCATTTTAAGAAAAAATAATTTAAAAAAACGGCTCTGCTTAACAAAAACTACGTTTGTGCAGATTAAGAAAATATTTTTGTTTTATTCTTCAGATGAACCATTCCAGAGATATGGATTCTACCGTTAAGGTAGTAGTCTGGTAACTTAAGCCGATTTTCATGTCTTTTTTGGAGGGCGTTTTTTTGTAGGAAAATAAAAATGAATCGTTTTGGATATTTAGGATGTTTTTATTTACATATTAAAGATCCAAAAAAAATTTTTTTTGAAAAAATTTTATAGTTTATTATTATTATTGATCGAAGTTGGCACCTCGAAAAAAAAGCGCGTGGGTGGCCCCGGTGATTTTGGCTCTTGATGTTATCTGAAATCAAAAATTCTTGATAATTCTTAATCTATAGACATGTCATTCTGGTCGGAACTACTGAAGTTAAATTTCATGGATAAATAACAAAATGGCGGACTGGAAATGGAAAAAAAAGTTTTTTTCTCCAAAGTCCGCCATTTTGTTATTTATCCATGAAATTTAACTTCAGTAATTCCGACCAGAATGACATGTCTATAGATTAAGAATTATCAAGAATTTTTGATTTCAGATAACATCAAGAGCCAAAATCACCGGGGCCACCCACGCGCTTTTTTTTCGAGGTGCCAACTTCGATCAATAATAATAATAATAATAAACTATTAAATTTTTTCAAACAAATTTTTTTTTGTATCTTTAATATGTAAATAAAAACATCCTAAATATCCAAAACGATTCATTTTTATTTTCCTACAAAAAATCGCCCTCCAAAAAAGACATGAAAATCGGCTTAAGTTACCAGACTACTACCTTAAACGACAACATTTTCCGAACAGGCAATCCGTTCTATATAACTGTCGTAATTTTTATAAAATTTTAATGAAAATTTGTATAAATCCACTTCAAAGTATGCTTAAAAACATACCATTCTCCCAATGCTGAAATAATTCATTGAGTAGCAAACAAAAATTCGTGATAAAGGACCTTTTTTCGTGCCCTTCACAATGCCTCCTTAAATCAGAAATTGGATACTTTGAACGATGAGAATTGTTAAAAGTATCCTCAAAAGAAAATGAATGCAGTTGTTTCTCGTACAATTTTGTTTCTTTACTAACTATTACGAGGAAGGCAATATATTTGTTAATAATTATATTTTATACACCTGTCCAATGTAATCTTCAAAATGTTCCTTCTCGTGTGCATCAATCACGTATTGTTGGAGGGTGTCACTTGAGCATGTAAAATTTCACAACGTGTTCTATCTCTTCGATATGAAGGAGAAAGAGAGAGGGAGAGAGGTTCTCGGCATTGAGGTCGCGAACATTCTCAAGTGGTTCATACCGACCGTCACAAAACACACGGCAATTTGGACAAATAAAGGCCACGGTGTCAAACACTATGATTACGATAAGTTGAATCGATAAATTTGTATGTAAAAAAAAAATATGTTTATTCGGAAGAAAAAGGTAATGACTATTTATCGTATATTTCGTGATAACGAGACGGCGTCAAACACGTAAGGATTAAGGGTATTTGTACGTAAATTGGCCATTATCCAATCTATGTATGCGCGCTGTACTGCAGCACATCATTTCCTCAATCAGTTCGTGGACCGGGAGAGAGAGAGAGAGCGGTCCGGTTGAATGATACGATTCAAAGGTTCTCCCTACTCTTCTCAACGATCAGGGAACGTTATATCGGAACAGAGAGAGTGAGAGTGAGAGAGATGAAAATAGAGGCCGGTCGAATTGCCCGATATAACTGCAATCATTGACACATGGATTAATGCCGGCCGGCGAGGTTTTCCATCTTGCACACGGACTGATTGCATTACTGCAATCTCGGTTCACTCTCGAAATTCATATTATATAGATACCCGTGTTTATACTCGAGAATTGAATGTTGTGCATCGAACAACATTGATTTATTGCGTTTAAATGAAATTTAAACCCAAGAAAATTTGATTCAATCAGTAAAGAGTCGATAAAAGTAATGAACGATAATAAACCAATAAAAACAATAATTAAAAGAATTTTATTTTTATTTGATTTATTTTTTACCATCGCAAAACAATAACTTAGTGATTATTTGTCGAATAGGTACCTATTTCTGTAAAAGTGCTTTTTCGTTCGGTGAAAATTTGATTTAGTTCGTGAAGAGATGATAAAAGTAACGAATGATCATAAATCGATAACAGAATAATTAAAAAATTCAAACTTCGCTCACAGGACAAATATATGGGTTACAGGACTCTGTCAGGAAGTGGAACGTTCTTTTCTCGATGGCAAACAACATACTTCACTGGTCATCCATCTAAACTTTGTGGCCACAAAATTATAGTGATCTTAATCTTTAACGTATTTTTTGTGGCTCGATCGACTTAAAATAATCTACTGATTTCCGGTGCCGAAGTTATGATTGAATTCCTCGATTAAAAGAATTATCAATTTTTCTAAATACCGATACATCAATGAGTCATCCATTGACATTTTTTTTTAACACGATGTATGCGAAATACAACTGTAAAAATTGTTCGAGGATTCAAGATTTACTCATAAATATAATGGCCACGAAAGTTTATTCGAGACGAAAGTAAAGTTATTTGAGTTGCGATACGAGTGACGGCCGATAATATCCTATCTCGAATCAATACAAAAGATAAATTGAACGAATAATAATTTTTTTTCATAGTATAGATATCTATATTTTTCGAGGACTACTCACCGTTTGGACCCCAGTAAGACCAGTCGACCGAACCCTCGAGGCTCAAGTGGACACCTAAAAAATTCATTACGAGATCAAACGGATGTTATAGACATAAAATATTTCACGAGTATTTTTGGATTTTCCTGAGACTAATACAATTTTACGCTAAGCAATGTGCGTCGAAATATAATTTTTAACGACCACAATAAATCGTTTTATGAGTTTAAACGCTGGGGCATCTGGAATGCAAATATAGATCTCGCACGAATAAATCCATGCTTTCATGTCATATTTATGATTCTCGTTTTATATTTTTTATCCTGCCATTGGGGAACTTATAGTTAAACGTGACCGAAAAAATGTATTTTCCGTATTTCGTTCACGCAACATTTTTAAGCCACGTCTATCTAAAAACATCTCAATTTATTTTCTCTTCATAACCGTTTCATTTGTAAATAAATTTAATACCAGTCGATTTATGCGGATATTTAGTAGATTTTTTTAAAAGAATGATTACAATTTTTTTCTTCACAACGATTTAATTATTTGGTAAAATTTTAATTACTTCCCCATAGACAAAACTTTGTTTTCGTGAATAAATACTTCTTTCCAGTTTTCAATGCCAATGTGTTCAAAATGTGGCAAACCGTCAAAGAAACATATTTACAAAAAATATCTGTATGAGTGTATGTGTGTGGGTGTGATGAGGTTGAAAAAATCAAAGCTCCATAACTCTGGAATGGCTAAGCCGATCAGGTCGACATTTTTCATTCAAGTGAAACTGCCGGTTCTCTTTATATGATATAATTTTCGTGACGTTTGAACTAGTTGAGATTGTACACAATTTTGAATTTTTCCAAAAATATATTTTCAAAGCATAACTCGTACAATTTTTGAACTATCAGGCAAAACCTTTTTACACAAATGGACCGTCATCAAATACTGTTCGCTATTGAATTCACGGGAAAATCGATCGACGCGTTCGAAATTTATGGAATCTTGAATTTTTCGAAAAGTCGATAGGTGTTTGTTGAGCCTTGAGTTCGCGAAATTTTTGGTTTATAGGGTATAAACTTCCTACATTAATTAGGTACCATGGAAGGATAATTGGTATTGAATTAAGAGAATATCAATACAAATAATCTTTATTTATGGTATTTTCAATTTTTTTTTAAATGCTTTAAAAAAATAATCAAACTTCACACTGTCACCTTGAGGGAGGGAAAAATTATGGAAATTGAAACTTGCATATTGGTGTCTTAACACTTTTCTCCCAAATATAAAGCTCCTCTGAGAGCCAATGAAAATTGAAAAAACCTCTTTTTCATTGAGGTAAAACTGTAAATAGGCAAAAATGATGAGGAAGCCATGTGCAAGTTTCAATGCGCATAATTAAAAAAGATTTTTGAACAATTTATTTTTTCAAAATATCTTTTTTTTTCGATCATTTGATTTTCGCATTACTGCTACGTTATAATTTACACAAGCTAATCGTTATTTTTCATTATTTGTATGCACGAGATTAACCAAATGACAAAATTTCACTGATAATAGATCGACACAATGAGGGGATTCCAAAAATCACAGACTATTTATCTGCAATACAGATATGATTTTATCGCGTGTTTCGATAAATATTTCACGCTATCCTTGGACAATGATAATCCAAATGGTCACAGGGCCACAATGAAGAATGTTTTACGCGACTATACTACAACTCTCGCGTGTCCGGTCCTATATCTCAACAGCTACCGCCAGTGTTTCACCAATCACATAATTAGCCACGAATCATCGCGTTCTTACGTAGTCGACTAATTACGGTTTGCTCATCAACCGTGACTCGCGAGACGCGGAATAACGACGAATTTAGAAAAAAAAAAAAAACAAAACGCAGCAATGAAATACAAAAATCGAGTTTGGGTATTTGGTAAAAAAAATAACAAACAGCTGGTAGCTCTTCGGGATGTTTAGGGAAAAAAAACGATACGTTAAAATAATGATAAACAATGAAAATTTTGGTCCATCGTGATAAAAATCGGAAAACAAAAGTATCACATTGGGGATACTATCAAGACCCTTAGCTCCAATAATAATGCCAAAAAGATATCAAGATAAGATACTAAGATATAAAGCAGTTAAAAAAAAACGTTAATTAGGAAATATCTATATATTTGTTTTGTCATTTTTATCGCTTCAAGTGGAATCACTGACCTGTTTAAGGTAGTAGTCTGATAACTTCAGCCGATTTTCATGTCTTTTTTGGAGGGCGTTTTTTTTTAGGAAAATAAAAATGAATCGTTTTGGATATTTAGGATGTTTTTATTTACATATTAAAAATACACAAAAAAATTTTTTTTTTTTAATTTAATAGTTTATTATTATTATTATTAATCGAAGTTGGCACCTCGAAAAAAAAGCGCGTGGGTGGCCCTGGTGATTTTGGCTCTTGATGTTATCTGAAATCAAAAATTCTTGATAATTCTTAATCTATAGACATGTCATTCTGGTCGGAACTACTAAAGTTAAATTTCATGGATAAATAACAAAATGGCGGGCAAAATAAAAGGACTTTTTTTCCAAAGTCCGCCATTTTGTTATTTATCCATGAAATTTAACTTCAGTAGTTCCGACCAGAATGACATGTCTATAGATTAAGAATTATCAAGAATTTTTGATTTCAGATAACATCAAGAGCCAAAATCACCGGGGCCACCCACGCGCTTTTTTTTCGAGGTGCCAACTTCGATCAATAATAATAATAATAATACTAACTATTAAATTTTTTCAAAAAATTTTTTTTTTGTATCTTTAATATGTAAATAAAAACATCCTAAATATCCAAAACGATTCATTTTTATTTTCGTACAAAAAAACGCGCTCCAAAAAAAAAATGTAAATCGGCTTAAGTTAGCAGACTACTACCTTAATGACACATTATTTTGCTTCGTCGTGATGGAAAATTTGTTTATAATATCATTTTTGTGTTTTCAATGCCATTCTTTTACAAATGTGTCAAAACGTTGAAAAAACCCATTTACAAAAAATGCCCGGATGTGTGCGTGTGTCTGTATGTGTGATGAGGCTGCAAAAAATCAAACGTGTACAACTGCAAAATGATTTAACTAAACGGACCGAAATTTTCACATGCAAGTGGAGCTGACAGCCCCCTTTGTTTGATATAATTTTCGATAGGATTGAACAAACAGTTCAGATTTTACACGATTTTGAATTTTGTTCGAATATGGCTATTGAATTTTCGAGCTATGCGACGAAAAACTTTCTACACAAATGAACCATCGTCAGATACTGTTCGATATAAGGGTTCGTTATTTATGGTATTATAAATTCTTCGAAAAATGCATTCGAAATAAGCGAACTATCAAATTACAAGTGAGAAAAAGTAACGGAAATTGAAATTTGCATAATGCTCTCTCATCATTTTTGGGTATATACTTCTCTATTCCCTTGGAGATTGGAAAAGTACCTTGAGCAAAAAAAGATGATGAAGCAATATGAAAGTTTGTACTTTGCACCATTTTTTTTTCTTCATTACTCATTCTCACTCATTCTTACTCATTCTTGAGGGGTTCCCCCGTTTCAAGCCCCGTTTGAAATTGTCGGTACGTATTTTTGTAAACAAAATTTCTTGAAGCAACTCTGAGAGGAGCTTTAACGCGTTAATTGTCGAAAAACAGTTGTTTCCTTCCCCAGCAATAAAAAATGCACAAATTACAAAGTCACAAAAATCAACGTACTTGAATTCAGTCCGGAAAATCGAAAGAGTAAATTTAGTTCAGATATAAATTGCATGCGGGCAGATGCAAAAAATGGTCTCTCCCACTATTGTTATAATTTAACAATAATCATGTATTATTATGTCTCATTGAAAATGTAAATTTGAACTAAAGAGGTCCCATTCAATTTGTCTTTTCTCTGTGTGCATCAGACCTTCGGACGAATGAACGCACGAGGTTCGCGAATTAAAACTATGCCGACACACGTACACGCAAATGAGCATGAAAACAAAAATTATTTCTATTAGCCAAATAACCCTTTAATCACGTTTATTTCGTACTTAACATTTTTTTCCCCTCCATAAACTCGGATGGCGCACGAATTTCTCGACAAATTTTCATCCGACTCAAAAGTTCGATTAAAAAAATGTTGACATACATATACGTATAAAAATGTATATGTCGCGAGACACATTGCGGTGGCAACAATTTAATATCATTTTCGTGCCAAGACAGTGTCGTACTTTGGATATAATTGACGATCTATTCGCGCTCTACGGCACGTCGACGAAATTAAACGTCCTTCCACAAGTGTGCGGGTCAGTTTTTCTCGTCGATTATGCATTTGAATTTTCGAACGAACAACAACAAAAATACAATCTTCGTACGGGTAAAAAGAAGAAAAAAAAAAAAAAACCAAGAAAACAAGGGGAATAACACATATTTTCTTGTCAATTCACAGAATTCAATTAACATTGAATTATATTGATTACCTGAAGAGAGAACGAGGATGAGAACGGACACTAGAGACGTCATGTTGACCGTCGAAAGATAAGTCTCTCGAACGAAGAGATTTAACGATTTCTAAACGGGACGTTAAAAAAATTGATTCACAAGAAAACGGTGAACGAAATGAAATCGTGAAATTGGCAAAAATGATAGAATTTAAAAAAAATCGATCACGTCTGCAACGACTCACTATCGGGCAGTTGACGAGAGATCGGGATCACGATTGTCCGAGCACGAAGTGAAGAAGAGATGCTTCCTGTTTCTTCTTCCTCTGTTTCTTTTTTTTTTTTTTTTTGGGGGGGGAGTACGACCGAACGGTACAGCGACGATCGCACGACTGCGAAGATTATTGGCCGGCAGGTTGGTCGGTCGTACAACCCTCGAGGAATTACGAAAGATCATCATCATCGTCGTCGACGTCGTCGTCGTCGTCGTTGACGTTGTCGTCATTACCATCACACACAGAACCCACAACAGCGACAGATAGAGATTCGAGACCTGCGCGCGCCAACCATTTTTACGATACTCGGGTTTGCGTTTGCATTTATACAAGTATAGAGACCGAGGATTGGATAATTGGCGATGGGTAGCGTTTCTAGTACAAAGAATTGAAGATTAACGGACAATTTGGGGCGGCACGTATATATTTGCCGGTGAAAAATTTTTTTAAACACACGCGGGTGAGCATGAATTTTTATCTTCAACGATTTTTATCTTTACGTTTATTTAAAAGTGCATCATTAAAAGAGGAGGAAAAAACTTCCACAAATAGCACCGTTCGAATGAAAAATCATTCGATAAAACGATTCTTCAACGTTTGGAAATTTTAAGTTCAGTTGTTTACAATTTATTTTGTGACATTGTCGCTTTCACTGGGCTTTTAATTAAATGCTCTTCGCTGAATCAATAATCAATGTGAAATAAAAATCATTATTATATTCTTTCGTTCTTTAATCAATGCAGTGTCTCGGTACTCAACAAACGACTGTGACGTATTAATATTTTTTTTTTTCCCACGTCAAAAAGAGTCCCTGGACCGCGCTCCACGAGGTTTGTCGCGAGACCATTCAGGTGCTCGTTGTATTATATATCACAGTTCGACATCATGGAAGAGCATCGAGGTCACACACAGGCATACACGTGCTTGTTACTCAAACTCCTCCCGCCAATTTACCAATCAATATTCCATTGATACGATTCGTCGAGTGAAATACACTCGTGAAAGACAGATAGAAAGAGAGAGAGAGAGGAGTGAGCAAAAAAAAAAGGATCAAATACTCCGATATACGAAGGACAGAGATGGTATTATTATTGCATATATATGATATATTTTACTTCCGAGAACCGACGACAGTGAGGTCGCGTGGTCCACTGAATCACTCGGTTGAATCTCGAGGCCAAAGCCGTGTGATGCCTTTGCTCACTCTAGGCCGTGCGGGTGGTGTGCGTTTATAATGTAAATCAGCGTGCCAACCCTTGTTTTAGTCTCGTGAGACGCTCGAGAAATTGCATTTAACCGTTGGACGACGTCGATATTTCATTTCCATTCACATCGCGTCTACGTGGTCTGTTCAAAAAGTGTCGCGAATTTTGAATTTTCGCGGGCTACGCACATTCGATTTTCGATTTATTTTGTCGCGTTAGGTTGGCACTCATGTCCCTCACTTATGCTGAAAGAATCGGCCATTTTGAATGCTTAGCTAATTGTCGACAGCTGTTTTGGTTAGACGTGTTTTGGCTTGTCTTCGACTTTTGTCTATTCCTAAAAATGAAACGAAGAATCCGTATCACATTTTGTGTGAAAAACAAAATTAAATGCGCGGACGCATTCCGAATGTTGACTGTGGCATATGGTGAAGCTACGTTGGACCAAAGCAACGTTTATCGGTGGTACAAAATGTTCTCAGAGGGCCGAGAAGATGCGAACAACGAAATGAGTTCCGGACGCCAGAGCACGTCAACAACAGACGAAAACATTGATGAAGCGAAGAATAGATAATATTGGACAATCGTCAAATCACCGTTAGAGAAGTTGCCGAGGAACTAAACATATCGATTGGCTCGTGCTATTCAATTTTTATCAATGATTTGGGCGTGAGACGGGTCGCCGCGAAATTCGTGCCAAAATTGCTGAATTTCGAAGAAAAACAGTGTCGCGTTAACATTGCTAAGGAGCCGTTGGACTCGGTCCGCGACGACCGAAATTTGCTCCAGAGGGTCATAACTGGTGACGAATCATGGGTTTATGGTTATGACGTGGAAACCAAAGCTCAATCATCGCGATGAAAGCTGCTTTTTTGGAATAGGCAAAAATCGAAGACAAGCCAAAACACGTCTACCCAAAACAGCTGTCAACAGTTAAAGGGGGGGGGAGGGGGTTTAATAATTTTTTTTGCATTTTTTAAAAAATTTTTTTCTGAATGAACAATATGTCGAGAATATTGTGTATGAATTTTAAGTCAATCGGAGTAAAACTAACGGAGTTACAGCGTTTCAAACGACCGGCCGTGATACCGTGATACCACGTATAAAAAACTTTAAATCGATTTTCCCGAAAACGTCATTTTTGAAGTTTGTGAACATTAGAACTCAAAATCTACTGAACCGATCCTTTCGAAAATTTAAACATTACTTCTTCACACAAATCAACAGGTAATCAGGAGTTTTTTTTTTTTTTAATTTTTTCAATTTTTTAATAACAAATTAAGCGCGATTTTTTGAGCTAAAATTGCGTTTTTCACTTCCAAGTGCTGCAAAAAATAGAAAAAAAAAAAGAAAAAAAAACTCTTCCTGATTACCTCGAGAAATACATCACCTTTAAAATGCATATCAATTTTTTTGTTTCACATGATCCGGTAACGAGTTATAATGTTCACCGGAAAACCACTTTTTTTCAAGGCGCCTCTGGAGATTCAACGTCACCGGCTTATTTAACAATATTTTTCATTGAAAATTTTTTCTGAGATACTTCAATAGTTGTACAATAATATGTAATTTTATTTAATAAAATTATATTACTCATGTCGCCGCAAAAAAATCATAAAAATATGCTTTCTTTTCGCCTTTAAAATCCTACCCCCCCCCCCCCCAAACATTCAAAATGGCCGGTTTTTTTCAGCATAAGTGAGGAACACGAGTACCTACCTAACGCCACAAAAAAATCGAAAATCGAATATACGTAGCCCGCGGAAATTCAAAATTCGCGATACTTTTTTAACAGACCTCGTATGTGTCGCTTATACTGATAATAATGGTCATTTTTTTTTGTTCAACCACACCGGCGCTTGTACATAGTGGTAAGAATGGATTTTTAAACCATCGTGATGTATATATTATTTTTTAAATTAATTACTCGACGCCATAGTTCAATTAGACATTGTCTGCCCGGTGACTTCTTTACAGATGTGCTATTACTTAATTTTTGGCTCGATCAAGACCTCACGAACGACAGCTGTCGCGCTAATACACGAGTTTATATATTTGGATCCTACTATCATTTCGATCGGCATACGCACACGTATAACCGTGAGCTAGTTGCACGCGAAAATACGAAATTTATTGCGTATACGTGCCCGATATACAATGCGGCAGCGGATTTTTAGTAGCTCGGACACTTTGCTCTCTCACATTTTCGTGCTACGAAAGAAAACGTCAAATTTTACGATATTTTGCATTTTCACACTGATATTTTGAGTTTTCGACAAGAAACTCGATCTGATCCGTAATTAGCGGAATATCTTTGATCAGATAAACACCTGAAACGTGTTAAAAGACGAAAAATAATGTTTTTCTTCCCAATTTTTGTAAAAAACTTACAATATGCGAAATTTCAAAAGTTCATAACTTGACTTCCATTTGGCGAATTTTGGCTCATAACAATGGTAGGCTCCACAAATTAAATTTGTGGAGCCTGACACACGCGTGCTCACGGACATTTTATCCTAGATGTGGTTTATCAATGTTTTGGCACATTTGGCATTAAAAAATCAAAAATTTGTTTTTTTTTACATTAACTAAGCTTTACCTTTGAGGAAGTGAAGAAGATAGGAATGTATATTAAGAGATGTACCAATAGTATTGACACGACTGCGTAGGTGACAATTTAACGAGAGGGGGAAACGGGACTACGAGGCAGCTCCCCCAACGCGCAATTCGTTGCAATTAATTTGAACGCTCGATGATCCCACGGTAATGCATATATAGCGAGAGACGTGCAGTTACATGCATCATACTTGCATATAGATATAGTCCTACATTGAGACTGATGACACACTATATTACATATATATCAGTATAGGTATATTATTAGTCATGAGTGAATATAACTTTTTAACAGTAAACGTACCAAGCGGGGTTCAAATGATCCCTTTCAAAATTTACTTTAATTTCGTACATTCTTTGTTATTAGTTTCGCTCATCTGACTTCCTGTAAATTTATTTGATTCTTTTATTAGAAATCAAAAGTTAGCTTACGAATTATTCACTCTAATAATTAATAGAATCTCTTTCGAAAAATCAACGTTTATTTCATAAGGGGTTAAACGGCCCCTTGTGTGCCGGTACGTTTAGTATTCAGTAATTGTCTTTATACCCTCATAAGAATTTACCTCAAAAAATTTCCCATTGATCGTGATTGAGGACAATTTCTTTCTAATCGTAATTCCTCATAATCCTATCAGTTAGTTGGAGAAAGAGAATGAGATTAAAAGAGTTTGCCGCTCTCTTTCTTCTCTCTCGTGATCTCCTAAATCACTTAATACGCGGATGATTATACCAATTATTGACAATTGCTTGGAGACCCCATCCCTTTTGAACGCAGCTTTACGAATATTCTCGTCCTCCTTCCTTATTTTATGAGTTTATCAATTATTGAATAATCAAAAGCGCTCGCTCGGAAAGCTTTCACGGCAGATTTTGGTACTATGAAGAAAAAAAGGTTGATCAGGACGTGTTCCTGCGTCTAAAAAAATCTTATTAATAATATCATTGGTTTTATAAACATTTTTTATTAATGCCCATGTGTGTGTGTGTGGGACAGATTTCGAGACATACAGTGGGTCAAAAAAGTATTCATACACCTTGTTTTTTTGTGATAACTTTATAGACATGAGCGATACGCAAAGAAAGCCAATTTTATATAATAGTACATCAGGTGCAGAGATAAACTGCAAATGGAGAATTTTGTTCCTAGGAATAATAGAAAAATTATGCCAAAAAAACGAAAATTTTCGGGCAAAAAAAGTATTCACACACTTACGATTATGGTGAAAACCTACATCATCATAGTTGTTAATTATAACAAATATTTGTTGTGCATCCCTTTTGCTTCAATTAACGCCTCGAGTCTCTTAGGCATGAATTTTACTAGCTTTTGCGTTGTTTCTTTTACTATTTTCGTCCATTCTTCTAAAAGCACTCTTTGGAGATCGGATTTCTTTGTCATTTTTCTTTTTCTAATTTCTACATCCACCAAGTGCCATAAATTTTCAATAGGATTGATGTCCGGAGATTGTGGTGGTGTAATCAATTGTTTGCGGACATTATAGAGTAACCATTCCCTCGTTTTCATGGCAGTATGTTTCGGGTCGTTATCTTACTGGAAATAGAAATTTCCATCCAGGCCCATTTTATCTACAGTTGCTTTGAAATTGCTGCGCAACACGTCGATATACTTCTGGGCATTCATTGTACCATCTATAAAAGCCAGATTACCAACGCCATAATATCCCCTACAGCCCCAAACGATGACGCTTCCTCCGCCGTGCTTTACAGTCGGTATTAAATTTTTCTGCTGCAGCTCGGTATTTGGTTTCCGCCAGACGATTTTTTTTCCATCGAACCCGGAGATGTTAAACTTTGATTCATCCGGGAATACGACACGTTTCCAAAATTCTATAGATTTTTTTACGTAGGTTTTTGCGAAACTTAAACGTTTTTCTCGATTTATATTATTAATTAATTGTTTTTTGCGGGCAGTTCGGCCGTATATTTGGGCAGAATGCAAAACGTTTCGATTAGTCTGGGGACACACGCTCTTCCCCAAAGTTGACGCGACATCATTCGCTAAACTGCGAGCACTTGTGAACGGTTTTTTTGTGGCCTCTGTAACGATACTCCGACGCTCTCGTACTGTTAGTATTCTCGGTCGACCGGTTCGTGGCTTATTTTCTCTGCTGTTTGTTCTCTCGTATTTTTTTATTATATATTGCACTGTTGCGAAACTTAGATTTAGTTCTTTACTAATTTTTCGATAACTTTCACCGCGTTTCCGAAGAAAAATCACTCTACCAGGGGTGTTAGTTGAAGTTTGCCCGTTTTACCAGTAGATGTCGCTAGCAATATGTATACATTTCTATGATTTGGCATGTCATTTTTTTCTATTGACATTAACCTACAAAAATACGCAAGTCACATTCCGCCAAAATAATAGCGTCATATTTGTTTACCTCGGTGAATATGTCGAGTTTCGTTCCAAGTAAATCGCATTTGCGGCATTCGTTGCTTTTCTTATTTCATCAAAAGAAAAAAGCAGCTGAAGCTCACCGGTTGCTGGTAGAAACTTATGGTGAACATGCTCCAGTGATTAGAACATGTGAGACATGGTCTCGTCAATTTAAAAGTGGAGATTTCGATTTGACAGACAATGAACATCCTGGTGCAGCGAAAAAGTTCGAAGACGAGGAATTGCAGGCGTTATTGAATGTTGATCCAACCCAATCGCAACAAAAATTGGCAGAAACACTAAATGTCGAGGAGCAATTTGCCAACGTTTAAAAGCCATGGGAAAGATCCAAAAGTATGGAAAATGGGTGCCACACCAGCTGAACGATAGACAAATGGAAAATCGAAAAACCGTTTGTGAAATGCTGCTTCAACGATTCGAAAGGAAATCTTTTCTGCATCGAATTGTCACGGGGGACGAAAAGTGGATTTATTTTGAGAACCCGAAGCGAAAAAAATCATGGCTTTCACCTGGTGAAGCCGGCCCATCGACTGCAAGGCCAAATCGCTCTGGCCGTAAGACAATGCTCTGTGTTTGGTGAGACCAGTGTGGTGTGGTGTACTACGAGTTGTTAAAACCTGGTGAAACGGTGAACAAGGATCGCTACCGACAACAAATGATCAATTTGAATTATGCGTTAATGGAAAAACGGCCGGAATGGGGCCGAAGACATGGCAAAGTTATCTGGCAACATGACAACGCGCCGTCTCATACCGCTAAACTGGTGAAAGACACATTTAAAACACTTAATTGGGAAATATTATCAAACCCGCCGTACTCTCCAGACCTCGCCCCGTCCGACTATCACCTTTTCGCATCGATGGGACACTCCCTTGCAGAGCAGTGCTTCGCTAATTTTGAAGAAGTCGAAAAATGGCTCGTCGAATGGTTTACCTCGAAAGAGAAAAAGTTTTTTTGGGATGGTATCCATAATTTGCCTGAGAGATGGGCGAAATGTGTAGAAACCAATGGTCAATACTTTGAATAAAAAAATTTTGAGATTCCTCTGAAAATTAAGTGTTTTCTTTATCGAAAAAACCGGCAAATTTCAACTAACACCCCTGGTATCTCGCATGGATATTGATATTTCGCTTTTCTTTGCCATCATGTCTGTTCAGAGCTTGAAGATCTACTACCGCATGGATTAGGTCAAAACCATTGTGTAAACGAAGACTTGTTTACATTGTACGCAGAGGTTAGACCGTCCCTGGGTGAATATCGAGGTTTAGCAGCTCAATCGTAAGTGTACGAATACTTTTTTGGCCCAAAAATTTTCGTTTTTTTTGCATAATTCTTCTATTATTCCTGGGAAAAAAATTCTCCATTTGCAGTTTATCTCTGTACCCGATGTACTATTAAATAAAATTGGCTTTCTTTGCGTATCGCTTATGTCTATAAAGTTATCGCAAAAAAACAAGGTGTATGAATACTTTTTTGACCCACTGAATTTCGAGAATGACTTCAACCCTCAAATATAATAACACATAGGTAAAGCAGCCAAAATTTCTTATTTGTTGCAATTTACATTGAAATTACCTGAAGGTTTTACATTTTACAGGAATTTGGATTTGTTCGTAAAATGTAAGTCAAACTTTCTTCACAAATAAGCCAGAGGTTAAGGATGTTTGATATTGAATTTGGCGATAATCGATAAAGAGGTTCAAATTTGATAGAAATTTAAGACTTTTTGAAGTGTCCTTTTTATTACATTAATGTGTACTTTTTTGCATGCCAGTACATTGACGATACAAAATGTCTGATACCAAGTTTGAAGAGAATTGAGAATACGATTAAGATGTAATAAAGTATAGAATTTTTCGAAAAATTATACCGATATTCAAACTCAAGCAAAACACATTATCGAACATACTAAAGATGACAGAAAAAAAGGTGAAAATTGAAACTGGCACATCGCTTCCTCCTAGTTTTCAAATATTCCCATATAGCTTCCTCACCGAGGAAGCCAAAATGATGAAAGCCAATTGCTCGTCGAGAGGTTTGTAAATGTTCGAAAACGAAATGGAAGCGATATTTGCAAAAGTTTCAATATTCACGAATCTGAGAACCGGAATGCGACTAAGGACTCAATGTCCTTTACCACGGTAGTGATAAGAGGTCTCGATATTACCGTAGAGCAGTCTGAACGACGATGATACGAGCGTCGTGACAGAATGAGAGTAAAAATATGGAGAGAGAAACACGCGGCACACAAAGCTTCCGAAGGCAAACCTCGGGACCGACAAAAATAGAAAGACCACTACACGTGAAGCTTGTTGGATCGTTGTGGGAAAGAGAGTGAAAGAGAGAGAGAGAGAGAAATCGTGCAAGTTTTACCGTGAGAGATTCGACTCTCCCTTTCCTGGTCGACGACAGTTTCGGAATCCATATGTGCAAGACTCTCTCGTTGCGCGAAATGCTTCACGCTAGTTCGCGAAATTGTCGTATAATATACGGCTAACAATTGTACTATTTAGTCGTACGGAATAAGCGTTACTAAGAGGAACGACGATAAATTATAGCGAGAAGCAGAGGGAAGGAGAAATAACTTGGTGATCCGCACAGAGCGAGGCTTTCTCGTTAAGAAACTTTGGGAAACAACATTCGTCGCGCGCTCGCGATGATTCATCCCGAAATTGTGTCTCTCTACGGGTGTACGATGGAAATTTAAATGAGAAAATCAACATTAAAGTGAAGAAACAAATATGGCGCGTCTAAGATCATCTCTGAGAAGTAGAGACTCGTCGAGTACATCGACGGGTCTGGATCCACGTGAGCGAGTGAAGGATTGTTGTCGGAAACTCGTGGCGTTTATGTGCACGCAGGTTGGCGTTGGTGGTCTCGTGGTGGGTTACGCGATTGTCGGGGCAATGGCGTTCATAGCGATCGAGGAAAATGCCGAATTCATTGATTTGGCACCGCAACGAAAGTTATTCGCCCTGACAATGTGGAACAGAACCGCGGGAAACGAGACCGTCAATATACTCGACAGAGAGGCTTTCGACGCTAAAGCCGACGAGATATTGCAAATTTTTCAGCGACAAGTCGTTAATGCTGTTAAAATGGGTTACAACGGACAAACGACCAAAGAATTATGGACGATACCGGCTGCACTCATGTTCTGTCTGTCGGTATTTACGATGATCGGATACGGTAATTTAGTTCCGAGAACACAATGGGGCAGAGGCGCCACCGTAGTTTATGCAATTTTTGGGATACCACTCTATGTTCTATATTTTCTCAATATGGGCAAAGTTCTCGCTCAAACATTTCGTTGGTTGTACACGAGAATGCACGAATGTACGGGTCGTAAAAAACCCGGCGCGAGAATAATCGTTCCGTCGACGGCTTGTCTATGGGTTATTTCCGGTTATATTCTCGCCGGTACGATAACATTCGCCCAGTGGGAAGGATGGGGCTATCTCGACAGTGCATACTTTTGCGTGACGTCGTTGTGCAAAATTGGTATCGGTGACTTTGTCCCGGGTACAAACATCACCGATGACAATAGAAACGAGAGTCAAACGAAATTGGTGATTAATTTTGTTTATCTTCTTCTTGGACTTGGCCTCGTGGCGATGTGTTATAATCTTATGAGGGAAGAGGTACGGGTGAAAGCGAGAGAATTGCACGAAGATGTGAGACAAGCTCTTGAGGATATGAGACAAAGAATAATGATGAACTGTTGCCGTGCTAGGCTCGAGTGAATTTTCAGAATTTTTTACGGTCCAACAAGTTTCATTGGTCGGTCATTTTTATGTCTGACGAATCAACGAGTTTCGCCTCGATCGTTTGAGTTCCCTGATTGGCGGAGACAATGATGTGTGACGCGACGACGGTAGTTGTGACGGGAAAATCGTGACAGAGGGCGCTTTTCTTGTGACAACAGCACTGGAATAATCAACATGTGGAAGAGCTAATTAAAAAAACGTATATTCCGATTCTTTGATATTCTACGTATGGATAATTGATTATTTCAACTAGAAACATCTAGTGAATAAAAATTGTACTGTAATTGCGATCCGATCACGGCGTCTCGTGCTGTTTCAATCCAACAGCGATCATTGACAAGTATCACGATTTCACGACGAATCTGTAGAGATTAGTTAGTCAAAATCTTAAATACCGATCTTGTTAAAAATTGTAAATCAATGAGATACAAAAAAAAATGACAAGATAAAAAATGTTTCAGATCAATCTGTAATCTTTTCGCGATTGAAAGGATGCCGACAGTGTTATCGGATATTCCCACTAACCCATATCAGTTTTATCGACAAAAAAGTTGATTATTCTCAACGAGAGACACACGTAACAATGAGAAAAAAATTGTACATTATTATTGTTTTGCTTTCCTACTTTGTGTACGATATTTTATAAAATAAAACGGCGATGTTTCGATGATTATTTAATATGTGCAATAACGAAATTATAAACCTTCCCGATTGTGATATATCGTCGTTCAATTGAATTGATAAAAATACGAGATTGTGTTTTGGAAGCTTGTCGAAATATATATCAACGATGGGGAAAAGTAGGGAGCGTGTCAAAGTCCCCGGAAGTGAAAATTCCAACATACCCATTGTAAAACTGCATATGAGAGTCGTGTCGGGAGTTTGACTGTCGGGACTTTGATATGCTCGCCAGAAAAGTGTCCGACCTTATCGAATATCGTTACAACAGTTTTTGTCCTTCTCGATAAAACTGTGTTACCACAGTAGTTGCGTAAGGACAGTAAGAAGTACGGACCCATTGGTAGAGAGTTCTCTGAGTGTATAAAATTTGTGGAATAAAAATTTTTTTACGACCATTACCTCTCGAGCGAGAATACATTCCCGACAGGATTCACCCCTGTCGAACTAAGGTGTGGGACTTGGATAGACTCGTTTTTTTTTTTGGGCGACTGTATGATACGGAAATTGTGAATTAACATTCGAAACTCTCGATAAAAGTTGATCGACGCTAGCCCGATTACTCAATTATGGAACCGTACGATGTGATTGTCAATCAGCCCGTGGTTATCGATAACGTGAGTGTAATTACGTACTTTTTTTCTTCTACTCATATCTCTACCCACTCGATGTGTTTTTTTTTTCTTCATTGAGCTCATCGATGTGTCAAATTATCACGGGCCATATTGTGCATCGTGAATATAAAGATTGTCGAACAGTAAACGACGACGAATTGCCTGTTTGAAAATAAAAAATTCCTCAAACACCGGGTTCTTGCTGTTGCGTCGGGGAACAGGCCATGGATAAATTCGTTGACAACTGTCATCGAATTTTTTTCGGAGCATAAAATCAATATAATTATCGGAATGATTTATTTTCTTTTACGTTGTTTCAGGGTTCCGGCGTGATCAAAGCAGGATTCGCGGGTGATCAAATACCAAAATGTAGATTCCCAAATTAGTAAGTACATGTCGTGTAATCGATTAAAATTCACAGTTAGATACTTGCTCGTTCAGAGATTATTGACGGATGGTGAGACTATACTTTTTTTTCTTGTGCGAAAATTGGCCATTTTTTATTTTAATTTTCAATTTATCAACATAAATGTCAACTTAGTGGATAGAACCTGTACAATTTCTTGAAAACTTTGCCTTCAATTATTTGGCGTCGAGCGAGCCGTCGCGTCTCTCAATCAGAAATCAATTTTCTATGAGTTTGATGCAACGCTCGGTGGAATTATAATTTTTTATTTTTATTCAGTATCGGCAGGCCCAAGCACGTACGCGTCATGGCTGGTGCTCTGGAGGGAGATCTATTTGTAGGGCCTATAGCCGAGGAACATCGAGGTCTCCTCTCTCTTCGCTATCCCATGGAGCACGGTATAGTCACAGACTGGAACGACATGGAGAGAATCTGGAATTACGTGTACAGCAAAGATCAGCTTGCTACTTTCTGCGAGGAACATCCTGTTTTACTCACGGAAGCGCCTCTAAATCCCAGAAAGAACAGAGAAAAGGCGGCTGAGATATTCTTCGAATCTCTCAACGTACCTGCCCTCTTTGTCTCCATGCAAGCCGTTCTCAGTCTGTGAGTCATTTTTTTTCTATTCACATTCACGATAATTGGAAAATTGTCACGATATTCCCAAACGAAAATGTATACGGTGGGTCAAAAAAGTATTCATGCACCTTGTTTTTTTGCGATAACTTTATAGACATAAGCGATACGCAAAGAAAGCCAATTTTATTCAATAGTACAACAGGTACAGAGATAAACTGCAAATGGAGAATTTTTCCCAGCAAGAATAGAAGAATTATGGAAAAAAAAATAAAAATTTCGGGCCAAAAAAGTATTCGTACACTTACGATTGAGCTGCTAAACCTCGATATTCACTCACGGACGGTCTGACCTCTGCGTACAATGTAAACAAGTCTTCGTTTACGCAATGGTTTTGACCTATTCCATGCGGTAGTAGATCTTCAAGCTCTGAACAGACACGATGGCAAAGAAAAGCGAAATATCAATATCCATGCGAGATAGAGTGATTTTTCTCCGGAAACGCGGTGAAAGTTATCGAAAAATTAGTAAAGAACTAAATCCAAGTATCGCAACAGTGCAATATATAATTAAAAAATACGAAAGAACAAACAGCACAGAACATAAGCCACGAAACGGTCAACCGAATTTGCTAACGGTACGAGAGCGTGGGAGTATCGTTACAGAGGCTACAAAAAAACCGTTCATAAGTGCTCGCAGTTTAGCGAACGATGTCGCGTCAACATCGGGGAAGAGCGTGTGTCCCCAGACTATTCTAAACGTTTTGCATTCTGCCCAAATATACGGCGGAACTGCCCGCAAAAAACCATTAATTAATAATATAAATCGAGAAAAACGTTTAGGTTTCGCAAAAAACCTACGTAAAAAAATCTATAGAATTTTGGAAACGTGTCGTATTCTCGGATGAATCGACGTTTAACATCTTCGGGTCCGATGGAAAAAAATTCGTCTGGCGGAAACCAAATACCGAGCTCCAGCAGAAAAATTCAATACCGACTGTAAAGCACGGCGGAGGAAGCGTCATGGTTTGGGGCTGTATAAGATATTATGGCGTTGGTAATCTGGCTTTTATAGATGGTACAATGAATGCCCAGAAGTATATCGACGTGTTGCGCAGCAAATTCAAAGCAAGTGTAGATAAAATAGGCCTGGATGGAAATTTCTACTTCCAACAAGATATGATGTTGAAGTTTGCATCGTTGGAACGCAACGCAAATAGTTTTTAAAATTTTAATTTTCAGTATTGCTCTTGCTTATTGTGCCCCATTTAGCCCCAGATTTTTCAAGGAGACCCCAATAAAATGTTTTAACGATTTTTGTCATCGATAATCCAATCTTAAGTGGGATTAATGGTGGTAAAAATTTATTTTCGTTGCATTCCAACGATGCAAACTTCAACATCATAACAAGATAACGACCCGAAACATCCTGCCATGAAAACGAGGGAGTGGTTACTCTATAATGTCCGCAAACAATTGATTACACTACCACAATCTCCGGACATCAATCCTATTGAAAATATATGGCACTTGGTGGATGTAGAAATTAGAAAAAGAAAAATACCAAACAAATCCGATCTTCAAAGAGTGCTTTTAGAAGAATGGACGAAAATAGCAAAAGAAACAACGCAAAAGCTAGTAGAATCCATGCCTAAGAGACTCGAGGCGTTAATTGAAGCAAAAGGGATGCACACCAAATATTAGTTATAATTAACAACTATGATGATGTAGGTTTACACTATAATCGTAAGTGTATGAATACTTTTTTTTGCCCGAAAATTTTCGTTTTTTTGGCATAATTCTTCTTTTTATCCCGGGAAAAAATTCTCCATTTGCAGTTTATCTCTGCACCTGATGTACTATTAAATAAAATTGGCTTTCTTTGCGTATCGCTTATGTCTATAAAGTTATCGCAAAAAAACGAAGTGTATGAATACTTTTTTGACCCATTGTATTATCTTTTCCTAGTTAATTCGTGGAAGTAAATATTCAAATCTTGTTTCTGTTCAGAGAGGGAGGGCTAAAATTTATTTCGTAATAATAGCAAAAAACGCGTGCAAATTAGAAAGATGCACATTGCTTTCTCATTATTTTATCGCGCTCGTTAATCTCCCTTTGTGAGGCAGATTATTTTTTCAGTTTTGGCTGCCTGATAGAGAAAATTTTGTGTAGCGAGGTGAAATGATGAGGAAGCAATTTGCAAGTTTCTAATTTGCATGCCTATTTTCTTTCTTCGATTTCGACAATTTTTTTTGTTGACAATTTTTATTTAATTCAATGTTTCATAAAATCTAAATCCTTGTACTGATGTTACCTTAAATTCAATACAACATATCATTTGATGACGGTCTATTCATGCGAAAAAGATTTAGTCCGATATCGCAGAAATGTGAAAGGCAAAGATAATGGACCTGAAAAAGTCAAGATAATGGACCTTTCGTCTGTTCAGATACGCCACAGGCAGAACGACGGGAGTGGTTCTCGATTCGGGAGACGGTGTTACGCACGCGGTGCCAATTTACGAGGGATTCGCTATGCCTCACAGTATTATGAGGGTAGATATCGCGGGACGTGACGTAACGAGATATCTGAGGCTGTTGTTACGCAAAGAGGGAATCAATTTTAAAACTACGGCCGAATTCGAAATTGTAAGAACCATCAAAGAACGATCCTGCTATCTCGCGAGTAATCCACAAAAAGAGGAGACAATCGACACTGACAAGTTTCAATACACATTACCTGATGGCAGTTGTCTCGAGGTACGTTAATCGGGCACGTAGGTTAATCGAAATTAAAATTGAAGAAAAAAAAAAAAAAACACGTGAATCTAATAAGAAAACTTGATCAGATCGGTCCTGCGAGATTTAGAGCGCCGGAAGTTCTCTTCAGACCGGATCTCATCGGTGAGGAGTGCGAGGGTCTTCACGAGGTACTAATGTACTCCATCCAAAAATCGGATTTGGATTTGAGAAAAGTGCTCTTCCAGAATATCGTTTTGTCAGGTGGCTCCACGTTGTTCCGAGTAAGTTCATGAATATATCGTTTCATCAAACGTTTAAGCCATTTTTATTTATTATCAATGAACCAGAAGGGTAAATAATTGTTGAAATTCACAGATGGATAAAATTATAACGTTAAATTTATCGTGTTACGTGTTATCCACACAATCCTTTTATCCCCAGGGTTTCGGTGACAGATTACTATCGGAAATTCGTAAAATGTTAGCAAAGGACATAAAGATCAGGGTAAGTTTGACGCTGTTACGATGAACAGTTTTATGGTTTAAAAAAAAGGAGTGAGAAAAAAAAATTGTTCAATCATTCTTTTGGACAGATATCGGCACCACAAGAGCGACTCTATAGCACATGGATTGGTGGTTCGATTCTCGCGTCGTTAGACACATTCAAGAAGATGTGGGTCAACAAACGCGAGTACGACGAGGATGGCACGAGAGCGATACATCGCAAGACTTTTTGAGCAATATAATTTCGCGAATAATTGAAATATATCCCATAAGTTCTATTGGGAAACGAAAAAAAATAAAATAAATAATATTAATAACGCTCGGCACAACACTCGCACGTAACAGTGTTTAATTATACACACACACAAAAAAAAACGAAGAAAAAAACACGAAAAGCTTACTTCGCTCCATATTCAATTTTTACAAATCGTTTTCCGCGCGTAATAGTAATCCGAGGGATCGTGAATACATAAAGACGAGTCAACGAATACTTTGCAATATTTTTCGCCCGTTGACAAGAAACCCTTAAAAAAGCCGCGAGGCCGACAAAGTGCAGCTCTCCGAACCCTTGGGAACGCGCAAAATGTTTAATAAGTAATTTTTAGGATTAATTAGAAACAAAAAAAGATCATAGCGCGATATTTAATTTAATCTTTAAAAACACTTTCTATTTATGTTTTTTGTACCTTTGAATCTGTAACGCCTTATTGATTTATAAAAAAAAAAACGAAAGAATATTTAATCCCATAGGGATGCGAAAAAAATATGTTGAAAACGTTTCTTTATACACGAATTGATTTCACAACATGAACGAATTATAGGACAGCCTTCAGGCGCAATATAATGACTTTGCAAAGTGTTTGTAAATATGTATGCTTTCGTAAAAATACATCATCGCAATTCTGATGGTTTCCCAATCGTTTTTTATAAAAATAAATAACCTTTTCCCATCGAGAGAAGCGTTATAATCATTTTTAGTCTTGTATAATTAACCCTCTTAACAAAGCAGGTAGAGGCGATCAGTTATTGACAGTAGGAGAGTAGCCTACCGATGATAAGGTGAGTATTTTTCAGTATTGAAATAATATAAATCGCAATTCTTTGTGCAGAGCACAGCATTTAGAATCCGAAAAATTTGTGGTCAATTACTTAAATTGTGTCGTTATTTCCGGCCGATCGCTAACAATTCTTGACGAATATTTTCGATCTGTTTTCCGCCCTCTCCTGTTTTTGGCTCGTGGTTTATAATGTCTTGAGATTATATTTCAATCAGTTTTTTTTTCTCCGCTCTTAATAAAAGAGGGAGGATGTCGTCAAAGTCCCGACAGTCAAACTCCCGACACGGCCTATCGCGCGTGTACCGACTGTTTTTGGTACGTGCACAGCCGCGAGATGGCAATAACGGTTAAAGCGCAAACACATCGCGGTTAGGCAATGAACGTAGTTCCAAGCGTTGGGGTTCTCAATAAAACCGAGGGACGTGACTGACTAGCAAATTATTTAATCATATAATACATGTGGGTTCCATTTGGCTATATCGGAGCGAGAAAAAGTTGAATAACATAAAGAGGTGTTGTTGGTTGAATTTCTTATAAACAATTTATTTAAAAAACCAGGAATAATTACTGTTATGATTATTGTTGAGTTTCGTTTAATGAACAAATGGCGAATGGATAAATAAACTGTCCAAATAAATTGAAATGATTGTTTTTATTGTTGTTGTTTTTATTATTAGGTAAAAAAAAGTTAATTTTTGTGTAATCATCGAAAAATCTTCAGGGAACAGAGGTACAAATTTTTTGCTACCTCGAGTTTCGAGAAGAGTGGCTTTGAGAGTTCTTGGCTCGGCTGGTTGTAATAAAGTGATTGAAGTGAGTGACGAGTGAAAATGTACAATCGTAATATTTTTATTTAATCTAAATAATTCATTTCATTATTTCAGTATCAATTCGACGATAATAGCAACTTGGTTTACACGATTATACGTAAACGTCAAATTTTTCATGCTCTGGCGAATTTACCGAGTGACTGTGGAACAATCGCAAAATCATTCAGCAGACGTCAACGTTGACCGATACCAGCGACTAGTATATCAACCGAGAACGTCAGCGAAGCGGCGATGGAAGGCTCCCGTCCGGCACAACCAGCCGAGCCAAGAACTCTCAAAGCCACTCTTCTCGAAACTCGTGGTAGCAAAAAATTTGTACCTCTGTTCCCTGAAGATTTTTCGATGATTACACAAAAATTAACTTTTTCTTACCTTATAATAAAAACAACGACAATAAAAACAATCATTTCAATTTATTTGGACAGTTTATTTATCCATTCGCCATTTGTTCATTAAACGAAACCCAACAATAATCATAATAGTAATTATTCCTGGTTTTTTAAATAAATTGTTTACAAGAAATTCAACCAACAACACTTCTTTATGTTATTCAACTTTTTCTCGCTCCGATATAGTCAAAAGGAACCCACGTGTATTATTTGATTAAATAATTTGCTAGTCAGTCACGTCCCTCGGGTTTATTGAGAACCCCAACGCTCAGAACTACGTTCATTGCCTAACCACGATGTGTATGCGCTTTAACCGTTATTGCCATCTCGCGGCAGTACACGTACCAAAAACAGTCGGTACACGCGCGATAGGCCGTGTCGGGAGTTTGACTGTCGGGACTTTGACATCCTCCCCGTAAAAGCAGCTTCGAAGCAAACTGATAAAGAAATTTATCGTTGTTGTACACTCTTCTGTTACAATTTACTGACCATGACAGGGTACGATGCCTACGGTCATATTCTCGGTCGATTACCTGCAAGGGGACGCGTTAGAATTACGGGGACGTCACACGAACGAAAATTTCGCCGCGATCGCTCTTCGTTGCGGTAGTGCAGAATTCGTAGTATGTTACTACGAGTCGCTGCGAACTACCGCCAGATGTCAGGTCATACGCTTCTATGAGATTACGATGCATCGCGTCGTAATGTATTAAGGCCTTAGATACGTCCAGCGGTACCGAAAACGTACCAAAAGAAAAACTGTTTTTAGGAAGGATAGAAATAGAAATTGATGAAAAAATTCTTACACATTGTTTATTACTGTGTTAAGTTTGTGAAAAAATTTATTTCAATTTTTTTTTTCAAAAATTACAACATGAAAAATCACATTTTTTGAAGCACTGTAAAAAAAAAGTTGCTTCACGGTCGGCAGTATTTCTTCCTCAAATGTTGACGGATCTGCAAAATGTAAAGAAATTCTTGTAAAATAAGGTAGTAGTTATAGCCTGTCGAGCCGGATTTTTGAAATTCGAAAAATTAAACAATTTACGGTAATTTAAAAAAAAATGTTAAGTTTGTGTCAAAAAAGTCACACTTTAATTGTTTTTATAAAATTTTCTAATTATAATTTTAAAAATCCGGCTCGACAGACTATAGAAAAAACTATTCCGAATATTTAAAAAAAAATCATCAAAAAATATTAAAAACCGTACGAGTTATCATGCCGACCGTGTCAGAAAAAGTAGTTTTGAGAAAAACGCTTTTAAAGTTTCAAGCGCGTTTCGCTCGAAGTCGCGCGCGGCTGGAGCAAGAACTTTATGAATTTTTTAAATTTATTTAGTTAACTTACGTCTAATCTCCCATTCCAGCTTCATATTGTACGCCTTCCTTGTCAGTAAAAAATTGTTGTTGTTTATTTTTTTCTCTTCGACGAATTGTTCTGGCCTCTTTTATTGCTTTGGTAGCGTTGATTCGAGCGTTCTTCACATTATCAGGCAGTCACATTATCTACAATAACTTTTGAACTATGGGGAATTTTTACAATCAGCTTACACAGAAATACGCCTAAGACTATAAGGAATAATAATCGGTAAACAAAAAAAATCGATTTTTTGAAAATTCTCGACGTATGTAAGGCCTCAAATCGCGCGGAAATGCATAAAATTGCACGTGTAAAAGCTCGAGGCGAGTATTTTCGGTCTATCTAATCTTTTGTCGAAGGACAAATAAAGAATGCAAAAAAAATTGAAATTTTATATTTTGTTTTATATATGTTTTGCAACGCACACGTTTCCGGGATTTCACGACTTTACAGAGACGAAAAAATTAAGATTATTTTTAAGTACATCATATATTCATTTATGTCTTTGCGGAACTGCATAAAATTGCACGGAAAAGCTGGAAGCGAGTATTCTCGGTCTATCTAATTTTTTGTCGAAGGACAAATAAAAAATGCAAAATAAAATTCAAATTCTAATTTTGTTTTATATTTGTTTTGCGACGCACACGTTTCCGGGATTTCACCACTTTACACGGAAGGAAAAATTGAGTTCATTTTTAAGCGTATCATGCCTGGTATTTATGCCTTTGCGGAAATGTATAAAATTGCACGTATAAGCTCGAGACGAGTATTCTCGATTTATCGAATCTTTTGTCGAAGGACAAATAAAAAGTGCAAAATAAAATTCAACTTTTATATTGTGTTTTATATTTGTTTTGCGACGCATACGTTTCCGGGATTTCAAGACTTTACACGGAAGGAAAAAATCAGTTCATTTTTAAGCATATCATGCCTGGCATTTATGCCTTTGCAAAAATGTATAAAATTGCACGTATAAGCTCGAGGCGAGTATTCTCGATCTATCTAATCTTTTGTCGAAGGACAAATAAAAAATGTAAAATAAAATTCAACTTTTATATTTTATTTTATATTAGTTTTGCGACGCACACGTTTCTGGGATTTCAAGACTTTACACGGAAGGAAAAATTGAGTTTATTTTTAAGCACATCATGCCTGGCATTTATGCCTTTGCGGAAATGTATAAAATTGCACGAAAAAGCTCGAGGCGAGTATTCTCGATCTATTTAATCTTTTGTCCAAGGACAAATAAAAAATGCAATATAACATTGAAATTTTATATTTTATTTTATATTTATTTTGCGACGCCCACGTTTCCGGGATTTCACGACTTTACACGGAAGAAAAAATAGAGATTATTTTTAAGTACATCATATATTCATTTATGTCTTTGCGGAACTGCATAAAATTGCACGGAAAAGCTCGAAGCGAGTATTCTCGATCTATCTAATTTTTTGTCGAAGGACAAATTTTATATTTTGTTTTGCGATGCACACGTTTCCGGGAATTCACGACTTTCCACGGAAGGAAAAATTGAGTTTATTTTTAAGCACATCATGCCTGGCGTTTATGCCTTTGCGGAAATGTATAAAATTGCACGGAAAAGTTCGAGGCGAGTATTCTCGATCTATCTAATCTTTTGTCGAAGGACAAATAAAAAATGCAATATAACATTGAAGTTTTATATTTTATTTTATATTTATTTTGCTACGCCCACGTTTCCGGGATTTCACGACTTTACACGAAAGGAAAAATTGAGTTTATTTTTAAGCACATCATGCCTGGCATTTATGCCTTTGCTGAAATGTATAAAATTGTACATATAAGCTCGAGACGAGTATTCTCGATTTATCTAATTTTTTGTAGAAAGTCAAATAAAAACTGCAAAATAAAATTCACCTTTTATATTTTGTTTTATATTTGTTTTGCGACGCACACGTTTCCGGGATTTCACGACTTTACACGGAAGGAAAAATTGAGTTTATTTTTAAGTACATCATTGAAGCTTTCGTTACTGTTTGGTTTGTTTGGTTTGGTTTCCCGCTCTAAGACGAAGCGGAAAAAGTAAATAATACTTATTATTTACACAAATGCGTAACATTACGCATCGATTCTCTGTCGATGTGGATCGACGGGGGGTTCGACGAGCGTCAAACTGTCGAGCAATGTAGATTGCTCGATTCGCTCGATTAAACTGTAGTCCAGCACGAAAAAATTGACGTGCTTGTTTTTTTCGATATAATTTTTCAACATGGAGTTAGATTATTTATATCCATATTTTATTTTTTTTATACACTTTTCTCGAGACACAACAAAAACATTTAATAACATGTTAAATATCATTTTAAAGTTTGTAGTTGAATTTACATAAAGAAATATCTTCAAGAAAAAAGTAAGTTTTCTCTATCAATGTGGTCGCTTAGATTTTTGTTCAAGAAAATGTCAAAAATTATAGATTGAAATTCAAACAGTCAATCACATTTTATTCAAATTTTCAAATATATATCTCTTTATATTATATAAATATATCGCCACCGCCGCGTACAAGACTGGCTCGGCGGGGGGGGGGGGGGAGTCCCCTAGTCTATATATATATATATATATATATAGAATACTAGGGGGGCCTGGCCCCCTGCGCGCATCGCGCGCCAACCCCCACGCCCCTCCTCGTCGACTCTTGTACACGGCGGCGGCGATATATATTTATATAATATAGAGATACTATATTATATAAATATTTCGCCGCCGCCGTCGTGTACAAGAGTTGAGGGGGGAGCCCGGGGCGAGATGGAACAGCGGCGGTTGGCGCGCAGGGGGGCAGAGCCCCCTAGTGGAGATATATATATATATATATAGAAGATGTTAAAGAATCTCTTCTATGAAGTAAGCAGTACAAATATGTCTATCATCGGAGAGGTTACACTCACAGTTTCAGATGAAAAAGACTCATGACAGTGTAACCTCTTCGATGATAGAGAATCTTTATTCTGCGGAGTAGCAGTAAAATTATGTTTATCATTGAACAGGTTACACTGACATGCGTCAGTTTCAGATGAAACTGACTCGTGTCAGTGTAAGTTCTATGATGCTGAAGTTTGCATCGTTGGAACGCAACGAAATCAAGTTTAAAAAAACAGATTTTATTTTCAGTATTGCTCGAGCTTTTCGCAAACATTTGGGGCCCAAGCCCCTAACGGCGACCCCTAAAAAAATGTGCACAATTTTCTTCGTCCGGAAAGCACCTTTATGGGGGGCTGAAAGACTGAAAAAATCGTACTTCGTACTATAATAAGATAGCCAGATTTTTTATGATCGTTAAAGGTTTTTCGTCTCTACAGGAGACCTCGAAAAAAATTTGAACTATTTTCTATGTCCGGAAAGCACCCTTATGGGGGGTAAAAACCTGAAAAAATCGTACTTTATACTGTAATAAGATAGCCAGATTTTTTATGATCGTTAAAGATTTTTTGTCTCTACAGGAGACCCCAAAAAAAATTTGAACGATTTTCTCCGCTTGGAAAGCACCCTTATGGAGAGGTGAACGCTGATAAAATCGTACTCCGTGACGTTATGGCATTCTCATATTTTTATGATCGTTGTAGGTTTTTTGGCCCTACAAGGAGCCCCCTAAAAAATGTTGTTCTATTAATATTTTAGCATTCTCTCTCGCTCCGTCTTGACGCCATTGATCTCAAAAAAACCCACTCTTTTTCGCTCTCACGCGATCCTCACAGCGCGCTCTTTCTCACTCTCTCTCTCGTTTACGAAAACGATACATTATACGACAGTTTAGAATGGCAGAGTCAATATGGCCGACTGAAAACGAATAAATTATGTGATTTAAACAACAATTTAATATAAAAAACTGCGCATTAAAAATGGCGATCTAAGCCTACTCTAGTCTCCCAAATTAATTGTTTCAATGTGACTTCATTCTCATGTCATAATTCCCCGCAAACTTTTCTTAAAAACCCGAATGTAGCTGAAAAGTTCGCTTCGTTTATTTTCTGTTTCAGTATAAAAACGAATCGCGTAGTAATCTTGTACGAGATCGATCGAACGGGAGAACCGACATTTGTCCAAAATGTGGTATTATTCTGTAACACTGAGAATCTGCCTACTATTTTTATCATTGACGATCGGCCCTCTCGTGAATTCGACGAGTACGCGTGATAGGCGTAACAGCGGTATTTACATAGACAATGATCAGAATCGAACAATGATTCATAACTCAACAGCGGAAGAGGCGACAGTTGCATTCAGACAAGCGATACTGAAGCTTCTCGGACTTCCGGACAGGCCGAATAGCGTGACCGGCAGAGCGCCATCGAAGAATAGATCAGCGGTGAACTTTTTACTGAATATATACGAGAATCCGGTGGGTGATAAGCCGATGAAAGGAAAAAATAACAGCGAGGAATCGATTTTTGGTTTTACCAAAGCGATTTTACGAACGATTGGTGAGAGCGACTCGATCGTAGCGTTCTCGGCACGGCAGAAGCATCGGCTCGACAAGCCCAACAGAGTCAAGAGAATGTGGTTCGACGTTGGGGCCGCGCCGAAAGATAATCATATGATATCGGCCGAGCTGAGGCTCTACCGTCGTGGCGATGCGAAAAATTGTAAACGTCGTGGTTCCTTCACGATCACGGTTTATCGCGTGGTACGGACGAGCAGCAACGAGAGAAAGATGCAAAGCGTCGATTCGATAAACACGACAGCCGGACAACAGGGATGGATAACGTTCAATGTCACGGAATCGATGGATTATTGGATGAAAAATCCCAAAGACAACAGAGGCTTTTACTTGTCGGTTCATCGGATTCATGATCCGTTGCGCGAGAAGAAACCCGAAAATATTGGCGTTGTGGGGTTCGAGGGTGACGCCGAGCATCACCCTTTCATGGTTGCCTTCTTCAAGAGAATCAGTCACAGGCATGGGCCAACGCTCGACAATATCAAAGTCAATTCGGAAAAAATGCGAAAGAGGGAAACTTCTGTTTCTAAACGTTCATGCGGAATTCGCCCTTTGTACGTGAACTTCACAGATCTTCAATGGCAAAATTGGATAATAGCTCCAGAAGGATATTACGCTTATTACTGCGGTGGTGAATGCAGTTATCCAATATCCAGTCTTATGAACCCAACGAATCACGCTATTATTCAACTTTTCATGCATATGTTGAATTCGTCAAAAGTACCGAAACCTTGTTGCACTCCTAATAGATTACAGAAAATCTCGATGATATATTTTCGCAATGACGATGTCGCTGTTATTAATAACGTCGAAAACATGATAGTTCAAAGCTGTGTTTGTCGCTGATAGATTGACAAGTTTAAATTCACACACACGAACACACACACACACACACACACACGCGCGCGCGCGCTTACACAAAAGCATATGTGAATATATATATATATATATATATATATATATATATATATATATATATATATATATATATATATATTGTTACGTCCGGGGTTTTCAGACCACTGGGAAACCACACTGGTCATTTTATTTTACAATTTAAGTTAATTATAATCAATATCCAAAATAAAGAAACACCCTCAGAGACGTTCTGTAACAAAATCTCGCGAACCGTCTTATCAGCATGCGAGCTGAAAGACGGTAGGTTTCTCACGGTGAATTTTTGCTAATCGTGCACTTTAAGGCATGCAAACGGCTGCTCGGAGCCACACCGTTCAGCGTTTTGCTGACGGCTTAGATCTCACGGTAGCCAGCAGACGCCTTACGCATCTGGGATGCACGACGTTCAAATCCACTGTGAGACGATAGGGCGCGGTAATCCCAACGACGAGATTACTTAAGACGCACCAAACGCTAATTAATCAGTTATTCTCCGGAGCTTGTAAGTGGTGGATTGTTTTCACAACACACAAAAATACATAGATGGAAATACAAGACATGTGAAATTGTCATAAAGGTTTATTACAAATAAAAATCATTCAAACGAAAGGACATTTTAGCAATGAACGGACTAAAATTGAGTGAATGACTATTGAATAGCACATTAATGACCGAGAAGGTCGGTCACGCATCGTATAAATACAAATTGGTCTCGAATTAAATTAACTACATGCACACTGGTCACGCCGCACTCACTCCTTCATCCTCAAAAGTCTATTCTTTTCACGGTTGATAGCTTATTGTCTTTTACTGGATAATAATCTGGTTATTTAGCGACAAAGGTATTTGGTCCTCAGCTTGTGTACGATTTGTGGTAGTCTTGATGGCTCTTTCTCTGCTCTGAGGACTGATATCTCCGGATATAAGTCCTCTACACCGACGACGTACTCGATATTTCCTGGTATGAATCGTGGATCTTCGTATTTCTGGTAGACTTTGACTTGATACGCGCCGATAAACTGTATGTCGGATTTTTCATTCCAAAGGATAGACGAGAGCTTCCTTCGATGACTCCCCCAGAGCAAAAAAGAGCGATGATTTCGATGCTACCTTCCGCTTGAGCGCGACGAACAGAGGATTCACACGTCATGCGCGCGTACAACGCTAATGCCATATTCTCCGCTCCTGTCCGAACGCGGCAATATTTAAATTTTCCATTATCACCTTACAACCTCAGACACGACGGTCGAGTTCGAAATGTAATCGGGAGTCTCACTCCGTGGATCGACCAGTATGGTCGACCACGTTAAAATATTTATCTTTGCAAAGTACAATGTTAAATTCGGTGACAACGCCAAAGGTCGAGATACGAACTCTAACCATTTTTCCAATCTGTTAGAACTATAAGTCGTAACACGTTACACCCGAGTCAACGAAGTACAAGGGTGAAGTTGATAGGTGGCGAACTTCGAGTTCCGACTGAAAAAATGTGTAACAGTGATTACCGCGAAACGTTCAAGTGCAAGTTCGGAAATTGTTAGGATAGTTATCGGATGAATCGAGTATGCGCCATCCAGTTTTATGAACGCGCGTTAACCGAGTGCGAGGCTCAACCTTAAAATTTTACGGTGTGCCAAAGCGAAGAGTTCTCGACCCGACCTCGAATAAACATTGTCAAAACAAAATTAAACAACCATATCCAACGCCAAAATTTCTTATCTCGATTTTATAAATAAATTCATATTTTATTTGTTGACTTCTATAAAAGTTGTTTGACAACATTCATTCGTCGAAAACAAACAACCCTATACGTCTAAATACCAAACACCTACCAATCATACGCAAATCATACCTGAATCCCGTATTGTTGCGTATCTCATACCATACGACGACATCGTTCATCAACAATCAACGAACAACAACGAATGTGAGTATCTTTCAGATTTAAGAGAATAATATAAAAAATCAGTGACAAAGTTCTATAGTCGTACGTCAAACTGACGCGTAATGCCCCATACAAAGGGAATGAACGTGAAACTGATCGTTCGAGGCTGCGAAAATAAACATATTAATTACATTAGACATCGTGTTCAAGTTTTAACGAATCATATCCAGAGCTAAACAAGTTTTATCGATATACTTATGATACGAGCAGATATGCATTATTTTCAATGGGCGTGGGAAGCGAAGTAAATGGTACGTCCGACGCAGTCTTGGGCCGCACCGGTGGATAATGGGACGCCCTCAATTACCGTAAACGTGAATAACATGGCCCATGACTGTTGTTAAAAGTAAATGGTTTAATACGAAATTAATTCAAACGAGACACGATTAGAGTGCTTGCGAAAAAGAGAGTCGGTTTTTCCCGTCGATTTATTTGTCTTGAAAAAAAAATGGACCGAACTAGATTTTGCATCTGTACATTCTTCGAAACGCAACAGAAGTTCTTATTGGCTGACTTCGAGCGACGAAAAAACGTAAATTATGCACGCGGAACAATTCTTTGTAACTTCGATGTTCGTAGTGATGGAATTCGCGGATATCGATATTGACAAATGGGGTTGCTTATGATATGTTTAAGCGATAATTAGCTATTACAGCAACGGTGGGAGTTGATCTCCTTCAAACCAAACGAAGTTGTATTCCCCATCAATTTCCGTCCATCCGCAGTCTACCGGAAGTAAGGAAGTAGGAGTCTTCAAATGAGCATTTCTCCAGATTGTTGTGATGTAGAGTGCTCGCAATAAATATAGATACAATTCTGATTTGCAGATTGGTAGCATCATGATTTTGGAATTTGTTCTTGAATTGCTCATTGGCGCCTTTGGCTTTGAACGTTGTGTTGTCGAATCTTGCGTCATCAAGTTTATCCAGGTTCAAAGAGTTAATCCATTGAATCTGATGGATGACCATCATTGAGTTTGGCGAAGGCTTGTTGGTACTCTGCTGATTTCTTCAATAATTTCAAGGGCCTTTGTTTACCTTTTCTGCAATATTTACTGCAATATTTACCACTGCTGTGAAGCTCTTATAACATTTGAGATAATATCCATCGACATTACTGACAGCAGCGGGCAGAACCCCATGTATTTTAATCCATTATCTCCACGAAATTGCAAAACCTCACTGAATTTTTGTAACGTCGGTCCCGTAAATAATAATCATTTTTCATCTTTCCATCTACCACAAACCACATAACTTATATTCGATGGGGCGATAATTTGCAAGGAATAACCATCAATTTATAAACACAACTGTACAGGCTCGGAGTTGCGCTTAAACTGGCCAAATAAACTACCTAAATAAATAATCAGTGTATGTATAAGAAAGTTACGATGTTTAATTAGGAAACTGTATGTACTTGGCAACACGCGCTTCGGATATTATTAATTTATTTCACAACTTTTTGACAAGATAGGTACTAGTAATATGCTGTTAGAAATGTACTTGTCTCCAATTTTTGTACACCATTATTGGTGTTTTTTTAGGGATCATATAATACATGTGGGTTCCTTTTGGCTATATCGGAACGAGAAAAAGTTGAATAACATAAAGAAGTGTTGTTGGTTGAAATTCTTATAAACAATTTATTTAAAAAACCAGGAATAATTACTGTTATGATTATTGTTGAGTTTCGTTTAATGAACAAATGGCGAATGGATAAATAAACTGTCCAAATAAATTGAAATGATTGTTTTTATTGTCGTTGTTTTTATTATTAGGTAAAAAAAAGTTAATTTTTGTGTAATCATCGAAAAATCTTCAGGGAACAGAGGTACAAATTTTTTGCTACCTCAAGTTTCGAGAAGAGTGGCTTTGAGAATTCAACCAACAACCCTTCTTTATGTTATTCAACTTTTTCTCGCTCCGATATAGTGGAAAGGAACCCACGTGTATTATCCGGTCAAATTTTTGCGACGAAATGTATTAATAATAATAACAATGACAATAAAAACTATTATGTCAATTTATTTGGACAATTTATTTATTCATTTACCATTTGTCCATTATATAATTAACGGCAATAATCATAATACTATTTATTCTTGGTTTTGTTAACAAATTGTTTATAAGAAATTCAACCAAAAACAGTTGTTTATGTTATTCAACTTTTTCTCGCTTCGATATAGCCAAAAGGAACCCATGTGTATTATTTGATTAAATAATTTGCTAGCCAGTCACGTCCCTCGGTTTTATTGAGAACCCCAACGCTTGGAACTAACTACGTTCATTGCCTAACCGAGATGTGTTTGCGCTTTAACCGTTATTGCCATCTCGCGGCTGTACACGTACCAAAAACAGTCGGTATACGCGCGATAGGCCGTGTCGAGAGTTTGACTGTCGGGATTTTGACTGGGGAGGATGTCAAAGTCCCGACAGTCAAAATCCCGACAGCACGTATTACAAAACAGTATAGGTATACACGAGAATGGTGTCGGGAGTTTGACTGTCGGGACTTTGACATCCTCCCGAAAAAACTGTCCTGAAACACTTGTTGACGGTAACAAAAATCATACAGTTAGTAAAAGTAGCTACGAAGCAAATTGAAAAAGCATTGTATCATTGTTGGACACACTTTTGTTGCAATTTACTGACCATGAGAGGGTATGATGCCTACAGTAATTTTCTTGGTCGATTACCTGCAAGGGGACGCGTTAGAATTAAGGGGACGTATCACACGCACGAAAATTTCGACGCGGTCTCTCTTCGTCGCGGTAGTGCAGAGCTCGTAGTATTTTACTATGAGCCGCCGCGAACTACCGCTAGATGACACGGCAGGCGCTTCTATGAGATTACGATGCACCACGTCGTAATGTAAAAAATTGCGCGGAAATGTATAAAATTGCACGTGTAAAAGCTCGAGGCGAGTATTCTCGATCTATCTAATCTTTTGTCGAAGGACGAATAAGAAATACAAAAGAAAATTGAAATGTTATATTTTGTTTTATATTTGTTTTGCGACGCACACGTTTCCGGGATTTCACGACTTCACACGGAAGGAAAAATTGAGTTTATTTGTAAGCACATCATGCCTGGCATTTATGCCTTTGCGGAAATGTAAAAAAATTGCACGTAAAAGCTCGAGGCGAGTATTCTCAATCTATCTAATCTTTTGTCGGAGGACAAATAAACAATGCAAAGTAAAATTCAAATTTTATATTTTGTTTTATATTTGTTTTGCGACGCATACGTTTCCGGGATTTCACGACATTACACGGAAAGAAAAATTGAACTTATTTTTAAGCACATCTGGAGTTCCATGAACTCTTGTTCTGACAATGGCAATGGACACGTTTTAGGGACTTTTTTGCGATTATTTTGCTGTTTTGTTTATAACAAACAGTTTTTCAGTCGCGTTGTTTATAATGTTTATTTTTCATGTTTTTACTACTTTTCAGAGCTTAAACCTTGGTGACGCCATTTACCAAATAGACTGGGAGCAATTGAGAGAAAAACGTAGTTTACTCACAATAATGGCACGTATACTAAGACCCATCGAGTCCATGAGCGGTCATGTTATTACGCTGAATATCGGTCACTTCACAAATGTGAGAACGAACAATTTATATTTTATACTTTTTTTTCAGATTATATTTGCCAACGGCCTTGGGAAGGAACCGTAGAGTGATAACAGCTTAACAAATTCACATATTTATTTTTTTTCAACTGCTGAAGCGTCGAGGATGTAATATGGCCCATGAAATAAGATGAGGTTATAGACGATATAGCGATATAGGTGGAATAAAATCGAGTAAACAAATTGTGTCTTTCTTACTTCTAAGTTATGAGAACATTCTACTAATAGTAGTGGAATGATCACTACAAGATCCGGAAGTAAAAAACGTCGCTGTAAGCGTTACATCATGAGACCAAACACAAGAAAATTATCATACCTCCCACTTGTTAATTACGTAGAGGTGATACATTTCGGTAACCCGTTTTATACGTAAAAAAAGATCCACGCTAGTGGTCGGGCTAATAGCATTTTGCAGAAAGATTCTACAAAAGTTCCGCGGGAGCAATTAAACACTGGAAGTACGTTAAATGTATTGATCGCATTTTTATTTAAACACAAAATAAGTTCGTAGATGAGCGCGAAAGTCCTTGAGCGTTAGTGCCACGCGACTCAATATTAAATGAGCAAACAAACCGAACCGACGAAAAATATCAAATGAAGAAAACAATGTTACGGTTTCACAGAAGCGACGGCTGTTTAAGCATCATTATACACCTTTATGGTACAGTATCAAAAATAGAACGGTCTTGGTTCAAGAAGAAAAATAGGTGTATGAAAGAAATTAGCGCAGATACCGCTTTAGTTGAACGGCGTATCGGTATCATATAAATAAACATACATATATATATATATATGATATATATACTTGTTTTGAACACAAAATAAGTTTGTAGACGAGCGCGAAAGTCCTTGAGCGTTAGTGCCACGCGACTCAATATTAAATTAACAAACAAACCGAACCGACGAAAAATATCAAATGAAGAAAACAATATTACGGTTATACAGAAGCGACGGCTGTTTAAGCATCATTATACACCTTTATGGTACAGTGTCAAAAATAGAACGGTCTTCTGCGCAGATACTGCTTCAGTTAAACGGCGTATCGATATCATATAAATAAACATACATACATATATATCATATACAGGGTGACAATTATAAGGTGGCCATGTATTTTTTAACCGCTTTGGCGTTGTAGAGTCGGTGGGTTTAAAAAGCGGTTTCCGAAAGATTTTGGATGCGCTTTTCAAAAAAAAATATGTCGCTGATGTGAGACGTACCATTCTTGAGTAAGGAGAAATTTTTTTTCGAACAAAATTTTTTAAAATGCTTTTTTATTTTGGAACAATAAAGTTCATTCAATTCTGTATATGAAACACTGGTCGCAAACTCGTTTCAAGGTTTTTATCGTGGAGAAAAAAAAAGTTGAACCTGCATATTTTGTGAGTGTATCCGTCTTTAATTTCGAGAACAGTAGAACAACTACAGCAGTAGTCATCTTGGATCACGTAGTCTCTGTCTGATTTCACGTCCGTCGGAGAGTGAGGTTCAGAAGCCCATGACTATCACGACGAGAAGTGACATAATGGTGAAACTTGGATCCAAAGAGAAATACAGCAAGACCGGACAAACGTAGCTCGTCCGATCCTTTTCCGATTAACGATAGCCTTCGTATCTTTATCGAATAATTATGAAGGATCATTCGGCATCGTTTATCAGTGAAGGTGAGGTAAAGTTACGTTTGTCTTATCTTAAATAATTTTTTTTTGCGTGAATCTAAGGTTTTCGCGCATCGGTCCATCGCGCTTTCACAAGGCACGTTCACTGCAGAATGTCTGGTTTGTCAGTGGTTTTCGTCGCCTTTTAATTAATGCCCATGACGTGAAACGTCTCCGTGCATGAAAACCTTGTCCATACAAAAGTACATAAAGCGAGACGGCGAACGTAAGTCGACCGATCTTTTTTTCATTAACCATATCTTGTCTCGATCTAATCGTTTTAAGACCATTCTGAACACTAATTTTACAACCATTCCGAAGACTAATGTTGGTCTTAAAACTAGTCTTCGGAGTGGTCTTAAAATTAGTCTTGAGGATCGTCTTAAAATTAGTCTTGAGAATGGTCTTAAAACTGGTCTTGAGAATGGTCTTAAAACTAGTCTTCAGGATGGTTGTGAAACTAGTCTTCAGGATGGTCTTAAAACTAGTCTTGAGAATGGTCTTAAAACTAGTCTTCAAGATGAGTGTAAAACTAGTCTTGATGATGGTCTTAAAATTAGTCTTGAGAATGGTCTTAAAACTGGTCCTGAGAATGGTCTTAAACCTAGACAAGTTTGAAGACCATTCCCGAGACTACTTTCACAATCATCCTGAAGACTAGTTTTAATACCATTCTCAAGACTAATCTTAAGACCATCCTCAAGACTAGTTTTAAGACCACTCCGGAGACTAGTTTCAAGACCATCCTCAAGACTAGTTTTACACTCACCCTGAAGACTAGTTTTAAGACCATTCTCAAGACTAGTTTTAAGACCACTCCAAAGACTAGTTTTAAGACCAAGTTTCTTCGGAATAGTTGTAAAATTAGTGTTCAGAATGGTCTTAAAACGATTCGATGGAGATGAGATATCGTTAATGAAAAAATGATCGGTCGAGCTACGTTTGCCCTGTCTCGCTTTATGTAATTTTCTATGGATACAAGGTTTTCATGAACGGAGACCGTTCGCGTCATGTGCATTAATTAAAAGGCGACGAAAACCATTGACAAACCGGACAATTTGGAGTGAACGTGCCTTGTGAAAGCGCGATGGACCAATGCGCGAAAACCTTAGATTCACGCAAAAAAAAATTATTTAAGATAAGACAAACGTAACTTTACCTCACCTTCTCTGATAAACGATGCCGAATGATCCTTCATAATTATTTGATAAAGATACGACGGCTATCGTTAATCAGAAAAGGATCGGTCGAGCTACGTTTGCCCGGTCTTACTGTATTTAATTTTCGTTGGATCCAAGTTTTAGCATTATGTCACTTCTCGTGATAGTCATGGCCTTCTGAACCTCACTCTCCGACGCACGTGAAATCAGACAGAAACTACGTGATCCAACATCACTACTGCTGTAGTTGTTCCACTGTTCTCGAAATTAAAGGCGGATAGACTCACAAAATAAGCAAGTTCAACATTTTTTTTCTCCACGATAAAAACCTCGAAACGAGTTTGCGACCAGTGTTTCGTGTACAGAATTGAATGAACTTCATTGATCAAAAATAAAAAAGCATTTTATAAATTTTGTTCGAAAAAAAATGTCTCGTTACCCAAAAACAGTACGTCCTACATCAGCGACATATTTTTTTTCGAAAAGCGCATCCAAAACCCTTCGGAAACCGCTTTTCAAACGCCCCGATTTTTCAATGCCAAAGCGGCAAAAAATACATGGCCACCTTATAATTGTCACCCTGTGTATACTTGTTTTGAACACAAAATAAGTTCGTACACGAGCGCGAAAGTCCTTGAACGTTAGTGCCACGCGACTCAATATTAAATGAGCAAACAAACCGAACCGACGAAAAATATCGAATGAAAAAAACAATATTACGGTTTCACAAAAGCGACGGCTGTTTAAGCATCATTATACACTTTAATGGTACAGTGTCAAAAATAGAACGGTCTTGGGTTCTAGAAGAAAAATAGGTGTATGGAAGAAACTAGCGCAGATACCGCTTCAGTTGAACGGCGTATCGGTATCATATAAATAAACATACATATATATATATATGATATATAAACTTGTTTTGAACACAAAATAAGTTTGTAGACGAGCGCGAAAGTCCTTGAGCGTTAGTGCCACGCGACTCATTATTAAATGAGCAAACAAACCGAACCGACGAAAAAAATCAAATGAAAAAAACAATATTACGGTTTCTCAAAAGTGACGGCTGTTTAAGCATCATTATACACTTTAATGGTACAGTGTCAAAAATAGAACGGTCTTGGGTTCAAGAAGAAAAATAGGTGTACGAAAGAAACTAGCGCAGATACCGCTTCAGTTGAACGGCGTATCGGTATCATATATATGTATATACAATACATACATACATATATATGATATATATATACTTGTTTTGATGAAACTACTGGAATAAACGAAATGAGAGGATTGTGTGTCGAAAGTATATCATACATTCATGGATTCATATTTTGCTGCATTTTTTTTTCGTTTCAAATTTTCAATGTGATCTAGTTTAAGGGTTCAAAATGTCGAAAAAATAGGTTTAGAAACATACCGAAAGCTCCGTAAATGGATAAGAAAAATCAGAAAGCAATGTGCATGTTTCAATTTTCACCATTTTTTTCGCTCCAATCTGGTACGAGTACCGAGTATTTCGACAATCAACAATGTAGGACTTTGGATAATTTTATATTGGAAAATAAATGGAATTGCACGCCATTAACAGCTTGTTATTGGTTAGAGGTCGAACGGTATCGTATTTCAGTGTCAATATGATGTCGAAACAAACATTAACAACCTTCTACAATCATTTTTATTGTTAGTTCGTTATTTTCACGAATAACTCCTCGTCCCAAATAGATATAAACACGACAACGGCAATTCCGTTAGTCCCATATCCAACGTTGACGTTGAATTTATTGTTGAAATATTCATATGGGAATTCAGAAGATTCCCGATTAGTTGTTCAAGCGTCGCACCCTTAGGGAACGAGCGTAAATGAACACAACTTGTCCCGACATTCCGACGAAACAAACAGTGCGATAGATCTCCGCTGAAGGACTAGAGAGTTGGAAACGACGGGACTTGTACAGCGCGAGCCTATGTACACAAATCCCTCGCTCGAACGTGACTACACTTAATACAGACGACACTTGTTACACTCGATTGTACAAGCGTCGTCAGATCGAACGTACTGCCAAAACTGAAGCAGCGGCGCGGCCAGTTGTTACTGACGACACTTGTTACAGATGCAAGTTGTTACACTACACTTGTTACAGCCGACACTTTTACTGGCGACAAGATGTTCAAGTTATGCACCCTTAAGGAACGAGCGTAAATGGAAACAACTTGTCCCTACGTTTCGACGAAACAAACAATGCGATGGATCTCCGCTGGAGGACTAGCCAAGATTAGAAAAAAAAAGAAAGTCCGACCAAATGAATAATCTGCCATGCACTTGATGTCTATAACACTTATAATATATAACATTTATAATTGTCATTTTTTTCTATGTAAACGATACATACTTAGATCTAATAAAGGGTAATTAATATTCAATTCTCTTGTTAATATTGGAGAAAGTTAATATTGTTAATAGTGTAAATTTGGATTATATATCTGTTTCATACGCATTATGAGTACCAAACCAAGTGCATCTCATTAACTATAAATACTATCCGGAAACTATGTGGAAAAATAAAAGGAGCAATCACTAAAAAAGAAACCGACGCTGCTGTCGCTCCTTAGGGTTATAGCATGAAGTTATATGGTCTAGAGCCTTCCTGAATAAATGGGCCATCTAATGTAAAAGGAATTTTTCAAATCGGATTGGTATTTCCTGAGATTAGCGGGTTCAAACAAACATACATACACATCAGCTTTATTACATTAGTAAGATTATTATTATTATTTTTTTAAACTATACAACAATTTCCATGTTCATAGATCTTGCGGAAAAAACAAAATCGTTTTAACCTTGAAACTGTTGAAACTTTTATGATAATCCAATAAACTTCTCCCTCTCGTAGCACAGCAAAGGTGGGGGTCAAACACTCGACTTGCCGTTGAACCAATCGTCGGGTCTTACCGCCCCCAGTTTTCACCTTTCTTTGTTTGAATAACGGATATAAAAAGCCCCCGAAATAGGTTTGGTCATACAGCTTTTTCTGGAAGTTTCAACGAGTTACCTTATATCTACGGAGTGAAGAACTTCTGGTGGTTCAATCCTAGTTTGTACTTTCACCTTTTCAACGATATCGAGAAACCGTAGTAAGTGTTTCAGTTTCAATTCATCAATCAATGCCTTCTCGTTGTACACATTTTTATAAAAGAATAGAACGCTGTAACAGAATAATGGTAACTGGTATACCTGCTCAATCCCCAACGCCTACTTCTAAAGCTCGAATATTTGTTAAACAATTTACTGGATTCAACCTTTTAAATCTCATATTTCGCTATAATTTAAATCGAATTCTTAGTCATATCCTGAGTCATTTTTCGCAAACTCAGGCTCGAAACGGGTATAGTTGCGTTTGAAATTGGTTCTGTCCGTGTGTGGTAAAAAGTGAATTTAAAGATAAATAATAAAAGTTCGGAAAAACTCGTACTTATCCCTTAGCGGTCCTTATTAACTTTTTTTCGTATCGATATAAAAATTTTTTATATGCCGACATTTTTCAATTTTAGCTTCCTCACAGAGGAAGCCGTTTAAGCCAGTTAAAATAATGAGGAAGCAATGTGGAAGTATCTAATTTGTACCCTTTTTCTCTCACCTCGATTTCAACAATCACTCTTTTCTTTATTGAGTTATTTCAAAATTTCATGCAATCTTAATATGTCCATTGATTTGACCGGAATTTACGTTAAATTTTATATTTGGTGTTGAACTCAATTTGATGGTACTCTATTCGAGCGAAAGAATTTAATCCTATATCTTAAGGGGTGAGATGCAGTGAGGGGCGCGAAAAAAGAGATTTTTCAATAATTTCTTTTTATATTAATTAAGCTCATTTCATAAAACTGATTACACAGAGTTTTAATACCATATTTCAACTTGACTTTGGTAAACTTACAAAAAAAAATTAATTATTTATAAAAATACCGCTATCTTTGTGGACCCTCTTTACCAAGTAGCGCTTCGCGGTGACCATCATACAATTTTACTGGATCATCTGATATCACAAAACCAAATAAAAATCATTAGTTTAATAATAAATCTAGTCCTTAATCGTAGCTTCTTTTTTAACTAACAAAATGGCGGCTTTTGACAGAAAACTCAATTTTCGACCAAAAAATCACTCTTTTATTGATTTTTTTTAAATCGTAATTTTCAACGAAAATTAAAAATCTACGATCAAGGACTAGTTTTTAATGGTATTAATAAGCAGTCAACATTTCATCAAAATTCATCCGGGGTTGTTGAATTATAGTGGTCACCGACTTGAAAAACATAGTTTCGAAAAAAACGCATTCAAAGTTTTTCGATGTATATTTTGGTAAAATTTTGAGCTCGATGGATGAAGCTGAACTTTTTAAATGTATTTTGATCCACTGAATTCGAATATCACAATTTTTTGCCGAAAAGTCGAGCATTTAATTGCTTAAACAATTTTTCCAAAAATTTTAGTTGTTCGGGGTGAATTAATTTTTTTTTTAATATTTTGGATAATTTTGAAACGAAAGTATTCTCTATAAAATCTTGCTAAAGCTCATAGTTTTTTAGTTAAACATTTTTCCAAACTAGCTGATTGAAGCTTTCGTTACTGTTTGGTTTGTTTGGTTTGGTTTCCCGCTCAAAGACGAAGCGGAAAAAGTAAATAATACTTATTATTTACACAATTGCGTAACATTACGCATCGATTCTCCGTCGATGTGGATCGACGGGGGGTTCGATGAGCGTCAAACTGTCGAATGTAGATTGCTCGATTCGCTCGATTAAACTGTAGTCCAGCACGAAAAAATTGACGTGCTTGTTTTTTTCGATATAATTTTTTAACATGGAGTTAGATCATTTATATCCATATTTACGTTTTTTATACACTTTTCTTGAGATACAACAAAAACATTTAATAACATGTTAAATATCATTTTACAGTTTGTCGTTAAATTTACATGAAGACATATCTTCAAGAAAAAAGTAAGTTTTCTCTATCAGTATGGTCGCTTAGATTTTTGTTCAAGAAAATGTCAAAAATTATAGATTGAAATTCAAACAGTCAACCACGTTTTATTCAAATTTTCAAATATATATCTCTTTATATTATATGAATATATCGCCACCGCCACGTACAAGAGTTGCTCGGCGGAGGGGCGGGGGGGGGGGGGGGGGGGCAAGTCCCCTAGTCTAAATGTATATATATACTAGGGTGGCTCTGCCCCCCTGCGCGCTTCGCGCCCCCCCCCCCGCCCTCGCCACCGCTCGATCCCCTTACCGAGCCTACTCGATCCCGCTCGCTCTCCTCAACTCTTGTACACGGCGGCGGCGGCGGCGATATATTTATATAATATAGAGAGATATATAGAATACTAGGGGGGCTTAATCCCCTGCGCGCGCGAAGCGCCAACCCCCACGCCCCTCCGCCTCAACTCTTGTACACGGCGGCGACGATGTATATTTATATAATATAGAGATATACATATATATATACAGGTATAGAAGATTTTAGAGAATCTCTTCTGCGAAGTATGCGGTACAAATATGTTTATCATCGAACAGGTTACACTGACATGCGTCAGTTTCAGATGAAACTGACTCGTGTCAGTGTAAGCTCTATGATGCTGAAGTTTGCATCGTTGGAACGCAACGAAATCAAGTTTAAAAAAACAGATTTTATTTTCAGTATTGCTCGAGCTTTTCGCGAACATTTGGGGCCCAAGCCCCTAACGGCGACCCCTAAAAAAATGTGAACAATTTTCTCCGTCCGGAAAGCACCTTTATGGGGGGCTGAAAAACTGAAAAAATCGTACTTCGTACTGTAATAAGATAGCCAGATTTTTTATGATCGTTAAAGATTTTTCGTCTCTACAGGAGACCCCGAAAAGAATTTGAACGATTTTCTCCGTTTGGAAAGCACCCTTATGGAGAGGTGAAACGTGATAAAATCGTACTCCGTGGCGTTATGGCATTCTCAGATTTTTTATGATCGTTGTAGCTTTTTTGGCCCTACAAGGAGCCCCCTAAAAAATGTTGTTCTATTAATATTTTAGCATTCTCTCTCGCTCCCCGCCTTGACGCTATTAATCTCAAAAAAACCCACTCTTTTTCGCTCTCACGCGATCCTCACAGCGCGCTCTTTCTCACTCTCTCTCTCGTTTACGAAAACGATACATTATACGACAGTTTAGAATGGCAGACTCAATATGGCCGACTGAAAACGAATAAATTATGTGATTTAAACAACAATTTAATATAAAAAACTGCGCATTAAAAATGGCGATCTAAGCCTACTCTAGTCTCCCAAATTAATTGTTTCAATGTGACTTCATTCTCATGTCATAATTCCCCGCAAACTTTTCTTAAAAACCCGAATGTAGCTGAAAAGTTCGCTTCGTTTATTTTCTGTTTCAGTATAAAAACGAATCGCGTAGTAATCTTGTACGAGATCGATCGAACGGGAGAACCGACATTTGTCCAAAATGTGGTATTATTCTGTAACACTGAGAATCTGCCTACTATTTTTATCATTGACGATCGGCCCTCTCGTGAATTCGACGAGTACGCGTGATAGGCGTAACAGCGGTATTTACATAGGCAATGATCAGAATCGAACAATGATTCATAACTCAACAGCGGAAGAGGCGACAGTTGCATTGAGACAAGCGATACTGGAGCTTCTCGGACTTCCGGACAGGCCGAATAGCGTGACCGGCAGAGCGCCATCGAAGAATAGATCAGCGGTGAACTTTTTGCTGAATATATACAAGAATACGGTGGATGATGAGCCGATGAAAGGAAAAAATAACAGCGAGGAATGGAGAAATTTTGTTCTTACCGACGCGAATTTACGAACGATTAGTGAGAGCGACTCGATCGTAGCGTTCTCGGCAAAGCAGAAGCATCGGCTCGACAAGCCCAACAGAGTCAAGAGAATATGGTTCGACGTTGGGGCCGCGCCGAAAGATAATCATATGATATCGGCCGAGCTGAGGCTCTACCATCGTGACGATGCGAAAAATCGTAAAAATCGTGGTTCCTTCACGATCACGGTTTATCGCGTGGTACGGACGAGCAGCAACGAGACAAAGATGCAAAGCGTCGATTCGATAAACACGGCAGCCGGACAACAGGGATGGATAACGTTGAATGTCACGGAATCGATGGATTATTGGATGAAAAATCCCAAAGACAACAGAGGCTTTTACTTGTCGGTTCATCCGATTGATGATCCGTTGCGCGAGAAGAAACCCGAAAATATTGGCATTGCGGGGTTCAAGGATGACGCCGAGCATCACCCTTTCATGGCTGTCTTCTTCAAGAGTACCAGTCACAGTCAGTCGCGTATGAATCATGGGCCAACGCTCGACGATATCAACGGCCATTTCAACAAAATTCGAAAGAGGGAAACTTCTGTTTTTAAAGGTAGATGCGAAGTTCGCCCTTTGTACGTGAACTTCACAGATCTTCAATGGCAAGATTGGATAATAGCTCCGGAAGGATATTACGCTAATTACTGCGGTGGTGAATGCAATTTTCCAATACCCAGTCATATGAACCCAACGAATCACGCTATTGTTCAAGTACTCCAGAATTTGTTGCATTCGTCAAAGGTACCGAAACCCTGTTGCACTTCTAATGGATTAAAGGGAATCCCGGTTCTATATTTTGACGTTGACGATAACCCTATTCTTGGTAAATTCAAAAAGATGGTAGTTCGAAGCTGTGGTTGTCGCTGATAGATTGACAAGTTTAAATTCACACACACGCACACACACACACGCGCGCGCCCTCACACAAAGGTGTATGTGAATATATATATATATATATATATATATTATATAAATATATCGCCGCCGCCACCGCCGCCGTGTACAAGAGTTGAGGAGAGCGAGCGGGATCGAGTAGGCTCGATCCCGCTCGCTCTCCGAAGCGCGCAGGGGGGCGGGGCCCCCTAGTATATATATATATATATATTGTTACGTCCAGGGTTTTCAGACCACTGGGAAACCACACTGGTCGTTTTATTTTACAATTTAAGTTAATTATAATCAATATCCAAAATAAAGAAACACCCTTAGAGGCGTTCTGTAACAAAATCTCGCGAACCGTCTTATCAGCATGCGAGCGGAAAGACGGTAGGTTTCTCACGATGGATTTTTGCTAATCGTGCACTTTAAGGCGTGCAAACGGCTGCTCGAAGCCACACCGTTCAGCGTTTTGCTGACGGCGTAGATCTCACGGTAGCCAGCAGACGCCTTACGCATCTGGGATGCACGACGGTCAAATCCACTTTGGGACAATAGGGCGCGGTAATCTCAACGACGAGATTACTTAAGACGCACCAAACGCTAATTAATCAGTTATTCTCCGGAGCTTGTAAGTGGTGGATTGTTTTCACAACACACAAAAATACATAGATGGAAATACAAGACATGTGAAATAGTCATAAAGGTTTATTACAAATAATCGTGGAAAACAAGTTGCTATTATCGTCGAATTGTTTATAAGAAATTCAACCAACAACACTTCTTTATCCGGTCAAATCTTTGCGACGAAATGTATTAATAATAATAACAATGACAATAAAAACAATTATTTCAATTTATTTGGACAGTTCATTTATTCATTCTCCATTTGTTCATTAAACGAAACCAAACAACAATCATAATACTATTTATTCCTGGTTTTCTTAATAAATTGTTTATAAGAAATTCAACCAACAACAGTTGTTTATGTTATTCAACTTTTTCTCGCTTCGATATAGCCAAAAGGAACCCACGTGTATTATCCGGTCAAATCTTTGCAACGAAATGTATTAATAATAATAACAACGACAATAAAAACAATTATTTCAATTTATTTGGACAATTTATTTATTCATTCACCATTTGTTCATTAAACAATTAACGGCAATAATCATAATACTATTTATTCTTGGTTTTGTTAACAAATTGTTTATAAGAAATTCCGATATAGCCAAAAGGAACCCACGTGTATTATTTGATTAAATAATTTGCTAGTCAGTCACGTCCCTCGGTTTTATTGAGAACGCCAACACTTGGAACTACGTTCATTGCCTAATCGCGATGTGTTTGCGCTTTAACCGTTATTGCCATCTCGCGGCCGTACACGTACCAAAAACAGTCGGTACACGCGCGATAGGCCGTGTCGGGAGTTTGACTGTCGTGATTTTCACTGTCGGGACTTTGACATCCTCTCGTATTTTTCAAGATTGCAATAATATATAAATCACCAAATCGTACTTCTTTGTGCAGAGCACTACATTTGGAATCCGAAAAATTTGTGGTCAATCACTTAAATTGTGTCGTTATTTCCGGCCGTTCGTTAACAATTCTTGACGAATATTTTCGATCAGTTTTCCGCCTTCTCCTGTTTTTGGCTCGTGGTTTATGTCTGGAGATTATATTACAATAGGTTTTTTTTTTCTCCGCTCCTAATAAAAGAGACCCCGCGGTTTTCAATAATGACCGGCGAATGGTAAATACTTTTATTACACCGTCAGCACATATTTTTACGAGGCATGGGTGTGTAGAACCAGCGATAAGCCCGTTGCTACGAGCAGTCCTCAGCATATTGTTACCGGCGTCATTCCATCATGGCAGCGACCATGGTTCGGTGTTGTTGATTCGCGAGAGAAAAAAGAATACAAAGTTCATAAAAAAGAAACAGTCGGATCTTACTACACACGTGCTCAATTTAATAACAAAGCAACGACAGATCGCGTCTAGCTCGAAAATATAAAAATTAAACAACCAATTTAGCAAATCTGGATGATACCAGAGAGATAATGATCGCCGCCTCAGATCCGCTGGTTCGAGCTTTTGGTGAAATTTTTTTTTTGTACATTAAAATTTCATTCGGTCGAATTTTTAGACAAAAAAATTATATTCTAGGAGTATAGCCCAGGTGGCCGTGAGACTTATGTGCGACATCCTGGCTCGGTGATACACCAACTACCCACTGGATATCAGAGTACGGCGGGTGACAGTTTGCTACTACAGAAATTCAGTCAAGTCAACATATCGGAGAAATCACCCGTAAGGCTCTGTTCATACATTTCTTCATTTTAAACCGTCGTAAAATTTTCTTTTCTTTTCAAATAACGCCCAACTTTGATCCGTTAAATTTACAACAAATTTTTTCGTTTTAATTACATAGAAAGAATTCTGGTTGGTACGGGAGAATGATATCTGCGGAGAGGAAGAGCTTTACTGCTCAGGCAAGGTTGCCGTACACTCCAAAGGCACTCAATTTACGAGAGTACTACAAACCTCTTATACCTGCGAAACGGATATCAAACATGCTCTCTGGTGTACATTCTGCACTACAACTCCCGATCAAATGACAAAGGACAAGGAGGCAGAGGATGACGAAAGATTGGGAAAGACAATAGAATGCATATGTCTCCTCGATTCTTATACCCTGAAAGTATTCACAGACACCGGAGAGGACTATGTTTCTAGCTTGCAATTTCAAGTGAGTACATCGCTGCGCCGGAATTGTATCTGCCCAGTTAACCACAGTTGGGCAATTTGCATAATCAGATTGTGGAAATTGAATAGCGAACGGTACTCGATGATGGCCTATTTATATAGAAAGTTCTAGTCTGATAGCACACAAATTGCTCGAGTTATGCTCTTGACGATTTTTTAAGAGGGGGGGCAAGGTTAATTCGTACAAAAAAAGGCATGTTTTTGTGATTGTTTTGTGACGACGCAGTTAAAATCTCTTTATTAAAACTAATGGTACAGTAAAATATGACATTCGAAGAATATTATATAAAATTTTCACGAAGAAATATTAAATAATACGGCAATGGCAGCAATTATTCGGACGTGTCTCGGAAAAAAAGTAGAATTGCGGTGTCCCTCATAACTTGGTGCTGGATCATCTGAAATGAAAAAATGAAAGTCCATTTGTTAGATAATAGTTTTCCCCAGGTAACGCTGGGAGGGTGTTTCGAAATTTCAATTTTTCAATTTTTTGGAACATTTTGAAGGGAAAAACGCGATTTTTACGAAAAAAAAAAATCGCGTTTTTCCCTTCAAAATGTTCCAAAAAATTGAAAAATTGAAATTTCGAAAAACCCTCCCAGTGTTACCTGGGGAAAACTATTATCTAACAAATGAACTTTCATTTTTTCATTTCAGATGATCCAGCACCAAGTTATGAGGGACACCGCAATTCTACTTTTTTCCGAGACACGTCCGAATAATTGCTGCCATTGCCGTATTTTTTAATATTTCTTCGTGAAAATTTTATATAATATTCTTCGAATGTCATCTTTTACTGTACCATGAGTTTTAATAAAGAGATTTTAACTGCGTCGTCACAAAAAAATCACAAAAACATGCCTTTTTTTGTACGAATTAACCTTACCCCCCCCCTTAAATAATTCGAGATCGTGCTAAACGAGTTAATTAATCCTCACGAAAATTATATCAGGCAAAGGGGATTAACAGCTGCATTTGCTTGTAAAATTTCGGCCCAATCGGTTAAGCTATTTCAAAGTAACAGAAATTTGCATTTTCTAGCCTCATCACGCACACACTCACATCGTTTTGAGACATTTTTAACACAAAACTTCCTTCTTGAGGATGGACAAATTATTACTATTCGAATAAATATTAAATTCTACCTTCTGTACTTGATTTTTCGACATTCTTCTTTTTGTTTCCATGAACTTAGTACAATCAATGGAGAATATTGTTGCGCATTAAAAATAAAGGACATTTTTTTTTTTGTAATTAGGTTCAGTATCACGTACCGAATGTGAATTAACAAAATGGTTACGAATTAAGGGAGCGGAAGTGCCGTCATTTTGAGGAAAACCGTATTGGCCAATATCTTCGTTACCGCGCACTTTAGGCCAAAAATGGTAATAACCTTTCTTGCAGATAATTGAATTTACCATCTTTTTTTCTAAATAATTTTTTTTGTATCACTTACCGTTGCCGACTTATACGACTGTTAAAATTTATTTATTCACTTTTTGACCTGTATCTCTCCGAATAATTGTTTAAACAATAAAATGCTAATAACTTATCTTTTAAATCCATACATTTTCCACAACTTTTATTCAAAACTTTTTTGTCTAAAGTTAATATTCTCAAAGTTATAACGCGTTTTTATTAGCCTTGCACCCAGTAGCGCAACATTGAACGCGTTATAACTTTGAGAATATTAATTTTAGACAAAAAAGTTTTTAATAAAAGTTGTGGAAAATGTATGGATTTAAAAGATAAGTTATTAGCATTTTATTGTTTAAACAATTATTAGGAGAGGTACAGGTCAAAAAGTGAATAAATAAATTTTAACAGTCGTATAAGTCGTAAACGGTAAGTGATGCAAAAAAAATTATTTAGAAAAAAAGATGGGAAATTCAATTATCTACAAGAAAGGTTATTACCATTTTTGGCGTAAAGTGCACGGTAACGGAGATATTGGCCAATACGGTTTTCCTCAAAATGACGGCACTTACGCTCCCTTAATTTATAACCATTTTGTTAATTCACATTCGGTACGTGATACTGAACCTTATTAAAAAAAAAAAATTGTCGATTATTTTTAGTGCGATGCGGACATGAGTAACGGGCTCCCTATTGATTGTACTAACTTGCCGCTAAGAGTAACAAAGAATTTTTCCTTTGCGAAGATTTCTGCAGTTTGGGCAACAAAGTATGGAATTCTTTTGGAAAAGTCGCAAGTACCTACACCGGTGTCCAGATACTCGTCCCTGGAAGCGAGTAGATGGGCAGCTCAAAATGAGAGTAATTTGCCGGTTGCTTTCTCACTGACTCATCCCCTCGATGAAATATGTCCTTTGCTCATCAAGCACGGTAAAATTCGCTAAGCCCACGATTCATCATCATTTCAATTGTAAACAGAGCGTTAACGTAACTTTTTTTTTTAAGGATGCATCACGTACATGTGCGATTCGAATCAGCAAATCGTATTCACGAGCTCGGAACCATCTCTCGCTGTGGTATACGACACTAAAACGGGTTTGCATTCCGTGTACAAAATACGTAAAGCATCGACCGAAGAGAGACAAATAGTTTGTGGTAGCGGCGACACGACTCCTAGTATATTCAATAATTCGACTAGTGCATCGCCGTTGCACATCGCTGCTAATATTTCGTCGAATCGAAGCTGCAGCACGAAAACTCTGAGCTTATTTGGTGAGTCAAAACATTTTTTTACGGAATTTTAAAGAGAAACTGATGTGTATAAAGGCGAGTCTCAGCTAACAAACGTCTACTTTGGGTAGAAAACAATAAATAACAATCAATTTTTAAGAAAGTTCCAAATCGAAACTTGTATATTGTTTTCTCCTCGTTTTCGAAGATTTACAAATCCCCGACTACGAGCAAGTAGCCACCGTCATTTTAGCTACGTCATAGAAAAAGCTATGTGAATCTACAAAAAACGAGGCGGAAGAGACGTGCAAGTTTCAATTTGCATCTTTTTCGCCCTTTTTAAGTTTGTCGAATAGTCTGATGTACATCGGTTTAAAGGTCAGAGTTAAGTTTCAAAAAATTAAAAATTGTACGAAATATCTGGCAAACTCAAAGTTACAGTACCAAAATACATAACAAATTGCTCCTTGCTCGTTTAATGCTTATTTGAGGTTCCATGTCTAAACATGACGTTGCAATTACTTTACAGATAATAACATCGCAGGCGAAAGCTACACAGCACATATTTACACATGCGGTTTAATGGGTTTTGTTGGGTTTTATTGGGTTTTGAACGCAGCAACGCAACCCAAACTCCAAACCAAAACCCAACAAAACCCAACAAAACTCAACAAAACCCAACAAAACCCAACAAAACCCACTAAAACGGATGTGTAAATATGTGCTGTGTAGTTTTCGCCTGCGATGTTATTATCAGTAAAGTTATTGCAACGTGATGTTTAGACGTGCTACCCTTATTTGGTGCATGTGCCTTGAATGTTACATCGATTTTAATGGTCCCCACTATAACGACGGTGTTGGAGTTTTTATCGTACGAAATTTGAGCGCAATCGTTGAAGTCATTCTCCAGATTTAGTCATTTGAATTTTCAAAGCCTGTTACATACATACACACTCCCACGCACGCACATACAAACGGACATAATGGTTTTAGCACATTCTAAACTATAAACAAAAAAATGTTTTCTCAAATACAGAGAATCCTCTATGAGGAAGGAAAATAATGCATTTTCTGCCAATAATTCCCGAGGCTTATTTTTGCACAATTTTCTTTTCGTTTTAGAATTTAATTTCAATTGACCGAAATCGATTTTTCAGGAGTTCCGAATCCCCAACTGAGCGGCATAAGTATGGGACTGGGAATAGGCATGCCAAACAGTCCTTTTGGTTCGCGCGGAACGTCTTACACGACTTCTTGCTCGGGCGGCGGTCCCTCACCGTCTCAACAGCAACAGCACAATCAGCATTCACGCTCACAGAGCCCAATGGCAACGATATCGCGATGTCAATCACCCACGCATTCGGCATTTTCACCCTTAATTGCCGCGTCGATCGGTCCGAATATTCATCAATCGCGTCTTCATCACACGGTGATGACGACGACTCTGGGTCAATCGCATAACAGTCCCAACAGCTGCAACAGCATACAATTTCAGGATCGTCCTACCACAACGAGCCGACCTCTCTATCCGGAGATATGTCTCGATCACGTATGGACAGAAAACACCGGTGTTCCGAAGTAAGACGGGTCTACGATGAAAGAAAAATGCTGAAAATTAGAAATTTACAAATTTCTTCCTTAGCAGTTTTTATTTTTCACGAAAAATCGTACGAGAAAGTGTCTCAACCTCTTGACTCGCTACGGGACGAAGTTTTCTGACAGCCAAATAATTATGAGGAAACAATTTGAATCTTTCTAATTTTCAGGTTTTTTTTCTTAATTTCAGTAAACCCAGTTAGTCGAAGTTGGATTGTTCTGCGTGTTAATTAATCAATCTAGAATATTATTTTATTTTTCAATTCCCAATTCTATAAAATTCCAGTGATTTTTCCCAATTTTCTCGAAATTCATTACCCATTTTTTCTATGTAGAAATTTTGAGCTCGATCGTTCGAACAAAAATAGTTTCTATATGTGATTTTCCAACAGTTAGGGGAATTTCATAAAAAAATCTTGAATTTCGAACAAACTTAAAGATGTCGAAGAAGAATTTATCGAGATCTATGTGTCTAAATCTTCCTCATCGCTTCCCAATCCAATTTCCCCTTTCAGATCGTATCTCCTTCCTCACAAAATACTTTGTCTCGAATTCCTGTGGACCGTCGGCGGAAAGTAAGGTCAAATATTTTTCGTCGATACGAGGCTAACGATAAAACAATATGGTTTTTTTTTTTTTTCGTCGTAGGGAAATTTTGTCGGGACGAGCCTCGAAAGTATTGCTGTCGTCGGATCTCGTTGGTCAAGGTTATTTGGGATATCTTGTACCAAGTAGATCGCAACTTTTTCTCGTTAGAATTGAGAAAACTAACAAGCAGCAACAGATAATCTTTGGAATGGTCACGAGTATCGTCGCGAAGGATGCCGTCAGTCTCCCGGTTCGTGCGAAATTAATTATCATTACTATAGCAAGTGTCGAACGATGATTCTCGATAAACGTAAATATATATTTTTTTTTTTCGCAGACCTTGAATATGATAGCGACCCTGGATTTGTCAAACGGCGTGACGCTCTATTCGGGTGTGACTTGCGTCGGAAAAGTTCACATAACGAGCGTTCCGACGAATATCGGAGGTTGCAACTATTTCATTAACAATCTCGGACAAAAGCTTAGTTCTCCGTTTCCACGAAGAAGTTCATTGATCCCGCAACACGTTGCCTCGCACGAGGCGAAATTTGAGGAAGCTCTTCATCTCCTCAGCCCGGTAGGAGGTACTTGCGGCAGACCACCGATGTTACTCGAAAATTCGTTACTCGATGCGAGTCTTTTGGCTCTAAAAGATGCCGGCGGAAACAAAATTACCCTCGAATATGGCAACAAACTTTACTACAGAATAGCTCTACCTGCCTCGAGCACATCACCTCTAGGTTCGTACCAATAATTCCAACTCGTCAATTCTCTACTTTTAATTTTTTCAAAATTGAAAATAAATCATTTCCTTCAATGTGTCTCTCTTCGCAGTAACGAAATGTTTGAAATCGCTGCGAAGTGTGTTGCAACGAGATCTCGCGATGCAACTATTAGTAAAATGGTACGGTGCAAGGAACGCCCCAGGACCACAAGATTTTTCGCCTGCCCAAGAATGGCATCTCTTTCTCGTTATTCTCTTTACTCTACTTGGCTACGACGTCGACAAGCTGCATCTAATCCAGAAGAACGAGGATGATCGTCAAGCCGGACGAAATAGTCCTATAGTCGTTCCGAAAAAGCAAAGAACAAACGACTCGGGAACTAACGAAGATTGGCTCTATCTTCGCGAATCTCCCGAGCAGAAAAATTCACACGGCTACATCGCCGACGCTTTACACTTGACTAAATCCTCGAGTGCGCGAAGAACGGACGTTAATTTAAGCGAGAAGAATTCCGACACGACAAATGTCGGAAAGATAAGTACACAAGCCATTCTCTTTCCCTATCTTCCACTCGTTCTCTTTTCCCTTCATCTTCTCTACGAGGAATTAAAGCTGAACAGCGTTATGTCCGAGAGTCTTCCTCTACTGGCTCAATTGCTTCATCAATTGAGCACAGATCTCAAATTCGACATGTACTCGCGTCATTATTTTCTCGATTTTCCGAAACTATGCCGCCTCGAGGATCCAGCGTCTCAATTCACAGCGGCTGATATTCAAAAAATTACGCCACCAAATTACATGCCGATCAAGCCACCGAGTATCTTCGAGACTCTGCACAATCTTCTCAATAGCTTTGAGATCGCGCCTTATCCTCATTTGAGTCGCGTTAATCCACGAACAAAGTGCATCGTACAGTTAGTCGCTCTGATAGCTCACGAGGATCGAACGGAGACAATTGAGATCGATATTTTTACGAAATTAATTGTGCCCGCTGGTAGTCGAGTAGATTATCAAGAGACGGGATTTAAACACGACACGGACGTGCCAAAAAAGTTCGAACGTCCTATTGCCGATAGAATAGTACTGCTCTATCACGAAATGGGCCTCACGAAGAAAGATCTCGAGATTCTACCACCCGGTGTATCGCTTATATTAAAAGACGTTATGCACAGATGCCGAGAACGTCCGCCATCGGACTGGCCAATGCGAGCTTACGAATTGATCGATCGTGAGGATTTGGCGGCACTCGAGAAACACTCGAGAACTTTGAAATCCGAGCATAGTTCAGAGACGAGCGGACAAAATTATCCGGCTAGAGATCCCGAACAGGACGACGGAATGGAATTTGACAATTCAATTCTGAAGCTTCGCTTCAACAAGGATCATCGTGTCGCTGAATTACGAAGATTATTGAATTCCTCGAAACCGGTGAGAATAGCGATTGTTCAACGTCCGGACGTGAGCGATCATGAATTTATCGAGGAGCAAGAGCGTCATTTGCACGCTCTGTGCACTAGAACCATGGCACTTCCGGTTGCACGAGGAATGTTTACATTACGTACCTCGACACCTATTATAACGGAACAATTGCCGATTCCGCGATTATGTTTAACGGGCAAAGCACCACCTCGCGGTACGACAGTGGAATTGGCTCATATCGACGTACCACCAAATATGAATCTTTGGCCTCTCTTTCACAATGGCGTCGCGGCTGGTCTTAGAATTCATCCGGACGCCTCTAACATCGATTCCACTTGGATAGTTTACAACAAACAGCAACAGGGCGAATTTGGTATCGAGCACTCGGGTTTTTTAATGGCGCTGGGTCTCAATGGTCATTTAAAAAATCTCGCGCCATTCAGCTTGTACGAGTATCTCGTCGAGGGTCACGAAGCTACGAACGTTGGTCTTTTGCTGGGATTATCGGCTACTCATCGCGCTACTATGGACGTTCAAATGACGAAACTTCTTTCGCTTCACGTCGAGACTCTTCTTCCACCGACGAGCATCGAATTAAATGTTCAACAAAATGTTCAAGTTGCCGCTCTTATGGGCGTTGGTCTTGTGTATCAGGGGACTGCTCATAGACACATATCTCATGCTCTACTGTCAGAAATTGGTGAGTTATTCCAGATTTAATGAAATTTGTATTTTTCTTTTTTCAATTTTTGTTAATAGTCCATGTTAAACTGATTTTTTGGGGTCAAATTGAAATTTTCTCATCTGATGGATTACGGAAGAAGAATATTTGATATTAAGGTAGTAGTCTGGTAACTTAAACCGATTTTTCATGTGTTTTTTGGAGGGCGTTTTTTTGTAGGAAAATAAAAATGAATCGTTTTGGATATTTAGGATGTTTTTATTTACATATTAAAGATACAAAAAAAAAATTTGTTGAAAAAATTTAATAGTTTATTATTATTATTATTTTTGATCGAAGTTGGCACCTCGAAAAAAAAGCGCGTGGGTTGGCCCCGGTGATTTTGGCTCTTGATGTTATCTGAAATAAAAAATTCTTGATAATTCTTAATCTATAGACACGTCATTCTGGTCGGAACTACTGAAGTTAAATTTCATGGATAAATAACAAAATGGCGGACTTTGGAAAAGAACTTTTTTTTCGAAAGTCCGCCATTTTGTTATTTATCCATGAAATTTAACTTCAGTAGTTCCGACCAGAATGACATGTCTATAGATTAAGAATTATCAAGAATTTTTGATTTCAGATAACATCAAGAGCCAAAATCACAGGGGCCACCCACGCGCTTTTTTATCGAGGTGCCAACTTCGATCAATAATAAACTATTAAATATTTCAAAAATTTTTTTTTTTGTTTCTTTAATATGTTAATAAAAACATCCTAAATATCCAAAACGATTCATTTTTATTTTCCTACAAAAAAGCTCTCTCCAAAAAAGACATGAAAATCGGCTTAAGTTACCAGACTACTACCTTAATACTCCAAGTTGAACTGATTTTTTGGGGTCGAATTGAAATTTTCTAATCCAATGGATTACGGAAGAAGAATATTTGATATTAAAATTGGCGAGAATCAACGATTGAGGTAATTTTATTAGGAAGGCCACCGGGACCGGAAATGAAGAATTGCGTTGATCGCGAGTCATATTCCCTTGCCGCGGGAATGGCTCTGGGTTTGGTGGTACTAGGACGAGGCGGTGGTGCTGATTTAGCGAGTATACCGGATACCTTGCACTATTATATGGTCGGTGGACACGTGAGACCATTTACCGGAGCGCAGAAGGAAAAATACAAATCACCGAGGTTATTAAAAATGTTTTTTTCGATAAATTTAAACATTTTCGTTCCTATCAAACAATCGAAAAGTTTCGACTTAAAACCTTTGTCGATCGTAGTTATCAAATTCGCGAGGGTGACTCGATAAATATCGACGTTACGAGTCCCGGGGCTACGATAGCTCTCGGCTTAATGTACTTCAACACCGGTAATCGAGCAGTAGCTGAGTGGATGCGAGCGCCCGGTACTCAATTTCTCCTAGATTTTGTCCGACCGGATTTGTTGCTCCTGAGAATACTCGCGAGATCTTTGATACTCTGGGACGAGATTGAACCATCGGCGATATGGATATCGAGTCACGTTCCCGATATCGTTGACAAATATCGTCTACAAAAACCTACACCGGAAATAACGCAGAGCGTTGATCTGGAAACTATGAAGTGAGTAAGCGTTCAATTGAAACAAAAAAAAAGTTTCTAAAATATATCCAAAGTATATCTGAGATATATATTTATTATTCTTGAGGGCAATTTCCCTGAGACGATTTTTCCAACGCGAAAAAAGTTAAATTTCAATGTTTCCTCTCAGTCAAGCGTACTGTAACATAATCGCGGGTGCTTGTATGGCGTTGGGACTGAAGTACGCTGGGACCGCGAACGAGAATGCTTTCAAAACCCTCTACAATTATGCTCAGATGTTTACCGCTCTGTCGCACAAATCCATCGGTGAACTAGCCGGAAAATCGACCATCGAAACGTGTCTAAACGTTATTTTACTTTCTACCTCGGTTGTGATGGCCGGAACTGGCGATCTCGAGGTGAGTCAAGAGAAATGTGGTTATTGAATCAATCATTGACGTGTTATTATGGTATCTCGATTCGTTCCATTTAGATAATGAGAATATGCAGACAGGTGAGAACTCGAGTTGGTCCTGCTAGTAACGTCGTTACTTACGGTTCTCATCTCGCCACTCATATGGCACTCGGTCTACTGTTCCTCGGTGGTGGAAGATACACTCTCTCGAATAATCCGAGCGCGGTAGCGGCTCTGATTATAGCGCTATTTCCGAAATTTCCGACACACAGCAACGACAATAGGTAAGAAAAAAATATAAAAAATTGCTCATTACCCATAATTATCCTTTTTTTTTTACTTCCTCATAAAAGAAGCTATGTTTTCGCGAACGACATTTTTCTCGAGTTTTTTTTTTATATCAAACTGTTTAATATATCCCGAATAGTCAGAAAATCATATTTAGAAAAAATGTCTGGACGTACGTGTGTACGAGGTCTGTTCAAAAAGTATCGCGAATTTTGAATTTTCGCGGGCTACGTATATTCGATTTTCGATTTTTTTTTGTGGCGTTAGGTTGGTACTCATGTCCCTCACTTATGCTGAAAATATCGGCCATTTTGAATGTTTAGTTAATTGTTGACAGCTGTTTTGGTTAGATGTGTTTTGGCTTGTCTTCGATTTTTGCCCTATTCCAAAAAATGGATCGAAGAATCTGTATGAAATTTTGTGTGAAAAACAAAATTAAGTGCGCGGACGCATTCCGAATGTTGACTGTGGCATATGGTGAAGTTACCTTGGACCAAAGCAACGTTTATCGGTGGTACAAAATGTTCTCAGAGGGCCGAGAAGATGCGAACAACGAAACGCGTTCCGGACGCCCGAGCACATCAACGACAGACGAAAACATTGATGAAATGAAGAAAATAATATTGGCCAATCGTCGAATCACCGTTAGAGAAGTTGCTGAGGAACTAAACATATCGATTGGCTCGTGCTATTCGATTTTTACCAATGACTAGCAACAACGCGCTCGCTTCGCTCGCGCTTGAATGTTTCATATTTCGAACATGTCCTTTAGATTAAGAATCAATTGCAAATTCTTATAGATACTTTTTCATAAACGGCACAACGGATTTTGTCACCATACTGCAGTCGCTAAGATTATTTCGCCTCGATCGGTTGTCATTTCGTTAAATAGTACATAATTTATTATAAGGTTTTTAAATTATGAGAATTACATTGGGCGAGAGTGAATAATCTATTGAATCTTTGATCTTATTGAATCTTTGTATACTATAGATGTTGTTTCATGGTGAACGAAATCGTGTTTGAATTACGCGCGCTTTACGACAACCAATCAGATTGACGATAAACGGGCTTCATAATTTGATATATTTATCTCGCATTTCTTTATTATATAAGGTTTTTAAATTTTGAGAATTGCATTGGGCGAGAGTCAATGATCTATTGAATCTTTAATCTTACTAAATCTTTGTATACCATAGATGTTGTTTCATAGTGAACTAAATCGTGTTTGAATTACGCGCGCTTTACGACAACCAATCAGATTGACGATAAACTGGCTTCAAAATTCGAGATATTTATCTCGCATTTCGAGAGTTTTGAGAATCGAGTGCCATGTCTTTTTTAAGAAAGGATTTGGGCATGAGACGGGTCGCCGCGAAATTCGTGCGAAAATTGCTCAATTTCGAACAAAAACAGTGTCGCGTTAACATTGCTAAGGAGCTGTTGAACTCGGTCCGCGACGACCCAAATTTGCTCCAGAGGATCATAACGGGTGACGAATCATGGGTTTATGGTTATGACGTGGAAACCAAAGCTCAATCATCGCGATGGAAGTTGCTCTTTTGGAATAGGCAAAAATCGAAGACAAGCCAAAACACGTCTAACCAAAACAGCTGTCAACAATTATCTGAACATTCAAAATCGCCGATTTTTACAGCATAAGTGAGGGACACGAGTACCAACCTAACGCCACAAAAAAATCGAAAATCGAATATACGTAGACCGCGGAAATTCCAAATTTGCGATACTTTTTGAACAGACCTCGTATGTGGTCAGCCTAAAAAGTCAAATATTGGGTGTATCTCGAGAATGATCCGATCGATCTCGCTCAAACATTGCACACGTTTCGAGCATCAAACTCCTTCGTTTGATGAAAATTTTGCCAAATTTTATAACGGTTGCCAAGCTTTATACGCCTTCGATTTGATCATTCCAATTTCCATTTCTTTTTTCACATCAATAGAGTTTAGTTACATCAAATTCTTCATAAAAATCTGTGATTGTTGAAATCGGAGTCCGAAAAAAGTGTGCAAATAAGCGACACATTACTTCCCCATTATTTTATCTCGATCACAAAATTGAAACACTAACGTGCTCATAGAGAAATTTGTGAACGAGACAAATGAAGAAGTGATATCGAACTTTCTAGTTTGCGCGCTTTTTTTTTAAACATTCATCCATGGCTCTTCCTTATTATCGACGATTTACCAAAATTATGAGGAAAAAATGTGGAATTTATAATATGCATGGTTTCAATTTATCAATATAAAACGGTTCAGCTCAATAAAGCAAACGGGAGATGTAAAATATTCGTTATTTGTTAAGTAAGAAAAAAAAGTTATTGTCGGTTCTTCATTTTTTTTCCCCTCTAGATATCATCTTCAAGCTCTACGTCACTTGTACGTTCTCGCTGCGGAGCCTCGTCTGATTCTACCTCGGGATATTGACAACAGACAAAATTGTTACGCGACCGTTCGTCTAACGTTTAAAACGGATAGGCTCGCTAATGGTCAGGAGGCTATTCTGAAAGCACCGTGTTTGCTTCCCCAACTCGAGAGCCTTGAGAGAGTCGAATTGAAGGACGATCGTTACTGGGAAATTGTTTTTGAGAGAGGACACAATTGGCAACAGCTTGAGGGGATGCTCGAAAAATGCGGCTCACTTAGCGTCAAACAGAGAGCGGGATGTCTGTCCTACCTAGAGGATCCACACGTAATTATACAATTAAAGAAGTTTTAGGGAGTCTCGTTCAATCCGACACTTTACTCAATGAAAATTCAGTGAAAATCGGGAATTTTTTGTTTTCTTAGAGAGACACTGTATTACACTAACAAAGTTTCGAGTCCAGTTTAAAAAAAACAATTTAAAATGATTAAAAAAATGACTTTTAACATTGTTGGGATGCTTAATTCGGAAAAATCGCATTTACTATTTTTTATTTATTTTTTCGATCTCTATACAGGGATTTAGGAGTTTAGTGGCGCAAACTCTAACGACCGGAAATGTGATAACATGGGCCGCACGGCCAGAGCACGTAACGTCCTTCACTAATGACAAAACGGTCCTAAATATCGTAAAATATTTCCTAAATCGATCTACTAGCGAAAAATTCAAGTACGAGACAACGAGAGACGGTTTATTCTCGAGTAGTCACGGTAAAGCAAGTTCCGGATACATGCCGAAAAGTCTCAACGAAACGATGGAGAAATCGTCGAGATCGTTTGACAGTGAAAAAATGGATATTAGCGAGATCAGTTCGCCAACGAGAAGCGTTCAGAGTTTGACGAACGTTCAGCAAGACGTACGCGAAGTTTCGGACTCGGAGAAACACTTTTTGCAAACTCTCGCGATAATCGTGTATCAGTGCGTGATCAAGGACAAGATAAGCTTACTGCCGCTGTGGGTAAACATGTACAAGAGTATCGAAACGATCGAGAAACGTCCAACGAGTTACGTCATCTGGCAAATAAAATTAGTCTCTTCTCAAGTACTCAATAGAAATCATCTGGAGGATGCAAATTCGTTACTTAGCATGGAGAGCGTTTTGGCGATCAAACAAAGAACCGCCTCGATAATGGATACGTGGGAGGAGGGTAAGATAGATCAATAATTTTCGGAGGACATTGAAAAATTGTACAAATTCAAAATTGCAGGTTGCTTTATCATTCTTGCCCATTCACAAAATTTTTGTCCGTGCGGAAGGCTTTTTCATCTATTTTCTCCTCTGACAACAATGCTCGGAAAATTGATTGAGTGACATTTTTAATGATTACAGAATTGAAGCCTCTTCTGAGAAATTACTTGACAAACGATAACGTGAAAGCTGATCCCGATCTATTGGCTAAATTCAGCGCTTACTGCATATTCAACGATATTCCCTGCTATGAAAATTTCAACGAACTGGGAGGTGAGTGAACGACTAAAATGAAATATCGAAGAGAAAAACAACATTTTTCATATGCAAAATATAAAAGATTTCGTGAGTGAATATATATATATATATATATATATATATATATATATATATTAGGGTGGCCCTTAATATGGGTCAAAAAAAAATTGATCGCGCCGCCCTTCAAAGCGGTTCCCGATACTAAAAAAAAAACCTACGCGAAGCCCCAGCTATGTCCGTTAAGAGGAAGACGTGGCTGTAAGCATGAACTTAAATTTACATATCAATTTTTCTTCATGATTGGAGAAATTTTAATTTTTTAAATCTAGTTTATGTGTCAATTTTTTTTTAACTTTCCGAAGCTATTGTATATTGGTATTCAATATACAGATCGGATAATATGGTCCTCCATACTAGATTTGATGAGCGTTCAGGTCTGCCATCCTATTATTTTGGAACAATGGTTTGATTTAGCTGCTGTCAAACGTTTTTAATCATATCAAAATCAAACGTTAAATTTGCATCTTGTCAGAAAAATCTATTAAGTAAGAAGGATATAAATTCACGATAAACCATTCACATCGAACTTATTATGAAAAAAATATTATGTTTTTTCCGACCAATTGGATGACTTGTGCGAATAAATAATTTCTTTGTTTTCAATAAAACGAACAAGCTCGCCAAGTTTAAAATCCTGCCAAATTTAAAATGTCCTTATGCATTTTTGCGAAAGTAATTTTCAAATATATTTTTTATCCACATCACTGGAAGTCTGATCTCAGTGAAATATTAATATGTTTGCATCTCAGCACACAAGGAATATTTCTAACAAAATTGAAAAAAAAAAAACAATTCTGGCCGATCCGGAAGTTCGATGTGAATGGTTTATCGTGAATTTATATCCTTCTTACTTAATAGATTTTTCTGACAAGATGCAAATTTAACGTTTGATTTTGATATGATTAAAAACGTTTGACAGCAGCTAAATCAAACCATTGTTCCAAAATAAGAGGATGGCAGACCTGAACGCTGATCAAATCTAGTATGGAGGACCCTATTATTTGATCTGTATATTGAATACCAATATACAATAGCTTCGGAAAGTTAGAAAAAAAATTGACACATAAACTTGATTAAAAAAATCAAAATTTCTCCAATCATGAAGAAAAATTGATATTTAAATTTAAGTTCATGCTTACAGCCACGTCTTCCGCTTAACGAACATAGCTGGAGCTTCGCGTAGGTTTTTTTTTTTTAATATTCGGAATCGCTTTGAAGGGCGGCGCGATCAATTTTTTTTTTTCCCATATTAAGGGCAACCCTAATATATATAAATGAATCCCTATTTCCCTTGGTCACGCCATAACTTGAGAACGACTTTAGCGATTTCATTCATCTTTTTTTTTTTAAGTTTTCTAATACTTCGTGGAAGGTTCTTACGGAAAGAAAAATTAATAAAATTGCGCGGAAAATTGGAAAATTTCAGAAAACTTAACGACTATTTAACCTTCGCGCGTTTGACAGTTCGCGCGAAGCAAATGTGATTTAATAGATGCATCGGTCGGCATCTATCGATCAAAAAATTCATTGTGCAAGCGATAAATTCAAATTGAAACATTCAGACAGGACAACGTCTGTCGGGTCAGCTAGTTTTTAATATAAATCATCTTTTGTATAATTATAAATAAAATATATTTTCCCGTAAATATTAGATATTTTTATTTTAAATAATCGAGTTTTCGATTGAATACGTGTTGCATATAAATTTTTCTGTGCTTGGGAAATACGAAACTATCTTTTTATGTTTTAGTTCACCCATTTGTAAAAAATCAAATGTCCCAGGAAGTACCGGACGGGACACTTTACGAGCTGTACAAACTCTTGAGTGGCGTATGAATGAAAAAGGAACGATAATAAATAGCGAATGATCTGTGATGCATGAGAGGTAACGGTGCTATCGCTACGAAACTCGTCGTTCTGGAAGGTGACGGAGTTTAAATGTAATCGGCGAAAGAATGAACAGTCGTCATTTTATTATAAAAATAGTCAAGGATTAAGTCACGAATACTGGAAAAAAAATTACTTCGAGTTCCAGTATTGATCTCTCCTTTACATTCACGTCGATTTTGTACATAAACGCTGCCACGTATAAAATGTATTATTTAAACGTAAATAATATAATATTTTTCATCAAGATCGCATTTGTTCACGGATGCATTTTGTGTATTCATTTAATTTTATTATTCAAAACGGGCGTAGTTTTTTTTTTTGTGCTTCACGTAGATTATCCACTGTTCGCTCCGATGAATGTGTAGGTAAGATTAAAAAAAACCATGAATCGTCAATTCCTCGGAGACCGATTGATTTATTGCAATTGTCCAGAAGGGAAATTTACATTTTATTTTTTCCTGTGCTTTCTCCGTAATTATTGTAAAAAAAAGATGAATATCTTTTTCCATATTAACTAGACATTCATTAGACGAGAGGACAATAAATATTTATATAAATTAAATCTTTGAAATCAGAAGGAATTCAAAAATTTTTGGAAGTTTTATATCATTAAACGATGGAAGGTTTAGACGAACAACCTTCGTCTTCTGTAGAAGGTTTCTTCATGAATTATGGGTTTTCCGGTTACAGAATTTATTGCGTTATCTATAATCGCGCCGACGAAAGTATAGCAATAAATGCAACCAACGAGTATACCGCCGAGATGACCAACGAACGAGGCATTAGGAACGAGCAAATGAATCAAAACTAATTCTGCCCATACGGCAAATTTACTGGGAACTCTGAAACTTCCCACGTTATGCAATCTATCGCGCTCCTCGCATATAACAATGACTTTAAGGGCGAATAGAACTGCCGAAAATCCGATGGCGCATGTAGTGTAATAAGACCAGTCGCCGGTGATCTGAGTAAGGGACCAAGAAAGTGCGACGTACATGGCGCTACAGCCGGCGGAAAGAATTCCCAGAAGTGTAGCGAAATTAATTGTTCCGTACATTGGCTCCAGATAAGATCCTTTGAGAATGAACGATATCATGTTGTAGTAGAGATGCATATCCGAGCCATGCTCAAAATTTGACACAACAAAGGATCGCCAGTCTTTGTACTTTATGATTTTTATCGCCGATATGCAAACATCCTCGGCGTTCCATGGTACTTGTATGACTCCGGTGAAGAGGAGAGCCTGTTGATTATTTTTTAACAACCCAGTAGTTGGAAGAGCAAAGATTTTTTTTGTGTTATTCTCTATCGGTGCTCATGAAATCATGTACGATACCTGTCCTATCACTCCGATAAGTGTAGCGGGTGGAATTTTGTCGAGACCATAATTCATCGCTTGCATACCAAGCAAGTATAATCCATACTGCATACCCTGCTGTCTTCTCTGTGCCGGTCTCATATTATGTCGTGAATTTTCTTTCTCTCTCTTAATATAAATTCTTCTTTTCACGAATATGTACGAATTTATTGTTTATCGTGGGAAAACCGTGTCGGATGATTGAGCGAGTACGATTATCGAAGACAATTTTCTTGAAACGATCGAACTCTCTGCTACAGCTCTACGAACACTGAAGTCGAATTGTAATGACAACATCGGTTGTCCTTTTCAGATTCTAGCTGACGAAATACTCGAAATTTCCAGAGGTTATGCCATTTGTAGGTTGGTTTATTTCGCTGCAAGTTGTTTGTACCACGTGGCCCAATCGCCCGATAATAGCCAATGCACGACCGTGAAACGCTCGCGAATAAATTATGTACCTCGTCTTTCGAGAGCCGATAATGTTTTGCAGATATACGTTTTTCATTGTCAAAGAAAAAACGTTGATAATTGTAACAAGGTAATAACTATTACACGGTTATAATTGTTTTTATCGAAAAATTGGTAGGTTTGAATTTTATAACGATTTTTACCCACCCAAAACTCACCCTCGTCGCCTACCTATATATTTACCTATTAGGGCGATTTTTTTTTTTCGACTATTTTTTTTTTCAGTCCTCACCCATAATTTTGTTGGATATGTCGAAAAAGAAATTCCCCAAAAGTTACAGACCTTAATATTAATTCTAAGTACTTTCCCGAAGCGTGAGAAGATTTTCCATCTAAAATACACGTAAATCGAATTTATTTATTTTTTCAAATTTCTATAACTCAGCCGCATTTTATGCTATCATATTGTTCTTGATTTCGATTTACTCGGAATAATACAATCTAAAAAAGCGCCTCTTGCGGCGAAAGTGTAAATTGTACTGGTGAGTAGGTACGGGATACTGAAGTTGATTGTTACCCAAAATTCTCGTTTGTTTGCTGTTATTTCCGAAACAATTAACTTTACGAAACAAATGTAAACGAAAAATTTGTTGGAAATTTAATTTCCTATAAAAAAGGTCCTATAGACCCAATTGCTTAGATTAATATTTCTTGAGATATTGAACTTTTTTATTTTTTATTTTTTTATTATTTAATATTTCATGTTTTATAAATTTTATACTACTCATAAGTTAAAGTTCAATATCTCAAGAAATATTTATCTAAGCAATTGGGTCGATAAGACCTTTTTTGTAGGAAATTCAATTTCCAACAAATTTTTCATTTACATTTTTTTCGTAAATTAATTGTTTCGGAGATAACAGCAAAAAAACGAGAATTTTGGGTAAAAATCAATTTCAGTGACACGTACCAACTCACCAGTACAATTTACACTTTCGCCGCAAAAGGCACTTTTTTAGATTGTTTTATTCCGAGTAAATTGAAACCAAGAACAATATGATAGCATAAAATGCGGCTGAGTTATCGAAATTTGAAAAAAAAAAAATTCGATTTACGTGCATTTTAGATGGAAAATCTTCTCACGCTTTGGGAGAGTACTTAGAATTAATATTAAGGGCTGTAACTTTCAGGCAATTTCTTTTTCGATATATCCAACAAAATTTCGGGTGAGGACTGAAAAAAAAAAAATAGTCGAAAAAAAAATCGCCCTAATACCTATATGAAAACCTATGTTTTTTCATCTGAACGATTTGAACACGCACAGCATAGATATGGCGCTTAATTTTTTTTCATTCGGGGCACTTATTTTCTGTACAAATTTTTGTACAGTTACCGAATGAAAAAAAAGTTTCCAGTGTGCCTGTTCAGATAAAAAAATCTATCCGTATTCATTTATTATTATTGATATTGAAGAAAAATCGAAACATTTTTCATGGGGTTGAACATACGTAATACATAATAATTCGCAAGGGTACAATGCAATTCTACACAAGATACGGTAAATAAGGCTAATAAAAAAAAACTCACTTTTTTTGGTGTACACCGTGTTATCGGTAAACCGCCGAGAAAATCGTGGTTGTTCCTAGCAGCGGGGGATCATTCAGCGAGACCAGCGTCATACCGGAAAAATCTTGATCTTCCGATGTTTTCCACTTGCACTCTATCACTCATGACAATATGCCACTGTAACGTGAAAAAAGTAGAAATTGTCAAGAATTTATCTCATTCCAAGTGGGAAGGTGAAGTTGCTAGAACAAACTTTGGGTCTAAGGCTGTATGAAAAAGTCCTTATTTTATCTCTGTTTATATAAGTAGGTAAAAAATATCGATATATTTACCATCTCCGAAGCACTAGTTTGATGGTTCATCGATTTTTTCAACAAAATTCGACATTCGAGTCTCGATGGAGGTGGATTTTTGGTAACGAAAAAAAAAAAAGCGGAGTAACAAAAGATGCTCTGCGTGTGCGTCCGTTTTTCAAACTGTAACGGTCTCGCGATGCAGGGGCGACGACGCGTTATTTTATGACAATACCCCATTAGCGCCACCTGCAACAATTATTATTTTTTCATTATTCAATTATTATTTGTCCTATACTTGGATAATACTTTAACAACGATGCAAAGTGGCAATTTTATTAAAAAATTTTGCGCTTTTTTCTAATATAAAAGTGATACTAATAATTCGTTCGTCACTTTACTTTTCCGCCGAGAGCAATTTGCCGTTTCGCGTGCTACGGCCTTCTTCTAGACTACGTAGCTGTTGCGTTGCGTACTTCATTATAGTGTTGCTTTTTTTTTGTCCTTTATCGCTCTGCCCTGCCATCAATCAACATCACGTTACTACTGAAGTGCCGGGTGTGCATTGCTAATTTCCGAGATTAATCAGACAGACGCCGAGTACATTATTCGTACTGTAAGTATTTTTTCGAAACAATCTAATACTATATACCGATCTGCTCCATATCCTGTGTTTCTTCCTTTCCAATTATGACTTTTAATAGACCTTTTGCGACCTAAACGTCGATGCATGCTTACGCTCAAAAACATCGTGTGTTTTTTCGTCAAAAACTAACGCGACAAAAAGTACAGAGTGATGCAGTGAAGATGAGAGGGGAAATGAAGATGTTTTTCGCCAACGCACTGGCGTTAGAAAACTTGTTTTCCTTAAATTTTGCTACGAAAAAAAAGGGTTGTTTGATTTTTATCGTTTACAACAAGCGTGGCTGAATTCGAAATAGGGGGTTATGATGGTTTGTTTTTTTTCTTTTCGCGAGGAAAGTGATTGATAGGTGTTATGTTTCTTTGCGAAATTGTGTACGTCTTTGAAGAAATTGCTTTTTTTCTTTGTCAAACTCTTAAGTACAGAGGCTGGTGCAAAAAGTTAAATTGTATTATTTTCGTGACTGGTGCGTGTGCGATTTTGGTTTTCGTTCATTTGTTAGCAGCGATAAGAATTTTCTGTCAATTTTTTATTCTCGGCGCATGGCACAATTGAGGAAAGGATCGAGAATTGAACATTGCTTTTTCTTCCTTAAAGAATAGTCTGAAAAAATAATGTTTCCTTTTTCTACTCATTTATGTTTATGAATCAGATTTTTATTATCAGACTAGCCGTCCAATTAACAATTTGTTCGTTGGTTTATATATAAAACATTGAGCATTGTATCGGATGTACAATATTTCGCCTCTTGAAATGTTCAACAAGTCGATTGATAGTTTAACGGTATTTACAATGAATCAAAGTCGCTAAATGCTAATAATACAAGACAATGTTGAATTTACAAGAGGCAAGTCGATGGAAAAAAAGGCCCCGTGTATACAAATAACATTACAATACATTACAAAGAATATACATCTATAATATAATTATTAAATCTCTCGTTCACGTGAACTACCGATCAAGTATTATCAATATGACATACGAAACTGTGATTTTTTTTTGTAAACCTCACATATTAATAATTAATAAAATTCCACAATAAAATCTCAATAATTTATCACAAAAAAATAATTGTACGTTTTCGTTCGTACGCTCGCGAAAAGATGAACTATTGCAGATAAGAAAAAGAAAACGTAAATCAATGATGGAAATATCATTAACATGCGTAACGAGCCTCCACGCATTATTATCACACATACACAGTAATAGTAGTAACAAAAATTGTAAGTATCGATGGGATGAATTGTATATGTATGCCGAATGATTTTGAAAACTGAAATATTTACAAGAATGTTCGTTTTGCGAAAGAATTAGCAATCTTTCGTAACAACGATCGGGGATGAGATGAATTTTTTCTGTTTTTTTTTTTCCCTCAAATGACTGCGAACGAATAATTATAATCGATAATCAAATAAATAAGGATGAACGATGTTAAATCTAAGTGCAAACGATATTCTTCATGGTCGTTCGCTTATTTTTTTTCTTTTTTACGGATCTACGGGATCCTCTCAAACGATCATGGACTCAATCGATCTTGGTCAAACATCTAACTCCTTCAACGACGACCAAACGTTTTTTTTTTCTCCCTCTTTTTCTTATTTTAACATTTGTATTTTTGTCTGTCCGTTCACCTTCTAGTAGAAACGGAAGGTGCGAGCGTTGTTCGAGTTTTCGGGCATTCTACGATCTCGGAACAGGACATTGAAGCCAAGATAGCGAGAATTGTTGATGGTTGAGACGTGACTGGGTCGCTGTAACGGTTTATCGTAAACGTAAACGTTGACTCTGTTTGAACCGGCGACAGATCGGTAACTCGGTCGATTGTAGAAAAATCCATTGTCGCTGGCCTCGATATCAGCGACCGATGGTATCTTCGAGTATCTCGTGTCCTCGATGTCGTCGTCACGGGGCAAAGGTCTTTTCGCGTCTTCGGGCACCGGACGTCCATCCGGAAAGACACGAATAACCATCGGACCGACCAAATAGGGCCCGCTGTGATCGGACGGCCTTACGTAGTCGCTTATCGGCGATGATTCCTCGCCAAGCCCATTGTGGTCGCTTTCACTGGTCGCTATAATCACAAACAACAAATATCGAACGTTAATTTTTATATTATTTTTTAATTTTTCGCTCAATTCTGTTTTTTTTTAATTAACGATAATTTACTGGAGATAATGGTATTCGAGGGATCGCTCGTACTCATTGGCCAAACAGGTTTTTTTATATATATGGGCCCATTGCATCCCAAATAGACATGGAACGTTTTTGCTTACTGATAATGGAAGCTTCGTTTTCGTGACAAAGCGCTTTTTTCGTGATTTTCATACGCGACTTTTAAAAATGTTTCAAACAGTCGGAATATCATATTTAGCAAAACAAAAATTGTCCGGGCGTATCTGTGCGTATCAGCCTAGAAAGTCAAATAACGAGTATCGAGAAAGACATCTTGAGAATCAAAGCCTCTATGTTTGTTGAAATTTTTGGAAAAATTTATAACGAGTGTGACACGACTTTGAGTCGTCGAAAGTTGTCTGTTTTTGCTTTAATTATCACAAATTTTGAGATATCGAGCTAATTTTTTTTTCTACAAAGCTAAGATCATTAAAATACCATTGGCATTCAATTCGGTTGAAATCGCTCAAAACGTTTGGTTGTTATGAATTTTCGAACTTCTCGAAAAAAAAACGACTGATCGCTCTATAACTTTGACAAATCTCGAGATATTCGGCTAATATTATTTACATGAATACAGTATATCATTAAAGGATTATCGGTATTGAATTCGACGACAATCGGTGGAAGGGTCGAAATCTTATGAAATTTCGTTTTTTTTTTTTTTTTTTTTTCAACAAAAGTTTGATCATTCTAACGTTCGCAATTTTTGAGAAATCGTAGTAATTTTTGTCCACGAATAAAGTATCATCGAACGATATTTGATATTGAATTCAGGGCGAATCGGTGCAAGGATTCGAACTTTATGAAATTTTGAAGTTTTTTTAGTTAAAAAAGAAATCTCTTGACATAGAGGTGAAAAAAATCGCGAAAACTAGAAATTTGCACATAAAATCGAAAAGCTAAATTGCTCGTAGCGGGGGATTTGTGAACGAGATAGAAATAATTGAATTTGTAATTTTTTAAAATCTCTAATTCAAGTAAATTAAAAACGTATGTAAATGTGTCATAGATGATTTATGCTGCGCGTATCGAAGTTTTGTATTCGATTACACTTGAACGGTGCTTTCACGGTGAAAATAATCTTCGAGTTGGCTTTTGTCCAGATTTACGAAAAATAAATAATTACGCTATGGGAATAAATTCTTTTTCACTAACGAGCTATAAAAATTGACTTTTCAAAATTCAATACAATTAAAATAATTTTTGTTGCAAAAAAGAAAAAAAAGGTACGCTCCCATTTTCAATGAAAAGACCCGCGCATATATCATCGAATTTAAAATCACGTCGCGAGTTTCGATCGCGTATCCCTCATGTATTATGATAATTCGAGGTTCCACGATGGAACTTCCGACAAGCACATAATTGTTTACGAATAATTCAAGGCTCACCATAGCGATATATCGTTTTACGAATCACGAACGAGAGTCTCGATCGCGCGTCATAATACGCCGCGTACGATACACGTTTCTTTGGCAAGGACGAGAGAGGCTCGGGAGGATGGTAAAACGAACGCGCGAGAAGAAGAGGCACGACCTCATCTTCACCTCGGAAGTTACACGCGCAAATTGTCAATAAATAAATAAATAATGCAAAGTCTCTTTGCGTCGAGCTAATTTTATTTATTATTATCACGGGTCAAGCATTTGTGCCAAGGCGAACGTTTTTTTTTTTCTTATTTTTCTCTTCCTCTTCGTCTTTTTCATTTCAATAATTGCCCCGAGTAATAGTGTCGGGGGAGAATCGGAATTTAATTTCTCACAATGATTATTGATTTCAGTAACGAATGAACGAGCCAATGATGGTGCGAGAATTCGAGTATCGGAATTATATATGGGATCACAGAGAAAATGTGAAAGCCGGGACGATACTTCGAAGAGGCCACGCGAGAAAAGTGACCTCCTTAACGGTCAGATAGACGAACGAAAGAGAGGCCCCGAGCGCGAGAGAATTCTCATGAGTTTAACGACGTCCAACGTGATACCGGATAAACACGAACGTCGAATGAAATCTCATCTTATGATCCCAGCCAAAATGGTGAGTCGGCATAAAAATGTGTATGTGTTTTTTTTTTTTTTTTCATATAATTACCCAATGGATCAGCTTCGCCCATGTAATAAGATTCTTCGTGTCCGTACTTAGCCGGAAGTTTGCTGTCTCCGATTATGGCGCGCCAGACTGTAATTCACATATGGTATCGAATTAGCAAAAGATTCGAAGCTTATAATATGAGGTTTTCGAAATTTTGTAACGGCAATATGAATGCAAAAAAAAACAACTTACTTATGTCATCGGCATCACGCTGATACGGATCCATTAGATCCAACTCGTTCTCGTCCATACTCGCGAGATTTTGTACCCCAACGATCAATAGATTCTTGTCGCAATCTGGCACTGACGAGTCCGAACAGTATTTCCCTACTTGTTTCCTGAATAATTTCTCGAGATGACTCAGCTGCGAGAAAAATAGAGAAAACATTGATGTTTAGACGAAGAAAAAGAAATGCATTACACTGGATTAGGAATAATTTGTGTGTGATAGCAAATGTTCGATAAAGATTTCAGGGATATTATTAGGGCCCCGGAAGTTCGTACAGGATTCATCACAGCAAGATTTGAAGCACTCGGAAAAAGTTTGTGACGTTTAAGGTCTGGTAACTTAAGCCGATTTTCAGGTCTTTTTTGGAGGGCGTTCTTTTGTAGGAAAATAAAAATGAATCGTTTTGGATATTTAGGATGTTTTTATTTACATATTAAAGATACAAAAAAAAATTTTTTGGAAAAATAGTTTTTTATTATTATTATTATTGATCGAAGTTGGCACCTCGAAAAAAAGCGCGTGGGTGGCCCCGGTGATTTTGGCTCTTGATGTTATCTGAAATCAAAAATTCTTGATAATTCTTAATCTATAGACATCTCATTCTGGTCGGAACTACTGAAGTTAAATCTCATGGATAAATAACAAAATGGCGGACTTTGGAAAAAAAAGTCCTTTTCCAAAGCCTCCTATCTTGTTATTTATCCATGAAATTTAACTTCAGTAGTTCCGACCAGAATGACATGTCAATAGATTAAGAATTATCAAGAATTTTTTATTTCAGATAACATCAAGAGCCAAAATCACCGGGGCCACCCACGCGCTTTTTTTTCGAGGTGCCAACTTCGATCAATAATAATAATAATAATAAACTATTAAATTTTTTCAACAAATTTTTTTTTTGTATCTTTCATATGTAAATAAAAACATCCTAAATAACCAAAACGATTCATTTTTATTTTCCTACAAAAAAACGACCTCCAAAAAAGACATAAAAATCGGCTTAAGTTACCAGGATGCTACCTTAACTTTTTCAAGGACTTTGAAACTTTTTCGAGACTGAATAATTTCACGTTGTGGGAACTTATAAAAAATTCGCTCGGAAGGGACATAGAAAAATATTCACGTCCGTAGATCTTGGAAATATTGCCACTACGTGTGACTTTGACAATTTTTCCATCTTGGGATATAGAGAGAAAAAAATGTTGTTTTCTAGGAACACAAAAAAATATTCGAGTCTGCGGGACTTGGAAATTTTCGTATTATTTCAACTTTGAGTATTTTCGTCTTTTGGAAGATTTTCGAACACCCAACGATAATTAAGTTTCAAACTTCAATAGGTGCACATTATTTTTTCGATGTTTGTTCGAAAATCTTCGAAAAGACGAAAATATTCAAAGGCAGAATAATACGAAAATTTCGAATTCCTACAGATTCGAATATTTTCTATGTTCCGAGAAAACAACATTTTTTAAAAATGTTCCACGAGGGCAAAAATTTTCAAAGGTCCACGTGGTCGAAACTTTTCCAATTTAGGCTCTCTCCTTGTTGGAGAAATATATTTTAAATATAAAACAAATAATAAAAGGGCAATATGAACATTTTTTGAAAGGAAAATTGTATCTTGATTCGATTGTACCCAAAATAATGAGTTCCGAGCATAACGAAAGCAATCTCGAAAATGTTGTTTTTTGTCAAGGAATTTACTGTGTAAATTCGATCAAAATCTATAACAGCTCTCGTGGTGAAATTTCCAATTCATCAATTCCCGAAAAAAATCTGAAAGTTTGTGCTATTTTTTGGATCATTCTGTGACATACTTGGAGAAAAAACAAATAGCAAGTGTCACAGTCCGATTGCATTAACGTGGAATGGTTCATATATTTTGTTTTTTTTTTTTTTTTTTCATTTTTAATTGTTCGCGCAATATCGAGCATTCCAGTCGCGCGTCCGGTGAAACTCAATGTGTAACACGCCCGAGCGAACAGTTACACACGCGTGTCACAGATACTACATATAGGGGAATCTCTTCATAGCGGTCAAAGAGCCCGAGTGCTACATACAGTTACGATCGTATTTGTCACGTACATCGTATTGCGACGTTTGCGTTTTTTTTTTCACAATATCACAATTGATTTGTCGTCGAACGTGCGCCCGCGAAACGTGCCCCACGCGATATCGACTGCATCAGCGTTTCGGGACGATAAAATCGTTAACCGCAATATTGAATCGCGGCATAAAAAAAAAACGTGCCCGCGTACGCAAATTCGATCGAGTTATCCGTCGAAAACTTTTGTAATACACAACGAATGTCTTTGTGTTACGTAAAATTTTTAATCAGACATGGGGGCAAAATCAAATTTTCCAATGGAATTTGCAAAACTAAAAATTTAAAATTCGTCAGTTCATTTATTGGATTAAATGATAATTTATTTCAATGAATGAACGATTTTTCGTTTGTTCAATTACAATTCGTTTAAGGTAGTGGTCTGGTAACTTGAGCCGATTTTCATGTCTTTTTTGGAGGGCGTTTTTTTTTGTAGGAAAATAAAAATGAATCGTATATTTAGGATGTTTTTATTTACATATTAAAGATACGAAAAAAAACTTTGGAAAAAAAATCAGGTAGTAGTCTGGTAACTTAAGACGATTTTCATGTCTTTTTTGGAGGGCGTTTTTTTTGTAGGAAAATAAAAATGAATCGTATATTTAGGGTGTTTTTATTTACATATTAAAGATACGAAAAAAAACTTTGGAAAAAAAAACTTTTTTTTCCAAAGTCCGCCATTTTGTTATTTATCCATGAAATTTAACTTCAGTAGTTCCGACCAGAATGACATGTCTATAGATTAAGAATTATCAAGAATTTTTGATTTCAGATAACATCACGAGCCAAAACCACCGGGGCCACCCACGCGCTTTTTTTTTCGAGGTGCCAACTTCGATCAATAATAACAATAATAATAAACTATAGAATTTTTTCAAAAATTTTTTTTTTTGTATCTTTAATATGTAAATAAAAACATCCTAAATATCCAAAACGATTCATTTTTATTTTCCTACAAAAAAACGCCCTCCAAAAAAGACATGAAAATCGGCTTAAGTTACCAGACTACTACCTTAAAAATGTAGTTTTTCCGATACGATAGGAGAAAAAACTTTGCTTCTCTCCTTGACAAAGTGGTAATAAATCGGATTTTCAAATAGCTTAATTATATTCCATGTTACGCGTGAAAAAACATCGATTGTTAATGAATCGCTATCGGCTATTGTAACGAAAGAGAACGTTCAACTTATTCGTTAGTGGTACATGCACGTTTTTGGTTTTTCTTGTCCTTTTTTTTTTTTTTTTTTTGCCCGGAAATTGGGAGAAAGTTACGAATGATGCGTGACGACAAACAGAGAGTGATTGTTACCGTACGAGAGATTTATATCACGAGATGGATTGAGGGACATCATTCGCGTTTTTTTTTTTTTTTCAAATACCGATCGACAGATCGGTATTTATAACCGTATGGAAAAATTTCGAAACGAGTTGTTAGCGAATTTTTTCGTTTGCATTCTCGGTGAAACGTGTTGTTAGCGAAACTTTTATTTACATTCGCGAGGAACGGGGATATATTTTTTCTCGTAAATTCCATAGACGAAACGTTTAATTTATCGTCGAGTGTACAGGACGTGTGACGGGTGGACATTGGCGCGTTTGAAATGCAGGTCGAAGAAGAAAGTTCGCGTTTGAGTGGTTCGTGGATTTTGCGGATAAATAAATAAAATAAAAAAATACTATAGTTCAGATAGTCGAGTTCCTCTCAAAATTTAACGCTCGAATGATCTTTGTGTATACTCTCGTTTATATATATATATATATGTATATATAAATAAATTAGAGAGGCAGAACGTGCTTCATCCGATCCGCTCTGGTTCGAAACTCAACGGCTCTATCGAACGAGAAGAGAGTGTTCTTGAACTTCAAACTAGGAAGCCTAACGAGCCGATTGGCAGGAGAGAAGCAAGATCGCTTTTACCAGAGATTTTTTTCCTTTTATTCGTGCGGTTGTAAATATCACTCTGCAAAACGTGCTTATCCTCGCCTTATACACGCGCTCGGAATGTGCTATATACCGTAACATCATCTCTGCCACAAAACCACTGGATGAATTCTTGCGCTTTCACGATATTTTCCTACTGTAATCCGAATCGATGGGAATTTCATCGGGAAAAAGAAAACATCTTGGAAAAACAATGGTTGTTTTCACGATGGTTTATACGATTTTAAAAGTCAATGCTCGATCGCGCTGGCCATACAGGAGAAAATCACCTCTCGAACTCGTTCGCAATTGTTCGGTGAAAGTTTCGCGGTTATGGGCCTTCGGGTGGAGGGGGGGTCCTCTCTTGAGAATCGGGAGGATTCTGTCGCGAGAGAGAGTATACATTCGGAGAGATGCGTTCCGTTTAAAAGCAAAGATTTCCGTTTCGAGATTATCGGACTGTTTAAAATTTTGACGATGTAGATAATATTCAAAATAAAGTCGCGCATTATATCATTATATCAATTCATCATTATTTTCTTTATTTTACTTTTACATTTCAATGAAACAAACAAATTTCATTCAATAATCGACCGTACTTCGGAAAGTATGAAAATTTAGCGAAAAAAATAAAAATTAATAAAGGGTACTTGAAAAGTTTTTTTTTTAATAAAATATTGAAAAACTTGATTTTTCGATTCTTGATTGTTAAAAAATTGCGAAGGTTGGATTCGAAGTTGACTTTAAGTGCAAACGAAACATAAAACAGCCACATCTGACTTTGGAATGAAAATTCTTAAGTTTCTTACAATTGTTTTTTCGTCGTAATTTTCTTCCAGAAATTTCATTCGAATGAAAAGCGATTTAAAAAAAAAATACATTTCTCACCGATTAATGGCGAATTTGGCAATAATCATGTAAAAGACTGATTATTCAAAATTGTTCGCAAATCAGTCAATAAAGTTCAATTGTTACGCGTTTTCCCATCAATTATTTACAATTATGTCGCAAAATCATTCATAATGATTTTCCATTCGAAACAAACCAATGCCCCGTTTCCAAATTATTAAAACTGAACAAAACAATCATTAAGGTAGTAGTCTGGTAACTTAAGCCGATTTTCATGTCTTTTTTGGAGGGCGTTTTTTTGTAGGAAAATAAAAATGAATCGTTTTGGATATTTAGGATGTTTTTATTTACATATTAAAGAGACAAAAAAAAATTTTTTGAAAAAATTTAATAGTTTATTATTATTATTATTATTATATATTATTTGGAAAAAAAAGTTTTTTTTTCCAAAGTCCGCCATTTTGTTATTTATCCATGAAATGTAACTTCAGTAGTTCCGACCAGAATGACATGTCTATAGATTAAGAATTATCAAGAATTTTTTATTTCAGATAACATCAAGAGCCAAAATCACCGGGGCCACCCACGCGCTTTTTTTTTCGAAGTGCCAACTTCGATCAATAATAATAATAATAATAAACTATTAAATTTTTTCAAAAAAATTTTCTTTTGTATCTTTAATATGTAAATAAAAACATCTTAAATATCCAAAACGATTCATTTCTATTTTCCTACAAAAAAACGCCCTCCAAAAAAGACATGAAAATCGGCTTAAGTTACCAGACTACTACCTTAATGTGTTACTTTGTCCTGCTTTACGTCACGAAAGATTTTTCAAAATACATTTTGGTACGCCAAAAAATTTTTTAATTCGAATTAAAAACAAACAAAAAAACTTACTTTTTCGCTTTTTGTGAGAAATTCCCACATCGGTATTGCCGATCCGGTGGTCCTGACAGCGAGACAGCAAACCAGAACGATCATGACTGCCGTAAAATTTCTCATAGATCCAGATTGGCGTGTCGTCTTCATTTTTGCTTTTTTTTTTTTTTTTCGTTTCAAATTTTACTTTAAAAAAAAAAAAGTGTTTTTACGAAAATCACAAAATAATCTCGCACACTCTCGTCGGTCTCACTGATTCAACCGACAATTGCACTGTAGCTTGTCTTTGTCTTTGTCTTTTTCAACGAATATTGTTCTCTCAATGTTCTCTCGTCGATATACGTTTTATGTCTTCACGAATTCTGACTGTAGCGTGGCACTATTGACGGTTTTCTTTTTTCTTTCGGTTTTTGATTAGAAACCTGAAGTAAAAGGAAACGTTAAATTTTCACGAACAGAGCTTTTGCTACGAGCGTTCGAGGCAAACTGACGGCAGCGTGGTGTGGTCGGTTCGGTTTTATCTTCGCCGGCTTGATACGCGGAATGGCCCACGTTTGCCGGGGGGGATCCTCATTTCGATGTTCTCCCCTCTTCTCGTCTCTTTTTTTCTTCTCTTTTTCTCCTGATCGAAGTACGCACACGCCGGTCGTGCTCGATCCGACCGATCTGAGCTCTATGACGTACTGTTTACCGGCGAGTAGACTCATCAAAGTCCCAATCTTTCTCTCTCTCTCTCTCTCTCTCTCTCGCTCCTCTCACTTCTCTCTCTTTCGCTCTCGCACGCTCGTATATGTACATATCTATTCCTCGAAGGCTTACGTATAGAGAAGGTGCGTAAAAAGAATTCTCATTCGGAACGAATAGATGATTCCGGGACTAACCCAAGTCCGATAGAAGTTTTTTTTGGTCTCAATAATGAGATGTAAAATTTTCCGTTCTATCACTTTTGTCTCCGTTAATAAACTCCGAGGGTCCTGGGATAACCGAAAAATGGATCCATTTTTTCGATCTTTGTCGTCGCACCCGTCTATATTATCGATAAAAAAAAAGAACAAATGTACAAAAAAAGGTTCAAGTTGAAACCTTTGTACAAAAAAAAGATTCAAATTGCGTCGTCGAAATTTTATTGATTTTTAAATTTAATTTAAAAAACAGGCCCGCTGTTTTAAAAAAAAAAAAAACACATTATTTATAGTTTACGGTACATTCTATTTTATTACAAGTATTCTATTTTATTCCTTCAGAAGCCACCACCTTTTGCCATCTTTCACGCAACAAATGGATTTCACGCCAATAGAAATAAAAAATTGTCCTGGACGTTCGTTGTCTTTAAGGCCAAAATTGTCACTTTTGAATCGTCTAAACCAATCACTGCGCGTTGTTTCAGATAGAGCATGCTCACCATAAGCTTCTTGAAGCATGCGATGACTTTCAGCAGCACTTTTTCTTAAGGTAGTAGTCTGGCAACTTAAGCCGATTTTCATGTCTTTTTTGGAGGGCGTTTTTTTGTAGGAAAATAATAATGAATCGTTTTGGATATTTAGGATATTTTTATTTACATATTAAAGATACAAAAAAAAATTTTTTTGAAAAAATTTAATAGTTTATTATTATTATTATTATTGATCGAAGTTGTCACCTCGGAAAAAAAGCGCGTGGGTGGCCCCGGTGATTTTGCGTCTTGATGTTATCTGAAATGAAAAGTTCTTGATAATTCTTAATCTATACACGTGTCATTCTGGTCGGAACTACTGAAGTTAAATTTCATGGATAAATAACAAAATGGCGGACTTTGGAAAAAAAGTTCTTTATTTTAGCAAAGAAGGGGTTGTAAAATAAATAGTTAGGGGTGAAAAAATTTCTCGGTAGTTCCGACGAGAACTATAAGTGTGTAGAGTAGCCTGTTAAAATTTGAAAGCAATCGGTTCGGTAGAAAAAAAGTTAGAACCCGGGCTGCCAACTTCGAGGTGCCAACTTCGATCAATAATAATAATAATAATAATAAACTATTAAATTTTTTCAAACAAATTTTTTTTTGTATCTTTAATATGTAAATAAAAACATCCTAAATATCCAAAACGATTCATTTTTATTTTCCTACAAAAAAACGCCCTCCAAAAAAGACATGAAAATTGGCTTAAGTTACCAGACTAGTGCCTTAAAGCCCAATACATAATTCTCAAAACCCGCTCTGCGAGAAACTATTTTTCTCGATATTGGCTTCCTCGTGGAGGAAGCTTTGAGCATTGTGTACAATTTCAAGGTAGCAATTTGCCAGTTTCAACCTGCAGCCTTTTCCCTTCTTCTATTGGCAATAACAGATTTTTCGAAAAGATTAACATTTCTGATGTAGGAAATACAACCGATACTCGGTCAAAACAATGTCTGTATCGACTTTATTACGAGTAAAATTATTCAGCCCGATCAACGCTCAAAGAAGCTACGTGAATTCGTTTCTAAAATGGATCTTCATGCGCAAGAGCTATACGAGAGATCGTTAAACCATACGGCTAATAATTTCATCAATATATGTACATAACGATCGGTCTCGGCCGATCTAATCGTTTTTGACCATGAAAACGCATATAAACGCGTAATACACACGGGAATTCTTCTATTTCTTATATGTATATAGTGATTAGTGTTGTTACCTTTGCCCTTTTCTCTACCCCCCCGCCGGCGTACATCTAATCATTTCCTCTTTTACACTCAGTGTCATATATTTATTTATTTGTAAATCATTTAATGATAAAACCTTAGTCCGTGCGTCCTCGATTATAATGAAAAGGTCATGCATCTCGATACACCCTTTTTATCTTCATACCATCAAAACGATATAATTGAAACTTTGCTTCCTCATAGAGGAAGCTTAGTTGCCGTAAAAAAAAAAAAATACAATTTTCAATGCTAATGTTTTTAATTTGTGCCAAAATGTTGAAAAATCACATTGAGAAGAAAAAAATGTGTCCGTGTGCGTGATAATAAAAATTCAACTTGCTACATCTCGTGAACCGACTCGACCGATTTCGTCAAAACTTTGCACGGTTTTCGGGAATCGAACCTTCATTATTTACTGGATTTTTCATTGAAATTACTTGAGCGTTAGAGATTTTACCGGATGTTCAAATTTTCTAAAAATGTTTAAAAAAATTTTACATCAAATGTGTTAGGGGTCCGGGATGTTTGATACTGAATTTCGTGGGAATCGCTTGAGGGGTTCGGATTTTATAAAATTTTGAATTTATTGAACAAATGTTCGTTAACGATTTTACTCGAGTCAATGTCGAGCAATCAGTGTGACGATTTTTTTTGAGGGGATTCGGTGCTGGTCGTGGTACGAAAAGACGGATTTATTATAAGAGTAAGGCACAGTATTTATTCATAACAAATTACAAAATTAATTAGTACAAATTAGTTGGCGCGGTGAATGAATTTGTGAATTGAACAGAGAGTCAGTTGAGTTGTTGTCGCGGCGCTTGTTCGTTAGGAACTGCCTTCGTTAACAAGAGAATTCCTGACGGTCTGCTTGTTGATGGAGAGAAAATATCGGTGAGAGGGTAGGAAAGTTTTTACGAGAAACAAAGGTTTAGAAAATGCAAGAGTGCGTGTGGGCCCTTTTGGCCACCAGATGAGACTTCCCGTAAAACAGCCTCGTCTCGGGAGAGACTCGACTGGGACCCTAATACGCACTCCGAGTTTTATGACAGGGAAAACTGAGAGACGGTTGTTCTATTTTGTAGACGAAGGAATGAAAGGAGTCAAAGAAATAAACGCGTGAGAAAGAATCAAGTCCTTACAAAGAAATCACTGTTGAGAAGAAAATGCATATTGAAAATGAAATAAAATGAAATAAAATGAAATAAAATGAAATAAAATGAAATAAAATGAAATAAAATAAATGCTTGTTTATATGCGACCAGAGAGTGGTGGCGACGCCGTCACCACATTTTCACAAATAAATTCACGTTACAGAATGCTTAAGACGAAATTCCATGAAAATTGGCAAAATGGTTAAGATCGGTACATTTTAGAATTAGTTGAAAAATTGTTCCGACATTCAGATTGAAGCAAAACATATTATCCAACATCACTAAAGGTGACAGGGAGAGACGGTTGTTCTATTTTGTAGACGAAGGAATGAAAGGAGTCAAAGAAATAAACGCGTGTGAAAGAATCAAGTCCTTACAAAGAAATGACTGTTGAGAAGAAAATGCATATTGAAAATGAAATAAAATGAAATAAAATAAATGCGTGTTTATATGCGACCAGAGAGTGGTGGCGACGCCGTCACCACATTTTCACATATAAATTGACGTTACAGAATGTTTAAGACGAAATTCCATGAAAATTGGCAAAATGGTTAAGATCGGTACATTTTAGAATTAGTTGAAAAATTGTTCCGACATTCAGATTGAAGCAAAACATATTATCCAACATCACTAAAGAGGGCAGAAATATCGCTTCCTTCTCCTTTTCGAAGATTCACTTATAGCTTCCGCCATGACGAAGCCAAAGTGAATAAGGCCAGCTGTTCACAGAGGGTTATTTGTAAATCTTCGAAAATGAATTGGGAAGCCATATATGCAAGTTTTGATTTACACCATTTGTTGCATTTAATACTTCAGCTTTTTTTTACTTTTATACTTCGTCGTCGAGATGTTGCCGCTCATTCGCGATCCCTTGTTTCGTCCTTCGGCCGAAGAAATCTCGAGAAATAAATATTATCTCACGGCTGACTCACGCTTTGATCGTAAAATTCTGTTAATAGTTGTAGTTTTCCGTTTTTTCAATTATCATCATTCACGCGTATCTCGGGGATTGTCACATTTTCTTCGTAGTCCTTGCGCTAATACAGTGTCCTTAAACTCAATTTTCCCGCTAAAGAACGTACATTCCAGTTTATAAATAGAAAAAGAAAAATAATTCACGAAGGCATGACGTTGTAGTCCTGTATGGTTTCGTGTTGAATATTGAGGCATAATTTGGCCAATTGCGAGATTGTTCCCGTTCAATTCCCGTCAGATATATAATTTCGCACTAAATGCGTCCATCTCGTTCGGGACCCGTCCTTGACCGTTGAGTGCGATGACTTGAACGGTACATTCCGTACGGCACGTTGCCCTTGCTATCCAGGAAAGTAGTGCAGTGAAAGATTTTTTTTAAAAAGTTGCAACATGAAACTTGCTAATTGCTTCCTCGTAATTTCACACAATGCACAGTTTCCTCCACGAGAAATTATGCAATATCTTTGTCAATTTTGGTTTCCTCGTAGAGGAAGCTTGGAGCATTGCGTGAAATTTCGTGAAAACAATTTGCGAGTTTCAATTTGCAGTTTTTTTCCTCACATATACTTGTGAATTTTAGATTTTTCGAAATGTTTAAAATCACGTGAAATCGGAATCGTCGTTAAGTCTCGCTAAATTCAATATTAATCATCGCTTACTCATAATCATAGTTATATTCTATTTACTTATAAAGTTTTGCCGCTATCTCGCAAAATCTGTCAAAACAATCAAAACAATCAAAACAATGTTAGAACAATCGCGGATTTTTGGAGAAAAAAAAACATCAAAATTCTATAAAATCCTCACCGATTATCGCTAAATACAGTATCGACCGTTCTTCAATGATACTAAATGAATTAAAAAAAAAATGTAGTTCGATATCTCAAATTTTTCGGAAGTTAGAGGGATCACTAGTATTCGATAGGAAATTTTCCGCTGATTACGAATAACACCGATTTTAGTCGAAATCTCAATATTTCAATGAGAAAAAGGCGAAAAACGGAAAAAATCACTTTTTGGACGATTTTTAATGAAATTTCGAGTTTCTCAAAGAAATAGCTATTGAATTAGTAATCAGCGAGTCAAAATACATCGATATAGCGTCCTAAAAGAAAATTTGAAAATTCAAAATTTTTTTGCATTTCGGCGAAAAAGAAGTGGCTTCACTAAAATCGCTGTAACGTTGCTTCCCGATGGAGTTGGAGCCCCACTCTGTGCTCATTCTTTTCGTGATCGAAAATCCTTTAAAATGGCGCTTGAATCATTGTGCTATCATTATTTTTCGATTTTTCACAGATTTTTAAAGTCGGACCATTGATTTTTGCGAATTTTTCCATACATACCCCTTCTCATTTTGTTCGCCGATTTTCAACCTGCTCTCACGGCTACAATAATTGAGATATCGGGATGATCCAAAATGCATTCTCTAAGTCTATTCGAGACGTTTTGAAAATGCTCGTTAAAACCGAAAATCGATTAAACGGGAGCCAGGTTAGGACCATTTGAAATTTCGAGATTTTCACGTTTCCGAAAAGGTGGGCAAAAAATTACAAAAAAATGTTTTTCTCATTTTTCAATGTTTCGATACCCTATTCGATCGAAAATTTTCCGTTGATTACGAATAACACCGAGTTTTAGTCGAAATCTCAAAATATCAATGTGAAAAAGGCGAAAAACGAAAAAAATCACTTTTTGGACGATTTTCAATGAAATTTCGAGTTTCTCAAGGAAACGGGTACTGAATTAGTAATCAGCGAGTCAAAATACATCGATATAGCGTGCTAAACGAAAATTAAAAAATTCAAAATTTTTTTGCATTTCGTCTAACAAGAAGTGGCTTCACTAAAATCGCTGTAACGTTGCTTCCCGATGGAGTTGGAACCCCAATCTATGCTCATTCTTTTCGTGATCGAAAACCCTTTAAAATGGCGCTTGAATCATTGTGCTATCATTATTTTTCGATTTTTCACAGATTTTTAAAGTCGGACCATCGATTTTTGCGAATTTCTCCATACATACCCCTTCTCATTTTGTTCGCCGATTTTCAACCTGCTCTCACGGCTACAATAATTGAGATATCGGGATGATCCAAAATGCATTCTCTAAGTCTACTCGAGACGTTTTGAAAACGCTCGTCAAAACCCAAAATCGATGAAACGGGAGCCAAGTTATGACCGTTTGAAATTTCGAGATTTTTAGGTTTCCGAAAAGGTGGGCCAAAAATTACAAAAAAATTGTTTTCTTTTTTTTCTATGTTTCGATACCCTATTCGATCGGAAATTTTCCGCTGATTACGAGTAACACCGAGTTTTTGTCGAAAACTCAAAAAATCAACGGGAAAAACCCGAAAATCGAAGAAAATCATTTTTTGGACGATGATCGGCTGATTACCCGAGTAAGACGAACTTCATGATACTGTGAACATTTGTGGTACTACAAACGTTACTAATTCCCCTTACTAATGATAATTACGGGAATTCAGCTGGATCCCCACTACAATTTCTACACAGGCTGTTGCCAAAATTTTACGCGCTTCATAAGCAACCAGAAATGGAGAATTTTTTAAATAACATATTTGCATATCTCTGGAGGGCTATTAAGGCGTTATACGCAGTCAGGAGACCGAAAAAAGGCGATTTTTCTAGAATTTTTCCTGAAAAGACATTTTAATTTATTAATGTAAAAATTTATATACGTATTGTAGTAAGTTTTAACTTTATTTTCATATTTTTTATTTGTAAAAATAATGATTTTAAACGTTGTTATAGCCGATTTCCGGGAGCTCCTCTGGACGTGTCAATTTTTAATGAATTTTCTACCGTATTTTATTTCTTTTAAGGGCGCACATACCGCTGCGCGCGCTGAAAACCGAGTAAATTTGAAAAATTATTATAAAAGTTGTACAGTGAAAAAAAAATTAAATAGTTGATTTCACATTTTTTATTAACTTTTCAACTATAAGAAAGGAAATTGAAAAAATTTTCTTTTTTATTATTAACATTATTTTTCACGAGCATAAATGGACTACCAATGAAAACCATGGCGCCTCCTTGTCGACATCATAACTTCACCAAAAATTATCCAATCTGCAAAAATAAAAAAGAATCTAGTAAAATAATGTGGTAGTAATAGTCTGACGGAGGGAAATTTTTCTTTTTTTTTTTTTTTTTCAAAAATAACGAAATTACAGTATTTCAAACTTTAGTAAGCAGTTAAAAAAGAACCATTGGTGTTTAATAATTTAGTTTTTTTAATAATTAATTAATTAATACCGGTTTTCGTCAAATTCAATTCCAAATGTTCTTTAATGATAATCTATCTGAATAAACAAAATTAGACTGATATCTCAACATTTGCGGAAGTTAGAGCTCGTAAACATTTTACGAAAAATTCAAAAAGCCATAAAAATCTGAGCCGCTCCATGGATTTTTGAAAAAATTATAGTAAATAAAGGGGACACACTGCTTTACTTGTGTGCAAAATTGCGGAGCTGTAGCTAAAAATATTCTCGACACACACAGGCACACACATCCGAACATTTTTTGTAATTGTGATTTTCCGACGACCTTTTGACACATTTTGAACCGACTGGCATTGAATTTTTGTTTTCACCTGCACGAAACATTCTCCATGAGGAAACAAAATATTTTGTTGCATCGACCACATGCAGGATTTTTGAAATGTTAATGTTGGTAGGTCGAAATCTTTGGTTATCTCAAAGAGGAAGTTCATTTTCGCGGACATTTTTTGTCTTTCGCGATGCACAAAAATGTTGATTGTTTTCGTTGAACCAATTCGGATATTGAGATTTTGTTGAATTGTCGAATTTATAGTGAATGTACAAATTTTTTATTAGTAAGGATTTTATATCTCGTGTATCAAAAGCTGTGGCTAAAGTAATCAGAAAAAGTTTATACGCCATCTAAATACTTGGTCGAACCGCTCTGATCGTAAATTTGTCGATAAAAAAAAAAAAAAAACATCTTTCTGCAGCACGTGCTGCGAAAAATTTGTTGTCCAATGATCCAGTTATATCGACATTTATCTCCAAGCAATGTCCTTCGTTTGCATTCGTCACGTAGAAGTGAGAGAAAAAAACGCATTTCGGATTATTCCATCGAGCTCGTTGTCCTTTGTGAGAATTTACGACCCACCTCAATTGCACATTGAATATTTCGACAAAAATTTAAAATAAATAAATAATAACTCTCCGAACATCGAACGGTTCGGACACGAGTTTTTTTTTTTCTTTCTCATTTTCATTTCCTGATCGTCTGCCCGCGATGGAAGGTCGTCGTGTTCCGTACATAATGCGACGTCCTCACGCGATACTTTGGCCGCATCAGCTATGCGGAGGGCCATTATCGGGTCCTTGATACGCGTGTGACGCCGCTATTATATACGTATATCTCTCGCGACGACGCTTTACACCTATCAGAGGTCTCCGAGACCTTTATTTTTCACAACGCATTAACGTCTCGGGTCTTATGTTTCTAATATACGCAGGTTAACGCTGTAATCCAGAATTTCGTTACACAAAAAAAAAAACATATCCGTTTACACAATAAATTGATTAGGGACACGGTGGAGTCAAAGTGATTCGCGCTTTATGTCAATAACATGCTTTAAAACAAGAACGAAAAAAAATGGAAAAAATAACGGTCGCGAGTGAAGTATATGTAAGTAACATGTGTTAAAGGGAAAATTACCTGATTGTTAATCGGCAGAATTCTAAAATATAATTATAATAAAATAAATATATATAAAATATATTTATTTTATTTATTTGTATACTGTTGTTTTCACTGTCGTCATCGGTAGCCCTGAAATCGTCCAGTTACGCTTCACGAAAACACAAAATAATGGAAACAGCATACAAACACACACGCACATACACATACACAGAAAACTGGGTACGTTAACCGGCCACATTTTTAAAAACAGTCATCGAATTTTGTATAACCGCTTCGAGCGTTTCGGTAGTCTGTCAAAAAAACTCCAGATGGTAATCGATCCGATATCGCAGAGTATCTGCATTTCTACACTAACTGAAAGAACCGTTCGAAATTCTGAGAATTAACCTTTCGATACGAACGATTGAGATGAGGAAATCCATCCATCCAAAAATCCATTGCAATCGATCAAAGCTGGAGAAAAATGAAAAATTTGTACAAAAATGAAAGATAAATTGCGTCATCGTTAACATTTTGTGCGTGAAAAAGTGTTGTGTGAAATAATCGAGTAATGATTTCAGTAAAATTAAAACCGATCGTTTTTCGTACGAAAACGAAGTGTTTTGTCGAATTAAAAATACTACGAATATTTTTTACCGAAAATCCAATAAAAACTTACTAAAATCTAGAGTCAAAATTTGCCATTAAATGATTTTTTTAAGACGATGAACAAATGTGTTTATTTATTGTTCCAGAGATTTGTCCAGAAAGTCATAATTATTTAAAATTGACTTTTTCAACGACCCAGATTTCTCGGTCCGCGATCGTTGCAGTGTATATTATTACAATCTTTACGAAGAATCTCCTATCTTCCGCCTAACTTGCATCCTGTGTGTCTCTCACTTCTTAATGCATTTCGCGGTTTTGCCATGTCATCCGATCTTGTTACCCATGCCACGTAGTTTGCACACAATGTTTGGCAAACAATTGACTGGTCACGTTCGCGTTTCTTCATTGTTTGATATTTTTTTTATCAATCTTTTTTTTTCCTTTCGCCCGAGTGCCATAACACTAGTCGTAATGATATACGGTCGTACTTTCAGGGACGCAAAAGCTAGAATGTTCCAAACGATATTATCACAACGGTGTAAAATGAGAATTGAGCGGTTGCAGTTATTAGAAGCAGTCCAGTCAATGACTCACGATGTAAATAAGATTATAAATAATACATCGAAAAGATTTTATCCGAAAGTTAGGCAACTCGTCAGTTCATTCGACATCATCATCGGGTAGAATGACGTCAGAATTGATTATTGTGCGCGCATTATACGAGGTCTGTTCAAAAAGTATCGCGAATTTTGAATTTCCGCGGGCTACTTATATTCGATTTTCGATTTTTTTGTGGCGTTAGGTTGGTACTCATGTCCCTCACTTATGCTGAAAAAATCGGCCATTTTGAATGTTTAGTTAATTGTTGACAGCTGTTTTGGTTAGATGTGTTTTTGCTTGTCTTCGATTTTTGCCTATTCCAAAAAATGGATCAAAGAATCTGTATCAAATTTTGTGTGAAAAACAAAATTAAGTGCGCGGACGCATTCCGAATGTTGACTGTGGCATATGGCGAAGCTACCTTGGACCAAAGCAACGTTTATCGGTGGTACAAAATGTTCTCAGAAGAGGGCCGAGAAGATGCTAACAACGAAATGTGTTTCCGACGCCCGAGCACATCAACAACAGAGGAAAACATTGATGAAATGAAGAAAATAATATTGGCCAATCGTGGAATTACTGTTAGAGAAGTTGCTGAGGAAATAAACATATCGATTGGCTCGTGCTATTCGATTTTTACCAATGATTTGGGTATGAGACGGGTCGCCGCGAAATTCGTGCCAAAATTGCTTAATTTCGAACAAAAACAGTGTCCCGTTGCTGAGGAGCTGTTGGACTCGGTCTGCGACGACCCAAATTTACTCCAGAGAGTCCTAACTGGTGACGAATCATGGGTTTATGGTTATGACGTGGAAACCAAAGCTCAATCATCGCGATGGAAGCTGCTTTTTTGGAATAGGCAAAAATCGAAGACAAGCCAAAACACGTCTAACCAAAACAGCTGTCAATAATTAACTAAACATTCAAAATGGCCGATTTTTTCAGCATAAGTGAGGGACACGAGTACCAACCTAACGCCACAAAAAAAAATCGAAAATCGAATATACGTAGCCCGCGGAAATTCAAAATTCGCGATACTTTTTGAAAAGACCTCGTAATATCTTTTGATGGGAACCAACAGCCGTGGACGCACGAGCAGTGCACGATCAGTGCGTCCATTGCGACCAGAAAAGACTAGAAACCAGACGAGAAAATGTTGAAAGCCAAAAAATAAATATACGTTTTCAGCTAAAAACGATGAGGTCTAAAACAAAAATGGATATCATTATTATTGTATAGCGTGATTCCGTAAAATTCGAACTTTACGATATAGACGAATAAAAAGTCTGACTAACGAGCATTTATTTGTCCTTGTATTGGCAAAATTAACAGAATGGCATTTAGTCGAAAAACCCAAATAGTAATCGTGGAAAAAATTTTTGGTTTATTTCGTTAATATTCCACTGATTTTCCTTTCTCAATTTTCAGTTTACAGACAATTTTTGTGAGTTTTTGAACTTCTACCTGGCGAATTAGAGGCTGCAATGCCCAAATACATAGTACATCGCTTCTGGCGCGGTTAACTCGCGTATTTGGTACATGTTCCTTCAATGTTACCCAAATTTCAATGATCCCCATTATACGGACGCTGTTGGAGTTTCAAATCATCTTTCATATGCTCTTCAGGGGAGGCTAATGACCGCAGACGATTCCACTAATTTGTTTTCTATTCGAATAAGCCATCTCCGAGAAAAATGCGTTAGAAATTTGTTGAGGTTATGTTGACCTTTGGCGTTCTCTCGTTTCGTCAAAATAAGTTCGAAATTAGTTTATTCTTTGGAAAATCAGTATTAGCGGTAAGAGTAAGCCCAACACTTTCGAACCTTTCAACATTTTTTTTATCGGGAATAGATTAGTTAATAGATAGGTTAATGATAGAATTCTATCGGTACATGCTCTAGTTAATTTTTTTCGCATTTTTGGAGTAACAAATAGTGCCGTCTCGATACCATCTGTACATAGATTGGCAAAGTGTCATTGAATTCCACACACGTATTTCCTCAATGATCGATTTCGTTCCATTTAGCGTGGATTCGGCTTTCGTCTCGGATTAATCTTGTCTAAAGGTCAAACTTATTTTATTTAAATAAAATTACGAAATAAAATCGATTTTTCCCGATGTCTAGATGGCAGGCCAATTAATTTTATTTTACTTTAATGTATTTCGTTACATTCGAAATTCGGATAATTAAAATTAGTGAAGACGGGCATCGGTGGAGTTTCGGGACAAGTACATATCTCGCACGGCCCTCGTCATTTTGCTCGCTCATAGAGGTAGCTTTTGCGATGGTGAAAGAAGAACCGTGATTTGACATGGCAATGTAACAAATGATGGTAGCACCAATTGTCTATTTTTCGTTTTTGGGACTTTTATTTATTTTTATAGGCGACAATTGAACAAACAAAATTATTGGCTACAGGCCTCGACACCTTGAATTTATTCCGAAGTCTATCGTTAAAACGGTATGGTTTGATAATAATAAGGGATAACAAATTTTTATACAATATGATACGACGTACGTTCGGTACAGTACCAACACCTACTATATCATTACTTAGCATAGGCGTTGAAGATCGTTTTGTGAAACGGAGTATGATAACGACTTGAAATATGCTTGTCCATTTTTTTTTGCTGACGGCAATTTTTGTCGTTATTGAATTTTCTCCAGTACTTCGTCCGTATTGTTGTTGAAATGAACGTTCTATTAAGGTAATGAGAAGAATAGATAATTGAAAAAATCCATTCGGTTATCTTAGATTAAGAGCATTAAGAGCACGGGTTTCACCGTAAAAAAAACACTTTTTTTGCGATTTTTTTTCTCAAATATGGATTCAGCAATTTTATTCGAACCTTTTGTACATTATTGAGCATACTTTTGACACAATGTTGTGTAATTTTTTCATGCAGAAATATTGAAGCATAAGCCCGTAACAGAGCTTCCCCCAGAACGTCTTGGAAAAAAAACAATTTGCGGTGTTCACTATAACTCGGCCGGAAATTATCTGAAAATGAAAAATCATGAAAATTTAGTCAAATTATAATCAAATCTTCCCCCCAACGTTCTCTGATAATTTTTTTTTTAATTAAAAAATTTTTGGCGGCCATCTAAAGTGTGAACTGTTATTTTCCACGAAAAATTCCGCCATTCTGTGGGTGGGAAACACCCTTAATGTAAAAAAAAAAAATTCAACTAAACGTTGGGGGGAGGATTTTATATGTAGAAAATGTGTACAAAGTTTGAAATGAATCGGTCAAGTAGTTTTTAAATGGCAGTGAACACGGACTTTGAAAAAGTAGTTTTGAGAAAAACGCGTCTAAAGTTTATGAAGTAAAAAAGTGAAGAAAACATTTTTTTTTTTCCAACTTACACAGAATCATCGATTCCAGCTCGTTTCTTCTTTTAAAATATTGTAGTGTATAGTATACACTATATACTATATACACAATAGCAATGAATAAACTGTATACCTGTTCGACAGCTGCACTGCTAGCCCGACCGCCCGCAGCTGTTAGAGGTATAGCGTTAAAGGCCAGGAGATTAATAAGACAATAACTTCAAGAATATTGCTTAGATCGGTTTAAAATTTTAAGGAAATATTCTTGAAATGTTAAACAATAAGATAAGACAAAAAAAAAAATCGATTTTTCGAAAGTGAAAACCCTTACCCCGCCCTTAACACATTGACATTGAAAACTCGAAAATAAATAAAAATTTCCACAAAAACAAAGCTTCCTCAATGAGGAAGCAGTAGGATTCTATAAATTCAATTCTATAAAACCTCGATCGATAACTGTTATTTATCGCTGTAGCACGTCCGATCGTTCAGTTCTCGTTCAATTCAGCATCTTGTATTTATAAACGTTCTTTTTTTTTCCTTGCGAGATAGGAGAAAAAAAGCTTGTTCGGACGTAATATCATCGCACATGGAGATGTTTCGTTCGAGCAATTTTTCACCGTCATTGAGTATCATGCGAGTAGCGCTTTAATAGCGGAACGGAGATAGGCTCGAGAATAAATTTGACGATCCCGGACATTGTTACAAAACGATACAGAAAAGGCCGCGTAGTCAGTTTGCGGGCAGATGGGATTTGAGTATTACTCACCGCTCATTTAATTTCGGAAGTACCCGTCGCTCCGTTCGAGTGAATTTTTTTTTTTTCACACACGCTCCAATCAATAATTGCTTTATATTTACGTCAGGAATGACATAAGAAAAATGACAAAAAATCTTGGCGGTAACCAAAGTGGACAAATCTAATTAATGATTGATAATCTGCCAGGACCGAGAGTTTTTTTTACTCGTTGTATACAATGATGAATCCTTTGTCGAAGATGGGCGCGTATTGAACGACGATAAAAGAGAAAAAATTGAATAAAAAAGCAGTAAACAATGGATCATTAGTAACGTGACAGACTCTTACGAGCGATTCAAAGTCTTCTCGTGTGTTTTATTTTTATTACTTTATATCATAGATATGTGTATGTCGGATACACGAGTCCCGAAAGGAGGGTCTCGTGTGTGATGGATCAATTGACACGCTCAGGTATTTGGGAAAAGCCGGGAGTCAAATTTTATTAATTTTTTCATTTTTTTCTTTACTCGTCCCATCTATCGTTAATCCGTACGCGTAGGAGTTACAATATAAAAACATAATGTAAATAAAATGCGAATATTTCACTTTTCGATCTTCTCGAGATGTGATGTATTTTGGAACCAGGTAGAAGGAAAAAGGAGAGACACTAGTGTGTAAAAGAACGCAACGGGGGATTCCCGCGAAAAAGCGTGGGCTCGAGGAATTTACCAGTTTCTCGCGTGCGATTTTTAATTACATTCCGATCTCCGGTGATTGTTTCTGCCGCGATATTTAAGCACGTTATATATTGAATTTATACGATATCTGATAATCGACAAACGTGACCGCGTTTTTCGTTGTCCGATCACGAGCTTTGAAAGGTCATCCACAATATAAGTGGACGTACGATCGATTAATGATAAGTATTCTAGCACGTTTGAGAAATTCCAAAAAGGCTTATGGCGATGAAAATATTCCCTTATTATTAATTCTCATTTTACGTAATCATAGTTTTTTATAGTATTACGAAAAGTGCCAAACAACTAATTTTAACGTTTAAATTTGTACAAATGAGGAAAAAAATTGTTGCAAAGAATTTTAGCGTTCCAACGTTTAGAGTCGACAAAAATTCGTTAATTTTTACGAAATCTTAGTTGTGTGTATTCCGCCAAATACAATTATATTCAGAGTTTGTTAACTAAATACACCAAACTAATAGTAACATTTTTTTTAAATTATTAAACTTAAAATAAAGTATATTACCGATTAGTTTCATAAGTGGGTGAATATTTTCGGCCAGTAGTGTCCAAATATTAGTAAAAAAAATGTAACAGAAATTTTAATTCTCATTTTATCAACGAGATATATAAAATTCGCTCAAAACAATCTCACGGTACATTCGAACTTGCGGTTAGTAATGCCCCCTCCTCCAGGGTTGTGATTCTGATTCCGAACTCCGAAAATATAAAAATTCTCGGTACCTCAAATTCGTATCCGCGTATATTTAAGGAGCGCGCGTTGGAATTATGACAAATTTTTAATTCATTGGAATAACCAGTTACGCACGGGTGAATCACGAGAGAACAAAACATTTTCGGATTCACTCTGATGTTAAAATATTCCAACGTACGTACAACTACGTACAAATTATATTTCACGTCAATTCAATCTACAATTTCGAACTCACGCTTTCGAATTTTTCCCACCCTCTAATCATTGTGCTTTCTCCTAGAAGAAACTTCGTTTTCGTGATTTAATTTTTTTTTTCATCTTTTTGAATGTTTCCAAAAATGTCTGCTCAGAGTGTAACTCGTACTTTCCGAACAATCAGACTAAAACTTTCTATACAAATAGACTGTCACGAAATACCGTTCGCTGTTGAGTTCGGATAAACTCGATCAAGACAGTCGACGAAATTTATGGAATGTTGAATATTTCGAAAAATCGCTATAGGCGTTGAGGACTTGACTTTTGAAATGATTGGTCAATCGGGTCGACACTTCCCACATCAATTGGATGCCATGATATATGGTATTGAATTGACGGAAAATCGATTAAAAAACATTCTGATTTTGGGATATTTTTAATTTTTCGAAAAATGCATTCAATGAAACGAACCTTGCACTATGAACTTAAGACAAAGAAAAATGATGCGATTTGAAACTTGCATATTGCTTCTTTATCATTTTTGTCCGTGTAAAAAGCTCTCTCTATGAGGAAGGTAAAATTGAAAAAGCCTCTTGCTCATAAAGGAATATTTGTCTTTCGTTCGATATTTTCGGTTGGAAAATGAAGATCAAGAAAAGCAAAATTTGGATTATTCTGGACTATAGCTCAAACTTTTTGACATATGTGAAAGGATTTTTCGTTATTAAAAGATTCGATTCGTTCAACGGAAAGCTCCGATTAATACAAGATCTAAAAAATATATTGTGTATTATATATACATCAAAAAATCTGCGTCAGATATCAACATTTTTAAGCTAATCCTAGAGCGGGTAAAAGAGAGTGAGGAGTCGGACTTAGGTCGTAGGTGGAATGGCTCATACATATAAACATGAACCGACGATCTCAGGAGCAAGAGAACTTTGTGGCTAGAAATGAAATACAAAATTATTCCTTTTCCGATTCTTCATCTGGTACTAAAAAAATCAACGAATCCACGAATTATCAAAAAGAGAATGTAAAAAGCATATAAACTGCCTCTCGTATCATATAATTTCGTAAATTAAGCGAACTCGTCATGGAGTATTCGTGTGGACACTGATAATGGTTTCTCCCTCCTCCCTCTCTTTTCTCATATTCAATATCGAGTCGATCGCCATGACAGATCGGCATCGTTTTTTTTATTTTTTCGGAACATGATGATTTTTGTCTCTCGCTAGCCAGGGAGGTAAAATAAAGTATGTTTAAGGTAGTAGTCTGGTAACTTGAGCCGATTTTCATGTCTTTTTTGGAGGGCGTTTTTTTGTAGGAAAATAAAAATGAATCGTTTCGGATATTTAGGATGTTTTTATTCAGATATTAAAGATACAAAAAAAAATTTTTTTGAAAAAATGTAATAGTGTATTATTATTATTATTATTGATCGAAGTTGGCACCTCGAAAAAAAAGCGCGTGGGTGGCCCCGGTGATTTTGGCTCTTGATGTTATCTGAAATCAAAAGTTCTTGATAATTCTTAATCTATACACATGTCATTCTGGTCGGAACTATTGAAGTTAAATTTCATGGATAAATAACAAAATGGCGGACTTTGGAAAAAAAAACTTTTTTCCAAAGTCCGCTATTTTGTTATTTATCCATGAAATTTAACTTCAGTAATAATAATAAACTAATAATAATAATAATAATAATAAACTATTAAATTTTTTCAAAAAAATTCTTTTTTGTATTATTAATATGTAAATAAAAACATCCTAAATATCCAAAATGATTTATTTTTATTTTTCTACAAAAAAACGCCCTCCAAAAAAGACATGAAAATCGTCTTAAGTTACCAGATTACTACCTTAATGAAATGTCGAACTGATTTGCTTATAACGCTGATAAATCTTTTTCTGATTTGTTTAAACGTTCGTTTGTCACGAGAGGTGAGTCGACATGAATTCCTCAAAGGATGCATGAAATCGATTTATGTTTCATCCATGTTTTATAATTCAGTTTTATGTTTTTTTATAGTTTTTATACGTACATAAAAAATAAAAATAAACGAGACAAAGAAGCATCTTTAATGAATTCTTGCGCTATAAATCCGTGAATTCGAATGACCGTATATATAGATGTTTACAATTGCTGAAATAAATGGGCGAAATGTCATCGGGACTTATGCGTATTCGGTAGAAAACTTGATTGGCTATTTACGTCAGAGATCGGTCGTCATTCGGCCAGTGCTTTTTGAAATCGTTGACATTAATAAAATTCGTTAACGATATGCGTCACAGATAATTTTTTTTTTTTTAATTCTTTTTCTCTGCATCGTTCGGAATGAAATAACGAGAGAGTGAGGGACGAGAGATTCGTGCGCGCCGAGTTATATGAGGAAATGCGCCGTCAGCGCAACCGGAAATGACATTCAATCGTTTCCCTTTATACGGTTTCCGGCAATTTGTTCTTTTGTCAGTCGATGCAAATTCCTTTCGTTGTCGAGGACATTTGAATGTTTCATTGTAGCTAATAATTCGTTATGCATTTTATCACTTCCGAGACGCGCTATCGAAGAACTGAAAAAAAAGGTGCAAATTAAAACGTACATATTGCTTCCACATTATTTTGGCCCATTCACAAATTTTTCTCTATGAGCAAGAAGGGGCTTTTTCAATTTTGATGTCTTTCTCGAAGAGGAAGATTTGTCTATGCGCAGAATGATAAGGAAGTAATATGCAAGTTTCAATTGACACAATTTTTTTTCTCTCCGTCAACTTGATATTGTGAGGTTATCCTGTTTTCTTTTAGGCATTTTTCTTAAAGTTGAAAATACCTTAAATTTACAAAGCTTATATCGATTTTCTCTAAATGCAATACTAAAATCCGTCAATTTTGCCTAAGGTAGTAGTCTGGTAACTTAAGCCGATTTTCATGTCTTTTTTGGAGGGCGTTTTTTTGTAGGAAAATAAAAATGAATCGTTTTGGATATTTAGGATGTTTTTATTTACTTATTGGAAATACAAAAAAAAAAATTTTTGAAAAAATGTAATAGTTTATTATTATTATTATTATTGATCGAAGTTGACACCTCGAAAAAAAAGCGCGTGGGTGGCCCCGGTGATTTTGGCTCTTGATGTTATCTGATATAAAAAATTCTTGATAATTCTTAATCTATAGACATGTCATTCTGGTGGGAACTACTGAAGTTAAGTTTCATGGATAAATAACAAAATGGCGGACTTTGGAAAAAAAGTCCTTTTATTTTAGCAAAGAAGGGGTTGTAAAATAAAAAGAAATTTAACTTCAGTAGTTCCGACCAGAATGACATGTCTATAGATTAAGAATTAACAAGAATTTTTGATTTCAGATGACATCAAGAGCCAAAATCACCGGGGCCACCCACGCGCTTTTTTTTCGAGGTCCCAACTTCGATCAATAATAATAATAATAATAAACTATTAAATTTTTTCAAAAAAATTTTTTTTTGTATCTTTAATATGTAAATAATAATATCCTAAATATCCAAAACGATTTATTTTTATTATCCTAAAAAAAAACGCCCTCCAAAAAAGAAATGAAAATCGGCTTAAATTACCAGACTACTACCTTAATGCACGTAGAAAGTTTTTACTTGATAGCCCAAAAATTTCACGAGCTTAAGACCATTCGCGACTTCATCTTAACAAATACCCATACCGATTTTTCGAAAAATTCAAAATTCCATAAATTTCGAATGCCTCGATCGATTTTCTTCAAATTTCATCGCGAGAGTATTCGATGATACTTTGTGGACACGGTTTTAGTCCGATAGTTCAAAACTGCACAAGTTATGCTCTGAATAGACATCGTCGAATATTTTTTTAATTCTGTAAGATGTGAACGAGTTGTTAAATCAGGCGAAGAAGCCTGCCAGCTTACGATCGAAATTTTAGCTGATCCATTAGGCCATTTTTAGAGTTATAGAAATTTAATATTTAGAGCGACAGGCGCTGTAAATATTACACGCATCCATGCGGGCATTTTTTTGTAAATCCGTATTACCGACGTTCCGATCTATTTTCATCTGTGAGGAAGCCAAAATTTGAAAATTTTACAAAAGATTTGGACTATTTGGAATATTTTGAACCTTCTAGATCCTAAATATCTTGAGAAAAATAACAATGTTTCCGAAGAAGTAAAAAGAAAACGAATAACGAAAGATAGATTCTGGCTGAAAATTTACAATTGCCGGATCTTCGTAATAATCGCACGTACGCGATTACGAAGTCTTATGTCGAGATTTTCCAGATGAGATTTTAAACTTAATTGTTCATTTGTTCTGGCTCGAAAAAAAAAAAATATATATATATAAAAGCATGACTCTGCATATCGCGTAGACGGGTGTATAATTCTCACAATTTTCGATCTAGTCACACGAGCTATAGAAAACCTACAGAAGAGGGAGAAGGATACTCTTGAATTCCGCGTTGTAGATTCCCGATAATCAAATTAACTGACTGTCTCATTACGCTTAATTGACGACTATTCCCAGGCAAAGTGTGCGGATAAAATAAAAGAAAGGAACAAAAATTCACAACGCAATTAAGCGTCAGGAAAGATCTCTTCAATGAACAGTTTAATCAAATTCTCCGCTCAATTTTTTCGGTTCGTCGTATCTCTACGAAATAAGAAAATGTCCCGGAAAATATAAGTAAGAATAAAAAAATATCGAAGTATCGAAGGATAAATCGCGACCTTTGATTTTCCAATTCGACGAACGTTTAACATTTTAAATTATAATAAATACCGAAGCAAATTGCCTCCGAGCCCAGATCAATGTGTAGCCAGTTAGAATGTTTTATGTTTATGTCATAAAATGAGAGAACTTATACCGCGTACGCAATATGTGCCCGAGCGGAATTCGAACGACACCATGTGCGTCCTCGAAAGGTCGTTTCGAGATTCCATTCCTAATATTAATCATTCACGGTGAGAGACCGGTGTGTCTGGACCATCTCCGCCACTCTGTGGAATAATTTTATTCGAGCGAGACTCGCGAATCTCCCGCGTCGTAGTATATCAAGGTTGATTCATTATTTTTCCTTCCACCTCGTGGATCCAATATGGAACAAAGTCCAAATTCACACTAAATTCTAAAGTGGTCAGGAAACATAAACGAACACAGCGCGATAACAAAAATATGCGATTATCGGAAAAATTGTCTTGTTTGATTTTTCGGAAAATCGCTATTTCTTGGTATTTCGCTGTTTTCATTTATATTTCTGATGACTTTAGGATTTGGTGCGAATTTGGAATTTTATTGGCTAACGATTTAGACTTTCATAGCAATGATAGCAGAATAGCAAGTAGTAGGTAGCGATTTCAAAAAGGACGATTTTTCTCGAAAACCATGAGATTTTTACCGAGGTAATATTTGTTCATTCTGATAGGTCAGGAGCCAATCTAACCCCCGTGTCACGCTGACGTGCTAATTTTGGGATACCCTGTATAATAGATGTACCGTACGAATTTACCATTCAGTTTCTATGGAAAAAAAACTGACATTACAGTTTGCCATTGGCTTTCCATTCAGTTTACTGGCATTAAAAATTTTCCCTCGACTTTGCCATACAATACGCATTGGAAGAGTATGGTAATCAGCCTTTGCCATTCACTCCCAATAGCAAATTTTGTCAAGGATTCCTCTGCGAGGAAGCAAAAAACAATCGATAAATCTTAATTTCTTCTTTCGAGCGACACTTTCCGCCAAATGAGACGTTGGAGAAAGAAACATTCATTTGGTTACACCGGGGAAACATATATAGCATAACCCCCGTGTATGTCTACGGTATGCGAGATTTGTGAGGAGCCACACGAGCTGGCGCCGTCGTATCACCGCCTCCGGGACATTCCATCGAAAGAGTCTTGCGAGTCCTCTCTGTCGAGCATCGTCTTCCTCGTTAACTCTCCAACAGAGACGACGATCGTAGTCAGGGCATACGAGTTAGAAATAAATTCATGTCTATTCTGTTATGTCAGAGGAGGGAGAAATTTTGTTAGAACGATGCGATTGCGGACGAGTTCGATGACTCTATCGTCAAGGGTGTTTCAGGCGTATTGATACGAGAGAAAACAAAAATATTTCGAGGCCATACGATCCGGTGAACATTTTATGCCAATACGATTAATTCCAATGCAAATTCATCGTAAATCTCAAACTTTGTTTGACGATGAAGACCAGAGTTTATTTGCCTGTTGACTCTTATCTCGACTATTTGTTGCTTTTTATCTCGAAATTTTATCTTCCATAATTACAACGAGAGTCTTCTTTTTTTTTTAATTCGTTAAGGTTAAGTAACGATAATTTAATCTTAACTGCTTTTTAATTTTTATTTTGCTCCAACGTATACCCTTTTAGGCTTTTTATGTATGGCCCCTCGCAATTCCATTTTTTCTTCATTTTTTCCCAACTTCCATTGCGCCCGTAGACGTCTTAGCTACACTGTATCGCATTTGCCATGGACACAGGGAAACCGCGGAAAACCTGTGTACCTGGGGCTTTGTTTTTACTGAGTTTCAGTTGTATTTACTACATCAGAAACTCAATAAAACCGGCTCCCACTAAACAGTCGGTGTGCCAGCTATCGCACGGTTAAGGGTGAACACCACTGTGATCCCCTGTTTTTTTTCACATTTTTCAAGAATTTTTGTTTGTGGGAACAAAAAGAGATATTCGAAAATTTTTTTTGGGTTTTGTTCCTTGTTTATTAATGTATCAAAAAACATTTTTTTCGCATTTTTCACGCCGCGTGGTGGCGCTGGGGAAGCTCTCGCGTCAGGTGCTGTCATCTCCGCGGCACGCAGCAAAAAAATAGGCACGCCTTTGAAAATAACTTTAATTTCAAAGGCGTGCCTATTTTTTTTAAAACAATATTTTTCCAAATCCCTGTGTACTTCTCTTCAAAATATCATATTATTAACGAAAACACTCGGTATTTTTTTTCAGATCAACGTTGAAGAGAGTTCTGCTGCGTGCCGCGGAGATGACAGCACCTGACGCGAGAGCTTCCCCAGCGCCACCAGGCGGCGTGAAAAATGTGAAAAAAATGTTTTTTTATACATTAATAAACAAGGAACAAAACCCAAAAAAATGTTTTGAATATCTCTTTTTTTTCCACAAAAAAAAATTCTTAAAAAATGTGAAAAAAAAAAACAGGTGGTCGCAGTGGTGTTCACCATTAAGCGTTCACGCATCCAAGTAGTGACCGCGGCCAAAGTCGCTTAACTCCGGTGAACGATTACTTAATCAATTTTTTACTATATTAATAATCATCGTTTTACGATATTTTTTCTTCATTAATGCGCAATGCTCGTCAACTACTTAAGGTAATTTCGGAATTGGAATTCGGATGTTGTTTTGTGGTTCTCCTTGTATTGACGAGTGTATAATGTATCAGCCTGTAAATTATTCTCGAACAATATTTCATCGAAAATGACGATAAAATTTTTATTATCGAGATGTAGTCACGGATCGTGAGTTTTCCGAGAGTATAATTGTGAACGTTTTTGATTTTTGAAGGACGAAATTTTTTCAAGTTTTTTTGTATTTTCTTATAATCGTTCCGGCATGAGTTGACCCAAACTTCGGGTGAGTTTTTCCATCAAAGATAAGACTGAAAAAAAATCATTTCGAAGATAGGATAGCGAGGGATTGTTGAAAATGCTTTTCTGATTAAGTAAAAAATTATTCAGATTCACATACAAAAATTGTGAGGGGGTGTGATATTTTTTAAATATGTGTTTTATTATGAAAAAAAAATCTATCGGTTCCTACAGTTTTTGCCTCGAGGAAGCTTTGTTTTTGGTTTAACTAACTTGTGGTTTGTCTAACTTTCGAAAATTTTAGATATCGAGCTAAATGTTTTTTTTTTATAATTAGAACATTTTGAAAGTACGGTAATTATTATATTTGGCTAAAATAGGCCAAAGAGTTAGATCGTTATAAATTAATTATTCGCAAAAATTACTGTGATAACTTTCGGAAATTTTCAGATTTTCGGTTTTTTTTTTTGGCATTAGCAGTATCATCGAATGATATTTGGTATTAAATTTAGGAAAAATCGGTGAAACGATTTAGATTTTATGAAATGATGAATTTTCCTGAATTTTTGGAAAAAATGTCTGTGTTGAAATCGGAGTCAGAATCAAAGTCGCGAAGTCAGAATTGCTCTCCTCGTCATTTTATCTCGACCACAAAGTTTCCTCTCTGTAGGTGCACGCCGGAAGTCGAAATACTAACCTGCTTATGGAGGAGGATTTGTGAGCGAGACAAAACAATGTGTGAGCATCAACTGTGGAAATTTCTGATTTGCACGCTTTTTTTGTAGATTCGGATTTGCATATTTGTTTACACGATGGTCGAAATATCTTTCACGGTCGCCCCTTAAAAATCGATTTTTCGATACGATTTTTTTTTTCGGCAATTTGAAAATGTTCGACAAAGTTTCCCTCTTAAGGACGACCATTTTAATGTTTTTTCACGATACATTTCGCCAGAAGTTTAGTTATTCCTGTCCCGTCATAAAGTGCGGTCGTAGAAGACAAAATTTATTGGTCAACCCTCTGCGCCACGGTTTCTCAAACAATTGTGCGGCCGTTACGCGATAACAGCCAGTTAAATGACGATTACGCCGTACACCCTGGTGTACGTTAGAGATTAAGAAATAGAACTTTCACCTGGCACGTCCGGCTGAAACGTCGCGTGAGAGGAATTGATGAGACTCACGGAGAATTGAATCAAAGTCGATGGAGCTCTATATATATCGGCTTTACGTGAAATCACGGAACACGTTCCAATAATTGCTGGTAGGATCTTCGTTCGATAATAAATTTCACAATACTACATTTTTCGTTTGAATTAATTTGAAACTAATGGTCAAACGTGTGGGTGCAGTTCTTCGCTCACAGCCTCCGTAACATTTAATACTATGCATCATTAGCATGCGTTCCCACAATACATTTTCAATTCGAATTTTATCAAATTCTCTCTCTATCCATCTCTGTAATATATTTACATGTATGTTATACTGTATAAACATTATTCGTTAATTCAGAGTCGTTTTGTTTTTTGTGAAAATTATTTAAGAGATTCGAGAGTATTCAATAGTGTTCCAGATAGGCGATTTGTCACATTTAAAAAGGATGCCTCGATGGGTCCATGCGAATTGATGTAGGTGGCAGGCATGACAAACTTGAAATTATAATAAATCGAGAATTTAAGGATTTGAGATAAATGACGATAAAATTTTACGCCCGAAGTACAGAAGCTAGATTTCTTTTTATTTATATTTTTTAAATTGATCAACGTGCGTAGTATTTTGGAGCAAAAAAAGTGGAAATAAAAAGTACGGAGCCACGTGCAAAGTTTATTTGCAGATTTATTAGTTTGTCACCATCGTCTATCTTTTCCTCGCGTCTCTTCATCAGCACATATCTGTATGATAACAAAACTCCAGTCATAAAAGTACGAAATTATTTTTTTTAAAGTGACGTGAATTACGAATTTTGTTTTCAATGAAAGAAAATAAACACAACTAAATTTTGTTTGCGATCAACGTGGTCGATAGGCCGTGATATATTATCGAAATTCCACATTTTTCCTAATGCACTGCTGTCTCACATTTGTACGAGGGCACAGGGAAATTACGAAAAATCTAGCTGATACAGGGTTGCTATATTTTACTGAGTTTCAGGTCTATCACCATCAGAAGATGCGAAAAACTGGCTTCCACCCAGTAGTTCGAGAGTATTCAATAGTGTTCCAGATAGGCGATTTGTCACATTTAAAAAGGATGCCTCGATGAGTCCATGCGAATTGATGTAGGTGGCAGGGGCATGACAAAGTTGAAATTATAATAAATCGAAAATTTAAGGATTTGAGATAAATGACGATGAAATTTTACGGCCGAAGTGCAGAAGCTAGATTTCTTTTTATTTATATTTTTTAAATTGATCAACGTGCGTTGTATTTTGGAGAAAAAAAAGTGGAAATAAAAAGTACGGAGCCACGTGCAAAGTTTATTTGCAGATTTATTAGGTTGTCACCATCGTCTATCTTTTCCTCGCGTCTCTTCATCAGCACATATCTGTATGATAACAAAACTCCAGTCATAAAAGTACGAAATTATTTTTTTTAAAGTGACGTGAATTACGAATTTTGTTTTCAATGAAAGAAAATAAACACAACCAAATTTTGTTTGCGATCAACGTGGTCGATAGGCCGTGATATATTATCGAAATTCCACATTTTTCCTAATGCACTGCTGTCTCACATTTGTACGAGGGCACAGGGAAATTACGAAAAATCTAGCTGATACAGGGTTGCGATACTTTACTGAGTTAAGTATAGCAACTTCGTAGTTCCGACTTCGGAAAATTTTTTTCGAAAAATCTACGATCGACAACGTATACAGCGAATAAAGCTGCAAGCGGAAACTTGCAAAAAAAAATAAACGAAACAAAATTTTGTCTGCGATCAATGTGGTCGATAGGTCGCGATATATTATCGAAATTCCACACTTCTCCATTCGAGAAACCGGACGACCAACGCGTAGTCGAGCAGCAATATAAAAAAAAGTAACAAACAAACACAGAAAAGAAATTCATCTCTTGTTTGTCCATTTTTTTTTCTCATCCTGGAACCGTGAACAAGTGACGCGGCACTGACGTAGTTAAAAGATAGAATAATAATCTCGAATAGTATCTCGCGTCAGACCAAGAGAGTTCTTCAATAAAATTCGTGACGTCGGCAGAACCTTCGTTCGAAGCTTCCATATAAATTTCTTTGCTACGAGTCTCAGTGGGTCAAGATTAATCATTCTTCGATATAGTCTATATATATATATGTATACGGCTCCTTCTGGTAGATATTGAATCTCGGTGCTCTCGTAACTTGCAACAGGCTCCGGCAAACTTTGTTATATGAAAGCTACAAACGGGGGGCACACGCCGGTGCTCCTTGAACGTAAAACGAGAGACTCTTGGAAATCCCTGACCGTAATCAATCATCATTATGTACTCTCATACATCGATGACTCATTCGTTTACGATCAACGACCGCGAGGATCTTGAAAAGTCTTTGCGGATTTGAAGATACAATTTGATCTTTAATTTCAAAATAAAACAAATATATATTTTTTATTTTATTAACGTTTTCATCGTATAGCTTTTCAGATTTTTACGTCCCTTGCCCCTTTGCCCCCATTTCCATTTCATTCCATCAAGACCCTTCCACAGTGTCGATCGTAGTTACTCTTTCCTGATGCACTGCTGTCTCGCATTTGCACGAGGGCACCGGGAAACCGCGAAAAACCTGGCTGATACAGGGTTGCTATATTTTACTGAGTTCTATCACAATCAGAAAATGTGAAAAATTGCCTCCGGCCTAGTCGGCGTGCAAGCCAGTTTCTACTGCAGACATTTTTTTTTCGAAAACTCTACGATTGACAACGTTTGCAGTGAAAAAAGTTGCGAGTGGAAACTTGCAAATTGCTTCTTGGAGCTTTCGCACGATGCTCCAAGCTGACTCAATGAGGAAGCCAAAATTGAGAATGTTCTTCGTATAGAGAAGACCTTGAGCATTTTCCAAAATTTCGAGGAAACAATTTGAAAAATGTTCGACTTGTAGGTTGTTTAATATACCAATCTGTATCTTCTTCGCATGATCAGAAAAGTATTTTTAATATTCTCTCGTTTAGAATATTCGATACTATTTTTTTCCGCAAATCGAAATAAACATAAAACACGGTCTTTTACGCATTTTAAGCGGGAAGATACCCCTTTAATTATAGTGGACAATGATATTCGAATAGAACAAACGTCAACGCCTCAAAATAATTTACTGGATGATGTCACGTGGAATAGTAAACATGAAATGCACATGGGCATCGTGGCGGGAAGAAGTTTGAAAAAAATAAGATTGTTCTGGGCGAGAGTGATAAAATCTGCATACATGTTCAACGGTAGGTTCGTTTATTATGACGATAAAACCGGTATCTTGTGGTAGGGGGGGTGGGGGGATTAACAATCAAGATTGTTAGTTCTGTACGATGCAGTCATCTTCGAATTTACACGCACATCGGCCATTTTCCTCACTATGTCGATTGTCTTGTTTCGAGTTTTGTTGTCCGAGGGCAGTTATCGTGATTTTGTCATCGCGCGAGAATCGATCGTCGTACTTGATGCAACGTAAATTCTAAACATTCGTTGTTTTTTTTCTGCAACGAGCATAGACACTTTACGCGTGTCATTTGTATTATATATATATATATATATTAGACTGTGCCATTTTTGAGCAAGTTTTTCTTTTCTTTCCGAACAGATTGTACATTCTCAAAAAGGGAAAAAAAAGAAATCTGTCAAAATTTCAGCCCTTAAATATTAATAATCAAAGGTCGTTCATCACGATTTCCTATTTCCCATCTAAATAGCATGGGAAATTTTTCTTTATATCTGTAAAATTGATGGGCAACCTCTGAATATTAAAGGCTAAAATTTTCACCCGAGCGAAGCGAGTACAAGTGTTAGTGAAGCCGCCGAGGATGATGAGAAGGCATCGAGGCATTAACAGGGGGAAATAGGGTTAGGAGAGCGTTTTCTCAATGATTTTCATGAATTTTTTTATAGTATAAAAAATGAATATAATTTATTGAAACTTTGAGAATATTTTATACATATATTTAAGTATATACTATAAAATTTTTGAAGAATTTTCTTGAAAAACACCGGGGATATTAGCGACCCCATATTGCAGGTCACAATCAGACTCAGCATTTTGCGTACATTCTGGAAGCCGCAATTTTCATCTGAAATCAAACGAGGTTGGAATTTACTTCTATTATATATCTCTCTTCTATATGAACCTAAATGCTATCAAAAAAATAGAGAATTGAATTTTTTACAGGGGTCAAAACAAAAAAGCATGATTTTTGCCATTTCTTACAAGTTTATTGGCAAAACAAAATTATTTAAAATAATTATAATATTCCGATTTTAGGTTCATATAGAGCGCAATACTATGAAGAAAGTAACTGCCAATTTTCAAAACGATTGGTTGAAAACTTTTCAAACTAGCGTGTACGCAAGTTCAAAAAAGGCGTTTTCAGAAAAACGCGTTTGAATAAATAGTGATCGCTCGGTTATACACGTGGCGCGCTCGGGGCCTGAAGGAGAGCTCCTCACTTTAAGGGTGAACACCACTGTGACCCCCTGTTTTTTTTTCACATTTTTCAAGAATTTTTTTTTGTAGGGAAAAAATGAGATATTCGAAAAAATTTTTTGGGTTTTGTTCCTTGTTTATTAATGTATCAAAAAACATTTTTCTCACATTTTTCACGCCGCATGGTGGCGCTGGGGAAGCTCTCGCGTCAGGTGCTGTCATCTCCGCGGCACGCAGCAGAACTCTCTTCAACGTCGATCTGAAAAAAAATACCGAGTGTTTTCGTTAGTAATATGATATTTTGAAGAGAAGTACATAGGGATTTGAAAAAATATTGTTTTAAAAAAAATAGGCACGCCTTTGAAAATAACTTTAATTTCAAAGGCGTGCCTATTTTTTTTTAAACAATATTTTCCCAAATCCCTATGTACTTCTCTTCAAAATATCATATTATTAACGAAAACACTCGGTATTTTTTTTCAGATCGACGTTGAAGAGAGTTCTGCTGCGTGTCGCGGAGATGACAGCACCTGACGCGAGAGCTTCCCCAGCGCCACCATGCGGCGTGAAAAATGTGAAAAAATATTTTTTGATACGTTAATAAACAAGGAACAAAACCCAAAAAAATTTTTCGAATATCTCTTTTTTTTCCCACAAAAAAAAATTCTTGAAAAATGTGAAAAAAAACAGGGGGTCACAGTGGTGTTCACCCTTAATGACTCATAACAATAGAACGAGACGGAATTTTTATTTAAAATTTTGGGAACATATTTTTCAATAGTTTTACTAACAATTTATGAAATAAAAAAAAATCGATTTTTTGAACCGTCTAACCCTATTTCCCCCCTTAAGCAGCGGGCAAAGTACTTTACGGTCGGACTTGGGAGCATATTACACACGGAGAATTTTCCGGCAGTCCTGACGTTGGCATGTGAAAGGGGGTTGGGGCGCTTCGCCCTTCCCGGCTGCCCCCGGCGCTGCTCGATCCCCTCGCCCAACCTACTCGATCCCGCTCGCTCTCCTCAACTCTTGTACACGGCGGCGGCGGCGATCTATTTATATAATATAGAGAGATATATATATAAAACTCTCTTCGCGCACAGTCAAGCGGTCCGAATTATTTGTCCCTCTTTCATCCTCAAACCAAAATCCAAATGAACGTGAAAATAGATGTTCATTGTATTTCTTTATAGTCAAATATGAAGGGTTTGTACGAGTGAGCTATGCAGCATCATTCGATGATTCCCACAGAGGGTGAGATAGTGAAAATTCGAACTGCATACGAGAGTACGTATCAGATATATACGCTGCGAGGGTGGCATGTGAGTGCTCTATAGCCATCGGGTTCCTTCACCCTCGCATTATTTCTCTCGTTGTTTCGCTTGAATATTATATATATATATATATATATATATATATATATATATATATATATATATATATATAGAACCGGACATTGCGCGACTACTTAATACACGTGTATCCAAGTTCGAAGGTATAAATGAAAGCGGTATAAACGTGGCATTTTTGAGTGCCTGGCAACGGGAGATGCGCGGCATAACAAGGTCATTCAAGGACGCGAAAAAAATGTATACAGGGTTATACAGAGAGCTGTTATTGCTGCTATAAAATTAATATACGAATATATATACGTCAGCCATAACTAATTTACGCGTTAGCTTAGATCGTCTCGATGCTATATACACTACCGGTTAAAAGTATTTTACTGCCTATGTTAATTGGGATATACCAGAATGAGTAATAAAAATTCAGCACCTATCGGTATGCGAGTTCCCCATTATGCATGCTTATTTCATGTTATCGCACTTATTAATATTATTTTTTCCCAATTAAGATCGTCTCGGAAAGCGTGTTAAACTCTGGCACCTCTATTTTTAATATTTTTCCGTTTTATTAGTTAACGGAAATCATCGTGAAATTCGAAGTTTCGTAAACGGTTATTAGAAAATGAAATTAAACGTTAAAAAGCGCGATTTTAGTGGTTCTTTAGCGTGGTAAAAGTACTGTTGACCGGGAAGTGGGATAATAAAGTGGATGACCAGTTTTACATCACTTTTTGTAACGAAATCGTAACGACAAAAAACAGGAAGTCAAAGTCCCGAATACAACCGTATTGATAAAAATTCAGCGTAGCTTCATACGCGAACAGAACACAATGAGAAAATAGAATAAGTCGAAAATATCTCGCGGTATTTCTCAAGCAACGATAATCACGATTCATAGAGGTATAATCATCACCAAGTATAATTTAAGGTAATTTCAACGGATATGAGATTCCTGAATAAAAAATAACATCTGTTTTTATTTTTGAGAAGCGATGTTGCAGGATCATGTCCCCCCCTCTCTCGGGGAGCCTATGACGTCAACGAAGCAAAAGAGAGATAAAGAGTTGAAACTAGAATGTGCCGTAAAATACCGATTCCCGGCGCCGTCCGGGTTTCATACTTCTTGAGTATATATTTACCACATAATATACGCGCGCCATTCGCTCTTATTTCGGACGAAGTCAAACATTCCAGTCTGACATTCGTATGCGTATCATTATAATCTAGGATTTTATTTCAATATCCATTCCCCGAAGGTCGTGGCAATCGTCGGCAAAGATTTTTGCAAGTCTGCTTCTGTTCCAGAAGGAATGCTATGAATTTTGTTATCAGTTATACGATTGTTAATGAAGAAAAAAAAGAAAAAATTAATCGTTCCTCATTGATCTTGTGGAAGCGGCAAATGTACGGTAATCAATGGTGTGACAAAACTTTGACGCCACATTAATCATCCCCGGAATTTTTTTGGCGAACTGTGGGGGTTATATACGTATGTACATGTATATTTGTGTATATATTTGTGTGTATAACTTATACTTATCAAAACCATTAAGTCATTTTGCGTGCAGAGCCGGAACTCGAAAAATCTTCGCTATTTTTATTCGTTTACCCCGCTCGCGTGTGTCTCGCCCAACGATAAACCTACGTAAGCAAGACGACAGAAATGTGGGTTTCTTCGAAAGGGACTCGCGATATTTGTGATCCCGTGTATCTAGCTCGTTAAAATATGACGCGCGTGTTAAACCGAAAGAATTTCGCTTTTGAATACGAGACGACGAGAATCTTGAATTAATGAATCGTATAATTAATCGCGAACGTCTAGCACTGGCGCCATGCCACGAGAGAATTATACGAAATCTGTAAACTCCAGTCCGCTATATAGGAGAACAACTTATTCCTAATTTCTTTCACCTACAGATTAACTCGCGTCTATAATTTTTTTTTTTTTTTTATAAATTATTGTTCGCTGAAACCTTCCGAATAATTGTTTGATCGTAGGGAGCTGTACATTTTTTTTTCTTTTTTTTTTTTTCGACACTTCATTATTTACTATTAGTCCTCTAATTTACCGCTGGGATCAGATGTCCCTTTTTCGCGTTTGCACATTCCTTAAGCGATTGTCGTTTAAAATAAAGAAAACGGGTTCTATAATGTGTATTTATTTTTAGTCTGAATTATGGGGAAATAGAGTAGTCCAAAAATGAGTAGTGGTAAAAAAAACGCCGCAAGTTGAAACTTGAAAGTTACTTTCTCGAAATTTCACACAATGGTCCTCTATGAGGAACCATATCTTTCTCAATTTTGGCTTCCTCGTGAAAGAAACTTTGAGGAAGAACCTTGCAAGTTGCAGCTTGTACCTTTTTCCCTAGATGTATTGTAATCCCAAATTTTTCGAATAAATTGGAATTTCATTAAGGGGCGAAATAGGGTAAGGACAGCGTATTCTCAATGATTTTCATCAATTTTTTTATAGTATAAAAAATGAATATAATTTATTGAAACTTTGAGAATATTTTATACATATATTTAAGTATATACTATAAAATTTTTGAAAAATTTCCTTGAATAACACCCAAAATATTAGCGACCCCATATTGCAGGTCACAATTAGACTCAGCATTTTGCGTACATCCTGGAAGCCGCAATTTTCATCTGAAATCAAACGAGGTTGGAATTTACTTTTATTATATGTCTCTCTTCTATATGAACCTAAATGCTATCGAAAAAATAGAAAATTAAATTTTTTACAGGGGTCAAAACAAAAAAGCACGATTTTTTGCCATTTTTTACAACTTTATTTGCAAAAAAAAAATTATTTTAAATAATGATAATATTCCGATTTTAGGTTCATATAGAGCGCAATACTATGAAGAATATTACTGGAAATTGTAAAAACGATTGGTTGAAAGCTTTTCAAACTAGCGTGTACGCAAGTTCAAAAAAGTCGTTTTCAGAAAAACGCGTTTGAAACACGTGGCGCGCTCGGTGCCTGAAGGAGAGCTACTCACTTTAATGGCTTATAACAATAGAACAAGTCGGAATTTTCATTTATAATTTTGGGAACATATTTTTCAATAGTTTTACCAACAATTTATGAAATTAAAAAAAATCGCTTTCTTGAACCGTCTAACCCTATTTTCCCCCTTAAAGTCGCAAGCATTCCATCGACTCTCGCGAAATTCGACCCTGGTTATCTAGCGATGATATTTTGCCTGTATACACAAAATTTTATCTCGAAATCTAAAGAGTTCGACACAAATTGTCACGAGCTAAAGTCTTAACACCGATAACATATATTTTTTTTTAATTCAAAATTCTATAAATTCAAAACACTTCGATCGAGCAGTTTCAATTTGGCACCCCTAACACACAGGAACACACACGCACATATTCATCTGGGTATTTTTTTTTAATGCGATTTTCGGATGTTTTCGAACATTTTCGACACAATGACATTGAAAAGACAATTTTATTTTCTCATGAAAAAAAAACTTCCTCCAGGAAGGAGGAAGTAAATAACTATCAATAATAATGGCACCCTTGACAAATAGATTTTGCGATATAAATTTCGGAAATTTTAGGGTATCGAACATTTCGTATCTTCAAAAATATTCATCAGTTTCACTATATTTAGTGGCCTTTTTCTTTAACACGATATTGGGTAACGCGTTATGACGGAAATATTGAGCCGAAAGCCATAGATAAAATCCGCTTAGCTGGCGCTTCTTCAATTTCTAAACCGCCATATATTTATTATCGAGGACTCTAATTTTCTATAATCTGCTTATTCGCGGAACTGATAAATTTTACTTCAATTGCTACGGTTATACTTAATAAGAGAACACGAATCAAAACGCCGGAATGTACAGAAGTTTGGAGTGATTTTTCAAAATTTTTTTCATCCGAACATAGAAAAGCGTGATTCGATTATTACTCACCGTTGAAATGTGAATTCATTATCGCGTCCGGGTCAAAGAATGGTGGAGTATCACAAAGCGGGACAACCTTCGGACATGTGCGTCTGAACTCGGGGGAACAGCTAGTAGCATACACAGAAAATGACGCGTTTCGGCGTCGAATCGGCGCGACAAAAAAAAAAGAGGAAAAAAAAAACTGACGAATATTTGAAAAGGGGCATTAATCAGTTAATATGAGATTAAAAAAAAAATTACTACTACATGTCGCCTATGTTCACGACGAGGATGTCTTCAAAAAAACAGAGCAGCCTGCCCAAGCCTTATGTTTAAAAATTCATAAGGAAATCGAGTTAGCATTAATTATAACAGAAAAATGTATGGAATGAGGAAAAAACAGCAATTAATGCTTTCTGAAATACTTTTTTTTTTTTCGTTCATCATTAGTGTTTCCAACGTAGACGTTTTCGACATTCTTACGTCCCTTTCTCTTGGTTCCCTTTCCCGTTCAATTCCTCAAGACTCTCGCAAAGTGTTTTCCGCAGGCCCTCTTTAAATTGTACCACCGTCCGAAACTGAGAAAAAAAAACGGTCAACAATCTCAGTATTGACCGCGGTCAATACTGGTTAACATGGGTAGATCGATGAAGCCGCGCACCAACCGGACGTTAATTGCTGTCGGTACTTTCTGAAATTATTATTTTAGCTCTCTATATATATGTTTAGTTATTTTTCTCAAGTGCGACACATAAGCAGCACAGAATCGTCCGTTTGCATTATTCATACGCCACGGATCGTTGCGAAGAAAGCCCAAGTTGATGACGTTGCATTGCACGACCTCCGTGCCTCGGTAAATCAACTTTTTAGTTGCCAAAAACAAAAAACGTTGCTTCTTTGTTTCCGCATGTAAATGAGATACTGTAATTAAGTTCTTGTTTCTTTTTTATCTTTCGAATCCAACATTATTTTATGAGAGTTTTTAGTGTTAATTTTTTTCACGACGTTGAGACTTAATCTGAACGGTAATATTCCGCTAATTATACGACATAACGGAAATAATCTTTTCAACAAGCAGTGTCGGGCAATTTTAATTTTTTTTTTATGGTAATGTTTGATATTGAGGAAAATTACCGATAATTTGCTTCCCAACGAAATTACGACTCCACACTTTGAGACTCATCTCTTCGGAATCATTTAAGATTTACAATGCCGTTCGGTTCGACACACTACGATCTTGTTTTTTAACGTTTTTTTCCGCCCGCTGTTAACGGGGGGGGGGGGGGGGGGGGGGTTTAAAGGCGAAAAAAAGCATATTTTTATGATTTTTTTTGCGGCGACATGAGTAATATAATTTTATTAAATAGAATTACATATTATTGTACAACTATTGAAGTATCTCAGAAAAAATTTTCAATGAAAAATATTGATAAATAAGCCGGTGAAGTTGAATCTCCAGAGGCGCCTTGAAAAAAAGTGGTTTTGCGGTGAACATGATAACTCGTTACCGGATCATCGGAAACAAAAAAATTAATATGCATTTTAAAGGTGATGTATTTCTCGAGGTAATCAGGAAGAGTTTTTTTTTTTTTTTTTTCTATTTTCTGCAGCACTTGGAAGTGAAAAACGCAATTTCAGCTAAAAAAATCGCGCTTAATTTGATATTAAAAAATTGAAAAAATTGAAAAAAAAAAAAAACCCTTCTGATTACCTGTTGATTTATGTGAAGAAGTAATGTTTAAATTTTCAAAAGGATCGGTTCAGTAGATTTTGAGTTCTAATGTTCACAAACTTCAAAAATGACGTTTTCGGGAAAATCGATTTAAAGTTTTTTATACGTGAAAATCAGGTATCACGGCCGGTCGTTTGAAACGCTTTAACTCCGTTAGTTTTACTCCGATTGACTTAAAATTTATACACAATATACTCGACATATTGTTCATTCAGAAAAACAATTAAAAAATGCAAAAAAAAGAATTTTAAAACCCTACCCCCCCCTTAAAGTACGATCATCGACTTTTGTTGATTTTTCACATATATAACCCTTTTCAATTAGAAACGATACAATTACTACTGAATTATAAATTTAGAGATATGATTCGAAAAAGTACATTTAATTTTCGAGGTAAATGATTTACAAGTTAAAGTACGTGTATTTCCGAGAGGATTATAGATAAATGTACAACAAGTGCTCGAAACAGCATCTGGTCGATCCGCACGTGGTAATTCCGTAGATTCGTGAATGGTTGAGTGTTAATTCGTATCGCACAAATCCCATTCTCATCGGAGTGAAGATCGCATTTGAAATTCATTTTTCATCAATCTGAGGAAACCACTTGACGGTCGTCAGTGACGCATATACGCGTGGTGTGACTGATGAGCTGTAAAAATGTATGGGGAAAATCGGAAAATTTGACTTGACTCTTCTCTCTCGTTCCATCCATTCTCGTGTAAAATATGACAATTTTCTCGCTCACGTTTGTAAAATTCAGCCTGAAATTTAACTTCGGGCAAAAGACGATGAATTTGTTGCAGCACTGTAGCGTCGTTGACTAGATCCACGTTTACGTTCCATATCTAAAACGGCAAAGTCATTTTTTAAACCGATAAAATACATGACGAACAATTGAGACTTTATGATTTTGGGAAATTAACCTGCACGAGGTCGTCACGATCTCTGATTGACACGGTAATTCCGCAAACTTCATCACCCTCGGCAACGCAGTCGGTAAATTGTTCGCCAATTGCAGCTAGGACGACTTCCTTCCAAACTTTTTCCTGGAATTAATGATTTTTCTCAATTAAGCGTGAGGGACGTCCACGAGACATCAATAATGTTCTTCATTGTTTATTTTGCGGGAAAAAATCCTATCGAAAGTCGTAAAGGAGAGGTTTTTCCAAATGATTTTCTGGTCATGTAAAAAAATATTCAGATCGGTATGTCAATATTTGTAAGAGCAGTTTTATTTTTTTAATATCTGATGTATTTTGAAAAAAATGCATCTACTTCTACAATGTCTACATTTGATCATGAATATTTGTTTACATGATCGTAGAAATATTTCCAACTGTGCCCCCTCCTCCCAGTTTTTTTCACTTATATTCATAACCTCCGTATAATATTCAGCACATTATTAATTTATTTTCATTCGTCATAAAGGAAGTTTTATGGTATAAGTTTTTAATGTCAATGTTTGCAAAATGTCTCTAAACTTCGGAAAATCATATTTCGAAAAAACGGGTGTGTGTGAGATTTTATGACATTTTGAACATTTCGAAACATATCTTCCGCAAATTTTGGGATATCGCACTAAAAATATTAATATGAAGAGATTATCATTGAAAAACGGTCGATACTGGATTTGACGGAAATCGGTCAAGCGGTCCGGATTTGGTGAAATATTGAAATTTTCCAAAAAATGATCGTGATCGCACTATCCCCCGCGAATGCTTGAATATTAGACAACATTTATTTATATAAATAGAATATGATTGAAGAATGATTGGTGTTGTATTCCGTGGAAGTAGATAAAGCAGTGCTGTAGATTTTGGATAATTGTGAATTTTACAAAAATATTTCTGACAGCTCTAGCTATCGCGAATCCTGAGATATTCAACAAAAATTCTCTGCACGAATAGAATATTATGATAAATGCGTTGATATTGCGAAAATTACCCACGTATATCAGCGAAGAATATTAACGAAAAACTGATGAAACTGATTTTACGAAATTTTTAATTTTTCCAAAAATCTGCGAATCTTGTAAATTTTTCAGATTTTGAGAGATAGCGTTAGAACTTTTCAGATACATCGAAAACAAGTAAATAGCATTAAATTTCGTGATATGTATTGAAACGGTAGCGATTTCGTAAAATATTATATTTTTCGAAGTATATCGAATTAAGACAGGGGGGGGATTATACACGCAGGGAAAAAGTTTGAAGTTGAAAGTTACAAATTGCTTCCCCTATGAGGAAGAGAAAATTAGAAGTTTCTTCCATATCTCGGGGCTTTGAGCATAGTGCGAAATTTCCAGGAAACAAGCTTACAAGCTTTTAATTATAGCTTTTTTTTTTTTATCTTCGATTTGTTTTAACTATCCAGCATCCTCAACGAGATCCTACCGTGTCATTTTTGTAACACTTTAGCCTCCAGGTTCCACCTTTTTGATTGGCAGCCTCTTCCCACATTGGAAGTCTTTCATCTCTCATGAGATGATAGCTGTACGTGATCTGCAGAAGAGTCGGAACATTATTTATTTTCATCCCATCAACTCGTAGATATTCAAGCTTACGACTATCACTCCGACAATATTTACCTGCAATTCGTCGGCTTTTGGGATATTGTTGTAAACGGCCCAAAAACCTTGAACAGTTTTCACTGTGTAAATATGTTTCAACTTGGCCTTGTACTCTTCAGTGGTGGTTCCACGAACAGCTCTAAACGATATTAAATTATCATTTCCAATTCTAATTCAATGTAATAACTGAAAAACACGACCGATCCTAAATAGCTTTATTATCTATATCAACAGCAATAATAACATGGATAATGGCGTAATATCTCTTTTCCCATTCATTTTAGAAAAAAAAAATGTATATATATATATGTATATATATATATATATATATATATATATATATATTATTCATGTATGTATACGCACCCAATCACAATTATACGGCGAAGTTTGTACACTTTATTTTATCACGTCTTTCCGACAGACGTCATATGTTTTTTTCTTCCTTTTTTTTTTTTAGGCGTCATCGGTTAGTGCGGTTAAAGCGTTATCGTCGTTGAATATGTCGACAAAAAGCGAGGATGAGTACCCAATTATTTGACAAACAAAAGCCACGAACGTATTAATAATAATATAACAGCTATCGTCTGCCACAAAACGATTAATAACGTCAAAAAAACGATGAAGCTGATTAAAAAAATCGAAGTTCGACAAGTATAGCTTGCAATGTTTATCCGCGCTCGTTACTTTTCATTTCGTTCGTCCAAATGGAACTCACTTGTCGAGATAAAATGTCCACGATGATTGCAGCGGAATTCCCGATGTGTCCTGTTCGTTAATATTTTCCGTTGTCTCGCTCGTGAACACCGGTGATTTTGAAAGATCATCGGACGAATCCTCATTCTTCGGACAACGTAACGCGGCCATGTTTAACTACGGATCTATATTGATCTATACAAGAGTCGAATCACGTGGTCCAAAGCGGAAAATTCACAGCTGACTGTCAGTCGACAGCTGTGTTATGAGAGATCTCGATCTTTTCGATATAGGACAATCGATATCCCTATCGATATCCACACTTCTCGTAAAGACGACAAGATAGATCTTTTGTCTTATGAATCTTTGTTGGAATTGCTCGAGAATTGCTTACGAAGGGGTTTATAAATGGACACGCGCGATTATTCGGAGAAGCCACACTGGTGAAGATAGAAGTGGATAGCAGAGGTCTCTGATGCTAGAAAAATTCGGAATTTTTATTTATCAAAGAGGGGGATTACGTTTTGAAGATTATAGCTTGATCCTCGGTCGGTTGAGACGAATTACGTGCTTATCTCTCTGTTGTATCGTTGTACGGTGACGTGTTCGTCTAATATAGTAGAAATTGTAGAGAACTGTAAAATAAATTTACAGTTCTCTGCACTACTTTACAGTTCTCGTTTCTCCAAAGGTAAAGGTAACCTTTGGAGAAACGAGAACTGTAATAATAGTGTTTAAAAGTGTCAGCAAATAATTTCATATTCATCATTTTGTCGACGATACTCTTTTTCATTCTGTACATTGAAATTTCTTTGAAACTACAGGTATGAAATTACCTCGGGTCATTCTCGTTTCAAGATTACTTACTTATATATACGTGCAACGGATTTTAAACCACCCTTTGTGCATCACCCCTATAACACCTGCATTCATATCTGCATCGGTCCCAGGTATATAATGTTGGAAAACCTTTCACGTCGTTCGACCAATTTTAAGTGGTATTGACAAATAACGCGCGTTTTTCTTCTCTGTACTCGATGCTGATCAGTCTTGAATTTACTTTGCAACAGTGTTGACCTTTTTTCTGGCAATACTTCGCTCGTGACACCGTGTATATACCTAGTCGTTTATAAGAAGAAAAAAAAACATATATATATATATATATATATATATATATATATATATATGTTTTTTCTTCTTCTTATAAACGACTAGGTATTACAACTGTATAGCCAATGTGCCGCTTTGTCGATTTGCCGATATTATCGTTGTGGACTTTGGTAACTTTTGCGCTACCTGCTTACGATGCCGGAACGGTTAACCCGAGAGCTAATCTGTTCGATTTATCTGTGAATGAAAATAGTGTTAAGGGTGATATTAAAGATGTGAAATTTCACAAATACAAGAGATATCGGTGGAAATCCGGAGAAAGTAAGTACATTTTTTTTTGTATTCTTATTACCACGTAAACACTATAATTGCCGTTAATAAGATAGCTACAGCTCCGAGTACTAGTAAAACGAGTGTAGAAATTTAAAAAATTGTTTCCACATATTTTTTTAAACTGACCGATGATAATGAGATCCAACTGCAAAAATTAATCACCACCTTCGATTAAAATTAATTCAACGTTAAAAACTTAACTGCAGTGAAAAGAAAAACTTAGTAACACTTGGTTCCGAAAACAATAACGAAGATCGTAGGCTCAATTTTTATTTTTGATAGCTCGCTTAATTGTTGTTGAAAAATGATCGATTGACGTATGTAGATTTTCGATAACGATCGTTGTGTGAAAATCAAAGCCTTTTGTTTACAGATATTTGATTGGTAAATCACTAAAATCGTTTATTAATGCTAAGATAACGCGCTGTGTGATAAAGGGTTCATTCGAAGAGTCGTTAGTATCTGTTAGACGATTGAAGTTTGAAAAAGCGATTTTTGAAATTCATTATTCTTAAAATATTGAGTTACGTCTTTAAAAAAATTCTGTTTTTTTTTTATTATTGATTATAGAATGCAACGAGTATGCCCAGGCTATTAGGCGAACCATCTGGTTCTTACCACTGTTAGACGGCCGTCCGATACCGATTTTTGTCGATTGCAAAAATTTGTCTAATTCATTGATTTCCGGGAGCGATACAGCCGAACCCGGTGAATTTCCTCATATGGCTGCGATAGGCTGGTTATTGAGAGATCGAACGATCGGTTATTACTGCGGTGGCAGTCTTATTTCGCATCGATGGATCGTTACCGCTGCTCACTGCACTCACGGACCACTGTTAGAGAGACATGTTCTAAATTAAGGCTGCTTCACGTACACGATTCCAACCTAAAGTTTTGTTCAATCAGAACTTGGGTACTCTTCGCGACACGATGAAAATCTAAAGAAAATGAAGTATATCCGAGGCACCGATAACATTGATATTGCATAATAATAATACCTACCAAGAAGTTATTAATAAAATAATTCAATAAAAATGATTTAACAAATCGTCAGTAAACTTTCTTATTGTCTCACGAAATGAATTTTCTTTGAATTCTCACGAAACGAATTCACTTTGTTGCAGATTTTTATCGTATACAGAAAAGTACTCGGAATGCTTATAGAATCTCAATTTTGGGTGGGAATAACGTGACAGTATTAAGGGATAACACCACTGTGACCCCCTGTTTTTTTTCACATTTTTCAAGAATTATTTTTTGTGGGAAAAAAAAGAGATATTCGAAAAATTTTGTTGGGTTTTGTTCCTTGTTTATTAATGTATCAAAAATAATTTTGTTCACATTTTTCACGCCGCATGGTGGCGCTGGGGAAGCTCTCGCGTCAGATGCTGTCATCTCCGCAGTGGTTCGCGGCACGCAGCAGAACTCTCTTCAACGTCGATCTGAAAAAAAATACCGAGTGTTTTCGCTAATAATATGATATTTTGAAGAGAAGTACATAGGGATTTGGAAAAATATTGTTTTAAAAAAAATAGGCACGTTTTTGAAATTAAAGAATGATTTTTGAGCAAAATTTCTCGTCGAAAATATGCTATAACTTTTATAATTATTGAGATATCGAAAAAATCCTATGTACTTCTCTTCAAAATATCATATTGTTAACGAAAACACTCGGTATTTTTTATCAGATCGACGTTGAAGAGAGTTCTGCTGCGTGCCGCGAACCACTGCGGAGATAACAGCACCTGATGCGAAAGCTTCCCCAGCGCCACCATGCGGCGTGAAAAAAATGTTTTTTGATACATTAATAAATAAGGAACAAAACCCAAAAAATTTTTTCGAATATCTCTTTTTTTTCCCACAAAAAAAAATTCTTGAAAAATGTGAAAAAAAAACAGGGGGTCACAGTGGTGTTATCCCTTAATGACAGTGAAGCAGAGAGAGTAGACTTTTCTTTCTTTGCTGAATGACGATATTTTTAGGGGTAACCCATTTGTCGTGCGTCTCGGTTCTGTCAGGCTGAGCGATAAGGAATCCGGCCGATTGATGAGAATTGAAATTATTATGCGGCATCCTGCTTACAATCCACCCGACATGTACGCGGATTTAGCGTTGTTGAAATTAGCCAAAAGGGTGAATTTTGGACCAAATATAAAGCCCGCCTGTCTTCATACGGAATTTGATAAGACACCGGTACGTGCCTGGGTCACGGGATGGGGTGTAACACAATTTGGTACTCATTTTAGTTTTCTTGCTTTTATTAATTGTTCAAAAGTTTTATCTGGCAAACGACGTTTCGGAATAATTTTACTTCGATTTATCTCGTCAAGTCGACGTGACCAGCGATCTTTTAGTCAAGGCGAAACTCGACGTGATCGACAATGTTCGTTGTTCGCTGTTGTACAATACAACGATTTCAGTGCCCGACGGCATTGTACCAAGTATGCTCTGCGCCGGTGATCCTAATGGCGGCTGGAAGAAGGACACTTGTCGGGGTGATTCGGGAGGACCACTTCAACTCCTTCATTCTAACGGTTGCCTCCACGAAATCGTCGGGATTACGAGCTTTGGGACATTGTGCGCAACAGCCGGTCTTCCGGGTGTTTATACACGAGTCTCGCACTACGTCGAGTGGATCGAATCCACAGTCTGGCCCGAAGATTGATCTCTGGTCTTCGATTTTTTTTTCTCGAACATCTCGTTTTTGTTTTGCGAAATTATGTCTTTGCCAAGGGCTTGTTTAGACCGTGTATGTTTTCTGTATAAAAACTGATCAGATTTTTTAAACGGTTGTGTTTTTATTTGAAATTGGCGTAAAGATATCTATAAGCCTCAAATACATCTCTGTGTTTTTGCTGCCTCGTAGAAGTAGTTTGTTTTCCTGAAATTAATTAATTAATTTTCGAGTTTTTTACGTCAATGTATCCAAAAATGTACCAAAACGATTTTACGATATTTTTTCATTCCTGGAAAAATTTCTGTGATCGCTTTAGCTTTCCTAAATTTTCAACAATCGAGTAAAAACTTTCAACATAAATGGATTAGAGGTAAATAATGTCTGCTATTGAATTTGTCGATAATAGCTGAACGGGTTCAGAATTTATAAAAAAATTTCAAAAAAAATGTTTTCCGATTGATTTAACTTTCACAAATTTTGAGGTCTTGCGTTAATTTTTTCTATCACGAATGGAATATTCATTAAGGGATAACACCACTGTGACCCGCTGTTTTTTTTTCACATTTTTCAAGAATTTTTTTTTGTAAGAAAAAAAAGAGATATTCGAAAATTTTTTTTGGGTTTTGTTCCTTGTTTATTAATGTATCAAAAAACATTTTTTTCACATTTTTCACGCCGCATGGTGACGCTGGGGAAGCTCTCGCGTCAGGTGCTGTCATCTCCGCGGCACGCAGCAGAACTCTCTTCAACGTCGATCTGAAAAAAAATACCGAGTGTTTTCGTTAATAATATGATATTTTGAAAAGAAGTACATAGGGATTTGGAAAATTATTGTTTAAAAAAAAATAGGCACGCCTTTGAAATTAAAGTTAATTTCAAAGGCGTGAAATTAAAGTTAATTTCAAAGGCGTGCCTATTTTTCAAAAATGTGAAAAAATGTTTTTTGATACATTAATAAACAAGGAACAGACCCAAAAAAATTTTTCGAATATCTCTTTTTTTTCCCACAAAAAAAAATTCTTGAACAATGTGAAAAAAAAACAGGGGTTCACAGTGGTGTTATCCCTTAAAGGATGATTAGTACTGAATTTGACGTGAATCGGTATCTTGTGGAACTAATCCACAAATTATTTTTGTACTTTTCAAAGTAACCACATTATAATGATTAAACTGACAATTATTTGTAATATATGTAATCATATACTGTAATTGAAACTAGAATTATTGATCTCTAATACAGTACGGCTAATTTTCTAAAATCTAAGATTCATATTTTTCTAATTATTGTATAAATTTATTCAGTTAAATAAAATTAATTTCATCCCGTTATTTTCAATATCAGTACTTTAACAATTTTTATAACAATAAAAATAAAGATTAGTTACGGGGAGGGTGTCGAAACTGTTGCATCGAAAATTCTGAAATAATTCGGATATACGAAGGCACGTGCGGGAGGTTTAGAGGAATGGTATAGCGATGTCGAAAATATTACTGGTTATTGAAATATAAAAAAATAAATGACAATTTCTAGTACCTAGGATCGTTGTCAATCGTAAACGATTACACTTTGGCGAACGATACGAAACGCTTGGCGCTTGAAGTACGTTCACGCTTGACTGGTTTTTTTTTCACCTGTTATCTCTGTTTTTATGGTTGCCATAACCGATAATTCATTTACAAAGATAAAGTAGAATGACAGACCAAATGGCAAGATCGAATGACAAAGTGGCTTATCAATCGATCCTCTAAATCTATTTTTGACATTTTCCGATTCGGAATATCTAATCGATTGTGGGAAGTGAACCGCAGTGAGGAGAATTTTTTTCGAACGTATAAAAAAAAATAATATAAAAAAAATTTAAGTTTTTCAACTGATATTTCACATTTTTGTTTAGCTACTACCTACGTCATCAAATTGCTTCACACATATTTTGACGGGGCGACAGTGAATTGGAGCTCTTACCTGTATACGTTTTACATTTACATTAACGCGGAGAACGAGTTCACCCGCACGTTCAATACCACGTTCATCCGAGAGCCACGTGTTTAGCCGACAAAACCCACACGGTGCCAGTTTCGTCCTTATCCCCGCTCCGGCGACGTGTCGAACGCGCTCAAATTGTCATTTTGCCGCGGTTCTTCCGGCGAGAAAGAAGCTTCTCCGGAACGAATTTCTTCATTCGCTGTCTGTGCTTCAATCGAATTTTTATCGCGAAAGTCAACAGATTGGGCGGTTCGACGAGACGAACAATTGTTCAAAGTACGGTCAATTCAAAGTAGACTATTTGAAACCGGCGGTGATGAGGCTCGGAGCAGAAAGTCAAGGTATTACTTAGCGCGGATCGCGCCTATATTTAGATCGGGTCGAGAGGTCTCTAACGAATCTCTATTGCCGGAGCTCAGTTTCTTTCGTGACGCTACGCCGGCACGTAGGTTTTTATCGAATTGAACATTATTCGGAATAGGGAGATTCACGTGATAAGATAAAAAATAAGTACATAAGCGGGTTCAACGTTTCATGATAAAAGTGTTGCTTGAAAAAAAATTCACGTTCTATGAATCAGCGACAGCGTTTTGGTGACGAGTGATTGAAGAGCAAGTTGATTTTTTTTTTACTTACGCCAGATCCGCAGGAGGACTCACGATGAGCGTAAGATTTTTTTTGCTCCATTCCGAACGAACCGGTCGTCATTAAAAATTTTACAGAATGGAACGACGTTCCGTTATGATTGTTATTATTTTCTCCTCCAGCATTCTTCTCTCTGCTGTTCAAAATTTGTATGGCGACAGAGATGGTTCCTCGTTGCTTTATTAATTTCCACTACAACGTTTGTCCTAGTGACAAAATATTATGATCAGCCAGTGGCGATTCGTGATACTTACAACGACGACGTATTAACCGAAGTTTACGACGAAGGTGATAAATTGCCACGAAAGCAAACTATAAAATTGCGCGAAGAGCTCGGAGAGAAACAAAAAATGTATTATACCATAGGAAATTCGTTTCACAGTATTGCGACGATGGTACAACTTTTCCGGCGAACAGAAATGGTACAACAATGATTCTACATCGATGTTCAACGATAGGTTACTCGCGGAAATTCGTGACACGTGGATGATAAAAAAATCAAACCTCACCGTTTCGTATAGCTTGCAAAATCCGGAAGTTCGAGATCCCTCGATGGGTCAGGCACGAGCGATCATGGATATTTTTGGAGACAAAGTAAGTGGGGTCATTGGAACGAAAAATAGAGGGACCATATTTTTTTTTTTTCAACGCTCCACACGACAGAATAGGTGCGATTGATTACGTTAAATTGTCTGTCAGAAGAATGGATTTTTCATAGAGTGCGGAGCTTACGACGGTGAAACGAGAAGCAACACGCTTGTTCTCGAGAGATTTTTAGGTTGGACGGGTATTTTGATCGAGGCAGACCCGATAAATTTTACGAAGATGCTCAACAAGAATAGAAGGTCTCACATGTCACCCACGTGTCTCAGTATCGAATCTCATCCGATGAATGTGAGTCGTTTCGTAATTTTTTTCTTCGAAGTATTTTACTGCCCGTCCCAAATATAGTTCTACAATGAGAAAAGATTTTATTTAAGCGATAACACCACTGTGACCCCCTGTTTTTTTTCACATTTTTCAAGAATTTTTTTTTGTGGGAAAAATGAGAGATATTCGAAAAATTTTTTTGGGTTTTGTTCCTTGTTCATTAATGTATCAAAAAACATTTTTTTCACATTTTTCACGCCGCATGGTGGCGCTGGGGAAGCTCTCGCTGTTATCTCCGCAGTGGTTCGCGGCACGCAGCAGAACTCTCTTCAACGTCGATCTGAAAAAAAATACCAAGTGTTTTCGTTAATAATATGATATTTTGAAGAGAAGTACATAGGATTTTTTCGATATCTCAATAATTATAAAAGTTATAGCCTATTTTCGACGAGAAATTTTGCTCAAAAATCATTCTTTAATTTCACAGGCGTGCCTATTTTTTTTAAACAATATTTTTCCAAATCCCTATGTACTTCTCTTCAAAATATCATATTATTAACGAAAACACTCGGTATTTTTTTTCAGATCGACGTTGAAGAGAGTTCTGCTGCGTGCCGCGAACCACTGCGGAGATGACAGCATCTGACGCGAGAGCTTCTCCAGCGCCACCATGCGGCGTGAAAAATGTGAAAAAAATGTTTTTTGATACATTAATAAACAAGGAACAAAACCCAAACAAATTTTTCGAATATCTCTTTTTTTTCCCACAAAAAAAAATTCTTGAAAAATGTGAAAAAAAACAGGGGGTCACAGTGGTGTTCACCCTTAAGAGCATGTGAAAAGCCTGTTTTGTCGACAATGTTCGTTGAAATTTTTTGCCAAACGGCATTCCTAAACTGTTAAACCGAATGATTTGAAATTTGGTCAAGTAATTCCGTACACCTCTATCTAGAACGTAAAGATCAGAAAATATTGAAATTCGAAATAATAATATACATTTCAGCTAAAACGGAGAGGCTTCAAACAAAAATGGATATAATTATTATAGCATGGCGTCGTTTTGAAAAATTTGACGTCTACCTTTTAAACAAATGAAAACCCTAACTAACGAGCATTTATTTGTTGCTGTATCCGAAAAATCAACAAACTGGCATTTACTTCATTTATATTTCACTGACGCTACTCGAAGACCCAAACGCCAGATTTTCCTTACTCGATCTTCGATTTGCAAACAATTTTCGTGAGTTTTTCGGCTCCTATTTGGTAAATTAAAATGTTAATCCGATTCCGATGGTCCTCTTTTACATAGCGCTATTGGTGTTTCTCATTGTCTTACGGAGAGGGGAGGGAGCGCGATTTTTTTTAACTTCCTAAAAGGAAAATCATATCGAAAATCCCAAACGAGCGATTGTTAAAAATATTTTTACGTTAACAAATATTTAGATCCGAATCTAAAAAATTATTGGAGCAAATGCATTAAAAGAAAAACAAAAATATTTAGAATTTTGAATATTTACAAAACCTCATACAAGTTTGTACATATTAATCTGAATGTTTTTTTTTCTTTTTCATGACCAAAAAATCATTTCTAATAATCAGTCGTTTGGGATTTTCGGTACTATTTTTTTTCGCAAAATAAAATAATAAAATACATTGTTTCCGTATTCATTGCGGAGCCTCCTGCTCTTGTCCCTTAATATTAACAATTTTTTTTTTTATATGGCAAAGTAAAATTTGAGACGAATCAAATAGAATTTCTGAATTATTACCGAAAGTCTCCTTTGGCTCAACGAAATTTTAATAATACCAATAATAATAAAGCTTTATCTCGCTATATATAAAAAAACACAATTTGTCAACATTAATGTGAATCATTAAAATTTCAAATATCACTAGGCAAACTCCGAGTGCGTCATAAATTTTGCAGGTTTCTTTCCTAATGGCACGTAACATTGGACGTATTCACGAGCCCGATAAATCGGAAATTCGCAAGTCAATCAGCAGTACGGACGTTGCTTACGACGGCCAGCACGTTACGGTTCAATGTTTTCCACTCGCTTCCTACGTAGCCGCTCTCGGCGTCAAAGCAGTCGATTATTTGAGTCTCGACATCGAAGGAAACGAGATGGAAGTTTTAGAAACGATACCGTTCGATCAAATCGATATAAAGGTATGAAAGCGTTTTTTTTTTTTTTTTCTTCGTCGTTCACAACTTGTTATACAACGACTCGTACGTTTCAGACTTTATCGGTCGAATATATTCACGGGACAAAGAGCCGGCAGTACATGATGGATTTTATGGAAAAACGAGATTACTACGTCTACAGTTTTGTCAATCATCCGGATAATCTGGCGAACGATATCATATTCGTCAAAAGAGAATTGTGACGTAAGACGTTAAGCTTTTTTTTTTAGTCACATTTCAAAAAGGGTGTTTATATTAAACGTCCAGGGCAAATATCGTTTCGTTCGGAAAGAGAAACGAACAAATTAGAGAAGCTAAAGGTTATGCTTATGTTTATCTGTTCAATTCGTGCAGAAGACATTGAACGAAATCGAATAGATAACGAAGAGACTTTTTGACGGCTGGTCGTGTTCTATATTTGCATTCCACAACGACCATGTAAGACTTATCGGTCGAGATAATCTAATTATACCATGAAAAACAACGCGTACTCCGAGACTGACACCTGAAAATCGTTATTGTTATTAACCGAGATGGGGCTGTTATTATTTTTAAAAATCATTTTTTCATTATTCATTTAATATCACTTATTTATTGTGTATTTCGTTTGAATAACGTTTTTTTCGGCGGGTTGTTAATGAAAAGTAAGAAGTTTATTGTTTTTAAACGATTCGGGGACTCGCAATTTAAATAAAAATTGAATGTTTACTTCTTTCATTATAATCGCAATGGATTCGATTAATTATTAAAATTTTGGTCTCTCACCGAGAAACCCCTGTGATGGCGCAATAAAAGAATTTTCGAATTTTGTGTGTGTTACTGTGTATGCGTTCGTGTGTAAGAGTTCTGCAAATTTCAAACGTTTATATCTCGAGAACGTTTTGAGGCCTCGCGATTTCGAACACAAGTGAAGCACTACATCTCCTTTAATTATTACAATTTTCATAAAAATCCACGAAGCCGCTGAGATTTGTTGGCGTTTTGAATTTTTCGAAAAGTGTACGCTCTCTGGCTACCGCAAATTTCGAGATATCGAGCTGCGATTTGTTTCTCATTAAAGAACGGTTGGTATTGAATTTGGTGAAAATCGAGGAGAGGCGTCAGATTTTATGAAATTTTCGATAACACGAAAAATGCCTGTGATATCTTCTAACTTCCGCAAATTTTGACATAACGGAAAACAGTTTTTTTTTTTTTTTATCAAAAGACGTTATCATTAAAGAGCGCTCGTAACAGAATGTCGTGTGGAAATCGGTAAAAGAATTCGTATATCGTGTCATTTTCAATTTTTTTTTTTCAATCAGCGATTAACAGTACGCATGCAAGGGAAAGAGTTGCAAATGGTTTCCTCGAAATTTCATGAAATGCTCAAAGTTTCGTCAATGAGAAAGCCAAAATTGAGAAGGAGGGAGCCTTTTTTTTCGAGAATTGCGCGTAATTTCGTGGAAGCAATTTTCAATTTTTAACTCGCAACGTTTTTTTCGCATCGCAGTATGTGAACTTCCGAAGTGAAATTCACTGATGACATAACTCCGCGAATGAGAACGAAGACGGCAGGTAAATAACACGACGGCGATATTTATAGACAAACATGTGGCGATGGCAGCTGGTGAATAATGAATATGCGTTTCAAAAGAATGGACGACCGTCGAGTATACCGCGAATTGACAATTTTATTTCGCAAATAAATATTTCTATGATACAATTACAACGATTTACGTGGATCTTTCGCGCCTCAATAACAACTCGTCAATTGAATGCAAACGAGATAAAAGTAATCAACTATTATCACGCGTCACGATTCAACGTATGTCACAGGGAATGCTACGTAGGGTTATTTTATTTTGCTCAAAATAATAATAATAATAATATAATAATTAATGCACTTTGGATTCTATTTACAAAATATGTACAACCAACAGCGAAAGAATAGTCGAGAAAAAAAATGATCTCAATCCCAGCGCGTATTGCAACTGTGAACACTCAATGATTCAGAATAGATTTCCAGGAACAAAGGGCGCGTTGATCGTCCGGTGCTTTGCCAAAGGGTTTTGTTCCATCGGGCGCAATGTACTTGTTGACCTGATAATCGAGCAAAACTTCGTAATTGTAAATATCGGAGCCGAGCTGTTGAGTGAGGGGACTCGTGTTTGTCGTAAAAATACCGGAAAATCCCTGTCTCTCGGCTAGCCTCAGACACTCGTCCTCCATTACCTTCATCACAATGACATTTTCCGCCGAATTCAATTGATTATTGGTACCCATCATAAACGTGTGAAATATTTGTCCCCTTCCCTGTGGCAATTTTCCATCGCGTATCGGTCCCTCGAGACTCTCGAGAAATTCAAATATTATCGTTAAATTCGATTCCACAGTGACTTCCGGTTCGTCAAGCGCGTCAAAATTTAACGATACCGCGAGCACTCCGTCGTCTGTTTTTGATGATTTCACGACGAAACAAAAACCCTTCTCGATCAGTGAATCCCAAAGTTTTTCCATCAGTTCGGTATAATCGTTTCTGTGAAGATCCGGCAGTAGCCATCTTTCCAAATCGGCTTTCGTGTAAAAACTATCGGTTATTATTCTGAAAAAAATTTAAAAAAAAACAATATAGCGATTATGATTAAAAAAACTAATGGTTTTGAGTCTAACGAAGTCTTAAGGGCGGGGTAAGGGTTTTCACTTTCGAAAAATCGAATTTTTTTTGTCTTATCTTATTGTTTAACATTTCAAGAATATGTCCTTGAAATTTGAAACCGATCTAAGCAATATTCTTGAAGTTATTGTCTTATTAATCTCCTGGCCTTTAACGCTATACCTCTAACAGCTGCGGGCGGTCGGGCTAGCAGTGCAGCTGTCGAACAGGTATACAGTTTATTCATTGCTATTGTGTATATAGTATATAGTGTATACTATACACTACAATATTCTAAAAGAAGAAACGCTGTATGGAGCTGGAATCAATGATTCTGTGTAAGTTGGAAAACATTTTTTTTTTCTTCACTTTTTTACTTCATAAACTTTAGACGCGTTTTTCTCAAAACTACTTTTTCAAAGTCCGTGTTCACTGCCATTTAAAAACTACTTGACCGATTCATTTCAAACTTTGTACCCACTTTCTACATATAAAATACCTCCCCCCAACGTTTAGTTAAATATTTTTTTTTACATTAAGGGTGTTTTCCACCCACAAAATGGCGGAATTTTTCGTGGAAAATAACAGTTCAGACTTTAGATGGCCGTCAAAAATTTTTAAATGAAAAAAAAAATTATCAGAGAACGTTGGGGGGAAGATTTGATTATAATTTGACTAAATTTTTATGGCTTTTCATTTTCAGATAATTTCCGGCCGAGTTATAGTGAACACCGCAAATTGTTTGTTTTCCAAGACGTTCTGGGGGAAGCTCTGTTACGGGCTTGTGCTTCAATATTTCTGCATGAAAAAATTACGCAACATTGTCAAAAGTATGCTCAATAATGTACAAAAGGTTCGAATAAAATTGCTCAATCCATATTTGAGAAAAAAAATCACAAAAAAAGTGTTTTTTTAACGCTGAAACCCTTACCCCTCCCTCAAGCCTTAGCTCGATAAACATTTTTCCGCTTATTATAAATTCAATGTTGATCGAGTTTGGTCCTTCAATGAGATGCACGTACTCTATGACTTCATCCTTGTGAGAATTATCGAGTTTCTCGATCACGTATTGTTGCTCCTCCATTTCTTCCACGGGCTCGTTCGTGTCGTTGCACGGTGACATTTTTTCGAGTATCGTTGACATATTCTTAGCAGCGATAAAATCCGTAATGCTTATCTGATATCCTTGATCCCGTAATTTTGTCACCGTGTAGATTGAATTGAGCGAATTGCCACCGAGCTCATAAAAATTAGCGTTCACATTGATCGGCGAACGGCCACTCTTGCCGATAACAGTCGCAACGGTAGGAAAAAGTATTTTTGCTTTTTCAAGATGGTGCTCCGAAACGTTCGTGTAGTCGCACTCCACCGTCTGTTCATCTTCTGTAGGAATAATCGACATTTTGTTTTGCGTTAAATCGTCGATAGCGGTATACAACGCGTCGTATACGTGATATTGAAAAATAAATAAATAAAATTTGTTTTTACACACCAACGAGACTCGAAGATTCGTACTGTTGCAACAATGTTTGCCTGTCAGTTTTTCCATTAACGAGAAGCGGAATGGACTCGATAATTATAACCTGAGGGATCATGTAAGGCGGTAATCTGCTCTGAAGATAATCCTCTGTCTGCAGACCGGATATCGATGTTTCTCTCTTCGCGGTGACGAAAGCGATAAGTGCCTAAAAATTGTTATGATCAGGTATATTCGGTAGATTCGATGGATTTGATACATTTTTATACATGAGGTATAAAAATGTATTTTTTTTGTCCCTCATTTACCTGAGAAAGTTCGCCGGGTTTGTAGCACAAAACGATCGCTTTGTCGACACCTGGCGCAGCGGCCACCGACCTCTCGACTTCCGCGAGATCGACGCGATGTCCTCGTATCTTAATTTGAGCGTCGGTACGTCCTTCGTAAACGACGATACCCTTGACAATTCTCGCGTAATCACCCGTCCGATAGATCGTCGAGTATTCTAAAACACATGTGTCAAACAATGATTAATTCGTCAGTGTGTCTCACGAATGACGTTAATATATGGGAGTGAAGTGAAGAAGAATGAAAAAGTAGAATTATCCTGGGAATGTTGGCTCGCTGTACTCGCGATACTCGCGCTTACGAGCCACGCGTGTGTGAATCGCGAGAATTATTGAGAAAGGAGTTAAATAAAAAGGTTGGTAACCTTTAAAAGGAAGTGGTAATAAAAGGAAGTGGTAACCACTTCACGAAGTAACAAATCAGAGTCTCGGAAATCTTCTCCGGTTTTATGGACGTCCCTCTCCCCTCCATCATGACTTAGCGCTGGAATTCGACGCACGTTACCTCTTTTTCCCGCCTCTTTTTCTTCAACGCACTAGTCGAGCAATCACTTAACGCTTCAATTCGAATTATTTCCCAACGTTATAATCACGACTTAAGGGCGGGGTAAGGGTTTTCACTTTCGAAAAATCGAATATTTTTTTTGTCTCATCTTATTGTTTAACATTTCAAGAATATGTCCTTAAAATTTTAAACCGATCTAAGCAATATTCTTGAAGTTATTGTCTTATTAATCTCCTGGCCTTTAACGCTATACCTCTAACAGCTGCGGGCGGTCGGGCTAGCAGTGAAGCTGTCGAACAGGTATACAGTTTATTCATTGCTATTGTGTATATAGTATATAGTGTATACTATACACTACAATATTTTAAAAGAAGATGGAGTTGGAATCGATGATTCTGTGTAAGTTGGAAAAAAAAAATTTTTTCTTCACTTTTTTACTTCACAAACTTTAGACGCGTTTTTCTCAAAACTACTTTTTCAAAGTCCGTGTTCACTGCCATTTAAAAACTACTTGACCGATTCATTTCAAACTTTGTACGCACTTTCTACATATAAAATACCTACCCCCAACGTTTAGTAAAATTTTTTTTTTTTACATTAAGGGTGTTTCCCACCCACAAAATGGCGGAATTTTTCGTGGAAAATAACAGTTCACACTTGAATGAAAAAAAAAATTATCAATGAAAAAAAAAATTATCAGAGAACGTTGGGGAGAAGATTTGATTATAATTTGACTACATTTTCATGGTTTTTCATTTTCAGATAATTTCCAGCCGAGTTATAGTGAACACCGCAAATTGTTTTTTTTTCCAAGACGTTCTGGGGGAAGCTCCGTTACGGGCTTATGCTTCAATATTTCTGCATGAAAAAATTACACAACATTGTCAAAAGTATGCTCAATAATGTACAAAAGGTTCGAATAATATTGCTCAATCCATATTTGAGAAAAAAAAACGCAAAAAAAGTGTTTTTTTTTTACGCTGAAACCCTTACCCCTTCCTTAACGTCGATTCAATGAAAATGTCCACAATCGAAGAAAAATGCTTCTCGTCCATTGACTCAATTTACGACAATAGCGAGAATCACTATTTACAAATTAATATTATGATCTTGACGTCTGTCTCATAGTTCGACATGATTGTTTTTACAATGAAACATCCGCATTCTCGCGGATCACGTTAATTTGCTAATGATAATCGTTTCGCGAAAGGAACGTCCGTTTCTCGACTATCGCGAAGAATCAATTATGAAATTATTTGCGGAGTTACGAGTTGGAGCAGCCGAGTAGAAGCATTATCGCGAATCGGTAACGGTGAGAAATCCAAGATGTCCTTGGCTCAGGAGCATTATTCAAATTGACGATAAAATAATAGGTTTCTTTTTGCTGGAAAACCTTGGACGATCATTAAACGAGCAAGGGAGAGGCAGTCGTCAGTCTCCGTCAGCAAAGATGACCTTCTTTTTTTTTATCCTCGTTGTTTTTTTCTCTATCTTTTCGTTGCTTCATTTATCAAATAAATATCGCGAGAACACGGAGAACGATAATGATTGTTTCAATTTTTTTTTTTCGCCCCATTAGCCATTTTCTGCTTACCCGGATCGATGACGTGAGGGTTATTTACGAATTTATGTGGATCCCTTCCGCGTATGTAGCCCGCCGCCAAATTTCGTCCCGCCACAACGAGCTCGCCCACTTCACCCTGTGGCACCAGGCACGTTTCCTTGTTGACCAGATAAATTATACAATTATCGAGCGGACGTCCGATCGGTACTTTCTCGAAATTTTCCAACTGGCTCGCATTCGTCAATAGATGATACGTCACGTCGCCCATGACTTCGGTGCTACCGTAAAAATTGGCCAACGCGTGTTGACCGCTCGTGAAACGGGCGAAAAATTCTTCGGCCAATGATCGAGGAAGTGTCTCCCCGGAACATATCCAGAGCTTTAGGAACGCTAGCGAATCGTTCTTGTCCTGCTTGCGAATTGATACATCGGTTTCGATTAAATAATTTCGTTGAATTATTTTTTCATTCGATCAATAATGTAATTCATTTTTGTCCACGATATCTCGACTTCTTACCCGAAGATTCAGGTACATGAGCATCGATCGTAGGAGCGACGGTACGAGAACCAAACGACGAATCTAATGGAAAATATCGAGTTAATGACATTTGGGTAGACAAAACAAAAAATAGACAAGAACAAAATTTTGTTAACCCACCCGATGCTTTTCCAGTATTTGAACGAATCTCGACGGATCTTTCGTAATTTCACGAGGAACAACGACGATCGTTCGTCCCTGTAGTAGAGGTCCCCAAATTTCCGGTGCACTGTCGACGAAAGTCAGGGCAGTTTTGAAGATACAACGGTCCTCGTCGGTATCGTAAGGAAGCTCGCGCCATTGCCATTGTAGTCGATTCATCAGAGTAGCATGGGGCAATCTGACACCTTTTTTTTTTTTCATGCAAATTCGATAAATTGAATAAAATTTACGTTATGGAAAATTGATATCGAAAATGTTCGATGTTATGATGGTATTCATAGCAATGAAGTGTTTTATTATGGTATTGTCGTAAATGAAATTATTTATGTTGCATTCTTCGAATCTAGAAAAAATTGTCACCTAGAAAAATGGCCTTCCGGAAAATTAGCCCCAAAATCAATGATGACATAGTTCAGTGGGGTAAAGTAGAGGGGAGGAGGGAAAACATTAAGGGAGAACACCACTGTGACCCCCTGTTTTTTTTTTTCACATTTTTCAAGAATTTTTTTTTGTGGGAAAAAAAAGAGATTTTCGAAACATTTTTTTGGGTTTTGTTCCTTGTTTATTAATGTATCAAAAAACATTTTTTTCACATTTTTTACGCCGCATGGTGGCGCTGGGGAAGCCTTTGAAATTAACTTTAATTTCAAAGGCGTGCCTATTTTTTTTAAAACAATATTTTTCCAAATCCCTGTGTACTTCTCTTCAAAATATCATATTATTAACGAAAACACTCGGTATTTTTTTTCAAATCGACGTTGAAGAGAGTTCTGCTGCGTGCCGCGGAAATGACAGCACCTGACGCGGGAGCTTCCCCAGCGCCACCATGCGGCGTGAAAAATGTGAAAAAAATGTTTTTTGATACATTAATGAACAAGGAACAAAACACAAAAAAATTTTTCGAATATCTCTCCTTTTTCCCACAAAAAAAAATTCTTGAAAAATGTGAAAAATAACAGGGGGTCACAGTGGTGTTCTCCCTTAAACCAATACTGTTGCTATCGCGTGAAATCGTACCTTTTGGTATACCGGTACTGCCGGATGTGTAAAGTACGATGGCAATTTGTTCTGGATGTTCGTCGAGCGTCAGATAATCGTTCGATTCATTTTTCGCCCCTTCCCAAAGTTCCTCGAACGTAACGAACGGCGTGTCCTCGTACGACGATCTGTCACCTATTGAGATATCACATTGAGGATTTATTATGTTAAAAAACGATTTTAATGTTTTTTTTTTTTTTTTGTTATCTTTTCCGTAGACTGGTTAGCTTTGAGAAACAAGTTTACTGGTTATTCTATTTCCATCGAAGAATGGAACGGTGTCATTATTTATTCGGTCGTAAAACAGAGCACGAAATGCCTTGTCTCTAACGAAGTGGCACAGGATAGTTGTTCGATCTTTTCTTTTCCCATTTTACGTAAACCAGCAATAAAAATGGTTCTCTGCAAATAATCACTTTTTCCCGTTTCCCGGAACAAACCTTTTTTTTTTTTTTTTTTTTTTTCGTCATTCGTCGCGCTGACCTCACGCTCTACATCTCACGCGCGAATCAATCTCATTATCCTCAAGGATCTTTCGGTATATAAAAGGACGGAAACCCCGTTGTATGATGTTTAACGAATCGATAGAGAAAAAGAAAAAAGGATCATTAATAAAATTACCATCGTCATCGATTATCACCATCAGTGGTTCCGATTCTTCGATTATGTGTTTCACCCTCGACGATGGAAACTCAGCGTCCAATGGTAAATAAGCCATACCGGACTTCAGTATTGACAATAACGTTACGGGAAGTCCGAGCGAGGGTTTCATAGAAACCGCCAGTATCGGGTCTGTATTTTCTCGGGGTTTACAAATTTTTCGTAAAATCCTCGCGATCTTGTTGGTTGTGATGTCGAGCTCGGCGTAGGTTATAGATTCCTCTTTGCCAGCCTCGTTTTCGCAAATAATCGCCGTCTTATCGGCATTTTCCGATGAAATTTTACGAAATATTTCGTGCACGAGAGCCTCTTGTTTGCTCCAGGCTACTCTCTTGCCTTTGAGAACCGATTGCTGCTGGAGAGAACCCATCTGAAAGCAACACATAATTTGCTGTTTGTTTTTTTCCCCTTTAATTTCGATAACAACTAGCGAATTAATTAGTCAGAGAAATCTTGAAATTTCAATATCATCGAAGCCCTCGATAAAAGCGCTACCGAGCGTTTCCGCAATTCTGACGTCATGCCACTAGTTTCCAGGGTCGTATGTTAATAAATGCTCGAGAGTAAGTTCAAGCAAGGCTACGAGTTTTTTTATTTTAACGTCTGACGGACTTGAATTTCATGAATTAAAAAAAACGTACAATCACTTCTTTCATAATTTCCCTGCTTATATAGGAAGGAAAAAAATTTTACCACTTTATAATAATCACGAAAGAACGTTGAAATAATTGTGAAATAAACGAGCTAAGGGTCCAATGAACTTCTCGATGATTTCACACGTGCCCCTGTCGGAAATCTTTTCTCAGGTTTAGCAATAGATGTGACGCAAGCATGCCTCTAGTCCCAGCGCAGACGGATGTCTGTTTGAGGAAAATCGTTCGCGTGTCTGTTTGTGTATGTCTATCATCGATAGTGATCGGCAATTAGTTATTTAAATACGCGATGCGATGGGAAGTTGCACAAATCTTAACGGCAGTGAACCGGTCGTGCCATGTACGATTAATATCTCGAGGAAAAAAAAAGTCTCTGATGGCGCACTGGTCCGTTGAACCCGCGCCGTTAGTATTTTCTCGAGTGTGACGTTGCTCGACGACTGTATGCAGGCCATTCACGAAACTTATTAGCAATTTCAACTCGTCATACATATTACATTGTTCATATACATTTAATCGTTGCAGTGCTGAACATTTGTCAACTTAAAGAAATTCGCTCACTGGTTAAAAGATATATCGAATTTTGAAAATGGCTCGATCGCGGTTTTGTGGAAACGTTGTAAATGTGTAAAACTGTGTCTTGATTTGAAAGTTACCCGTATACAATCGGTTAATCGTACATCGAGTGAGAGTATAACGGTCACGCTTTAACAAACTCGGCGCTCTCATTTCGTACTTGCCCAATATTTAACAGTTGGGGCATAGTTACTCGAATAGAATTCTCAATATTTCGTATAGTTTCGATACAAAAAGAAACAGTCTATGGACAAATGAAATGATGTAGTTTTAACGTTCTTTAACGTACATTTAATGAAAATTAAATTTCTATAGGAAAATTGAAATTCTCATCGAATTTAATTTTTAAATGACACCGTTAAAACATCTTTTAATTATAATAATTTTTATTCGTTATTAAATCTTACCTTTTAATATTTCTTGCGTTTTCGTTCGATTAATATTTCCGTGCCCTTTTCCGAATATTCCAAATATTTTACGAGATAGTGACGAAACGATTATTTCATGCGATAAATCACAGCATACTCGTTTCTCGCGTACGGGGTCAGTAAAGTTCAATGATGATTTTTCCGTTTCTTTCTTTTCTTCAAGAATTTAATTAAAATTCTCACCAGGCACTCGGTACTTTATGCACAACTCGCTGGACACTTAACACCGTTAATTTCTCGACACTTCACTCACGACATTCAAAATTATCGAACCTACGACAATATCTCATTAATGTCGACCTCTCGTCACGTGAAAAACTGTTTTTTTCTTTCTTTTATTTCCGGCCGATTCGTTGGTATTCTTGGCACGTTTTTTTTTTATCGATGTTAATTTTTCATTTTTAATTCACGTGAACGTACAGCTTCGACGTTGTGACTCTATTGTCGGGTTGAATTGCGAAGTGATTGCCGCGCGAGAGTGCCTCCTCGCGTTGACGAGCGTCGAGCTTTTATAACAGAACTCGCTTCGAGGACCCTGAATTTTACTCGTGGTCTGCCCTTCTCTGACTATCCGCTGTTCGACCATTGGCTTTCGTCATTTATACGCACGAAAAACTCGAATCATTCTGGCACAAGTGTCGAGTGATCATTGTAAAAAATTTCAGGTTATTTCGTCAGTATCACTGACACTACAGAGGTCGTGATATATGATAATTTTTGTATTTTCACGGTCGCCAGTAGCAATTGATAAATTTATTTTTCTTCATTGAGACAATTAACATTTAAAAATGCACCGAGCATAAACATAATTTGTTTGATTGGACAAACAATAATTTGGTAATGTTACGAAAAAAAAAAAACAAATTGGGGAAATTGAAATTTGCTTATCGCTTTCACATCATATTTCCGCATTTACAAATTTTCCTTTATGAGCAAGGAGCCTTTTCCATTTTCGCTTGTTTTTGCGTATGTCCACAATAACCGTGAGAATGTAATATGCAAGTTTTAATTTATAGTCCGAGATTTCCTTGATTGTGAATGTATTTTTTTTTTTTTTTGTTAGGAAAATTGAAAATACCATAAATGTAGAACGATCATAGGGATTTTTTCTAAATTCAATACGAAGCTTCTTTTTATGATACTAAACATATGTAGGAAGTTTTAACATGATAAGGCTTTGGGTAGTGTCCAAAAATTGCACGAACTGTTAACAATAGCGATTTTTTCGAAAAATTCACAATTCCGTAATTTTAGATTACCTCCTTCAGAGGGCCTAATTTAAAGACTTAAATCAGGTCATACAGAAATCACCTGTACTTCCCGCAGTTTAACAGTTATTTATTATATAATATATAATAAATAAATGGTAAAACTCGTAAAACGGAAAAAAAAATTGGACGAAGAAAGAAAGAACCAATTTTGAATATATTAATTTCATAATCATCCCCGCCGATCGCCTCTCTACAAAAATTGGACGAAGAAAGAAAGGACCAATTTTGAATATATTAATTTCATAATCATCCCAGCCGATCGCCTCTCTACAAGAATCCTTTTGTAGAAAAAAAAGGGGGAACTTTCAGGATAAATAAGATTTGATTTTCATTCTGAGAAAGACTAAAATGCACAACTTTTTTTCCATTAAACGACATTTCATGGGGTAAAACCCGCCCTCATACAGAAGCTAATATTTTTTCGGAAAATTCGAGCGTTTTCACACGAGCAAGCATTTATTTTATTTTATTTTATCGGGTCGTCGGTAGTTCTTAGAAATAATGTAAAAAAGGAAATCTTGTAAATCATGAAAATATCAAATAATTTCTTTCTCGGAAGCCAGTGGACTTTTGGAGCGGCAATTTTCCATAGCACTTCCTCAAACTACGCGCAATAAAATGTGAGAATAGCAGACAAATAAAAAATGTCGTCCCGGATGGGTGAATGAAGAATGCGAGCTTGATTGCCACATACAATATACATTCTATGTGTGAGTAATATGTGTAGGAGATTTCTGAGTGTCGATCACGTCGAAAGCGTCCGAATAAAAATCCGGGTTTAATGTTTTTTTTTCTCCAGTTTAATATACCAAACAGACGGAGAACCTTGAAGAAATCTAGTCTTGCAACTCTCCGAAAGTCTGGTCAAATTCATCGTTGAAAGAAATCTGAACGATCCCGCACCCCACATAAAGTCCCGTTCACAAATAGATCAATCATTCAATTGGCACGTCCAACTAGATTCTGTGATGGACAATGTGACCGCTGCCTTATTATTATTATTATTATTATTATTATTATCATTATTATTATTATTAATATTAATCGCGATCCCTGTTGATGAAAACGAATTCGTCGGACCGGTCGAAACATTCCTGTCGTCATTCTCACTACAATTTGTAGTATTTTTGTGGACGCGACATTTCGGTGTTGTCGTCAATTCACTCGAGTGAATCAATACGTTCCTAAATTCGAATGGTGTTCATTTGCTTTCATATACATATCGTTAATCTTTCACATATACATATGAGCTATTACACACCGTTTTTATAAAATTGTCACTTTTCATTTTTTAAATTTCGCTGCTGATTTTATTTTTCATTCCTCGTGATGAATAAAACGTTCGAGTTTTTTTATTTTCAAATTTTTATCTCAAATACCTTTCGAGATATGAATTTTATGTATTTTTCCCGCATTTATACGGTAAAAACCTGAAAGGGTGTACATGGAATAAATAATTACTACTACTTTTTCGCATTTTGCCGACCCGCATATATTCATTAGTCAGCAGTCGGTTTCATTAGGCATTATATCGGTCGGCATATATTCAATGAGTCTGGCTTCTTATTGCCGTTGAACGCAGCAACAAAATGCTGTGAAAAATTTAAGTAAAAAACGAACATTGATGGAAAATCAGTACTTTCTTTTTTTACCTGAACGTATTTTAATCGACTCTGTATTTTTTAAGATGCAAAAATTTGAAAAGTAAAAAATTTGATAAACAATTATATAGAAAAAAAATACCTACGTTTGTCTATGCTTCAAAATGTTTGTTTTTGGATTAAGAATTTTTTAAAATACAAACAATAAAATAATCCAGCCATACTTTTCGAAAATCCAATTTTTACCGTTGAAGCAGACTTTCACCGTCGTAAGTGAGACAACATTTTAAAAAAATTTTATTTTTCAAATACTGCACTTTAAAATGAATATTTTTTATAATATCTACTTTACTGTTATGTTTTGGCAATCAAATGTTATAGCTGATTGAATGCTTGTCTGCGAAATGGCACCAGAATTAAAAATATCATATCTTGAAAACTATTCGAGACAAGAATGTGAAAAAAAAAATCGTGCATGCTCAATCAATTCCGAGACGTCGAATGAAATATCAGCAACGAAATCGAAAAGTCACAGATTAAAAATAAATAAAAAACGGCGGGGGATACGTCATATTAATACGTAAACGGACGTTTCCACGCATGACTGTTAAACTTGACACATGCGTCCAATTATATTATGATTTTCCCGCAATGTATCTTGATATGTTGTGGGATACATTGAAGCAATCGCAAAACTTGTTAATTTTATGTTAATTCATACATGGAACGTGTGCGGTAACATGATTTTCCGTCTTTCCGGAAGATTGAGTATCGCGTGAGGAAGCAACATTTGTAGAAAAAACTGTCGTGTCATGCGACTGTATAATCTCGAATTTCCAGAGTAATAAAATCGTCGAGAGACCGTTCGTTTTCCTGTCGCAATACCATCGATACACTCGCGCAAACACAGTTATTCACTTGGCTCAGTGCAAATTCGTTCCAAACTCTTGCACCAGAAATAATTGCGCCACACCACGCTCCTTTTATTGTTGAAATACGAATGAAAATGCGCCGCTACTTTCGCAACGCAAACAAATAATATTAACGGTACCATGATAACGCGTTCGGAATTATTTGCTTGCCTATAAACGACATTAAATCTTTCAACAAAGTTTCCCAATATATATAAAACTGCATTGGTTAAATTTTCACGGATTAAAAAGAAAACCGCTATTATGTTCGATTCGTCGAATATGGACTTTTTAAAAGTCTCTTGGAAATTAAAAAATCGGTTAAGGCCTTACATACGTCGAGAATTTTCAAAAAATCGATTATCTTTGTTTACAGATTATTATTCCTTATAGTCTTAGGCGTATTTCTGTGTAAGCTGATTGTAAAAATTCCCCATAGTTCAAAAGTTATTGTAGATAATGTGACTGCCCGACGAAAGGACAAAGGTCTGACGCGCGACCAAAGCAACAAAAAATGCCAGAACAATTCGTCGATTAGAAAAAAATAAACAACAACAATTTTTTACTGACAAGGAAGGCGTACAATATGAAGCTGGAATGGGAGATTAGACGTAAGTTAACTAAATAAATTAAAAAAATTCATAAAGTTCTTGCTCCAGCCGCGCGCGACTTCGAGCGAAACGCGCTTGAAACTTTAAACGCGTTTTTCTCAAAACTACTTTTTCTGACACGGTCGGCATGATAACTCGTACGGTTTTTAATATTTTTTGATGATTTTTTTTTTAAATATTCGGAATTGTTTTTTCTATAGTTGTCGAGCCGGATTTTTAAAATTATAATTAGAAAATTTTATAAAAACAATTAAAGTGTGACTTTTTTGACACAAACTTAACATTTTTTTTTAAATTACCGTAAATTGTTTAATTTTTCGAATTTCAAAAATCCGCCTCGACAGACTATAACTACTACCTTATTTTACAAGAATTTCTTTACATTTTGCAGATTCGTCAACATTTGAGGAAGAAATACTGCCGACCGTGGAGCAACTTTTTTTTTACAGTGCTTCAAAAAATGTGATTTTTCATGTTGTAATTTTTGAAAAAAAAATTGAAATAAATTTTTTTACAAACTTAACACAGTAATAAACAATGTGTAAGAATTTTTTGATCAATTTCTATTTCTATCCCTCCTAAAAACAGTTTTTCTTTTGGTACGTTTTCGGTACCGCTGGACGTATGTAAGGCCTTAATAAGAAGAACAAGATTATACAAACTGACACTTGCATATTGCTTCCCCATTATTTTTGGGCATTCAGGAATTTTCCTCAATGAGTATGTGGAGATATGATGAGGAAGCAATATGCAAGTTTCAATTTGCATAATTTTTCTCTCCCCTTAAGTTTGTAGTGTGAGATTAGCTTGGTTTTGAATGAATTTTTCGAAAAACTGAAAAGGCCATAAATATAAAATGTTTTTTTATTGATTATCTCTAAATGCAATACCGAATATTCTTTCATGGTACCCAATTGATATAGGACATTTTGACCCGATAGCCCAAAAATTGTACGAGGGTAAATCTCAATGATTTGTCGAAAAATTTTAAATTTCATTAATTTAGATAGAACAACTCGGTCGATGAGAAAGCGAAATAAATGCGCCGTATTTATGTAAGAAGAAAAGTTTTTTTTCCTCGGTTTTTCAATATTTTTCTCACATTCAAGCCGTACACTACACATAAATTTGAATAATTTTTCGGAAATATATTTTAATGAACGTTAAGTCTTACTCTTTCTTCCTTATTAAAAATTCGGGAAGTCCATATCGATTGACTTTATTGCTCATACAAACAATTGAGTCTGAGGTACGTCCGTGCCTCGGAAGGTTAAAAAAACTCATCAATAATACAATTCTTCGAGATACTCACCAGTGTAGAGTGGAGCATGTCGCTTTGTAATCGCAAATAGTTGTTCGTACGGTACCGACAAAATAAGCGTGTTTGGTCGAAGGATATTTTGTGATAATGGCGTTCGGCATTATTTTTATCGCGCAACTACGCGATTATTGGTCACTCAAGGCGGTCGTACCGTGTGACGGCTATATTTTATTGCTTTTTTGTGAATTCTTTTCTAACGAATCATGAAAATACACCACCTTGGAATTTTTACGATAATATTTATTAACATTTATACAGTCACTCAGAATTTTTTCAAGCCAAAATATAGATTGGAATCGACTTTGCAGCGTTCGAAAGACACGCATGTGAAAAATAAGTAAGTTGACACACAGGTGTAGTAAATATTTTATTTACCAAAAATATAGTAGTGATAGAGGTAATACGTTGCTGATATAATGGTTTGATGACTATTTAACAAAGATAATTTAATCAAGAAGAATGTAAACACAGGGATACACGCACGGACACACACAATCACACACGTCGCTAAATTTCTAAAACCGTGCCACAGATTTAAATGTCAATATCTTCATTTAATCCTAATTCCCTCGATAGCCACAGGTCCGCATATCAAAACGTCATTCGATTGTTTGATTTCAGATGAATTTCAGATTACAATCCGTGAATTGTATACTCGTCATTGACGCAGGGGAAATCCCCTATACGGAAAACCGAGAGGGAACCTTCTACACGTCTCCGTTACACATTTGTCATTCGAAATTGTAAGAATGGCACTACAGCGAGCGGAGAAATGAGCTATATTTAGATAGATCGCTATAGTGATGTTCCCCCAAACGAAGGTCCGTTCGAGTATAACGGCAAATTTAATATATTATCATTATTGTGGGATACGAACGATTAGATCCGCGTACTGCGTATCGCACTCTCTCGGTGATCGAACTCGAAGACGGTCAAGTAGTGAACTGAAATAGTGTGTGTGGGGGAATGCCCGTAATCAGTATAATTGTCATAGAGCTATCAGCGTTCCTACTCACGTAAAGTGTATTCCGAGGGAGGTAAGAAGTTATATTTGTGGTTTGGATCATGAGCGATAATTTGACGAGTGAAATAGTGTGTTTTAGAGAGAGATCGACTGCGCCTATCATTCGCATCGCAGATCGACTTACGGATATATGTATTTGGATATCCATCGAGAAGCCTATAGCGTTACTTGTATATTTGACGCCTTCGACCAAAGCTCCTCGTATTATCGATTGCGTCAACGAAAGCGGACGTTGAACGACCACCACACGAAAGATAAGAAAAAATAAATAAAACAGTTAAAATAGTCCTTTGATGACGTATTGCGTGCGATTTTAGTATTAAGGATAACCTTTGTAAAAACGAAATTTCTTGATTCTCTCATTTATTAAAGATTGATAGATAATCTTTTGAAATAATAATAATAAGTGTTCTGATTAGAAGAAGACTATTATTACAAAATGCGATTCCCATCCACGAACGTATTCTCAGGAAGACACTTGACATGTCTTCCTCAAATAGTGCGTGCAGAATGTGATTCTTAATTTTCTTTTCGTAAACAAATGCAATCGGGCCGTTTCCTAGCAGAAATATGACTGCCATTCTAATGGAAAATCATTTGAGATTCTTCCCCAAGAAAATGATAACCAATAATGATTCGACAAATATTAATATTCGAATTGGAAAAGAAAAACTTTCAATGAATCTTTGCACAATATTTATATACGAATAATTAATAGATGATTATTTTCGCGCAATACCATTTTGAATATTACCGCACTTTATAATTACTCCAATGTCTGCTAATCGGTCACATTTTTAATAAGCAGTTTACATGTTTCACGAGGAATATGAATAAATAATTAAGCTAACGGGTTACGTCCGATCAATGATCTTACAAGCAAATTTATAACCCATACGATTACATAAATTTTCGTATAAAATTCATTTTCTCTTTAACGGAGACACGCAAGCAGTGAGTCGGCAAAATTACTATATGTTTACCGTTCGATTACCATTTAGATGGTCGAAGGATATGTTGTGATAATGTCGTTCGGCATTATTTTTATCGCGCAACTACGCGATTATTGGTCACTCAAGGCGGTCGTACCGTGTGACGGCTATATTTTATCGCTTTTTTGTGAATTTTTTCTAACGAATCATGAAAATACACCACCTTGGAATTCTTACGATAATATTTATTAACATTTATACAATCGCTCAGAATTTTTTCAAGCCATAATATAGATTGGAATCGACTCTGCAGGGTTCGAAAGACACACATGTGAAAAATAAGTAGGTTGACACACAGGGATACACGCACGGACACACACAGTCACACACGTCGCGAAATTTCTAAAACCGTGCCACAGATTTAAATGTCAATATCTTCATTTAATCCTAATTCCCGCGATAGCCACAGGTCCGCATATTAAAACGTCATTCGATTGTTTGATTTCAGATGAATTTCAGATTACAATCCCTGAATTGTATACTCGTCATTGACGCAGGGGAAATCCCCTATACGGAAAACCGAGAGGCAACCTTCTACACGCCTCCGTTACACATTTGTCATTCGAAATGCGATTCCCATCCACGAACGTATTCTCCGGAAGACACTTGACATGTCTTCCTCAAATAGTGCGTGCAGAATGTGATTTTAAATTTTCTTTTCGTGAACAAATGCAATCGGGCCGTCCCCTAGCAGAAATATGACTGCCATTCTAATGGAAAATCATTTGAGATTCTTCCCCAAGAAAATGATGACCAATAATGATTCAACAAATATTAATATTCGAATTGGAAAAGAAAAACTTTCAATGAATCTTTGCACAATATTCATATACATATAATTAATAGATGATTATTTTCGCGTAATACCATTTTGAATATTACCGCACTTTATAATTACTCCAATGTCTGCTAGTCGGTCACATTTTTAATAAGCGGTTTACATGTTTCACGAGGAATATGAATAAATAATTAAGCTAAAGGGTTACGTCCGATCAATGATCTCACAAGCAAATGTATAACCCATACGATTTCATAAATTTTCATATAAAATACATTTTTTTTTAACGGGGACACGCAAGCAGTGGGTCGGCAAAATTACTATATGTTTACCGTTCGATTACCATTTAGATAGCCATTGGGGCTTGATCAAAGTGGTTCGCGTGATAGAAAGTGCCATAGAGAGACCGATGATTGAAACGAACGTTGTATAATAGGTAATTAGGCTCCCGCCACTTGGCTACATTCCTTTTTTTTTATCAGAATGGTCTATAATGCACGGCACTAGAGGACTAGATCCGGGCCTTCTGGACTGGTGGGAGACCTAGATCTGGTGGGACTGTTCGCATCGAATCTTCCGTTTTATATGTTATCGTATGCACTCTCCCAAAACCTATGCTCATGGTAAAGAAGATTGGTATTTTAAAAAATTCATTTGCCTAAAAAGCAATAGTTTTGTTGTTAAGGGAGGGGTAAGGGTTTCAGCGTAAAAAAAAACACTTTTTTTGCGATTTTTTTTCTACGCGTCTAAAGTTTATGAAGTCAAAAAGTGAAGAAATTTTTTTTTTTCCAACTTACACAGAATCATCGATTCCAGCTCGTTTCTTCTTTTAAAATATTGTAGTGTATAGTATACACTATATACTATATACACAATAGCAATGAATAAACTGTATACCTGTTCGACAGCTGCACTGCTAGCCCGACCGCCCGCAGCTGTTAGAGGTATAGCGTTAAAGGCCGGGACATTAATAAGACAATAACTTCAAGAATATTGCTTAGATCGGTTTAAAATTTTAAGGACATATTCTTGAAATGTTAAACAATAAGATAAGACAAAAAAAAATTCGATTTTTCGAAAGTGAAAACCCTTACCCGGCCCTTAATTGACTCATTTTTTTCGGCAGCATGTACAGCTTTATTTCTGAAGAGTCCAGTTGAGTGTATGCGATACAAAACAATTCTTTGCAGATGAGAGGAAATCCGCTACATTTGAAACAATTTCTATTTGGATCGGAATTAGTTCATTGATAACAGCGATGATGGACGATTCCTCTTAGGATAAGAGGATTGGTTATTCTTTTACCTACTTGAATATATCTCATAATTCACGGCCGGTCGTTTCCATAATAACTTGCAGTTCTTATAATGTACTCGTGTTCCTGCTATCATGAGTGACACATCCGAGATGGAGAATTTTGTTAAAAAAAACTGGAATTCTGTTCGTCACTGGGGAATGACAAAGTGACCGCATTAATAAACAAAAATACGATGAATGAAATAGCGCCTTTTCGGTTAAACAATGCATCGGTTTGCATGCAGAATAGTTAGTTAACAATAAATCGTGTCGCATAAAGACAATAATAATTCCGATATAAGCGGACGGTATGCCACGTACATATTTACTTTTCTCGTTGACATAGTGAATTTGCGCGCCCTGAAATGCGAAGTGGATTTTATTTATTAACAAGAGAAATTTTTCGAGAATACATGAGAGAAGAAAAAAATGTCAACGTTTGTTCACAATCGATTTCGTTCCCTCGTCGTTCTTCATTCACAATAAACGTTCGTCGCGTAGACTTTCGACCTACTTTGAATAATACCAGCTTCAAGCTTCGCCGAGATAATAAATGAGATTCGTCGGATATCATTTATCACGATCTCACGGTTTCGTTGCATTCGCGATTGTAAAATAATGAGGTATTTAACGCACCGATATTACATAAACTCCGGGAGCCGACCGTGCATTAGAAATTAATTGTCGTTCGTTAATTTTTTTTTCTCTTATATACACCGTTTCATTGAGACAGCTCGTAAATATAAATATCAACGTCGTTAACGTAAGGAATATATATATATATATATATAATTATATATGCCTTCATCACGCACAATATAGCTGTTTTTTTTTCTTATCAAACTGAGGTACCTATAAGTTAAGGATATTATTACTGAGATCTTATCGCGAAGTGATATGATTTAATTTATTTATTTTTCAAATTGTGCAATCGTGAAGTTCGGACGATCTAAAAATCTCGCAGTCACGTAATATTTTTCTTATTATTTGTTGAAGTCCAACTTTCATTGACCTTGAATAATCAACGAGATGATCCTCCGGTCGGCACGATAGCAGAGATGCCGTGATGATGAGACGAGATTTAAGAGCAGCTGTGATTTGCCGTAATAATTGACCGTTGGGTGAGTGGATATTTTGCGTGTTACGCAAGCGTGATTGCTCGTATGATTGGTTCAAGTGGCGAGAACAATACTATCCATCAAGTTATGTGTAACCCCGTTACGTTCGTTAATCCGTCACATCCGCGGTAACTTTATCCCAACCGTGCTGTACAAATTTTTTTTTTTTTCATACACTCCATCACAACTTCCGTCATCCGGTTGACATGGCTATTTTTTATTTTTCATTTCGTTCTTAGATATCAACCGATTTTCCTCCGCTTGACCATGACTGGGATATCACGTTTCTCCCGGGAACGAGACTTCTGTGACATTAATATTTATTTATTTCTATTGAACCAATTTTATTCAATGTCATTTACAAGTTTTTTTTTTTTTCCTTTTTAATTCAAATTCAAAGAAATCCGGTCTGCTCGATTTATGGGTATCGGTGAAAGTTCCACATAATGAAGACAAATAATCATATTTTCCTCCGTTCTGTGGAGCGAAAAACTTCAATGTAAAATTGTCCAACGGTGTTGACAACCATTACTTTGGATTAAAAAAATCCGTCGCACTAATTTGATGATCGCTGAACTCTGAGGGCGATCGTCATTATAAAATAATCGATACAAAGTAGTCATCTTTTGTAATAGTACCACGTACGTTATGGTTAAGGGAGGGGTAAGGGTTTCAGCGTAAAAAAAAACACTTTTCTCATATATGGATTGAGCAATTTTATTCGAACATTTTGTACATTATTGAGCATACTTTTGACAATGTTGTGTAATTTTTTCATGCAGAAATATTGAAGCATAAGCCCGTAACAGAGCTTCCCCCAGAACGTCTTGGAAAAAAACAATTTGCGGTGTTCACTATAACTCGGCCGAAAATTATCTGAAAATGAAAAACCATGAAAATTTAATCAAATTATAATCAAATCTTCCCCCCAACGTTCTCTGATAATTTTTTCTTTCATTTAAACATTTTTGGCGGCCATCTAAAGTGTAAACTGTTATTTTCCACGAAAAATTCCGTCATTTTGTGGGTGGGGAAACACCCTGAATGTGAAAAAAAAAATTTAACTAAACGTTGGGGGGAGGTATTTTATATGTAGAAAATGTGTACAAAGTTTGAAGTGAATCGGTCAAGTAGTTTTCAAATGGCAGTGAACACGGACTTTGAAAAAGTAGTTTTGAGAAAAACGCGTCTAAAGTTTATGAAGTAAAAAAGTGAAGAAAAAAATTTTTTTTCCCAACTTACACAGAATCATCGATTCCAGCTCCATTCCAGCTCCAGTTTATTCATTGCTATTGTGTATATACTATATACACAATGGCAATGAATAAACTGTATACCTGTTCGACAGCTGCACTGCTAGCCCGATCGCCCGCAGCTGTTAGAGGTATAGCGTTAAAGGTCAGGAGATTAATAAGACAATAACTTCAAGAATATTGCTTAGATCGGTTTAAAACTTTAAGAACATATTCTTGAAATGTTAAACAATAAGATAAGACAAAAAAAAATCGATTTTTCGAAAGTGAAAACCCTTACCCCGCCCTTAAGAATACCTCGAGCATATAAAATAAAGAAATTCCATAGTTGATTTTTGGTCTCTATTAGACAATTGTCTTTTTCGTCCTTTTAACGCATTGAGATCATATTACGTAGCCTGAAAATGCGAGCTATATAATGAAAACGGAAAATACACTGCGACAGTATTGGCTTGCGCTTGGAGATTCTCTTTAGAGGCCACATTATAGCGCGATGTTGCATCAGAAAATATTGATCATTTGTATAAAACGTGCATAAAATAATGAATTCCTACCCACACTGTTACTCGATTTCCATATGACGCATGATATACGATTAGTAATTATCCGTTGAATTAAATATGCTACTTACTGCGTCATATCATACCATAAAAACTATAATTATAAGTGGTTAAGGATAACGGAGCTTGAACCACAGTGAGACTCAAATACCTTGTTTTATTTATTTACGCTACAAACCGTTGTTTACGTCTTTTCATTTTTTATTATTGTGTTTTAACGTATCCGCTCGCGGGTTTTTACGTGTGACCCTTCGAAATTTTCCCTCCTATCACTCTCTACCCGCACTATGCCAAGCTAACTGAACTTTCCGTAGCATCCGCACCTGCTCTTTAGCTACACTGTATCGCCGTCGCCGGTGACACAGGGGAAACTCCGAAAAACCCCGTGTCTATACAGACGGCTTTTATTTTTACGCAGTTTTAGTTGTCACACGTCAAACAAGCTATTTAATGCCATATTAATGGCAGCTTATAGTTAGAGGCTGGAAAAGTTATAAAAAAAAAAAAAAAGTTTTAGTTGGGTTTATCCATCAGATATTCAGAAAAACTGCCTCCTGTTCGGTGGTCGGCGTGCGAGGCAATGGACAGCGAAACGGTCACTTATCCCAGTACTCATCGCGTCCAATACTGCTCAACCGTCATTTACATATTTACATTTATATTCTTTCCCGACATACTTGAGAATATATTTTGTTTTTTTGTTTTGTTTTGTTTTTTTTTTACGAATATATATAAACACCGATTTTATTCTTCCAACTGTTTCACTTCTACGTACTACAATTTAATGTGTCATGTATGTGATTGAATAATATTAAACTATTCGCCCAAGGTAGTATCTCGGAAGATAATTTTCCGGAAAGTTGTTGATCTTCTTAAATTAGATCTGTGGAAAATTAAATGCTTGTTTAACCTTTGTAAAATTTATCGTATATTGATTCTCCGTCTTAGCTCTGTTCTCGATGTAAACAGTGATGGGGATTCATCGGATGGTGCGCGATTTGTAGAATCGAAGATAGATCCGCATCGGCAAATTCCTAGCGGGACTCTTCCGCGATAAAGATTTTTCGTTTTGTTTATGCGCATCTGGAAACTGGTCGGTGAATCATTTTCAAACTTGAATATGTTCTTTTTGAAAACATCCTCTTCGTATTATTTTGCAAAGATGCTTTATATGAAAACAAATTAAAAAATTGTTTTTTTGTTCAATATTAACATTATTTTTTACGGGTTCAAATGGACTACTGATGAAAACCATGACGCCTCCATGTCGACATCATAGATTCACCAAAAATTATTCGATCTGTAAAAATAAAAAAGAATCTGGTAAAATAATGCAGTAGTAATAGTCTGACGGGGGTTTTTTTTTTTTTTTTCACAAATAAAGAAATTACAGTACTTCAAACTTTAGTATGCAATTTAAAAAAAAAAAAGTGTTTAATAATTTATAAAAAATTGTCCAACCAAAAAATTAAAAAAAAACCTCTCGTCGGACTATAGGGAATATAATTATCAAGATTTAAAAAAAAAAGTAAAATAATATTAAAAATTGACTGGGTTATTGTGCCGACACTGTCTAAAAACATAGTTTCGAAAAAAAAGCGTTTAAAGTTTCTGGTAGGTATAACGTGAACTTACGGCTAGTCTCCCGTTTATTGCTATAACTTTGTAACGGAGTGGAGTTTTCTTAGAAGCTTTTTTTTAATTCTTAAAAGTATAAAGAATAAAAATCTGTAAAAATAATCGATTTTTTGAAATTATCAGCGGTACGTGAGCCCTTAAATTTTACCAGCTTCGCCATACTTACTACAATTATATCGCAAAAAAAAATGTAGATGTTTTTCTAATAGGGAGATACTCGTTCGGCCTTAAAAACCATACCGTGACACTACTTACGGGAGGGGTAAGGGTTTCAGCGTAAAAAAAACGCTTTATTTGCGATTTTTTTTTCTCAAATATGGATTGAGCAATTCTATTCGAACCTTTTGTACATTATTGAGCATACTTTTGACAATGTTGTGTAATTTTTTCATGCAGAAATATTGATGCATAAGCCCGTAACAGAGCTTCCCCCAGAACGTCTTGGAAAAAAAACAATTTGCGGTGTTCACTATAGCTCGGCCGGAAATTATCTGAAAATGAGAAACCATGAAAATTTAGTCAAATTATAATCAAATCTTCCCCCCAACGTTCTCTGATAATTTTTTTTTTCATTTAAAAATTTTTGACGGCCATCTAAAGTCTGAACTGTTATTTTCCACGAAAAATTCCGCCATTTTGTGGGTGGAAAACACCCTTAATGTAAAAAAAAATATTTAACTAAACGTTGGGGGGAGGTATTTTATATGTAGAAAGTGGGTACAAAGTTTGAAATGAATCGGTCAAGTAGTTTTTAAATGGCAGTGAACACGGACTTTGAAAAAGTAGTTTTGAGAAAAACGCGTCTAAAGTTTATGAAGTAAAAAAGTGAAGAAAAAAAAAATGTTTTCCAACTTACACAGAATCATTGATTCCAGCTCCATACAGCGTTTCTTCTTTTAGAATATTGTAGTGTATAGTATACACTATATACTATATACACAATAGCAATGAATAAACTGTATACCTGTTCGACAGCTGCACTGCTAGCCCGACCGCCCGCAGCTGTTAGAGGTATAGCGTTAAAGGCCAGGAGATTAATAAGACAATAACTTCAAGAATATTGCTTAGATCGGTTAAAAATTTTAAGGACATATTCTTGAAATGTTAAACAATAAGATAAGAGAAAAAAAAATTCGATTTTTCGAAAGTGCAAACTCTTACCCCGCCCTTAAAATTTTTCATGCACCGAAATTTAGTGTTCTCTTGGAACATATCCAACACTTATATCGTTATCGTCTAATTGCTAAATCGTTGAAGCCTCCGTAAAACGAGGCTAAACATCCTCTTTGTCGTTCTCGCAAAATACCTGTTTGCACTCATGCGATCATCGCGCCTCGTTAGCCTTCTCATAATTGACAACGTATAACAACATAGTATGAATAGCATCTGCATAGTCTGGCGAAATCGTTTTATTGAAATTCATACATTCCTTTAGCTCGTTTACATTTTATTTTATAATCAAATATACGGTAAAGTTATTCAATGTCGATAAGAATACCGTTTTATAATGCGGAGATTGGTACCGATCGACATACGCTCGTCAATCGACAAACCAGTTTCCAGTATTTCCTAAAGAAAACTTGTGTCTTTATGATACCGATTAATACGTAATAATTGATGAGAAACTTGATGAATTTTTCCTAGTTGGATTAACAATGTAATTTGGAAAATTTCCATGACCTTACGAAGTATCATTCGTTGTCGAATTGACTTCGCGTATTTGCTGACGTACTACCGCAATTAATAATTAGAAGAAACAGCGATTTTGTTTGTTTTGTTCAAACACTCTTATCGGACACGTTGCTTCTGATGCTTCTGTTGCTGTCCCTCCTCTGAGGTCCACGATTAGTTCTCTGATTTCTCGTTGGAACTGGCGGATCTCGATCGCTTCCTACCCTTCTCAGGCTCGTGTCCCTCTCAAGGCCTCGACCTTTACCCTTTGGGGTTCGGGGACCTCGTATGTTCGAGTATACGACGTAAACTGCGAGAATTCCAACAGCGAACATCGCCACACCGACTCCACTCACTGTTCCAACCTGGAGCGTTCCCAGAAATTAAAAAAAGTCGCCTAATTCGATAGATTTCAATAAATATTATGCAAGATAAAATTGAACAGAAAAATTATGTGCATAACGGTTTTCGCTCACCATCGTCCACCATTCGCTTTCGTCCATTTCCGTGAGCAAAACCCTCGCAGCTTCGTCATCGTCCTCCGCGTGCATCATTTTAATTTCCTTTGTCGTTGTGGCGCATCCGGCTCGTTTCTCCTTCTCCTTCGACAATAATCGCCTAAAACTTTCGGGCACAATGTCATCGTCGTCGTCGTCCGTACTCTCGTCATCGTTGTTCTCCGATGACGTTTGCTCCTTCCAGGTTATCTTTGCATGATTTTTCACCACATCTACGCGTCCGAGATTTTCCAATGTTCCTCTCTTGCTCTTTATCGCGAGATTCATCGTTCTAGTTGCCGATTGAGTCTCGGCGTTGTGAACCGTTATGAGGTTTGACAAAGCGTTATTCCAATCGGCGGGATTCACCTGATTTTTGCATCTTTTTTTCTTGCTGCGACAAGAAATGAATAATCATTATTCCTTTTCTTCGTTGAGGAAGCTTTGTTACCGGAAAACGCACATTTACCAAGAATGTTCACATGGATGCATGTTTCCGTGCGCGTGTAGATGTATGATATGGTTGTTGAAAGTATCGAAGTTCTATAACTTCGGAATGGCTCAACAAATCGGGCCGAAATTTTACATGCAATTGGAACCGCCAATCCCCCTTGTCCGGTATAATTTCCGTGAAGTTTCAATTACTCGTTTGAACTTTACATCATTTTCAATTTTTTCAAAAAAGTCTTTTAACAGCATAAAACGTGCAATTTTCGCGCTACCTGGTCAAACCGTTCAAAACAAATCGACTATTATCAAATCCCGTGCTCTGTTGAATTTTAAGAAAATTCATCGGGCCGTTCTAAATTTATGGAATTCTGCATTTTTCGAATAATCGCTATCGCTGTTTGTTAAGGCTCGTGCATTTTTGGGGCTATCAGGTAAAAATTCGTTACGTGAATTGCTTATCGTGGAAGGATATTCGATAATGAATTTAAAGAAAATCGATGAACGCATTCTGTATTTATGCTTTTTTTGAATTCGTCGAAAAAATGTATTGAAAATCAACTACACCTCGAGCTTTCAACTTCACGGAATAAAAATGGTGCAAATTTAAACTTGCATATTAGTTCAGCGTCATTTGCCAAAATTTGATAGAGTCTCTTGCTGATGGAGGAAAATTTTTCAAACGCGCAAAAATTATGAGGTAGCAAGTTTCAATTTTCACAATTTTGGCTAAATAAGTTTGAAGAGCTGCGACGAGCTTGGAATCATTAATGTTTATCAATAATCCTTAAGGAAGAACACCACTGTGACTCCCTGTTTTTTTTCACATTTTACAAGAATTTTTTTTTGTGGGAAAAAAAAGAGATATTCGAAAAATTTGTTTGGGTTTTGTTCCTTGTTTATTAATGTATGAAAAAACATTTTTTTCACATTTTTCACGCCGCATGGTGGCGCCGGGGAAACTCTCGCGTCAGGTGCTGTCATTTCCGCTGCACGCAGCAGAACGCCTTTGAAATTAAATTTAATTTCAAAGGCGTGCCTATTTTTTTTAAAACAATATTTTTCCGAATCCCTGTGTACTTCTCTTCAAAATATCATATTATTAACGAAAACACTCGGTATTTTTTTTTCAGATCGACGTTGAAGAGAGTTCTGCTGCGTGCCGCGAAAACGACAGCACCTGACGCGAGGGCTTCCCCAGCGCCACCATGCGGCGTGAAAAATGTGAAAAAAATGTTTTTTGATACATTAATAAACAAGGAACAAAACCCAAAAAAATGTTTCGAATATCTCTTTTTTTGCCCACAAAAAAAAATTCTTGAAAAATGTGAAAAAAACAGGGGGTCACAGTGGTGTTCTCCGTTAATGAAGGAGCCGTTTTTCGTTCAAACGTTCATTCACGGCTTAATTCATCCTATCTTTCGATAGAATAATTTAATGTCATAAAGTTGTATACTGTCGTAAGTCACGATTTGTCCATGTGTGACAGCTGTAGACACTAATTTGATAATTTTGTTTAACCATCAGCAATATTACATTGCGGCGGGTGGTCCGGTAAACACCGATCAAGTTTTTACAATATTCCTTGTTGATTTCAATATCGACCGACGCACGTATTCTATCATGTATTTTTTATCAGTGCATTGCTAATTAACAAATTAGAACTCAGAGAGCCGAGTCAGAGATCTGGTCTATTACGGTGACGAGTACGAATGTATAATTATATCAGCGATTACCATATCGTGTATTAATGAAGCCAGAACCGTTAGTTAATAATTGCAATAATATTTTCGTCATTAGGTTGCCGTTAGTCAGGTTTATATCGTCTTATTCCTTTTAAATTTTATATTTGTCTATGACTACTCCAATGAAAAAATAGATATCATTTATTGTAAACAATTTTCATCGGTGAATTGGATACGATGAACTATTTTTCTTTATACATTTTTCAAAACAAAAATGACAATTTCGACATCGCCATAGTTTTCCATCATATAAATTCTTGTATGCCTTATGTATCAGAATTGTTTCAGAATTTTCGTTGCAGAGTTTTCAAAATTAAGTGGAAGGGTAGCACAGTAAAAAAAACAACCATTTTCATGGATATTATTAAAAATATTTATCGAATTTTTTTATTTTTATATTCTTTCAATCCTTGAACTAAGTCATATCTAAACGATATCCCATTTGACGGGACGGAAACTATTGTTTTTCCAGGATCACATTTTGGGCACTTCCAAATTGGCGAAAAATTAATTTTTTCCACAATGACTCGGGGACCATCTTCGGGACCTTTCGTTCTAATTGCATGCTAAATTTCAAGTTCATAGGTTAAATTGTTTGGGCGTCAGAGGCCTGTGACAGAAGGTCAGACGGACGGACGGACGGACGAACAATCGAGTTCTCACCATTAAAGTTATATTTTTCGGTATGAAATCTTAAAAATCAATTTTATGTACCAACAAAAATTCCTCTAACTCTTAAGAAGTTCGAATAATTTCGAAACATAATTAAAAATAAAATAAAATTTCTTACCACAATACATCGAGAGCCTTTGCGTACATCTTAATCGCATCCTCGAGCCATCTGACCTCTCTCAACTCTTCGGCGTCGTATTTACCAACGCCCTCGTCGCCGTCCCACCATCTTGACTTTTCCACCTTGGCTTCGAGACCCTCGAATTCGTTTCTGGTTCATCAAAATAATACGAATCGCTATAGTGTGATAGGAACTCGTTTTATACCTCGAGACGAATATGTTTCCTTCAAAGTTTCCATTTCTAGAGAAATACCTTGACCGCTCTGGAATACGCGGACCATATAGTGATATCTAAAGTAAAAAAAAAAAACGCGAGTCGAAATCGAATCGCTACATCATTATACCGATAGCATTGAAAAATACACATTTATTTATATTTCATTCAAATAATATATATCTGACCGTTTTGGTAATTCTGGAATTGTCACAGACGAAAAATTCATCCATTTAAGGACAAACTTTGTTTGGATCGAAAAAAAATCATATTTCCTCGAGTCAAATCATTTCGCCGTGGCTCTTTGAGGAGAACGTTTAAGGGATAACACCACTGTGACCCACTGTTTTTTTTCACATTTTTCAAGAATTTTTTTTTGTGGGAAAAAAAAGAGATATTCGAAAAAAATAGGCACGCCCTTGAAATTAACTTTAATTTCAAAGGCGTGCCTATTTTTTTTAAAACAATATTTTTCCAAATCCCTATGTACTTCTCTTCAAAATATCATATTATTAACGAAAACACTCGGTATTTTTTTTCAAATCGACGTTGAAGAGAGTTCTGCTGCGTGCCGCGGAGATGACAGCACCTAACGCGAGAGCTTCCCCAGCGCCACCATGCGGCGTGAAAAATGTGAAAAAAATATTTTTTGATACATTAATAAACAAGGAACAAAACCCAAACATTTTTTTCGGATATCTCTTTTTTTTCCCACAAAAAAAATTCTTGAAAAATGTGAAAAAAAACAGGGGGTCACAGTGGTGTTATCCCTGAATATTATCTTGAAATTCGTTCGGTATTCGCAGAGTGAGGGATTTAAGGCGACATGTATAGGCGATTAAAAAAAATGGCGACACGACCAAGTGATCATTGAGGTGCTCTGACAGGAAGTCAGAGTTTCTCGCCGAGAAATCTGAGGCCTTCGGAACTCGACGAATCAACTTGTTGTCTTAAAGAGCGAAAACCTGATAATCGCCGTTCGCGCCAGTTATTTACAGAGAAAGAAAAAATTTTCCGCTCTCGATTTGCGCCGTGCTCCGTACCCGAGGACAGAAACGATAGGAGATCAATGAGTGTTTCTTGAAAAAATCAATAAAAAAATAAAATAAAAACGCCCTGTTCGAAAGATCTTTTTTTCTTTGATTGCCATTATTTCTCCGCGATTGTTCCAGTTAGATGGAGTATACTTACATTGTTGCGAGAAGGTATTATTTATGAGAAACCAGTTCTTATACGCTTCATGATCACCGTTAACGCGCTTATTAAGATTTCTCAATTATATTCGCTGTATATCGTATTCTAATTCAATTCGATATATACAATGTATACCTCGAAACCTCTCAATGTATATAGAGTAAACCGGGACAAAACGGCGTCCTGGGGTAGAATGGAATCCTCATAATTATAAAAAAAAAAAAACGTGAAAAATGTAAAAATTAAACAACCATAATTGTAACGAACGGAAATGTACACAATTTGGACGTCGAATCTTCAGTGATTGAAACTTTTCTTTTTTAAAATGTTTCAGGTCACCGAAGAAAACAAATTAGAAAAAGGTTTTCTCCCCACTTCGGGATCAATCTCAATGAGTCTAGACAATTTTCGAACGTTAATCCACGTTACCGTGAATTCACATTCGAACGAAAAATGCCAATAGCTGAAGTACCGCTGATATTGAACGATTAGTGCGGGGGGTTGGCGGGAGAGTTCCTGTACAATTTTTTTCGGACGCGATACAAACACTGGTACACATTTCATTTTTGGGTAACGAGCAATGAACTTATGCTATTGTCAGCATTTTAGTCGCGTTATTACCCCGAAGGGCGCCATTTTACTCCGGTCTCCCCTGTACCGATGCTTCAACTATCATCATACATTCTGCATAGAGTTGCAATGTTATACGCCTGCCAATGTTCGTATTTTGAAAGAAAGAAGCCGCGGGGAAAAAAAATCTTAAGATAAATAAATTAGCATACGAAATACTTTGATCAAGTAAATCATTCTCGTTCGATTACAGCGCAATCGCGCGGTGGCGGAAAAATACGTGAGATATCGTTCTGCATACGCACATTATGAATATTGATATAATCGAAAGAGGGAAAAAAAAATAATGAAAATTCACTATCCGTGTAACCGTACCTCGCGTCCTCCAGCAGGATAATCGTGTTGGACGAATTGACTCGATTAAGATAATTCTCGAGATTACCCTCGCTCGCCACTACGACAGTGGCGTTGGAAGGGTATTTAAAAAAATTCTCTACCGGCTTGCCGATATGAACGATTTGCGACGTTAAATCCTCCTCGTCGTTGTCGTGAATCATCACGCATAATCCTTTAGCGATTGCGCTAGTTGTCAATTTTTTAGCAATGTTCTGTACGTCGTCCTCGTTGTCCTCGTCACCGTCCGCAACGAGCGTGAAAGATTTCCACTTGAGCGCCTCCACCACTCTCAATATACCCTTTTAATGATAATTTACAGTCAATCATTTGATCATTAATTTGTATAGTCAATCATTTAATCATTCATTTCTATCGTGATTTGAATTAACCGGCAAAAGACTGGTCTAAGGAATATTTGTATTGTCAATTTTTTTTTTTTCAATTAATTAGTTAAAGGATATTTTTGAATTTTTAAAAGAGAGCTTGTTCCCAAAAAATCATAATTTATAATAATATATAATTTTATTGATATTTATATTTTTTTGGCGTAAGCATAACCATTTCAAGCGTAACAAATTGAACGGGAGAAAGAAATGTGTTAATTAAGATTGACAAAGAAAAACAGTTCGATATGACAAAATCATCAACAAATTATACCGAAGTAATATGTCGAACGATCACTATTATTCAATCGACTATTATTATTTTCCTATTCAAAATAGTAAATCGGTAGTAGCTAATCAAACGACTCAACGAACTTTACATTGAAAAATTCGTAACCTGTGCGATAAAGGTATCGGACTCTTTGGCAAGATGATGCAGATACGGGGATGTCGATGGTTTTCTCACGATATGCGGTATTCCCAATACCGACGTTATCTTGTGCACTGCGTCAGCATTCGTAACTGTGTCGGGACCGATCATTCCTAAAACGAGAGAAAAAAAATAAGTCTTCTTTTCTTCATCAATACCACGTTTATTCTCAAACTAGCGCTGCTCCGCGGTTTCACCCGCGTTAAATTTGGATTATACATTCATGATATGATCCTTGCTCGTTAGGGTCATAGTATGAAGTTATGTGATCTAGAGCCTTCCAAAAGGAATTTTTCAAATCGGATTGGTATTTCCTAAGATTAGCGGGTTCAAACAAACCAACTCTCCAGCTTTATTATAGTAAATTAAGGGATAACACCACTGTGACCCCCTGTTTGTTTTCACATTTTTCAAGAATTTTTTTTGTGGGAAAAAAAAGAGATATTCGAAACATTTTTCTGGGTTTTGTTCCTTGTTTATTAATGTATCAAAAAAAAAAAATTTCATATTTTTCACGCCGCATGGTGGCGCTGGAGAAGCTCTCGCGTCAGGTGCTGTCATCTCCGCGGCACGCAGCAGAACTCTCTTCAACGTCGATCTGAAAAAAAATACCGAGTGTTTTCGTTAATAATATGATATTTTGAAGAGAAGTACATAGGGATTTGGAAAAATATTATTTAAAAAAAATAGGCACGCCTTTGAAATTGACTTTAATTTCAAAGGCGTGCCTATTTTTTTTAAAACAATATTTTTCCAAATCCCTATGTACTTCTCTTCAAAATATCATATTATTAACGAAAACACTCGGTATTTTTTTTCAGATCGAAGTTGAAGAGAGTTCTGCTGCGTGCCGCGGAGATGACAGCACCTGACGCGAGAGCTTTCCCAGCGCCACCATGCTGCGTGAAAAATGTTAAAAAAATGTTTTTTGATACATTAATAAACAAGGAGCAAAACCCAAAAAATTTTTTCGAATATCTCTTTTTTTTCCTACAAAAAAAAATTCTTGAAAAATGTGAAAAAAAAACAGGGGGTCACAGTGGTGTTATCCCTTCATAGAAAGAAGAACAGTTAATTAGATACCCAAGTAATGAGGTGGATGAAGACAATTCAAGTCAGCCCATACGAGAGATTTCATCGCCGATTTAACGGCGCCCGTTAGACTTCCGCACGTGTCCATAACCGCTGCGTCTAAAATTTCATAGAAAGAAAAAAAAGGGGGGACAAACAATTTATTTTTTTTTCATTGGATTATTTGTTGTTTTGAAGGAAAAAAAAACCGTGAATTATCTATTTCTTTTATCAATGCCTCATGTTTAATTACCCATTTTGAAAGCATTGGTTTTGTTGTTGTGCGCGTCTACCAAAAATTTCGCTGCCTCGAATAGCAGTACACCCTTCGCTGATACTTTTTTGCATGCGGGATCATCGTGAACCGCAGTTAGAACGGATATCTGGGCGCGATTTGTACACTCAGTGCGTACACCGCAGGTGCACGCGGCCAATATTCCGATAATTACTAACCAGAGACAAGCATTCCCCATAATTACAGACCTATCGCGGTCAATTAATCAAATTGCTCTTTTTTATCTTGCCCTACTGACTTCGCATTGCTACGACTAATCAATTCAAGAATTACGACACGGTTGCACCAATGTTTCACTCGTTTTGTTAATATCCTTCGTTCGAAAATGAGACACCAACGATCGATAAATATTCTTTCACGATGTTTATTAATGATATATCGCTACCGAGGAGTTTCGCACACGCTGAGCTTTCTCTTCGGAGTGCGAACCTTCGTATTGGAATATCCGAGCTTTATAGGGAAGCCAGTGTGACGTGCATAATGTATTTCTAGGGTTTTATCCGAGGTCATAGTTCAGTCGTTCTCACATAATATCTCGGTCGCATATCCTAACATGCTGTAATTTGAAAAAAGAAAAAAAAAACAAAAATCATAAGATTTTTAACGAGTTTTTTTTCACCTGTTTTCTCGTTAAATTCGGATTAATATTTCAATCGGATTTACTTGTAAATCAATTAGACGGTAAAGTTGCTGAGACAATTTCTCATTTTTAACTTCCTCACTGGAGAGGCTTCATTTTAATTATCGACATTATTTTTCTTGAATTTTAACAATTCTATCAAGTGTCAAGAGAAAAGAAATATGACGAACGGTGAGTTCCGTTGATTTTACGCTTGCACTTGACATTCGGGGTGCCTTATGAGAACCACTCCTAATGTACTTAGATCGGGTAAGCTCGTTAACACAAGGGACATTTATGGATATATGTATGTTCGATAGCACGAGTCGCGATTGGCTCATAATTCACGTTGTGAAACATTTTAGTTTACATAAGGGGCAACCAATATAGTCATACAATAATTGTACATTCAATGGCCGCTTGTCACGGGGCCACAATGTACGATAATTCGACGTTCTTAAAGATTAGAATTAATAATTAATAGAATGAAGGGGATAAACAAATGGATTAAATTGGTAATAATGAAACGAACACGTGTTATAAATATATTTATAGTATAATTTATTTTAAAAAAATGAAAAACTACAGAAATTTGTGATAAAAGAGTCTTTTTAAACAGCAATGATAACGTCGTCGACGTGCTCACTCGCTCGTTAATTTTATTCATTCTCCACTACACTTAAATGACTAATAATTCCCATCGTCATTAATACGACAGTCAGTGACATATTCCCTCCCCGTAGGCGAGTACGTGTCTCGTTTAATTTAATTGATTATTAAGATTGACGATCATCTTCGGAGAGGGCCATCAATTAAGATAGCACGTCAGTAAAACATAAACTAGTTCGTCAAACCTTTAATTATTTTCCATTTCACAAAATAAACTTTTACCTTTGTCGTATCGGACAATAATTGACGGAGAAACGTAATGTGAATGGTATTTGAGATATTTCGATAAACTTCGAGAAGTAAAATTGAGAAACTTTAACGTCAATAACGAACCTAAAGTTTCCTCTTTTTTTTTTTTTAATCGCTCATTGTTAAAAGGAAGATGATCTTGATGATAGATACAGAATATCTAATGAAATTGTTATTCGTTTATTCGTGAATCTAAGAATCTCCAATCACCGATTGAAAAACACTACGTCATAACTCAAGGGCTTTCAATTAAGGTCACTCAACAGGCATACATTCTCAAACGATTATTTTCCTCCTTCTCCTCCGCCTCGCTTTAATTAGTCGTACAGTTTGCATAATAGCTTCGTTAACGCGTTGATTTCTCCGCGTTATACCGGAAATTCTCTCGTTTATGCTCGCGGGCTTTTATTTAATAACAATCGTCGGAGGCCCGCGTGCGTTTGAGCACGATTAGCATCCAGCCGTAGGAAAGGTGTTGCTCGTATGAAATTAAAAAGTATCTATACATATATATCGGGCATTCCACGCCAATTCGGACACCATTTGGCTTTTGCATCTCCGATTTTTCTCATAATTTTTTATGTTTTAGTATCGGTTGAGACAGTCGTCCCTGATTTTTTTCAAATTTTCCGTTTCCGAGATATCGATTTTTCAAAAAAATAGTTACTCATTCTTTAAATGCCACTAATTTTGCGAAAAATGGGCCGATTGGGACGATTTTTTTTTTTTAATTTTTCTTTTTGAACACAATTTGGAAAAAATAGATCGAAAAAATTTTCAAAAATGTATTTCTCTAAGATTTTTATGTTTTTAATATAAAATGTTGATTTTCAAAATACACGTACTGATCGATTTTTTTGAAATTTTTTTTCTAAAAAACTGACTCTCATTTCGCAACTTTTAAGCCTGGGCCAATGATGGGATAACGATCGGATCTATTTTTTTTTCGAATTTTCAAATTTCCATGTTATATGTGTTGAAAAATATCTGAAAAAAAATACTATACACAAGAGCTATCGTTAAAAATTGTGTGACACATAATGATTATTAATTAGCTTACAGATTGATTCCAAGCAAAAGACACGGGTAGAATAAAGTTCTTATTATGTTAGGTAAAGTTTTATTATTAAGTAGCATTTAATTTCTTACACGTTCAAATATTTTGTAAATTCGCGATTTTAAAGAAGACGAAAATTCTTTGAATCCCAAAGTGTCTTCTCCGGCTGGAATTATTTAATGATATGTTTGTGTCCCTGTTATTGTCTTCGCTCTTATATATCGTTTCTCCAATGATTCTTTGGCTTGAATGTAATCATTGTTAGAGAAGAATTGAGCATGAATATTTGGCAAACAATTCGGTTTTACCGCCCAGTCATATAATTGTTGAGGAGTTGAAATTTGTTCGTCATACGGAAGTTGAAGGCTTGCTCGTGCTGTGAATCTTTTGTAACTTTTGTAACTTTTGAATTGTTGAGGCGCTCCATCGGAAAAGTAAATAACTTTCACAGCATCATTGGATAGTTCTATGATAAAACTGGTAGTAATCTTTGTAAATTTATGAACAGAGCAACTGCGTCGTGAGATAAGCAATCTGATATTATAACTCAACTTTTGTGAATGAGTTCATTATTTTCTTTGTAATAAATTACGTCTGGATAAATCGTTGCCTCATTGATGATGCTGAAGTTTGCATCGTTGGGATGCAACGAAAATAGATTTTTCTATACCATTCATCCCCTTTACGGTTGGATTTTCAAAGAGAAAAATCGTTAAAACGTTAGTTTGGCGTCTCTTTTACGGTGCTGGGCCTAAATGGGCAAGGGAAACGGGAGCAATACGGTAAAGAAAATTTTTTAAAAACCCATTTTCGTTGCGTTCCAACGATGCAAACTTCAACATCATCTTGATTGTTATTCCAATGAAATCGAGATGCGGCATTCTGAATAACAAAGGCATAATTTTTCGCAAAATCACAAATCACAATGTACTCATTTTTTTCTAACGATTCTTACAACGATCTCAAATAGCTTGCTTGTTCTTTAGCAATATAATGGTGTGGTAAAAGACTTGTTATATTTTCACAAAAATTGTCGACGAAATCTATTGAGTTTTTCACGAATGTCTCCAAGCTTGTGCGAGGCTTCGAATTCTTCCAAAATGAGTTTTGTCCTTTAGATATCGATTAAAAAAAATCAAATAAGAATTAATACAATAATCATATGTCGTAATATGTTTAACTAAAAATTGACGGTCATTATCCATTCAATTATTAAGATATATCTATTTAATTTCATATATAGATAACAATAACTATTGCCCGTGGGCCTGAAAAAAGTTATTATTTACTTTCAGTACTGATGATTAAAACATGGCAATTTGAAAATTCGAAGAAAAATAGATCCCATCGTTATCCCATCATCGGCCCAGGCTCAAAAGTCGCGGAATAAGTGACAGTTTTTTATAAAAAAAATTCAAGAAAATCGATCAGTACGTGTTTTTTGGAAATCAACATTTTATATTAAAAACATAAAAATCTTAAAGAAATACATTTTTGAAAATTTTTTCGATCTATTTTTTTCGAAGTGTGTTCAAAAGGCAAAATTTCAAAGAAAAACGTCCCAATCGGCCCATTTTTCGCAAAGTTACTGGCATTTAAAGAAAAAGTAACTTTTTTTTTTTAAATCGATATCTCGGAAACGTCTCGTCAAAAAAATTTGAAAAAAATCAGGGACGCCTCCCTCAACCGATACTAAAACATAAAAAATTATGAGCAAAATCGGAGATGCAAAAGCCAAATGGTGTCCGATTTGGCGTGGAATGCCCCACATACATATAAGCTCGAGGAGAGGTCAGTCACAAACACGTTATGCTACACGTTAGGTCAATATCGAAATCCGCGAATTCCATCACTACGGATTTCGGAATTAGAACGAATCGTTCCGGGTGCCTAATTGACGTTTTTTATTTCGCTCGAAGCCAGCCAATAAGAATTTCCGTTGCGTTTCGAACAATGTACAGATTTAAAATCTAGTTCGGTCCGTTTTTTTTTAATACAAATAAATCGACGGGAAAAAAAACCGACTCGTTTTTTCTCGCAAGCACTCTAATCGCGTCTCGTTTGAATTAATTTCGTATCGATCCATTTACGTTTAACAACAGTCACGGGCGATGTTATTCACAATTACGGTCATTGAGGGCGTCCCATTATCCACCGATGTGGCCCAAGATTGCGTCGGACATTAACTTTGCCTCGCACGCCCATAAAAAATATATAGATAAAACTTGTCTTGCTCTAGATGTGATTCGTTAAAACTTGAACACGATGCCTAATATAATCAATATGTTTATTTTCACAGCCTCGAACGATCACTTTCACGTTCAGTCACTTTGTATGGGGCTTTACGCGCCAGCTCGACGTTGCGTAGAGACGTATGAACTATAGAATTTTGTCAATGATTTTTTTTAATATTATTCTCTCAAATCTAAAAGATACTCAGATTTTTATAAATATATGATAAACAAAACAAAAAGTTTGCCTTCTATTACAAAGTAAGACAAACTTCTCAAAAAACTCCTTTGTCGTTAAGCAAGGCGCCATTAGCTTCTATTATTGGAATATTTTTCGCAAAAAAAAAAAACTAACCGTTTTTGGAGTTGTATAAATAATATCAAAGATTACGACCGTAGATCCAATCGGCGTCATATAATAAATGTCTATATATCTATATATATATTTACATATACTTTTGTGTGTGTGTGTGTGTGTGTGTGTATGTGTGTGTGTGTGCGCGCGCGTGTGTGTGTGTGTGAATTTCGTAACTTGTTAATCTGTCAGTGACAACCACAGCCGCGAACTGACATATTTTTGTATTTCTTAAGAATAACGTTATTCTCATCGAGAAAATATAGAACCGAGATTTCCGTTAGTTGATTTGGAGTGCAACAGGGTTTCGGTACTTCTGACGGATTCAAAAGATGCGCGAGTGTTTGAATAATAGCGTGATTCGTTGTGTTCATACGACTGTTTATTGGAAATCGGCATTCACCATCGCAGTAATAAGCGTCATATCCTTCCGGAGCTATTATCCAATCTTGCCATTGAAGATCTTTGAAGCTCACGTACAAATTACGAATACCGCATGATTTCGCATCGTCGTCATTAACCTTCGTTCCGTAATGATTATTCAATAAATCTTGAAAATCAGAAGTTTCCCTCTTTCGGTTTTTCTTCAAATTGACGTTGACATTGTCGGGCAATGGCCGATGATTAATACGCAACTGACTGTGCTTGGTACTCTTGAAGAAGCCGGCCATGAAAGGCTGACGCTCGGCGTCACCCTTGAACCCCACAATGCCAATATCTTCGGGTCTCGTCTCGTGCGACGGACGATCAATCGGATGAACCGACAAGTAAAAGCCTCTATTGTCATTGGGATTTTTCATCCAATAATCCATCGATTCCGTGACATTTAACGTTATCCATCCCTGTTGACCGGCTGTCGTGTTTATCGAATCGACGCTTTGCATCTCTCTCTCGCTGCTGCTCGTCCGCACCACGCGATAAACCGTGATCGTGAAGGAACCACGATTTTTTTGATTTTTCGCATCGGCTCCACGATAGAGCCTCAGCTCGGCCGATGTCATACGATTATCTTTCGGCGCGGCACCAACGTCGAACCATATTCTCTTGACTCTGTCGGGCTTGCCACCAGCTCCCTGATGCTTCTGCTGTGCCGAAAACGTTACGATCGAGTCGCTCTGATTAATCGTTCGTAAATTCGCTCCGGTGAGAAAAAAATTTCTCGATTCCTCGCTGTTATTCGTTCTTTTCATCGACTCATCGACCACCGTATTCTCGTATATATTGAGCAAAAAATTCGGCGCCGATCTCTTCATCAATGGCGCTCTGCCGTTCACGCTATTCGGCTTGTCCGGAAGTCCGAGAAGCTTCAGTATCTCGTGTTCCAATGCAATTTTCTCCTTTTCCGTTGTTAACTTGTGAATCATCGTTCGATCTTGACCGTTGTCTATGTAAAAACCGCTGTTACGCCTGTCACGCGTACTTGTCGAATTCACGAGAGGTCCGATCGTCAATGATAAAAATAGCAGGCAGATTCTCAGTGTTGCAGGATGATACGACATTATGGAGAAATGTCGTATATCCGGTTCTTCCGTTCGATCGATCTCGTTCAAGATTACTACTCGATTCGTTTTTGTACTGAAACAGAAAATAAACGAAACGAACTTTTGAGCTACGTTCGGATTTTTAAGAAAAAATTGCCGGGAATTATGATATAAGAATGATGTTAGATTGAAACAATTAATTTGGGAGACTAGAGTAGGCTTAGTATCGCCATTTTTAAGAGAGATCACCACTGTGACCCCCTGTTTTTTTTCACATTTTTCGAGAATTTTTTTTTGTGGGAAAAAAAAGAGATATTCGAAAAAATTTTTTGGGTTTTGTTCCTTGTTTATTAATGTATCAAAAAACATTTTTTTCACATTTTTCACGCCGCATGGTGGCGCTGGGGAAGCTCTCGCGTCAGGTGCTGTCATTTCCGCGGCACGCAGCCGAACTCTCTTCAACGTCGATCTGAAAAAAAATACCGAGTGTTTTCGTTAATAATATGATATTTTGAAGAGAGGTACACAGGGATTTGGAAAAATATTGTTTAAAAAAAAATAGACACGCCTTTGAAAATAAAGTTAATTTCAAAGGCGTGCCTATTTTTTTTTAAACAATATTTTTCTAAATCCCTGTGTACTTCTCTTCAAAATATCATATTATTAACGAAAACACTCGATATTTTTTTTCAGATCGAAGTTGAAGAGAGTTCTGCTGCGTGCCGCGGAAATGACAGCATTTAACGCGAGAGCTTCCCCAGCGCCACCATGCGGCGTGAAAAATGTGAAAAAAAACGTTTTTTGATACATTAATAAACAAGGAACAAAACGCAAAAAAATTTTTCGAATATCTCTTTTTTTTCCCACAAAAAAAAATTTTTGAAAAATGTGAAAAAAAACAGGGGGTCACAGTGGTGTTCTCCCTTAAATAACATAATTTATTTGTTTTCAATCGGTCATATTGACTCTGCCATTCTGAACTGTCGTGTAATGTATCGTTTTCGTAAACAAGAGAGAGAGAGAGAGTGAGAGACAGCACGCTATGAGGATCGCGTAAGAGCGAAAAAGAGAGGGTTGTTTTTTGACATCAATGGCGTCAAGGCGGAGCGAGAGAAAATGCTAAAACATTTATATAACAAAATACGACATACTCGAGTTAAATAGAAAACTCGATTTGTTCGGTTTATTAGCGTTTCATCTATGCATGTAAAATATTAAATGTAATTTTTTTTTTCTAATCTATGTACAGGTTAACGATATCGATGGAACATCGAGTCGTTGTCCGGATAATCGATGAAAACGAGATATAAACTAGAAACATAACAGTACGTATCGAAAGGAAAAAAAAAAAATATGAATAATTAGTTAAACATAAAGCTATCGTTGCTCCTGTCAACCACATCCCGTGCACAGAGTGGGCTCGAATAAATCGCTCGGGTAACTTAATCGCTAAACGTCACACCAGGACGCCGCCGTCCCAACTGTCACGGTTTTAACACCCGCGACAATATTGTTCTCAATTTTCGTTGTATTATCGTTTATCGAAAGTCCGCTGGAGAGGGTGTCCGATAATTCAATGCCAAAAGCCGCGAGTTCCGCGGAATCCAACTGAGCGAGACTCGCGTCAAAGCTCAATTGTTGTTGACCGACAATGTCAGCGATGTCACTTCCGCCTACAGCGCCGTCAATATCATGCTGATTGACGTTTCGCGGAAAATTTTGCTGTGATATCGTTAACTTCTGTAGCACAGGAGGCTGCTGTCGATGAATCTGTTGTTGCTGATAGTAGCCGATGTACTGTGAACAATTCAATTGATGCACGTTCATCGTTTGTTGCTGCTGCGCGTAACCCTGATTGTTCTGCGTCATTTTAAACTGTTCGTTGACGTTACCCTGATGATTCGACACGGATGGTAAGTTGTACGGTGCGTAACCGGTAGCGGGTGAAGGTAAGCTAGAGGGCGAAGCCTGATCCCCGTAAGTGGGTACATCGACGAGTGGACTAGGTGGCGATTGAATTGGGGCACAAACTGTACCGAAATTTTGCTGTATGCCGTTGTTTAAAGTGGGAATAACGCCACCAATGGGAAACGATTGGACACGAGCCTCGAGCTTCAACGGATCGAACTTGTACTCGAACGTCGGCTCGTTAAGTAAAATGCCATGTCTCTCCGCTTCCGCCTGGACACTTCGTAACAGTTCCGCGCGCGGATTATCCTGAAACTTTCGGCGCTTCCGTCGCAAACAGTCACGATCATCAGCGTCTAGTGGTAAGAATTGAAAGGGCAATGGTTCGCTCGTCACACCGTCGGTCGGTCGCTTAAGTTGTATATAAACCTGCACGGGTTCGTCAATCTGACGATCTCTGTAACTTGGCGTGCGAAAAGCAATGGCCACTTGTTTGTGAACGTTAACGGACTTGAAATCACCGTAACCCTCCCAGACCTCGCGACCGTCACGTTTCTCAAAGAATCTCACTTGTACATTGTCCTTGGCAACTTTTTCACACAATATTATCATTTCCATACCGCCGGCAGCCGTAGCGCTGCAATGACTCATTTTACAGATAACAAGATCGGCTATTGCTTTTTTGTCGTATATCGGCTCGGAGACAATTGGTGTCAGTGGTACCGTTATCTCTCCCTCGCGACCCTCGATGAACACTTGAAAGCATATTCTCACGGAATTGAGATCGACGTTTGACGGCTCGTGCTTGTGCTCGAAACCCGTTCTGAATGGATCGACGCGTATACCCTCGCGTATTCGCAACGCATCGGCAATGTCCTTTTTCTTCACGCACTGTATTCCAAGACTGACGAAGTTCACGATTGGATTGTCCGGCGTTATTTCCATACGGCATACACCGGCTCTGCACGTATCTTTACCGACGAGACTGTGAGGATGCGGACGATGCGGTTGATCCTTCGTCACGCAGGACACTACGACGACACCACGACCGCGATAATTACAAATTTTAATGCTCGGATATGTCTTCAATTCCGTAGTGCTGTTTACACCTGGTATACAACCGGCCGAACGACCCTCGCACTCGTAACGAAAACGCACCGCTTTGCTCGCCGGCTGTTCTATTATTTCCACGTATGGACAACCGCCGTTACGTGGAATCGGCATTTTTTTTTTTTTTTCGGTGTCTTCGTATCACCGCCGTATATTATATTATTTAATTTTATAGATCACAAATTTGTTTGTATTCTCTTTTCGACACTCGTTTCATTTACCTACGTATTATTATTCACTTTCACTTGTTCCTTCGGGACGATCACACGCGTTACGCAATCGAACGGCACACCGATTAACTGGATTCGCGACGATCCGATTAGTACGTTTGACCACGCTCCTTTGGGCATAGCGTGTAGAGTCTGTAATTTACAAAATAATCCTGTTATATTGTTTGTCCCTCGGACGATACCCTGCTATATTTACATTCTACGTACACGTTTTTTTTTTTCTTAACAATGGACAAATTTTTGTTAAACATATTTGCAAAAGGAAAAGGACATTAATAAGGGTTTGGCGAGCTTGAAGAAGGATTCAATATAAATTAAAATTATTAGTGATTGATATGCACAACGATAGTAATTTTTTTAGCCATTACCTACAAAGCATTTTTTTCATGTACTTTTTAACTCATTAAAATACATAAGATTTTTTTAATTATGATAAGTTACGGCGCATTTAATTTTTTTAAATAATATACACCGTTAATGCATTCGTTTGACGTTTACTCAATTTATAATGTATAAATTTCTTTACAAAAAAAAATTACTGTACTTTCTAAATGATCATTATAAATGTTTAACCGTCGAATTCATCGGGCATATTTCAACAGATCCGAAGAATGCACCGTTACTCGTGAATATCGGATTAGTACTGTTGATGTAACTTTAAAAAACCTAACGTTTTTCATATAAACATATACAGAAAAATCATCAAGAGGCCATAATTTAATCATTGTTCCCTCGAAAAGTGTGTAGAAAAAAAATAGTCACTCTCGTACACTTTCGATTATCGTACAGCATGTAGTTTCGTAGAGCGTGTTGACTTACCCGATTGATATAATTTTCACTAGCGACAAATATTATATCCTCGTAGATTTCACTCGTTCGTAAAACTCGCTGATACTTTGCTTTTCTCTACGACACAGAATTTTAATTTCAAGAGTACTTGTCACGTCGAAGGATGATTATCAAGTGACTGCCCGAAACATCGTAGCCCTCAAATTTGCTCAACGCTAATATAAAAAGGAATTTTTCGTGAACCTGTGCGTATGTATACATATATATATATATATATATATATATTTGTACTACCTGTGTCGATGTTTCTATCAATGGTAATTCTATTCTAAAGGTTCGCTTTGTGGAGAGGCCATGCCGTGGCAATTTTTGCCTCTGGATTATATTCAAGTGACCCTATAATTAGGATGGCCACTCGCGCCATAGGGATCCTTTTGCACACGCGTACACAAGCGTTATTTCTAACGCGAACCCTTGCAGGTAACCGACCGAGAAAATGACCGCAGACATCGTACCCTCTCATGGTCAGTAAAATGTAACAGAAGAGTGTCCAACAGCGATAAATTGCTTTTTCAGTTTGCTTCGAAGCTACTTTTACTAACTGTATGATTTTTGTTACCGTCAGCAAGTGTTTTAGGAAAGTTTTTTCGTAGACAGTCGGTAACTATGGATTGTAGAACAATATACGAACCTACGGCAAATGATGCTATAGCGATTGCTCCCGCTATCGGCCGCTATTATATCGACTCACTATACAGCGAGTCGATATAAAAGCTTAGTACATACTTAATATCCACGATGCAAAGACAATTTGTAATTACACATATTTTATATAAACTTATTTATTTAATTTGAAACTTGGCAAAATAGTGTTTCGAGCAAGAGTAGTACTTTCTCGTCAAATTACGGCCAATGTGAATAATTTATTTTCGCACACTGTCAAAGTACAGCCAAAGCTATTAATGCAGATTTTTTGTTGTTGTAAATAACGTTGTTGTTAATAGTTAGAAAAAAGATGGAAATTTAAACCTACACATTGTAGCCCGGGAGCTAGCGACCGATTCCGTTACACCATAGAGAATAGGGCTAGAACTCTCATAATCTGTCCCTTGTAGCGGAACATTAAGATAACCCACAATTCTCGTTTTTTGCTGTTATCTCCGAAACAATTAACTTTACGAAAAAAATGTGAACGAAAAATTTGTTGGAAATTTAATTTCCTATAAAAAAGGTCCTGTCGACCCAACATTTTTACGGTAATATAAACCGTAAAAATTGTCTACTACTCATAAGTTAAAGTTTAATATCTCAAGAAATATTAATCTAAGCAATTGGGTCGATAGGACCTTTTTTGTAGGAAATTAAATTCCCAAGAAATTTTTCATTTACATTTTTTTCGTAAAGTTAATTGTTTCGGAGATAACAGCAAAAAAACGAGAATTTTGAGTAAAAATGAACTTCAGTGACCCGTGCCAACTCACCAGTACAATTTACACTTTCGCCGCAATAGGCACTTTTCTAGATTGTTTTATTCTGAGTAAATCGAAACCAAGCACAATATGATAGCATAAAATGCGGCGGAGTTATAGAATTTTGAAAAAAAAAAAAAAATTCGATTCACGTGTATTTTAGATGGAAAATCTTTTCACGCTAAGGAAAAGTACTTAGAATTAATATTAAGGGCTGTAATTTTCAGAGTATTTGTTTTTCTATATATTCAACAAAATTTCAAGTGGGGAATGAGAAAAAAAAATAGTCGAAAAAAAAAATCGCCCTAATATATATCTATATCTATATTATATAAATATATTGCCGCCGCCGCCGCCGCCGCCGCCGCCGCCGCCGTGTACAAGAGTTGAGGAGCGCGAGCAGGATCGAGTAGGCTGGGCGAAGGGATCGTGGGGGGGGGGGGGGGGGGCAGGAGGGCAGAGCCCCCCTAGTATATATATATATTGTTACGTCCCGTCGTCGTTTCTCGATTCGATTTAGGTTTTATTTATAATATCCTTTCCCTCGAACGACTTACCGTGAATGGTAACGCTGGATGAAGTTGTTTCGCTCGTTTGTTTGTGACGGGAATGCGCCCGTCAAGGATCCGAGCGATCCGAGTGCGGATTTTTGGTGGTGATTCGGTGTTGTTCGTTGATTGTTGATGAACGATGTCGTCGTATGGTATGACATACGCAATAATACGGGATTCGGGTATGATTGACGTATGATTGGTAGATGTTTGGTATTTAGACGTATAGGGTTGTTTGTTTTCGACGAATGAATGTTATCGAACACCTTTTATAAAAGTTAGCAAATAAAATATTAATTTATTTGTAAAATCGGGTTAACAAATTTTGGCGTTGAATATGGTTGTTTAATTTTGTTTTGACAATGTTTATTCGAGGTCGGGTCGAGGACCCTTCGGTTCGGCACACCATGTAATTTTAAGGACGTTGAGCCTCGCACTCGGTTAATGCGCGTTCATAAAACTGGATGGCGCGTACTCGATTCGTCCGATAACTATCCTAACAATTCCCGAACTTGCACTTGAACGATTCGCGGTAATCACTTTTACAATTTTTTTCGGTCGAAACTCGAAGTTCGCCGCCTATCAACTTCACCCTTGTACTTCGTTGACTCGGGTGTAACGTGTTCCGACTTATAGTTCTAACAGATTGGAAAAATGGTTAGAGTTCGTATCTCGACCTTTGGCGTTGTCAACGAATTTAACATTGTACTTTGCAAAGATAAATATTTTAACGTGGTCGACCATACCGGTCGATCCACGGAGTGAGACTTCCGATTACATTTTGAACTCGACCGTCGTGTCTGAGCTCCGCAGAATAACTGACTAATTAGCGTTCGGTGCGTCTTAAGTAATCTCATCGTTGAGATTACCGCGCCCTATTGTCTCACGGTGGATTTGACCGTCGTGCATCCCAGAGCCGTGAGGCATCTGCTGGCTACCGTGAGATCTACGCCGTCAGCGAAACGGTGAACGGTGTGGCTCCGAGTAGCCATCGGTCGCACGCCTTAAAGTGCACGATTAGCAAAAATCCACCGTGAGAGACCTGCTGTTTTTCAGCTCGCACGCTGATAAGACGGCTCGCGAGATTTTGTTACAGAACGCCTCTGAGGGTGTTTCTTTATTTTAAATATTGTTTATAATTAACTTAAATTGTAAAATAAAATGATCAGTGGAGTTTCTCAGTGGTCTAAAAACCCTGGACGTAACAATATATATATATTCACATATACTTGTGTGTGTCCGTGCGTGTGTGAATTTCGTAAACTTGTCAATCTGTCAGCGACAACCACAGCCCTCAACTATCATATTGTCCCATAACTTACGTTGAAACTCATCCTTACCGGTAGTATATATAATCTGCAGCTTCGAAAATTTAGTAGGGGTGCAACAGGGTCTAGGTATGTTTGACGAATTCAAACCATTCGCGAGTCCTTGAATAATAGCGTGATTCGTTGCGTTCAAATGACTGCTTATTGGAAATCCGCATTGACCATCGCAGTAATGAGCGTCATATTCGTCCGGATATATTATCCAATCGTCAAATTCAAGATCTTTGAATCTGATGTTTAATTCGTGAAGTCTGCATACCTTCCTATAATTTTTAAAATTAACCTCCTTTCGGTAACGATTATTCAATGAATCTTTAAAATCCGAAGATTCCCTTTTTCGAATTTTGTTCAAATTGACGTTGATATTGTCGAGCGTTGGCTGATGATCCATACGCAACTGACTGTGCCTGGTACCCATGAAGAAGCCGGCCATGAAAGGCTGACGCTCGACGTCACCCTTGAACCCCACAATGCCAATATCTTCGGGTCTCGTCTCGTGCGACGGACGATCAATCGGATAAACCGACAAGTAAAAGCCTTTATTGTCATTAGGATTTTTCATCCAATAATCCATCGATTCCGTGACATTCAACGTTATCCATCCCTGTTGTCCGGCTGTCGTGTTTATCGAATCGACGCTTTGCATCTCTGTCTCGTTGCTGCTCGTCCGCACCACGCGATAAACCGTGATCGTGAAGGAACCACGATTATTATGATTTTTCGCATCGGCACCACGGTAGAGCCTCAGCTCGGCCGATGTCATACGATTATCTTTTGGCGCGGCCGCAACGTCGAACCATATTCTCTTGACCTTGTCGGGCTTGTCAAGCCGATGCTTCTGCTGTGCCGAGAACGTTACGATCGAGTCGCTCTCACTAATCATTCGTAAATTCGCTTCGGTAAGAAAAAAATTTCTCGATTCCTCGGTGTTATTTTTTCCTTTCATCGGCTCATCACCCACCGTATTCTCGTATATATTCAGCAAAAAGTTCAGCGCTGATCTATTCGTCGATGCCGCTCTGCCGGTCACGTTATTCGGCTTGTCCGGAAGTCCGAGACGCTTCAGTATCGCGTGTCTCAATGCAACTGTCGCCTCATCCACTGTTGAGTTATCAATCATTGTTCGATTCTGACCATTGTCTATGTCAAAACCGCTGTTACGTCTATCACGCGTGCTCGTCGAATTCACGAGAGGGCCGATCGTCAATGATAAAAATAGTAAGCAGATTCTCAGTGTTACAGGATGATACGACATTTTGGACAAATATCGTATACGCGGTTCTCCCGTTCGTTCGATCTCGTTCAAGATGACTACTCGATTCGTTTTTCTACTGAAACAGAAAATAAACGAAGCGAACTTTTGAGCTACGTTCGGTTTTTTAAGAAAAGATTACCGGGAATTATAATATGAAAATGAAGTTACATTGAAACAATTAACTTGGGAGACTAGAGTAGGCATAGTATCACGATTTTTAATGTGCAAATTTCTTCCATTGAATTGTTGTTTAAATCAAATGGTTTACTGCCATTATGAACTGTCGTATAATGTTTTTTTCGTAAACGAGCGAGAGAGAGAGAGAGAGAGCGCGCTATGAGGATCGCGTGAGAACGAAAAAGAGAGGGTTGTTTTTTAAGATTAATGGCGTCAAGGCGGAGCGAGAGAGAATGCTAAAACATTAATAGAACAAAATACGGCATATTCGAGTTAAATAGAAAACTCGATTTTTTCGGTTTATTAATGTTTCATCTATGCATGTAAAATATTAGATTCCATTTTGTTTTCTAATTTATGTACAGGTTAACGATATTGATGAAACATAGAGTCGTTGTCCGGGTAATGGTGAAAACGAGATATAAACTAGAAACATAACAGTACGTATCGAAAGCGAAAAACAAATATCAATAATTCGTTAAACATAAAGCTATCGTTGCTCCTGTCAACCACAGCCCGTGCACGGAATGGGCTCGATAAATCGCTCGAATAAATTAACCGCTACAGGTCACACCAGGACGCCGCCGTCCTAACTGGCACAGGTTTTACAGCCACGACAATATTGTTCTCAGTTTTTGCTGGATTATCGGTTATCGAAAGTCCGCTGGAGAGTGTGTCCGATAATTCAATGCCAACTGAGGGAGACTCGCGTCAAATCTTAATTATTGTTGACCGACAATGTCAATGATGTCGCTTCCGCCTACAACGCCGTCAATATCTTGCCGATTGGAGTTTCGTGGAAAATTTTTCTGGGGTATCGTTAATTTTTGTAACACAGGAGACTGCTGCCGATGATTCTGTTCTTGCTGATAGTAGCCGGTGTACTGTGAACAATTCAATTGATGAACGTTCATCGTGTGTTGCTGCTGCGTATAACCCTGATTGTTCTACGCCGTTTCAAACTGTTCGTTGACGTTACCCTGATGATTCGACACGCACGCTAAGTTGTGCGGTGCGTAACCGGTAGCGATAGAGTACCATCAAATTGAGTTCACCACAAATTATAAAATTTAACGTAAATTTCGGTCAAATCAATGGACATATTAAGATTGTATGAAATTTTGAAATATCTCAATAAATAAAAGGGTGATTGTTGAAATCGAGGTGAGAGAAAAAAGGTACAAATTAGATACTTCCACATTGCTTCCTCATTATTTTAACTGGCTTAAACACCTTTCTCTATGGCGAAGCGGAATTTGAAAAGTCTCAGCATATAAAAAATATTTATATCGATACGAAAAAAAGTTAATAAAGACCGCTAAGGGATAAGTACGAGTTTTTCCGAACTTTTATTATTTCTCTTTATATTCACTTTTTACCACACACAGACAGAATCAATTTCAAACGCAACTATACCCGTTTCGAGCCTGAGTTTGCGAAAAATGACTCGGGATATGACTAAGAATTCAATTTAAATTATAGCGAGATATGAGATTTAAAAGGTTCAATCCAGTATATTGTTTAAAAAATATTCGAGCTTCAGGAGTAGACGTTGGGGATTAAGCAGGTATAACAGTTACTATTATTCTGTTAGAGCGTTCTAATCTTTTATAAAAATGTGGACAACGAGAAGGCATTGATTGATGAATTGAAATTGAAACACTTACTGCGGTTTCTCGGTGTCGTTGAAACGGTGAGAGTCCAAACTGGGATTGAATCGGGAGAAGTTCTTCACTCCGTATATATAAGGTAACTCGTTGAAATTTCCAGAAAAAGCTGTCTCGCTGAACGTATTTCGGAGGCTTCTTATATTCGTTGTTCGGACAAAGAAACGTGAAAACTGGGGGCGGTAAGGCCCGACGATTGGTTCAACGGCAAGTTCGCGTGTTTTCCGTCACCTTTGCTGTGCTGAGAGGGAGAAGTTTATCGGCTTATCATAAAAGTTTCAACATCATAAAGGTCTCAAGATTAAAACGATTTTGTTTTTTTCGCAAGATCTATGAACATGGAAATTGATCTATGGTTTTATAAAAAAAAAATAATAATCTTACTACTATAATAAAGCGAATGAGTATGTATGTTTGTTCGAACGCGCAAATCTCAGGAAATACTAATCCGATTTGAAAAAGTCACTTTGCATTAGATAGTTCATTTATTCAGGAAGACTCTAGGCCATATAACTTCATGCTACAACATTTTTTAGTGATTGCTCCTTTTATTTTTCCAAATAGTTTCCGGATGGTATTTATAATTAATGAGATGCACTTGGTTTGGTACTCATAATGCGTATGAAACAGATATATAATCCAAATTTACAATATTAACAATATTAACTGCCTCCAATATTAACAAGAGAAAGGAATATTAATTATCCTTTATTAGATCTAAGTATGTATCGTTTACATATAAAAAAAATGACAATTACAAATGTTATATATTATAAGTGTTATAGACATCAAGTGTATGGCAGATTATTCATTTGTTCGGACTTTCTTTCTTTTCTAATCTTGGCTAGTCCTCCAGCGGAGATCTATCGCACTGTTTGGTTTGGTTTGGTGGTGGTTCAAATTAGTGGTTCAAAACTTGAACCACTAATCAGGAATCTTCTGAATTCCCATTTGAACATTTAAACGAGGAGTTATTCGTGAAAATAACGAACTAACAATAATAATGATTGCAGAAGGTTGTTAATGTTTATTTGGACATCATATTGATACTAAAAAACAATAGCGTTCGACCTCTAACCAATAACAAGCTGTGAATGGTGTACAATTCCTTTTATTTGCCAATATAAAATTATCCAAAGTCCTACATTGTTGATTTTCGAAATAGCCTACTCGGTACTCGTACCAGATTGAAGCGAAAAAAATAGTGAGAATTGGAACATGCACATTGCTTTCCGATTTTTCTTATCCATTTACGGAGCTTTCGCTACGTTCCTAAACTTATTATTTCGATATGTTGTGCAATTTAAGCTAAATCGCATTTAAAACTTGAAACAAAAAAAAAATGACGCAGCAAAATAAGTATCCATGAATTTATGACATACTTTCGACACACGGTCGTCTCATTTCGTTTATTCCAGTAGTTTCAACAAAACAAGTATATGAATCATATATATAAATCATATACATATATCATATATATAAATCATATATATAAATCATATATATAAATCATATATATAAATCATATATATAAATCATATATATCACATATATAAAATTTGTACGGTTTATATTACCATAAAAATTGAATACTACTCATAAGTTAAAGTCCAATATCTGAAGAAATATTAAGCATTTGGTTCAATAGGACCTTTTTTGTAGGAAATTAAATTTCCAACAAATTTTTCGTTAACATATTTTTCTTAAAGTTAATTGTTTCGGAGATAACAGCAAAAAACGAGAATTTTGGGTAAAAATGAACTTCAGTGACCCGTACCAACTCACCAGTACAATTCACACTTTCGCCGCAATAGACACCTTTCTAGATTGTCTTATTCTGAGTAAATCGAAACCAAGAACAATATGATAGCATAAAATGCGGTTGAGTTATAGAAATTTGAAAAAAATAAAATAAATTCGATTTACGTGTATTCCAGATAGAAAATCTTCTCACGCTTTGGGAAAGTACTTAGATTTAATATTAAGGGCTGTAACTTTCAGGGAATTTGTTTTTCGACATATCCAACAAAATTTCAAGTGGGGACTGAGAAAAAAAAATAGTCGAAAAAAAAATCGCCCTAATATATATACAGGGTGACAATTATAAGGTAGCCATGTATTTTTTACCGCTTTGGCGTTGAAAAATCGGGGGGTTTAAAAAGCGGTTTCCGAAGGATTTTGGATGCGGTTTTCGAAAAAAAATATGTCGCTGATGTGGGACGTACCGTTTTTGGGTAACGAGACATTTTTTTCGAAAAAAATTTAAAAAATGCTTTTTTATTTTTGAACAATAATGTCCATTCAATTCTGTACGCAAAACACTGGTCGCAAACTTGTTTCAAGTTTTTTATCGTGGAGAACAAAAATGTTGAACTTGCATATTTTGGGAGTCTATCCGTCTTTAATTTCGAGAACAGTGGAACAACTACAGCAGTAGTGATGTTGGATCACGTAGTCTCTGTCTGATTCCACGTGCGTCGAAGAGTGAGGTTCAGAAGGCCATGACTATCACGACGAAAAGTGACATAATGTTAAAACTTGAATCCAACGAAAATTAAATACAGCAAGACCGGGCAAACGGAGCTCGACCGATCCTTTTCTGATTAACGATAGCCGTATCTTTATCGAATAATTATGAAGGATCATTCGGCATCGTTTGTCAGAGAAGGTGAGGTAAAGTTACGTTCGTCTTATCTTAAATAATTTTTTTTGCGTGAATCTAAGGTTTTCGCGCATCGGTTTCATCGCGCTTTCACAAGGCACGTTCACTGCAAATTGTCCGGTTTGTCAATGGTTTTCGTCGCCTTTTAATTAATGCACATGACGCAAAATGTCTCCGTTCATAAAAACCTTGTATCCATAGGAAATTACATAAAGCGAGACAGGGCAAACGTAGCTCGACCGATCATTTTTTCATTAACGATATCTCATTTCGATCGAATCGTTTTAAGACCATTCTGAACACTAATTTTACAACTATTCCGACGACTAATGTTGGTCTTAAAACTAGTCTTCAGAGTGGTCTTAAAACTAGTCTTGAGAATTGTCTTAAAACTGGTCTTGAGAATGGTCTTAAAACTAGACTTTAGAATGTTTGTAAAATTGACCTTGAGAATGATCTTGAGTCTTCAGGATGGTTGGAAAACTAGTCTTGAGAATGGTCTTGAAACTAGTCTTTAGAATGGTTGTGGAATTGGTCTCCGGAATGGTCTTAAAATTAGTCTTGAGAATGGTCTTCAAACTTATCTAGGTTTAAGACCATTCTCAAGACCAGTTTTAAGACCATTCTCAAGACTAATTTTAAGACCATCCTCAAGACTAGTTTTAAGACCACTTCAAAGACTAGTTTTAAGACCATCCCCAAGACTAGTTTTAAGACCACTCCGAAGACTAGTTTTAAGACCAACATTAGTCTTTGGAATGGTTGTAAAATTAGTGTTCAAAATGGTCTTAAAACGATTGTATTAACACCCTGTGTATATATATATATATATTAGGGCAATTTTTTTTCGACTATTTTTTCAACTGATGCGGTATCTGCGCTAGTTTCTTTCATACACCTATTTTTCTTCTTGGACGTATAAAACGGGTCACCGAAATGTATCGCCTCTACATAATTAACAATATTTAACATATATAACAATATTTAACATAATAATTAACATAATTAACAAGCGGAATGTACGATAATTATCTTGTGTTTCGTCTCATGGTGTAACGCTTACAGAGATGTTTTTTACTTCCGGATCTTGTAGTGATCATTCTACTACTATTAGTAGAATGTTCTCATAACTTAGAAGTAATAAAGACACAATTTGTTTACTCGATTTTATTCCACCTATATCGCTATATCGTCTATAATCTCATCGTATTTCATGTCCCATATTACATACTCACGATTGTTGAAGCACGTTATAGGCTGAATACGAAAGCTTCAGCAGTTGAAAAAAAATAAATATGTGAATTTGTTAAGCTGTTATCCACGGTTTCATCCCAAGGCCGTTGGAAAATATAATCGAAAAAAAAGTATTAAATATAAATTGATCATTCTCACATTTGTGAAGTGATCGAGATTCAGCGTAATAACATGACCGCTCATTGGGTCTTAGTGTACGTGCCAAGAGCGACCGCGTCGAAATTTTCGTGCATGCGATAAATCCCCTTCATTCTAACGCGTCCCCTTGCTGGTAATCGACCGAGAAAATGACCGTACGCATCGTACCTTCTCATGGTCAGTAAATTGTAACAGAAGAATGTACAACAACGATAAATCGCTTTTTCAGTTTCCTTCGAAGCTGCTTTTACTATCTGTATGATTTTTGTTACCGTCAGCAAGTGTTTCAGGAAAGTTTTTTCGTAGACAGTCGGTAACTATGGATTGTAGGAAAATATATAAACCTACCAAAGGCAAATTGTAATTACACATATTTTATATAAACTTATTTATTTAATTTGAAACTTGTCCAAATAGTATTTCGAGCAAGAGTAGTACTTTCTTGTCAAATTACGGCCAATGTGAATAATTTCTTTTCGCACACTGTCAAAGTACAGCGAAAGCTATTAATGCACTTTTTTTTTTCAAATAATGTTGTTATTAATATTTAACAAAAAGATGGAAATTTAAACCTACACATTGTCGTCCGGGAGCTAGCGACAAATTTCGTTACACCATAGAGAATAGGGCCAGAACTTTAATAATCTGTCCCTTGTAGCGGAACATTAAGATAATCGGAGGTCTGGCAACCGTCCGGGGGTGGTTCTTTTGCGCCCCTACATTTTTGAAGGGTGAATCAAAAATAATAAAATTACATTATTATAATCAGTCTGGCACTTTGGGATATCATACTTGAGAATATTTCAAGTGTATAAAAAAATCGCCAGACCGGTGGGTGGTAGGAAAGTGGGTAGAAGAGGGAGCCGAAGTAGCGCACAGAACTGCACTATTCACAGTATAACAATCAGGTTGGGTTCGATTGATTCTCAAATACATCCCCACAAAGTAATCTTCCGCAAAACCTCCCCCGTAAGTGCGAGTGCGACCGTTTTGTGCCCGCCCGGAGTGCGAGTGAGCCCATCTGATGAAGGCTCCCTAATACAAGGGCATACATGAACCATGATTGATACTGTTGATTATTTATTCATTTACGAAACGTTTTTAATAACTTTTAATATTTGTATGTATCATTTTACATCGTAGCTTACATTGTAGTTTGCTTCAAGTGTAATGAATGATCGTGAATAGATTGAAAAATTCGTACTAGCCTGGAGAAATACCCACTGCCAATTCAAGGGTTAGACATTGTACCAGTTTAATCGCAATTTCGAGCCCGTACAGTTGTGTTTATAAATTGATGGCTATTGCTTGCAAATTATCGCCGCACCTAATATAACTTGTGTGGTTTGTGGTAGATGGAAAGATGAAAAATGATTATTATTTACGGGACTGACGTTACAAAAATGCAGTGAGGTTTTGCAAATTCGTAGAGATAATGAATTCAAATACAAGGATGTGTTTCTGCCCGCTGCTGTCAGTACTGTTGATGGATGTCATCTCAAATGTTGTAAGAGGTTCACAGCAGCGATGAGTAAATATTGCAGAAAAGGCATACAAAGGCCCTTGAAATTGTTGAGGAAATCAGCAGAGTACCAATAAGCCTTCGCCAAACTCGGTGATGGTCATCCATCAGATTCAATGGATTCACTCTTTGAGCCTCTGGAAAAATTCATAGGCGAAATGTATAAGGGACCCCCGTCTGGACAAACTTGATGACGCAAGATTCGACATATTCAACAAAACGTTTAAAGCCAAAGGCGCCAATGAGCCAATTCAATAAAAAAAATTCCAAAATCATGATGCTACCAATCTGCAAATCAGAATTGTACCCACATTTATTGTGAGCACTCTACATCACAACAATCTGGAGAAATCCTCATTTAAAGACTCCTACTTCCTTACTTCCGGTAGACTGCGGATGGATGGAAATTGATGGGGAATACAACTTTGTTTGGTTTGAAGGAGATCAACTCCCACCGTTGCATGGGACAGATTAAGAAAACTCTAGCCTGATTAAAAATAACGTAACAAAACGGTCGCTGGCTACCGGACTATTGGTTCCTTGTAATGTTTGCGGATACACAAATCTTCCTCTACGAGCAAGGGGGTTCTTCAATTTTGATTCCTTCATAGAGGAAGCTTTGTGTATGCGCAAAAATTACGAGACAGCAATGTGCAAGTTTCAATTTGAAACTGTTCCTCTCCTTCAACTTCAATAGCATGACGAGGTTTTATATCGATTTTCACCAAATTTTATTGAAAAAGCGTTTTTATGGTACGCAATTTGAGTTAAACGTTAAAATCTGAACGAGTTGTTCATTCTTCACGAAGATTTTATTTATTAAATTAGTAAGTAACACAAGTAAGCACAAGTAAGGGCAGCCTTACTTGTGCGCAAAACCCGGCCCAATCGTTCAAGGAGTTATAGGCAGTCAGGAGACCGGGAAAAAAGCGATTTTTCAAAAATTTTTCCCGGAAAGACATTTTTAGTTGTTAACGTAAAAAATTATTTATTCGATTTCTGCAGCCTCACACTCATATATATCCGGACATTTAAAACAATAATGTTTTTCCGACGGTATGACTACATTTGCATTGAAAACTGGCAAAAAAATGTTCACCAAAACAAAGCTTTCTTCATGATGAAGAAAAAAACCAAATTCATGCTCTGATTCTAATCTTTTCCGCTCAATCGACAATGAACACCCCTATAAAACGGTTCTGTTTTCTTACTCCTTCCCACTCCCCAATCTTCCGTCTCGAATCAAAGTTTACAGAGCACTCGTTTCGATTGGACGTCGCGAGGATCAGAGTCGCAACCTCGAATATCTACCATGTAATTCCAATTTTACGTATCATAATTACAAACGGACTTAATACTGTCAACTTCATGAAATGATTCAAGCTTGTGGAAACTTTGCTCGATTCGAACGTAAATTATTCCATTAGAAACGGGACGTGGGAGTGACCTAACTAATTCCACGAACTCTCCGGTTTTCCGGAAGTTACGATTTATTGGATTGTTGGTCAATGGGGCATTACGCAAGTGTGGCACGTGGCTGCGTAACTTTCGTAAGAATTAACCTTTTGTACCGTTGTTATTGTGCTTCGAGCTTTCAGCTCAGTGGGCAAATACCCATTTCCACCATTAGGGTAGTATTTGGCACTTAGATAATAGTGCAATTCCAAATTTACCAAAAGTTACGACATTCCGACATCACGCTTTCAGCTACAAATGCTAAATACATTAATCCTGACATAAATATTCTCAATTATCAAATTATAATTCACATTATAAAAATAATGGATTTTACCAATTATTATTCGAATAAAAGTGCTAATAACTGATTTAGTGATGAGTTTAAAAATAAAATACTGGACAAATAAAAGATTTCTCCTTCACAATAATTAACCGACAATTCTACGAATAATTAATTCCAAAATATCGTGCTTCGTTATTCGAATAAATGGCCGACTCGCCAACGACAGTGTACGAATCAGAACTATTGCGTAGAAAACAAAAAAAACCGATCTTCATGACGTGGTTAATGATTAATAATGAATGAGAATGGTTTCGTCGTCGAAGCTCAGTGTCAAAATAAAAATAACAATGAACAAATTGTTTTTCTCAAGAGCGTAAGAGCGTTTACAGACAGAAACCTACGAGTATACAGAAAGAAGGTTCGCGGGATCAATTGAGTCTCAATCATCTTTCTTCGATCAGGATCGATCGAAGAAATGATAGTAACGCGATTTGACCGGTTAGGGTAAGGCTCATTCACCCCAACATAAACGATAATGGGGTTAGCCTACGCACGTTCGCTCGTCGAATATTTGCGCTGCTTGCTCATTTTCTTCCTATCAAATGCTACACACTACGGTAACCGTACGTATTACCTCCTCGCTATATACGTATGTAGGTATGAGTCATTTCCGAACGTAGGTGGAAGTCAATCGTTCACGGGAGGGAAATTCTCGTCACGTTCGCTGTTCCCAACAGATCCAATACATACTGCAACAAGAAAGTACATGGAGGGGGCGGACATCCAACCATAAACCATTTTATCAATGGATATCGAACCCGATTTCACATATGTACACGCACGTCTGTTGATTCGTATCGCAGGGATGAGCATCGCTTGAATGGAAAATTTGTAACAATTATTTTTCGACGAAATAGTTATGAAAAATTACAGTGTAAAAATGCATTATTTAATTTGTTTGCTTTGTCGTACAGGAGGCTTTGTTCTCTTTTAAAAAAAAATCTTACTTTTAATGACAGTGTGTTCAAAATGTTCCAAAAGATCGGAAAATCACATTTAGAAAAAAATGGTCGTATAGCATGTGTGTTCGGGGTGCAATATTTAAACCGATGTAACTTCAAATTGGTTTGACCTTTCGGACTGAAACTTTGCACACAAGTAAATCGATAACGGCCTATTCATTGCGATTTTTTTTTTCTCATAATTGACACATTTTTCTGGATTCTGGAATATTTTGAACATTTTCACAACATTGAACATTTTTTTTTAACAAAAATGTCTATTAAAAGCACAACTCGTGCAATTTTCGAACTATCGGACTTAAACTTTTTACAAAAAATAGACTATCACTTTGGGAACATCCCAAGGATTCTAGCGGAGTACCGTAGTGGACATTGATCCCACGACATGCAGATTATCCGTGTCACAAAATTCTAAACATTCCCACGGTATCACGGACAAAATTTCCCCTCATTTATGCTAATTCAAAAAATAGTTGATGAATCGTTTTTACGAGGCATTTTACATTTATGGAATGTTGAATTTGTCGAAAAATCAGTACACATGTCTGTTCAGAATCTAGCTCGTGCGAACTTGTACCGAATTTTTTGGACTTTCGAAAAAAATGTTGTATTCACATAGAATATTATTAAAATATGATCGGGATCGAACTGCACTGAGAATCGATGAAATGGTTGCGAATGTTTAGAATTAATTAAAATTATTCGAAAAATTCGAAATTTACAATGCATGTTGTAAGCCGAAAAAAAATGGCAGGTTCAAATTTGCAAGTTGTTTCCTCGAAATTTCACACAATGGACAAATTTTCTTCCACGAGGAAGTCAAAATTGAGAAAGATATAATTCTTCAGAGAGGGATCTTTCGGGACTCCGTGAAATTTCGCGAAATAATGTAAATCCATTCATCTTTCCGGTATGACACGAAATAAATTTGTAAGCCATTTGCTCCCGCGAATATTTATTCGATAAATGTTTTGAAGTGCATATAATATTTATGCTCCTGTATATGGGCTCTCTCTCTCTCTCTCTCACTCATGAAAATCCGTAAGACATCCACGTTGATATGAGAATAATACGAGTGTTAAGTTATGTACGAGTCGGCTGTTAACACGGATATTCGTGCGTGAAAGTCCCTCGTGGATAGTCGAGGGAAAAAGATATTTGTGTCTCGTCCGATGTGAGATATTCAATTCCCGCGACACACCCCTCAGTTTTACGGAGGCTGGCTTTGGACCAACAGCAACAGGCACTTTTAAAAGCCGAAACGCCGGCCGAGGTACTCGCGGGCGCACTTTCGCCAGATGAGACTTCCTCGAAAATTCATTTTTCATTTGTTTGTTTCCTGGACGACGACGATAATCTCCCGGCGAGCTCTCGGTCTCGGCTCTCCACCGGACTATCTCTTAATAACACCAAATTCCTCGAAATTCTCGGTTACAAACCCCGTCGCTCGAACTATTATTCATCCACTTGAGGTGAATTTTCTCGTGCATAGTACAGATCAAAATACTCGCTTAACATTCAAAACATCAGCTTTAACGACAAGACCCTCGGACTGTGTGTTACAAAAGCGATTATTTTATACCGGATTATTTTTAAATACGGATGTAAAAGTTAGTCGTGAACTTTCACACTCGTTTATCGAAAACAATTGAAGACAATCGAGGGATTTGGAAATGTGAATTTCATAACTTTCTCAATCCCCATCCCCCTCATTGTCAGTCTCGCCGAGAAGTTACCGAACGGAATATTCATATTCATTAAATGTATATATTGTCGAGAGAGCATTGTAAATGATTTATCGTTCGAATAATGCCAATAAGTCATATACAAAGCTGTATTTAATAACATACTCGTAAATTACACATTAATTATTATTGATAAATATTGGCGAGCAAGGATCACGATAAATTTGAAATTTGTTTGGGTTCGCTCCTTCGAGTAAAATCCACGCTAATTCGCCTGAAGCATAAACACCACCGACGAACTTCAAGATAGATTAAATATGTAGAGAGACGCGAGAAAGAGAAACTAATGGTTTGTTTAAAAAAAAAAAATAGGGGGCTGCCGAAGAGAGCATGGGAATAAGCAAGGAAAAAAATAGACGAACTGGACTTTCCCGTAAATCTTCCAACCGATATGTAGGGTTTATAAATATAGACCTGAGGGTATAAACGCGGATTTGAGAGAGACGCGCAAGTAATTCACCGGCGCTAAACTCGGGATGATACGTTTGCTCCGGAAAACGTTTTCATATAAATATAACGAATTGCCTATCCCGCTCGATCTCCCCTAAAAATCCGAAAGATTTTACGAAGCGAAACATCTGGATGAACTCTTCTTTATTCTCCATGATGGCCCGGTTGGCACTAGTAGATTTACGTTCATCTGCACCCCTCCTTCCCCACCGACATTTATGTGCGGAAGTCGATATACCGTCGCGATGTTATTATTTTTCGTTCGAAAACAAAATCTCTCTGCCTCTTTGACATCTGCGGGTTATTCTTTCAGTGATACTGATTCCGTAATAATATAATTTTTTTCTTCACTATGATTTATGATTTGAAAAGAAATAAAAAGAATATACGAACGAATTTATTCTATTTTTGTTTATCACCCGGGGAAATCATTTTATACCCTACGAGGGATATCTGCCGCTCTCATCCTTGAATGTTGAAAATATATTTCGTACAATAAATGTAAAATGTTGATTTTTCTCTGACGGATTAAATATATAAATATTTTAATTACTTTGAATTTTTTCTTTTGTATTAAATTTAACAAAATTCTTTTTCATATCTTTCTATGACAAAACTACGTTAACGGCTTACCTACCCCTGCGCGCACTGAAAACCGAGTAAATTTGAAAAATTATTATAAAGGTTATGTGGTGAAAAAAAAATTTAATTGTTGATTTCACATTTTTTTACTAACTTTTCAACTATAAGAAAAAAAATTAAACATTTTTTTTTTCAATATTAACATTATTTAAGGGCGTTTTCCTCGAAACTATATTTTTAGACAGTGTCAGCACGATAACTCAGCCAATTTTTAATATTTTTTAACTCGTTTTTTCAATCTTGATAATTATTTTCTCTATAGTCTGACGAGAGGTTTTTTTTATTTTTTGGTTGGACAATTTTTGATAAATTGTTAAACACTATTTTTTTTTAAATTGCATACTAAAGTTCGAAATTCTGTAATTACTTAATTTTTGGAAAAAAAAAAAATCCCGTTCGTTAGACTATTACTACTACATTATTTTACTAGATCCCTTTTTTATTTTGGCAGATTAGATAATATTTGGTCGAAGTTATGATGTCGACAAGGAGTCGTCGTGATTTTCTTCAGTAGTCCATTTGTACCCTTAAAAAATAATGTTAATATTGAAAAAAAATGAAAAAAAAATTTTTTTCTTATAGTTGAAAAGTTAATAAAAAATGTGAAATTAGCAATTTAATTTTTTTTTCACCATATAACCTTTATAATAATTTTTCAAATTTGTTCGGTTTTCAGCGCGCGCAGGGGTCTGTAAATCCGTGTGTTTTCCGCTGAATGTAGGCTTAACATTGAAAAAGGTTAATTCCTCTCAAGTCACATAAAGATTGCCTAGGCTATTACGATTGTCCAGAAGGTAAATTCAAATTTGGTTCCGTTGAAAAAATCTATAATAATGGTAGTTCGATTTTAATGTTCAATGGCACTATGTCGAAAGGTTTCCTGATGATTTTATCGAAATGGTAAGATCATTAGGAAATCGAGAGCGTTTGGAAATATTTAGAAATCGATTATTCGAAAATGCGAATCGTTCGTGAATGCAAAAGACTCTTGTTGAAACTAGACAACAGCAAAAACGACACGACACTTTTCTCGATATCTTGAATAATGCATGGTTCGAGAAAAGCGTTCAACACAGTCTCTTCCTCCTGTGGTGTACAATATTGCTTCATCCTTATTATACTTTTCAATTATTTTTTCTCAATTTTATTTTTTATTTTATTTTATAATGAAATTATATTGTAAAATGAAATGAGCGTTCTAAAGCTTCTCACTACTGCATCTCATTAATGGCGCTTTGTATAAAATAACGATAAGAATAATAATAACGACATTTATAGTATTCGTCGACGATTTTTTAATTAATTTATTAATATTTTAATCATAATAATTGTTTCTACGATCTTTCGAGTCATCTGTTTGGTTTGTCAATTAGAGCGAATGTCCGCAGAGAGAATATAGCGACGCAAATTGGTTGGAAACCACAAGTTGAATCGTGAAAATTTCAATAGGCTCAAAGTTTGGAACAATCAAGCAAGGCTTAGCAGAATGTTTCTGCCAGCTGGTGCGTGATGTTTTCCACGAAACACAGGTGTGGAAAACGGCGCATCGACTTCGAACACCGAGAGCTTTAAAAAACCGCGTAGCCATGATAACACATGATACCAAAGCCGGAACTGAAGATTAAACAGAAACAAACAGAAAAAAAATACCTCACGAGGAATAATGTTCTTTTAGATATAGACGAATAGACGTAAAATTTGTTAGATTCGCGAACTGATGTGTGCCTGGATTCACTGTAAACACTAGCCACATGGGCCGATTATTCAGCACGCGTACATATCCAACGTTCGAGAATGATCAAAGGGATACACGAAATAATATTATATAGACAGATGCAGAGAGAGAGAGAGAGAGAGAGAGAGAGAGAGAGAGACAACGATATTCTAGATGAGAAAGAATCGATGACATAAAACTCGAAACAGTTTCGCATCGCAACCGAATTTTAACAGCAAAAAGTTTCGACTTTCAGGCTGCCCTATCGTCAGACTAACAATAAGCCAGATACCATAGAGGGGGTTGACGAAATCGTCTTATCACGAGCTATTATAAAACGTAGAAAAAAAAACGCGTAAGTAGGACGCGCCAATGGTGGTACTGATAAAATAAAATGGTGAAAATTGAAACTTGCATATTGCTTCCTCATCTTTTTCAATTTTCTCTTTTTGTCTTGTAGAAAAAACTATTTTTTAATGCGAGAAAATGATGAGGACGTAATATGCAAGCTTCAATTTTCACCATTTTTTATCCTCCTTTAATTTGATAGTTCGAAGTTTGATTGTTTTTGAATGCTTTTGTTGAGGAAAATTGAAAATGCTATAAGTGTAGAACCGTTATATCGATTGTCGCCAAATTCAATTTCAAATGCTTGTCGAGGCTACCAAATTCATGAAAAAAGTTTTGATCCCATACCCCCAAAAATTGCATAACCCCTTGGCTCTGAAGTCACGATCCTGACGGGAGCCTTAAAAAACGCCTATATCGATTTTTCAAAAAAATCAAAATTCCATGAATTTTAAAAAAAGTCTATTTATATAGAGAGTTTTTGCACAGTAGTTCGAAAATTGCTTGAGTTACGTCCCCTAACAGACATAAAAAAATATATATAAATCCAAACAAGCTATTCAATTGGGATGAACATTATATCGGATAAAGGGGGCTGGCAGCTTTACTTGCGTGCAAAATTTCGACCAGATCGGTTAAGGGAGGGGTAAGGGTTTCAGCGTAAAAAAAAACACTTTTTTTGCGATTTTTTTGCTCAAATATGGATTGAGCAATTTTATTCGAACCTTTTGTACATTATTGAGCATACTTTTGACAATGTTGTGTAAATTTTTCATGCAGAAATATTGATGCATAAGCCCGTAACAGAGCTTCCCCCAGAACGTCTTGGAAAAAAAACAATTTGCGGTGTTCACTATAACTCGACCGGAAATTATCTGAAAATGAAAAACCATAAAAATTTAGTCAAATTATAATCAAATCTTCCCCCCAACGTTCTCTGATAATTTTTTTTTTCATTTAAAAATTTTTGGCGGCCATCTAAAGTGTGAACTGTTATTTTCCACGAAAAAATCCGCCATTTTGTGGTTGGGAAACACCCTTAATGTAAAAAAAAAAATTTAACCAAATGTTGGGGGGAGGTATTTTATATGTAGAAAATTTGTACAAAGTTTGAAATGAATCGGTCAAGTAGTTTTTAAATAGCAGTGAACACGGACTTTGAAAGAGTAGTTTTGAGAAAAACGCGTCTAAAGTGCACTGCTAGCCCGACCGCCCGCAGCTGTTAGAGGTATAGCGTTAAAGGCCAGGAGATTAATAAGACAATAACTTCAAGAATATTGCTTAGATCGGTTTAAAATTTTAAGGACATATTCTTGAAATGTTAAACAATAAGATAAGACAAAAAAAAATTCGATTTTTCGAAAGTGAAAACCCTTACCCCGCCCTTAAGCCATTAAAGAGTTATAGAACTTTGATTTTTGCAACCTCTTCACACGCACACACAGACATACCTGCGAATTTTTTTTGTAAATATGGTTTTTCGACGTATCGACACATCATAAACGCTGATAAAAGAATTTTTTAAATGAAAATCAAGCTTCCTCTATCAGGAGATGCAAAAAAAAAGTACAATCAGAAGAGTGGCAAATCCACAGTACGTACATTTCTCGAGACCACAAATTTCCGAAAAGCTAGATTTTGATTTAACGTTGCTCGCAGCGATAAATCATCCAAGGTGAGAACTGTGCAACGGGAAAATATTTAATTTTATGAATTCCACGTGATGAAAATTTTGTTGACTGTCATCAAACTGACCATATGCGTCATTGACATATTTCATTCCCAAAAAAAAAATACATATATATACATGTGCATCGGCGAACAGGTGGGGAAGCGGGGGCGCCTGCGCGAGGGCTTTCCTCTCGTCTCGCTCCTCGTCTCTCGGCGAACCGAGAAACGCACACCGGACGATTCAAAGCAAACTTTGTGTGCCGCTGTGCAACGATCTCGTGGCCGAGACGGTATTCAGTGTACCGTCACAATTCGCGCGCTACGGTTCAAGTTCCTTAGCGCGAGCCAAAAGAAATGTCACATATATAGATAGAAATAATAAAAATATTGATATATTGGGTACTCGATGAGCGTGAATAACAATATAACAAGCATCTGGATTACGATGTTTCGAAATCGAACGAGATCCAAGACGATTGAATTGTAGACGATAGTAAATTCTTTCTAGATGCTAAAAGATAGCAATCGAACTCGGGGTCTTGAATTTCCCCGTTGTCAATCTCTGACGCGTCAATCCACGAAGTATTTTCACTTTCGAGTATGATGAGAAAAATATCACACGAATTCTCTCACCCTTACCAGAGTATTCCACCCTTTTCTCTCTGTTTTCCCTTGCGAGTCGAGTGTAATCTTAATAAAATGTTCACCCCATGAAATTTGTCATTCAAACGACGAATTATCGAGTTGCCTTCTAAATCATAACGGAAGTGTATAAAAGTACCATTTTTCAATGTTCTGATGACGCGAAAGAACAAATTATCATCGCGTTTCTTGCGTTAAAGTATAATCGTCGTCGAGTTTCGAGTGCGAGATGGGGGTGCATCACAAAAGGGTGAACAAACTCATTCGTAAAAGGGTTTATGTGTCCTGCTGACTTTGGAAGTATTGTTGGTACTGAAAACTCGGAATAGAATGAGGTGAGCACATTCACGTAACACTATACTATAAACAACCCCCCCTTTCAACCCCTTTCATACCCGACAATTAGAGAAATTCTTGTCACTTGGCATTTTTCGATTTTGAAGGTTCATTGATTGATGCAAACTAGAACTATATTTCCTTGTTATTATGTCGACCACAAAACAATAACAAAAGGCGCGTGACACCTTTCCGGTGGGAAATAACGTCAGAATTCGCGCTCAATCGCGCACAATATTTTTCACTCTTACTAGAACATATTCTCACGCATTATCAGTCATAAACGATTGACATTTCGTTCTAATCGTTCGTAGTGTCTTAATTTCGGATAGTGGTTTCTCGTTGTCTTTTGTCGTACGGCTCGCGGGGACTTCGCCGTTTTATGAACCGGAAGAAGAGATTACCACGGGGACGTTAAACTTTCATCGCTCTCACACATCGCTATTTTCCCCGTGACTCACAGCGAAACTATCGTGCTCTCGTCAAGCCGTGGGTCCCGTGAGGCATGTTGTTAAAAGGATTATAGACACCGAGAGCTCGCGTGATCCCGAAATTGATTAGCAAATAATCGTTTAACCGATAATCGACCACTCAACCCTCTCGCGATTTCAATTCTTCGTTATCGACGAAATATTGAAGCTGAAGCATCAAGCAGGAAACTTTATCTTCTTAGACTTGCTGTTTCAAAAAAATGTTTGTCAATGCTCTAATTTGTGAAATTTTTTGGAGAAAGATGAACTTTATCAAAGGACATGCCTTCGTTTTTTATCTTACTTTTAAACCTTTCTCGTTTTTTTTCCAAAGAATATGAGAATAAAAATACGAAAATCAATAAACCGTGTTTTCCAAGGTGCGTCCTAATATATTTCTTTCATATAACGATATAATTTGTTGATTCAATCAAATTAGATTTTATTTAAAAAGTTATAGTTCATTTTACTAAATTATATCCTCATAGGAAAGAAATATATTATGACGAATATGGGAAAAGACATGTTATTGATTTTAATACTTTTTTTTATGCTTACAATTTGTACTTTATTGATCGAATGAATTTGCGAAAAGAGAAAAAGATTTTTCGTATTTCCCGCCGCGTAAAGACGCGTATTATACATAAAAGTACGAGCGAAGAAGCTTTTGTCCGTGGCATTCAATAGACGAGAGTTATGCAGCCCTTGAAATATTTTAAGCTCGCCAAGAGCATCTCGAGGGTGATGTCGCTGGGTTAATGGTAATTGCTGTGCGAGACGTGTCTCTCCTCTCTCTCTCTCGTTACTCTCTCGTCGCTATGCTCACCAGAGCACTAAAACCATGTTACACAATTTTTATTCGTTTAATACGAGAATTTGAAGGAAGAAAAAAAATGTATTTTCTCAAATTTCTACGTTTTTTTGTTTAACACTTTTTTCAACTACGGTTCAAAGGAACGATAGTAATCGAGGCGTGTATATATCGTCGTCGCGTGTTATGAAGCCTTCAAATAATTCGCGGCTAATTGACCCAGATTCCGGTTGGTTAAATGATCGCGAACACCCACGAGCCATAAGGATGCCGCTTGAAATTTGTCTCGGTGTCATTCGCAGGGGTTAATTGACGATAAACGAAAGTGTCAATTTTAAACGACCAAATCACCCGCGAGAGGCGTACCGGATGTAAAATGCACATAAAAAATCTTTTCTGTTTGCGGTTATTCGCTAAAATCGTGAAAATTATCGCGGACTTGACAGAAAATAAAAAAACTAATGTAAGGAAAACCGATACGTCGTGATGAAGAAATATTTATGACAGTTTTAAAATATGTTAATCATCATTATTGAATTTTTTTTTTTTAGTATACAAAGATTATTACGATAAATGCGAAAGTATAATAGGGCATTTATCAAATGTTCTAAAAGATTGCGTGTAAAATTTAATACATTTTATTTTATTGAAACAAATTTACAAAATTATTTTTACCGAACACCGTGTATAAATCAGTCAAAATCTCAGTATTGATCTCATTTCAGTTGTGTGCCTATACGGCTCATGTAGGATATTATTATGGTCGACACTTTGAGAGACATCTAGGTATCAGTAAACCGGAGTAAAGGAGTCATTGAGAAACCAGATCCGAATTAGTCACGTCCATTTCAACACTAATTAGCGTCTTGTTTCCAATATACTAATATCAAATTTTCACTCTCTCACCCTCTGTCTCTCTCTCTCTCTCTCTTTCTCTATCTATCGTTTTCTCTTCTCTTCCTCTCTCGTAATGCCCCATAACACCCACATTCTCTACCGGGACTTTGAATTACGATCGCTGCGTTATAACGTTACAATGCTTCCGCAAAACTCGACGACGACTTGACGATTAATTACCCATGCGGTAAATTCTCCGTCTGCAGCGGTAAAAGAGGAACAACGGTTTGGAAAAAAATCAAACAATATCCTACCGTATAAAAACATTCATGAAGATGATTCTGGTAAATTCAATCAATTATACATATACACAGAAAATTTATTAGTAGATATAGAAGGTCGTCTAAAATTAGTTTGCTCATTGTCACGTGGAAAATCATTTCAAAATAAATTCCATCTCGATGACATTTCACGAGATTCTCGAAACGTGCGTATTTCGATAAATGAGAGATTGATAAAAAGAACATTACATCGTTATATTGTAGGCAGATTTGCAATCTAGAAAGATTTTTGTGGAATGTTAAACGAGCTAAAACCAGAGTATAAAACGCGTTATTCGGTCTTTTGCGGTGTCGGTTGGGTAATGGAGGAAAATAAAAGGTAAAAAAAATTGAAATAAAAATAATCATTGTTTTGTTCTTATTACAAATTGTTTTAATCACTTTTTTAATTTCTTTAATACGAGTCCATGATTATAGCCTTTTATATGGCTAAACCAGTAATGCCGTTTGGTTTCTCATTAAAGATGAAAGAAAATCTACTTGTGCTCTCGTGGACTCTCGCAATGTCTCCCGGTAGATATTCTCCGGAGAATTTTCGCGACGCCAAATAGATGAGATACGGTAACGGAACTGATCTCGTCTCGGACCTTATCACATCGTCGTCTGCTCTTCTTATAATTAATTTGGTTTTACCGTCGGGCGTGCATGGAGTTTAACGAACGTTGGTACCCGTTGAGTATAAACGGTATCAACGTATATATAGCCTTTTACATTCAACCTTCTATATATCCCGCGTTATCAGTATTACGTATTATAATTTTCAAGATGAACAACCGTCCAATTTGCCGTTAATTTTCCGAAGATTAACATCGTATTAACATAAATTCTTCTTGAAATTCAATTTTGATGGTTTCATTAGAGACTGATTAAAAAAAATATATAACTACGGGAAAGCACATAAAATTGTGAAACGTATAATGATGAAACAAATGTATTAAATAATGGCTGTGCTCCGCGATTTCACCCGCGTTAAATTTGGATTATATATCTTTTTCCTACGCGTTATGAGTACATAATCAAATGGATCTCATTAACTATAAATACCATCCGGAAATTATGTCGAAAAATAAAAGGATCAATCACTAAAATATAAAACGACACCGCCGCCGCTCTTTAGGATCATAGCATGAAGTTATGTGGCCTAGAGCCTTTCCGAATAAAGGGGCTAACTAATGCAAAAAAAAATTTTCAATTCGAATTAGTATTTCCTGAAATTAGCGCGTTCGAACAAACATACAAACTCTCCAGCTTTATTATAGTAGTAAGATTTAATTATCTTTAAGTGCATATATCGAACAAACTCATTTTTAACCATATCTATTTGTCAAGATTTTATTAAAAAGTCAATATTTTGTGAAATAAGGCTGCAGGTTGAAATTTACTTCCTCGAAGTTTCACACAATGTTTAATGCTTCCTCCATGAGGAAGCCAACATTGATAAATACACTGAGTTCCAAAAAAGTGGTACACTAAAATTCTGAGAAAAATGTACCAAATTTCAAATAATCGTAACTTCGTAAATAATGAAGATGAAAATATCCGTAAAATAGGAAAATAAAGTGTATATCATAGGGGTTTATTGTCGAGGAGGATTTCAGCATTAGTGGCCTAGAGCCTTTCCGAATAAAGGGGCTAACTAATGCAGAAAAAAATTTTCAAATCGAATTAGTATTTCCTGAACTTAGCGCGTTCGAAAAAACATACAAACTCTCCAGCTTTATTATAGTAGTAAGATTTAATTATCTTTAGGTACATATATTGAACAAATTCATTTTTAACCATATTTCTTTGTCAAGATTTTATTAAAAAGTCAATATTTTGTGAAATAAGGCTGCAGGTTGAAATTTTCTTCCTCGAAGTTTCACACAATGTTCAACGCTTCCTCCATGAGGAAGCCAACATTGATAAATACCCTGAGTTCGAAAAAAGTGGTACACTAAAAGTGTGAGAAAAATGTACCAAATTTCAAATAATCGTAACTTCGTAAATAATGAAGATGAAAATATCCGTAAAATAGGAAAATAAAGTGTATATCATAGGGGTTTATTGTCGAGGAGGATTTCAGCATTAGTGGCCTAGAGCCTTTCCGAATAAAGGGGCTAACTAAGGCAGAAAAAAATTTTCAAATCGAATTAGTATTTCCTGAACTTAGCGCGTTCGAAAAAACATACAAACTCTCCAGCTTTATTATAGTAGTAAGATTTAATTATCTTTAGGTACATATATTGAACAAATTCATTTTTAACCATATTTCTTTGTCAAGATTTTATTAAAAAGTCAATATTTTGTGAAATAAGGCTGCAGGTTGAAATTTTCTTCCTCGAAGTTTCACACAATGTTCAACGCTTCCTCCATGAGGAAGCCAACATTGATAAATACCCTGAGTTCGAAAAAAGTGGTACACTAAAAGTGTGAGAAAAATGTACCAAATTTCAAATAATCGTAACTTCGTAAATAATGAAGATGAAAATATCCGTAAAATAGGAAAATAAAGTGTATATCATAGGGGTTTATTGTCGAGGAGGATTTCAGCATTAGTGGCCTAGAGCCTTTCCGAATAAAGGGGCTAACTAATGCAAAAAAAAATTTTCAAATCGAATTAGTATTTCCTGAAATTAGCGCGTTCGAAAAAACATACAAACTCTCCAGCTTTATTATAGTAGTAAGATTTAATTATCTTCAGGTACATATATCGAACAAACTCACTTTTAACCATATCTATTTGTCAAAATTTTATTAAAAAGTCAATATTTTGTGAAATAAGGCTGCAGATTGAAATTTACTTCCTCGAAGTTTCACACAATGTTCAACGCTTCCTCCATGAGGAAGCCAACATTGATAAATACCCTGAGTTCGAAAAAAGTGGTACACTAAAAGTGTGAGAAAAATGTACCAAATTTCAAATAATCGTAACTTCGTAAATAATGAAGATGAAAATATCCGTAAAATAGGAAAATAAAGTGTATATCATAGGGGTTCATTGTCGAGGAGGATTTCAGCATTGTGCAGAAATTTCGAGGAAGCAATTTGCAACTTTCAACTTGCAGCATTAATTTTGGTTAATCTGAAAATTGTAAATTCCACGGAATCGCTTTTTTTTTTTTTAGCATTTAGCAGCGTCAACACAAAGTTTAATAATTGCATTGAAATTGACGGAATAGATGAATAAACGAGTATGATTTTTTTTTCTCGTTTCAGACTACATCGAGCTTGAAACTGATTCTTAATGAACGTCCGTTGCTTCGTACAAAGATGAAAAACACCAACGTCACAGCGAAAATTGTGGCGTGAAAAATGTAACAAAATCGTTGTCAACGGGTCGCGTTAAATTAACATCGAAATGTCGCGAATATCGAGAATACTTATCGCGCTAATGTTCACGCGTGATAACGCAATGGTGTCGAGCGGTGCGCGAAAATTCTTACAACTAAAGTCTCTAAAGAGTACAATACTAGATTGGAAAATTTGGTGTTAAAAAAAAACGTAGAAATAAAAGATGATTTGAATATTGAATTAATATTTATAACGAATAATAATAACAGCAAGTATTGAATCCATGAATTCCGAGTGTTTAACGCGAGAATTTTGCGGGCTTGAGTGACAGAAAAAGGGGGAATTTTCGGGAAACGAAAAAAAAAATGTTGTCGACCATGTCGTCTACGGCTCTCGAGCTAAATACCTCGTACTATACAACTATGGTTGGCAGCAGTACCCTGGATGGATTTTCCGGTAAATATTGAGCTTTTTCCTTTTTCATTCGTTCATTTGTCCCGACGAAATTGCACGATTCGGTCGTACGGCCCGAACAACTTTTGCAAAATTTAAAAGTAGCTTTGATTGTTGATTCAAACGGCATAGGAGTTTTTTTGGCGTTCTTTGGCCTCGGGTCATTAAACCCGAACACTAATACGAGCGAATCTCGTGTCGATTTTTTATTTCCATCATAACGATTGTCGTCGCGCAATGAATAAAAAAAGATGGCCAAATACAAAATACCATCTATCTCAAAGTGTTTCAAACAATAATTTTGTATGCAGAGTTACCAAAACTTTAATGATGTTCGAGAACTAAGATGAAACGCTTTCTTGTATTTATTGTATATTTTTCGAAATACTATCTATCCCAAAGGGGTTCAAATAATAATTTTTTATCTAAATTTACCAAAATTTTAATGATGTTTGAAAACTAAAATAAAACGTTTTCTTGTACGTATTATTTTTTTTGTTTGTTTTGCTCGAAGTTTCGGTTATTGAGCCGGAGAACACGACATCAACGGCGTACATGCTGCCACCCTACATTCGCATAACATCGATGACCGTATGCATCGCAGTTATGGTCCTCGGAATAATTGGAAATTTAATGGTAATTTTTCATTGCCATGAAAATAAGGATAGAAAGCTTGTCGCACACGACATATTTTTATATCTCGTTTGTTTTTTTTTTTTTTTTTTTACTACGTGGATTTTGTCAGGTTCCGTTGGTCGTGCTGCGAGGCAAAGACATGAGAAACAGCACAAACATCTTTTTGGTGAACCTCAGCGCGGCTGACCTATGCGTCCTCGTCATCTGTGCCCCCACCGTCCTTGTCGAGGTTAACTCGGGCCCTCAAGTCTGGCCCCTGGGCGAACACATGTGTGAGTAAAAGACAAACATCAAAACTTTAAATATTAATATACAACAGTCAATATACCTGCAAGGTTAATAAAATGTGGCCTATAATATGAGCCTATAATAGCGGGTTTATTGATAAAAAAAAATGGCGCGAATTCAATCGCAAAAATGATGGGGAAACAACGCGCAAACTTCAATTTACACCATTTTTTTTCTCTGCCTCAAATTGATAAAACACCGTAGAAACTATTGAACTGACTATAATTATTTATAATAATTTCTTTAAAATAAATATTTTACAGGCTATCCATCGAAATTTATATCTTTAAAAGTATTTCTAATACAGGCATTTTTCGAAAAATTGAAAATACCATAAATTCAGAACGCTTATATTGATTTTATTCAAATTCAATAGAAATTATATATATCCTTTATGTGTAATTTATGCAGGAAGGTTTAAACCGATAGCTGCCAAAAATTGTACGAGCTCAAGTCTTGACAAACATCCGATTCCGATATTTCAAAAAATTCAAACTTCCATACAATTTGAACGCTTCGATGAATATTCTTCAAATTCAATCACAATCATTACTTAATGATAGTCCAGCTGTGTAGAAAATTTTAGATTTCTACCTCAAAAATTGCACGAATTATCGTCATAAAGGATATTTTTTGAATGAATGAAAATTTGAAAATTAAATATTTTGTAAAATTTGAACGAGTTTAAACTCAAAAATTAAGTCAGGGCGATCAAAATTTAGTCCCGATCGGTGAAGTTATTCCAGAGTTATAGAACTTCGATTTTTTAAACTTCTTTACACACATACACGCATTCATGAGAAGATTTTTTTTGGATATGCCTTTTTCCGACGTTTTGACAAATTTGAAACGCATTGAAAACAGGAAATGATTTTTTCTTTACGAAACAGAAGCTTTGTCGATGAGACAGCAACATTAAAAAATCAAGAAATTTCTTGTTTGTTTTATCGATTGTAATCATTGATCGTTTTCAGTGCATTTGATTTTCAATAAATCTTTATTATTGTCATGATAAATGTCTAAAAATTGATATTTCTCCTAAAACAACTCTTACTTTATCGACTTATTCTTTAACGGTGAATAACAAATGAACATATTCCATTCGTTACGTGGCGATGATCGAGAGAGAGAAAAACAGAGATAGAGTACGATATTTTGATGTTACGACGTACAAATACGTGGGTGGTCCGTTTAACAACGCCGGAATTTTCTTTTTGGCCGATTCGTCTTCTTTTGCGCGCTCTCTCCCTCGGACCTCTAACCCGACAATATATGAATCTGTAATCGTCGAATATTTCGCGGTCGATCTTTTAATTTATATACGTCACAGCCGCGAACCTTTTTCTCACTTCGTGGAATATCGCGACACAGAAAGGTAAATCCGCGATTTGTTCGTTTTATATTTTCGCGTCCCGTTGAAACGATATTTTCGGAGATTTGTGACTCGTGCGCCGTTCCCAACTCCTTTGGCTGAGCGCACACTCACGACGGCGTGAAGCTTCTGATGTTCTGCACGATGTACACGTGACGTGACATGACGTGACACAGACGTAAAAGATACAGGAAGATCGAGAGAGACAGAGGGAGAGTGTCTTATATTCCTTCGATAAGAAATATTATCGCAAGAGGACCTCACACGTTTACCAAAGATATTCCGAAATATATATAAAATAATGGTCATTTGTAGTAAAAAAAAAAATGAAAAGACATATGAAGTAAGAAAGGGGATGTGGAGAAAAATCAAAATTATAACTTTCCGCGTATGATTTAGAATTTTTAGAATTATTTTCACTCATTCTTTGCATGTGCAAAATCTGTTTTATCGACTCTGCATTGCCAACAAAGTGCATTCAAATTTCAGCCAAATGCCATTCCCAAACTATCAAACCGAATGATTTGAAATTTCGTCAAGTAATTTTAAACATCCCTATCTCCATTGTAATGACGAAAAAATGTTGAAATTCAAATTGCACCGAGAAAAAAAACTGAGAAAATAACAAAAATTTTGTTAGCGCAACGAAATTTCGTCGCCACAACTAAAGTTTTAGCTTTGAAGCAACCAAAATTTGGTTCATACAGCAAAATTTTACTATACGAACCAAAACTTTTTTCTCAGTGTACAAATGTACATTTCGAGTTATAAACAAAGAGGCCTAAAACAGAAATTGGTATTGTTTTTGTATGGCGTAATTCCGAAAAATTTCATCATTAAGATCATACATTTCCTCTTAACGATTGTGAAAATTATTTAACAATAATTATGAATGATTATTCATAACAAATAAACGAGTTATGGTCAAAAGGGTCATAACCCTTTACCAGGTTTCTCATGTAAAAATGATTTCTCAATAATTATGAATTAATTATAACGAGTGTTTTAAAATGTTTCATCTTCTCTTCGCTACTCTCGAAATGCGTAGCAACAAATCAAAGAGTCGTAAAGATCGACGTATACAATTTAGCCCGGTTCCGCTTGCAATTAACGTCGAATTATCGTGTGACGTAAGATAGCCAAAGTAAAACGAGAAATTGAACACTCGCGCACGCACATCTATTCATCCGACTCTTGATCTTCTCCTACGAATCTTTCTCTGCCCTCTGTAACGTTTGGAATCGTGCCATTTAACGAGCGATAGACAATTTTAGAACGTCACAAACACGGCATATACCGTACGTGGGGTCTCTCTAGCAACGACTTTTATAATTAATGATCTAATTATTAGTTTATTTCACGCAAGCTCCGTGGCAGAGAGCGAGACGTGTGTCACACATTATACCGCTACGGAAGTCACCGTAAAAGCCTAAATTATCATTGGAATATATCACGAATTCGTTTCGCACGCTTCGCGACAGTTTGTCATTCACAAAGCGCGAGACACAAATCTACCCCATTTTCTTAAGTATTCGCAATTCATAAACATTTTATAAACATTGCCGAAAATTGTAACAGAGTGTGTTTGGAGCTCAAGATGAGTGCAAAGTTTGAGCGTTTTCGGTCGTGTCGTCAAGATATAACGATTGTTTCATTTTTTAAGTTAACCACATACATGCACACCAGACGTTCAGTCATTTTTTTTGCCCTAAATATGTTTCTTCGACTATTTGTGACATTTTAAAAAGATTAGTATGAACATTTCGAAATACTTTTATTTTTTCGCAAACAAAGATTTCACCGTCAGTCATTATATTTTCTGTACTGGAAAAATTCGTTACATTTTTATCAGACGCTTCTTTATGTTTCACTGTTTTAATCAATGGAGTGCAAAATTGTCAATGGAGTTTGTCAAATTTTTTAAAGGAATATATTGATGAAAAATAATGTTTAAAAAAAAAAGCTTCTTCCATGAGGAAGCAAAAGTATATAATCAAGGAATAAATGAGGAACGTGAAATTGCAATTTTCGATATGTACCTATGTTTGTATTAATCGAGATTAATATTGTAATAAAATATATTGCAGTATTATTATAGCCCAGGGCGATTCGTAGAGTCAAATATTTGATAACACGATATCAATAAAGTGGAACGGCGTTGGCTTTCATCGAGTTACCATGCGATGGATTTAAATGCCATTGATGCTCAATTGCATTCGTATCGTTTGCGCGTATATATTTAAGTTAGAACGGAATCAAAGCATGTTACCAAAATCGACGTCCACGCCCATCGAGTGTAGTTCTCTATTGAACTACGTGAACAGTTGTTGACTAGACGAGCTTTATTCTATACAGTGTACCGCAAATCCAATTTTCGAGATTTTAGATATAAACAGAAATAGTATACTCTAGGCGCGTGGTTCGAGCTTTGTATTCGTTAATGTGGCCGAATATATCGGTCAATTATTGGTTGAGGGAAATTAGTAACAATAGAAACAACACTTTATAAACAACTACAATCGAGTATTACAGCTCGGACGCTTCACGCCGCTTCGTATTTTCACGAAACGAAAAAAACCCGAAACTCTCTCGATTATTTACTTTTATTATCATTAATTTTTTTTCGAGCTTTCAGCAAAAATTCGATCATTTGTAATCAGCGAAAAATTTCGGATTGCATTGAATTTTTCTAATTTTTCCGCTAATTATTAATCTGCTAGTCAGTTTTATGGAATAAATTGAAATATTATTAGAAGTGTCAAAAACGTATTGTTTCTCCAAGCAAGAAAATAAAACATTTAATTTAATAGATCTTTACGTCAATAAGATGAATGTTTGTGAATAAAGAAATTGCACAACTAATTATTAATATTTTGCATGCGATATTTTTTATATAGTCATTTCCCTTCTCTTAATGGACCTTAAAATCCGCTACTAGCCCGTCATCCCTGATCGTCGAGTAAAATAAAGAGTTATATTACAGAATCGAGTTGCGTTTATTAATTTCGTTAATAGAGCATGATACATTTTTATCGATGCAAACATGAAATAGATTTATTTAAAATTGGAGAATAAATGAACGATTGATTGATCGGGGTAGAGAAAAAAAAATAGAAGGGTTCCAAATATTTTTAGCGGAATATTTTCTTGCTGCGTCATTAAGGGAGAACACCCCTGTGACCCCCTGTTTTTTTTTCACATTTTTCAAGAATTTTTTTTTGTGGGAAAAAAAAGAGATATTCGAAAAATTTTTTTGGGTTTTGTTCCTTGTTTATTAATGTATCAAAAAACATTTTTTTCACATTTTTCACGCCGCATGGTGGCGCTGGGGAAGATCTCGCGTCAGGTGCTGTCATTTCCGCGGCACGCAGCAGAACTCTCTTCAACGTCGATCTGAAAAAAAATACCGAGTGTTTTCGTTAATCATATGATATTTTGAAGAGAAGTACATAGGGATTTGGAAAAATATTGTTTTAAAAAAAATAGGCACGCCATTGAAATTAACTTTAATTTCAAAGGCGTGCCTATTTTTTTTATCCTAGTTTTATCCTAGCAATCCTAGTTTCACTCGGAAATAAAAATGGAGATAGAAAAAAATGCCTATATAACGCTTGCATTTCACACCCCCATCACTTTACCTGTTAAATTTTGTGGGTTACGCATTTTTATTTCCTAGCAGCTGACATAGAGTTAAATTATCATGATGTTAAATTATTATGAGAGTCATCTACGAAAATAATTTTTGGACGAAATTTATGAAAAATTAATTAAGTAATTGATTAATTGTCTTTATTAAAACTTAGTTTTTTGTACGAAATCACCGGTCGGGAATTAAACGGTTCGTAAAAATTCTTTTCGGCAAAAATCCTCCCCCTGGAGAGAAAGAGGGAGAGCGAGAGAGAGAGAGAGAGAGAGAGAGAGAGAGAGAGAGAAAGAGAAGGAGCTGACAAAAGATTATGAGGGAGCGAGAGAAATAAAGTTATTGCCGCGTTCCTCGATTCACCCTCGCTATATATGTGTATAAGATATATCTTTAATTAAACCGAGTGTTCAACTTGCCTGACAAGTGCATTGCAGTCGAGAAAGTGCCGAAAAATGATGATCGCGACTCGCTCGCATTCGCCTCTCCTCGGTAGCGAGACATAATCGTAAATTACTGTGGTGTGATGTCGTCGCGTTTCCGCGTGGACACAGAGAGAACTCTCTCTCTCTCTCTCGGCTCGGGGTACGCGAGTGATCATGAAAAATGAACAACTTATCAGCCGCCTTCTCTCTGTGGCACGCGGCGCTTCGTCATGCCTCTTTAACCGATGCCAACTTTTCATTCATTAATCATGCTTGCACCGCAAATAATTCAATCCACCGCACCGATATAAGTGGTATTTTTTTTTCTTATTTCAAATTCCTCCGGAATTCCTGAATTTTATTTATTCTTTCAATTCAGCGAGGATCAACTTATCTCTTTATGGTTTTTTTTCTCCTTCTTCGTGGATGCGTCATTTTTTTTTCCGCCACGATAACAAAGTCGAAAGATTTTTGGCAAGTTCTCGTCCTCAATGCTTTTCATCGACAACAGTTTGTTGTCCCGTACTAAACCGGTGACCGAAGATTTCCGCAATAATTTCACCAGCTGTTACCCAACGATTTACAAACTTTTTTCATTGATGAAGAAAAAAGTATGACGCGTAGCCGCAGAAGCGTTTCATTCGACGGCGGGGCCTCGTCCGGCATTCTGTCGAAGTTTGTTAGTCGCGAGAGCGAGATAAAACCTGAGAAAGATAGAGCAGATGTTGCCATAATCGCCGAAAGAGGGGAAAAGCTATTCAGAAAGTTGAGATTATTAGTTAGAAGACTTATTGGAAATAATAAACAAACAAAGTCGCTGTAATAAACAAACAAAGAGCGGTTATTGATTTAGTTGTGTGCCAAATTTCAGCATGAAACCTCGAGCCAATTCGAAGTGACAGCGGTTTTAATTTTGAACCCCTATCTGACCCAAATATATGAATACGAATACACATCCATCCAGACTGATTTTTAAATGGGATTTTATGATGTTTCGGACCATTTTGAACACAATGACATTAACAATGCGATTTTCCTTTTATTTTATAAAAAACAAAGCCTCCATGAGGAAGCAAAACAGCTTCAGTCAAACGAATCAATTAAAAATAAAAGTAATTAATGAACTTTATACAAAGTTTAGTAGAAAAATAGGATCGTATCTTTGATCGAGATAAAACCTCGGCCCTTTTCAAGGTCCGTCAAAAGGATTCGTAGCAAACGAGTAGATTGGTACATTGAATCACCGGTTGAAGTACTGGCTTACGCCGAGTAAATGAGAGAGAGACGGAACGGTAAATCCAAACCGTTTTGTCTCACTTCCTACAGATACGTGCTCCAGATCCTCTGACTCTCTTCACTCTCGCTCGTTCTCCGTATGGGGTCTCCGAGACGCGTCTCACTTGGCCAGTTTTGGCCGGGCGCCAGCTTCCATTATCGCGCCGCACGTTTCACCGACCGAGACTTCGAGTCACTCTCTCTTACTGCTTACCTTCCAGCCACCCACATATCGCACTTTGACTATCATAGATACAAAACTGTGTACAGATACACGAATCATTACGCCTCAAATACATCAGTCACCATTCTTACAATTTATCATTCGATCCCTAATTTTTTCTAATTTTTCACTGAAGTCAATGAAAAAATAATCAATTTTTTTTTTCAATTTCTTATGCTTCATATTCCGGAGTTATAATTTTTTTGAAATTCTCAGCTTCGTTAGATCGTTACATAATAAAATTGATCTCACGTAATTGGAACATAGACTTCAAAACGATCAATTTAACCTGATCATTTTTCTCATTCCGATTTCCAATGGATGACACATAAATATTATTTCAATCAACATTTCCAAAAATTATGACTCCGAAATGTAAGGAGTAAAGAGTTTTGTTTATGAATTATCAGTAGAATAAAGAAAATTACGAGGATAAATAACAATCAAATCGCAACAAATAACAATTTGGGAGGAAATTAACTTTACCTTCTGACTTTAAGTGTTCCAAATTATTCGCGCATTGCCCTGACTTTAAGCCAGACGATAAATCATTTGGAATGATTGTCGAAAGTACTTTGCCAATTGCTTGTCCTTGATAACACATATGTCATATTTATATATCGTCTGATAACAATCTCATAACACTCATCATTTTGGGGTGTTAAATAATGTTAAATGGCTGCTAAATATTTATATAGCTATGTTGTATCAAACGAGGGTCTGATTTTCTCATCTCTTCCAAAGGGACTAAACAAACGTATCATTTCATTGATCATTACTCGCGGACTGTGTTTCAATCGGGAAGATCATACATATATATATAGTTAACAATAAAGCTTTCTCTATCCTATTCTGGGTCGTCGTTCCCGCCTCAATCGTCCACCACAACACCCACTTGTATCTCTTCTTCTCTTTCCCTTTTGTCCAGAAGTAACTCTCGGCATACAAACCCCGGGACTGTCGACTCCGTTTCCTCTCGAAGCTATGTTTGCCCCAATGGCTCTCAGTGGTGACTAATAGCAGCGTATGCAAAGTTACGGTAAACCACCGGTAACTTGCTCACGCGAAGACACCAGAGAACTTTGGCTCGAGTCTCAAAGTTTCGCTATTGGAACACTTCCATTTTCAATATCTACTTCTCCGGGGTTTCGTATCGGAAAAACGATACCTTCATGATCAGAGGACGGTTGTCCGTCCGTCCTTCTGTTACACGTCTTTAACTCCTAAACGGTCTAACCGATCAACTTGAAATTTGTCATACGACTAGAGTGCGATGTTCGGAGGATTGCCCTCGAGTCGTTTTTGAAAAAAATATTTTTTCGCCCATTTTGGTAGGACCCATTTCAAAGGTCTTACTTTGAGGGAGGGGTAAGGGTTTCAGCGTAAAAAAAAAACACTTTTTTTGCGATTTTTTTTCTCAAATATGGATTGAGCAATTTTATTCGAACCTTTTGCACATTATTGAGCATACTTTTGACAATGTTGTGTAATTTTTTCATGCAGAAATATTGAAGCATAAGCCCGTAACAGAGCTTCCCCCAGAACGTCTTGGAAAAAAAACAATTTGCGGTGTTCACTATAACTCGGCCGGAAATTATCTGAAAATGAAAAACCATGAAAATTTAGTCAAATTATAATCAAATCTTCCCCCCAACGTTCTCTGATAATTTTTTTTTTCATTTAAAAATTTTTGACGGCCATCTAAAGTGTGAACTGTTATTTTCCACGAAAAATTCCGCCATTTTGTGGGTGGGAAAAACCCTTAATATAAAAAAAAAAAATTTAACTAAACGTTGGGGGGAGGTATTTTATATGTAGAAAATGTGTACAAAGTTTGAAATTAATCGGTCAAGTAGTTTTTAAATGGCAGTGAACACGGACTTTGAAAAAGTAGTTTTGAGAAAAACGCGTCTAAAGTGCACTGCTAGCCCGACCGCCCGCAGCTGTTAGAGGTATAGCGTTAAAGGCCAGGAGATTAATAAGACAATAACTTCAAGAATATTGCTTAGATCGGTTTAAAATTTTAAGGACATATTCTTGAAATGTTAAACAATAAGATAAGACAAAAAAAAAATTGAATTTTTCGATGGTGAAAACCCTTACCCGCCCTTAAGAATCGACAGAATATTATTCAATATTCTTTTCCATGAATACTGTCAACAATATCCATCAAAATGATCGTTTTTTTAAACTTTATGTCCCCTTATGCCTCTTAATTTTGAAAGTACTGAATTGGAAATTCTGAAATAATTCTGATATACGTAGGCATATAAGGAGTCTGAAGGAAAATTATACTAATATCGAAAATGAGTGGAAAATCATTAAAACATAAATAATCAATTGATTGAGTATTTTTCAACAAAAAAAAAGCTAACTCTTCGGAATCTGGCCTGTAACTCGTATTGAAAAAGGCTATAGACAAAATATGACGGATGGATCACCATAGAGATCCATCAAATGCTCATAAAGAGCTTCGTCATATCCCGACCAAAACTTAAGTCGAAAGAAAAGTAAAATATTCTCGAGGTAACAATTTTTGGCCGCAAAATAACTCGAGTCATGTTTGTAAACGATGAGTTCCTAAACTCGTGTTTTTCTAATAACGATTTATACGGTGAGGTAAAGTCGTGCGAAAAGGGACGAGAGATCCACCACATTAATCTCGTGGTTATGGTGAGAAAAATGCAATAAACTTGACTATTACATCGTTCCCGAATTGCACGTGAGTATAGTCTCGGTGGTGCGATCGTGCGAAAAGCGAGACGCGGTTATAATCTCATAAATCATGGAGAATGTCATTTGAACGTGAACTGGTCATGATCGTCGGTGTATCAAGAATTCCAATAGACGTGCTGTGTGATGGCGTTTGAGGGTGGTGGAGTACAAGGGACGTTGTGGAGTCGACCAAATGGTCCGATATGGATTAGAGTGTTACAGAAGCCAAAACAGTGGAAATTGGTTTTCCTCGATATGCCGATACGTGCAATTTGCGGATGCGCGGATTCTACACTCTGCGGAATAAATAGGGTCACTGCGACGATACGAAACTACAACTACTGACATAAACTGTTTTGACTCCCTTCTGGATCGCATCGTTATCGGATTTACATCACAGCTTTGCGTATATTTGAACAGATTCAATATGTCAGAACAGAATCGAAGGTTCTCCAATGAATAAACAAAGCTTTTGTTATCGCACGTAGTAACAATAATAACGACAGTAAAAATTAATTGTTTGAATGAAAAATCTTGGAGAGAGTTGTGCTGTCCTTATACCTTTGGCAATGGCTCTCTGTGTGACAGCTCTCAACGAAATTGAGTGCCCTCGATAACAGGGTGGTCCACGAGTGCTCCGACGAAAGATGAAAGGAGAGAAAATTATTCCTGACATTGTTTCTTCCCATCCGTCTGTCCTCATTCACATTTAGTCAACGTGGCGTCTCTTTAAATCTCAAAATTCAATATGTCGATATTCTACTGCAACTTGGACGAATAATAACAGTAATTAGTAATAAAGTTAATAAAATGCTGTAATGGAAGAAGAAAAAAGTCGAAAATCGTATACTACATGTAACGAGTATATATACGATATGACTGTATCGTAGAGGCGTTATCGCCCGACACGCAGAGATTTTAGGGGCCAACGATGCGGGAGGAGATGAAGAATGGTTTTTTTTTTCTCGACTTCACGCATGGGCGATAGAAAAGAAATATCGGAAAATGTCATCGCAGCGAGAATAGAAGGGTGGAGCGGATTTTTTCGAACGCTTGGGGCTCGCGTTTACCGGCATATTCGGAACGCTGATGCTAGGGAAGTAGTTTTCTTGACATTTTTCCCCATCAAACCGCGAGAGACTGGGAGAGAAATAATAAGAGAAAGAGAGAGAGAGGGTATAATGGAGTCAATATTGTACTATATAAAAACAAGCAAAGCATTTGTGTCAAGGACATTGATCCTTCCACTCTCGACCACACATGGTGTACATGGTACATATAAAATGTACCATGTAGATATAGTAAAAAAAGAGAGGCTAGATTTCTTACGCAATAAGGTCAGAATCCAACGTCAATGGCAAATATGTGCGATGACCACTATATACACTACCATTACTAATTTCAACTAATAATAAACGATTTTACTGGAAATAATTGTTGTGAGTATTATCCACGATGAGCGTAAAAATTATTGTACTCGTAGAAGTTAATAATTTTATCAATAATACGACAAAAGGTGTCGCAAACGTTTATACCCTGTGAGTGATCAATATCCGTCTCGTAGTTTATCAGAATTGTTTCGTTATTTCTCGATTAGTTATCAATTTGACTTTATTGATAATTTCCGTTGTAAAAAAGGATATATCACTTTTTCAGCAATGACTATCCATCGATAATCTATATTGCTGAATTATAGAATCCTTTGTCATTTCATTCGATAATAAATAACATTTTAAAAAAATCAGCACATCAACCAAGCGCAGTCACATTAATTCACCGAGTCTATAAAACCTTATCAACCCGTCTCACATCGTGTTCATATTACGAAATGCTTCATTGCCTCTACTCGAGCTGTTGAATTATGTGATCGCGTTACATGCTCAACAAAGTGCAATAATTGAAATTTTCGTCGTTCAATGATTCGGCCACTCATGCACTGATAATAAATGGATCTGTCCCGATATTTCTTGATAAATAAATTATACTCTGAGTAGTTTATGTACTAATGACCACTCTGAGCATTTTAATACCTTTTAAGAGTTTTAGATCCAAGTCCCCTTTGTTTCCATTTCCGATCCATTCCTCAAGACTCCCCAAACCGTTGTCCGAAGCCACTCTTTTCTAATGCACTACTGTATCGCATTTGTGTACAAAGGCACGGATCTACTCCGGAAAATCTGAATTAAAATTGTATTATCATCAAAAACTAAAAAAAATTGCCCTCCGCTCGGTAGTCGACGCGCAAAATGTGCATAAGTCAGTGTACGACTGCGGAGTCACTCATCACAGTATTTATCTTGGCGGATACTGCTTCATTTTTTAAAGACCCCCCTGCACACACTAACCAAGAAAGTTTGATTCAAAGAAATTTTCATTAAGCTAGTAGTCTGGTAACTTAAGCCGATTTTCATGTCTTTTTTGAAGGGCGTTTTTTTGTAGGAAAATAAAAATGAATCGTTTTGGATATTTAGGTTGTCTTTATTTACATATTAGAGATACAAAAAAAAAATTTTGAAAAAATTTAATAGTTTATTATTATTATTATTATTTATCGAAGTTGGCAGCCCGGGTCCTAACTATTTTTCTACCGATCCGATTGCTTTCAAATTTTAACAGGCTACTCTACACACTTATAGTTCTCGTCGGAACTACCGAGAAATTTTTTCACCCCTAACTTTTTATTTTACAACCCCTTTTTTGCTAGAATCCTTTTATTTTAGCAAAGAAGAGGTTGTAAAATAAAAAGTTTGGGGTGAAGAAATTTCTCGGTAGTTCCGACGAGAACTATAAGTGTGTAGAGTAGCCTGTTAAAATTTGAAAGCAATCGGTTCGGTACAAAAAAAGTTAGGACCCGGGCTGCCAACTTCGAGGTGCCAACTTCGATCAATAATAATAATAATAATAAAGTATAAAATTTTTTCAAACAAATTTTTTTTTGTATCTTAAATATGTAAATAAAAACATCCTAAATATCCAAAACGATTCATTTTTATTTTCTTACAAAAAAACGCCCTTCAAAAAAGACATGAAAATCGGCTTAAGTTACCAGACTACTAACTTATGTCTCGGCCTATGAAACGTTTAGTTGTTTTCAACGAAACGATTTTGTTTACTTTAACGAAACCTTTTGTTCGATTGAGACTAGCTATAATAAATTTTTCTTCAAATCTAAAAAATATTTTAGTTAAAATAAACAAACGTTCAGTAGTTTGAAAGAAACGTATATTCAACATACCACATTTATTTTACTCAAAGTTCAATTGCTATGTGTATTTATTGTCTTTTTCATTCTGGTTTATCAGCGACTTGGAATATTTTCTATCATTGAGCACAGGAATGAAAAGGATTTTTCTATTTGAAGAAATTCTATAATACAATACAGCAATTTAGTTTGTTTTCAATTCTCTCTTCGATAGTGATAATACTGATAATTGCAATTATTTGAGATTGTTATTTCAATTAATTGATTACTCGATTCAATAATTTTTATTGGAATATTAACCGTATTTGACAAACATAAACCTTCTCCTTCTCTTTCTCTGTTTATCCTCTTCGCTGCTCATAAAGCGCATATTATCGCGCTCTGTTGAATTTCATATACATTCACAGCCCAATTCCGTTGTTTCTCTTCGCTCTCACTGCGTTAATAGTTCGACGTCACTCAACTGTCAAATCGGTGCACAACACACCGTTTCGCTAGTTGTGAGTACAGGCGTTAGATTAGATTAGACTAAATTTGCGTCAACGACGCGACGGTATATCGTAGCAAACGGCATCATCACATCAACGTGGGCGGAATGCATATTTACATTATATATTACCGCATGTTACACTAAAAAATTACTAAAAACAGAAATCAAATATTGGAATTTATACTCGAAGCGTCCTTAAATGGCTTTAATTTCATTCGACTGTGCATATTTTGCTGGATAATGTTTATTCGGCTATTTTCGCTGCAAGCAATAAACTTTTGGAGCATAAATAAAGTTGCGGATGAACTTTTGGCTGAAACGAAATCGTACAATCCACCGGGAATAAAGAGCGGTGTAAAAGAGGAAGGAGGAGTGTTGGTTGAGAGTCGACAAGTGAGTTTACACGTTTGCGAGTTAAGCGATGCGTGCCGCCACGGATTTTACGCTAACCCAAATAGATAATAAAATGAGTGGAAGCGGGCTCTATCGGACGTTTATATGCCCACCTATGCTAATGTCAACATTCCGTTTAAGCAGATAGCGGGACCGCGATTGAGCGAGGACCCTACTTTCCGTCTGAACTTTTTGATAACGAACGAACCAACTCTCTCTGTCTCTCTTTTTCTCTCTCCCTCTTTTCCCTCCTCCATATTTGCATACTCGTATTTGAAAACTACCGTACTACGACATCGATAAACATTCATTCATTAAGGTTCGAAGATACGAAAAATATCCTCGTGCAGTTTTATTAAACGAGACGTTCTCGTTTATGTATAAATCCGAGGAACCCTGCACTGAGAGAAAAAAATTGTTCGTAGCCTCAACGTCTGCGTTCACGAACGTTAAAACGAATTTTTAGTCGATGCAATTAGAAAATATGTTTGTTCAACAATTACCAGTTCAGTCGACCAAAATATGTTTCACGGGAAGTTAATCTTTGGTTGTATCACACGAAAAATTCGTTTAAACGCACGGGCCTCCAATCAAAATGTTTTTATTTTTCTTTATGACTTTTGCAAATAAATTTTAATACGCACCGAAAATTTCGCATTCTCAGCCTGTCCAGTATTCCCAGGCATACTTCATTGTACACTGAGAAAAAAAACAATTAGCTTTGGTTACTACCAAATTTTTTGTTGCTCCAAATATATTTTAGTCCACAAGTTGTAAAAGTGAAATGTTGTTTTACTGGCTAACAAATCAATTTAACAAATAGCTCGATTCACTCAATCCAACAAATTTTTGTCCTCAATTTTTATTCTGGGTAATTAATATTTTTTAAATGTCTGTAGGGTTTTTAGGATATTTCCGTTGAAATTGATGTTGCAAAGAAACGTTGCGCTGTAGGAATACCTATTTTTGAAAGTTAAACCTTCGCTGTTTTCGATATCGCAGCATTGTACTGAAGTCATGCGCGTGATCCCGCACACATCAATTTCCGTTTGCAGTTCAAAGCTCGAAGTACCAATCGATAGTGCTGCATGAGCTTCCATTCCTAGATTCATATACACAGTGGCAGGTGCCTACATGCACTAGTATCAGGGCTCAAACAATGCAAAGAGTATCGTCTGTCGAACTCACGACGAATCACAGAGAGAGAGAGAGACAGAAAGAGAGCTGCTCTCCTCTTGATATCAATTGTTGCTTTTTCAACAATTGACTCACGCTCAATTTCTCTCTATCGTGTCCCCAATCTACCGTACAAATCTAATCCACATTCCGTACCTAATGTCTTTTTGTGTCATAAGAATGTATTTTAATTCTATTGTAATAGGCACTGTTGAAAAAAAAAAATGCTTGGTAAGAATGCATCGCTAGAAAATTTTTGATTATCATTCAAATCTCTCAGCATTGGCCGTACAACGATCCACGAATTTATAAAAGAAAAAAAAATAACAGTAGGTGTGAAGAATTTCAAAAAAAAAATCAGTGCACAAGTTTCAAAGTGTTTTCTCTCTCATTTATGATTGTTAGGAACAATAAAGTATAATGGACAAATGACGGCGAGTGGCGGGTGACGCGTTTCTTTCATTGAAATTCGAGTCCGGTGAAAGGTTTGCGGGGGGTCTCTCTCGTTCGTTGAATTACACACGGGTCGTCTTGGGTTAAATGGAAGATACAGCTTCGACCTACAAAGAGAATTTAATGCCGGGCCACTTATTGTTCCGCCTCTCTCTGTACTTATATACCGTGCACAATCTACGGTATATTCGACGATGCCGGCTTTTATACTTCTTCCTGACGATAGAATAAAACCGCTCGTGTATATATAATATGTAGTATGCCCTGTTAAAGTTGAAAACAAATTTTCATCAACTATCTTATATTTCGCGTAAAAGTAATTGGCACCACAGTTCGATAAATCTATGATGGCCTTTTGGTGATAGAAAAATTCACGTAAACGAAAAGATTCACCGAGTGACAAAAATATTTGTTTTATTAAAATCTAGAAAAAGTGGAACATTATTTAACAGAAATTTATTCACTAGATTTTATATCATACAAATTAAATTGTTACGCTCGTGTCAATCCTATTATTCGTATTTTATTCATTATCTGTTAATAACCATTTTCTAAAATCGTTATTAAAAAAAGGCACATTATTAATTAATCAGCGAAGCATTAACTAAGGATTCCAAGAGAAATTAATCAGTGAAACTCTATTGGTCAGTTGTACGATCATTGGACGTCCGTTTTCGAAACAATTCCCTTCGATTGCAATAAATCATTTTGCGGATTGTCGTATATTGCATCCTAAACGAGAAATACAAATTCTCCAAAGCAATATCATTCAACGGAAATTGTCACCAAAACTCATAGAGCCCTTTGTCGTCGCATAATTCTCGAACGTTCGACTGTCCGCTAAATTGCAGACTGATAGGAACGTCGGGGATAATATAACGTACAGAAATTGGAACAGTTCGTCAAACAAGAGGGTAGAGAGAGAGAGAGAGGAAGGCAAAGAGAGAGACCTGCCAGATTGAATATTCCAATTGAGAGCGGAGATTTTTCCTGCTCGTCTCGACTCGGTCATAAAGTATATCCGAGGTTTCCGGGGATACCGAAAATATATATATATTAGTTAATTAACCCAGAAAACTATGAGGTTGTTTCACGAAAAATCGATCGCTGTGATCTCCTTTTCACGCGTGGTTAAGGATTCCTTGCGAAGTTGAACCACTGAGGAATAACAAGTTTAACATAAATTTACGTCCCTCGAATTGGCTGCAAAAGTCTAGAGAATAACATTTTTTTTAAAACCGTGTTTCCGTGTTTCCAAGTAACAAAAAAAAAACAATAAATTCGCAAAAGTTTCTTGTTTTTTTTTTAAATAAATATTAGCAATTTGAACTTGTTTCTTCGTAATTGTTTTCCGAGAAAGGCAGAATACTCCTGATTGCGAGTTTACAGTCGTTAATACCGCTCTATGTGACCCAAATTTTTTCTCTTCGTTCTTACGAGTTCAAAATTGCCAGTATCTACACGCCGTGTAATTGTGGCAAAAGGTACCGCCCATACCTTTGTGTTTCCACGTGCCGCACGTATACTTCATATTGTAGTTTGTACGAGGCATTCCAAATCAACCGGACCTGGCTGGGACCCTCAGCATTTTTTATTTATTTTTTTCCTTCAAGTATCTTATAGAGTGAGACACAAACAAAATTGCTCGCACTAATTTTCTGATGTTTCTCAAAAATTCGTGTTATCATTATGATGTGAAGTATTAATGTTACCAATGCCTTAACATTTTTAAGACTGTTTTGGTTAAGTCCGTAAGTTTATTTTAGGCAGTACAACCAAATCAAGATACAATTTTTGTTTAAAAAACATCTTGTGTAATTTTTCTTCTATTATTCACAGTATGTAAAAAAATAAATTCTACATGACAACGAGAAAGCAAGAATACACAGAAAATTAACTTATAATATATTATTTTTACGATATAAATATTATAGTGAAAAACGCCATTAAAAAAATCAAATCTTCCTATAATAAAGCTGAAGAGTATGTTTGTATGTTTGTATGTTTGTTTGAACGCGTTAATCTCAGGAAATACTAATCCGATTTGGGAAATTCTTTTTGCATTAAATGGTCCGGTTATTCAGAAAGGCTTTACACTATATAACTTTATGCTATGATCCTAAGAAGCGGCAGCGGCGCGTTGAATCGAGCGACGGAAATTTAACGGGGATGAAACCGCGTGACACAGCTCGTACATTATAAATCGAAGACTATTTTTCTTTATTCGTGCTCTCTCCTTGTCACATCGAGCATTTAAAAAAATACAAATAATGAAAGAAAAATTGCAAGATATGTTGAAAAAAAAAATTGGTAAGTTGATTTGGTTATGTTACCTAAAATAAACCTACGGGCATAATCGAAACGGTCTCAAAATTTTCTTTTCTCTCGACGAATGTGCTGCGTAAGTTTCAACAGAATGGATAACGGTCCTCGTGGTCAAATCATCATTTTAGGTTAGTACGATCACGCCAATTTTCGAAATAATCTGAAAAATTGCTTAGGTTCATTTTTCTGCGTCACTCGATAAAAAACTTGAAGGATAAAAAAAATAAAAAATGTTAAGACTCTCACAACCAGATCGAGTTAGCGTCGAATGCTCCATACACAGGACCTTGATGTGTATACCAAAGGACGTGGAGTAAGTTAGTGCGCGGTTCCGTATTTTGTAATGGATTAAGTTGTAAAAGTGGCGCTTTTGACGGTTAATGGTATATAGCGTTGCGCGAGGCTCACGTATATGTCCCGTAAAATTCAGCAATTTCACGGTACCGTCAATCGACAGCAACAGGGTCGTATACGAGGATTACGGACTTTTGTAGCAACGAAAGTGCCAATGTTCACGTAATTTCGTACAAAATCCAACGTTTTTCTTTTAAATTTTCAAATTCTCAACTACATTTATTCCTCTTTTCTTTATTTCTTAATGAAATTTTTGTATTTTCCACAATTGCATTTTAATTTGTTATTTTTCAAACTTCGATTGCATTCATTCTTATTTTCTTGAAATCTTAATTAAATTTTGTTTATCTTGCTCAAATTTTTCATTGAATTTTTATCTTTTATTTTATTAAATCGACTAAATTTTCGAGTCACACGGTATCTTGATCCAACATCCGTCATCGATTAAACCGCGCAGTAAATACATTTACAGTGACTATAGTACATGTACACAATTCATGATACTTACCGGGCGATAAATCCCTTTACCGTTCGAGTGTCACGATAGAAGTTGAATAAATATTTCTCAACAATTCCCACGAAATAAATTGTTCTCTCCTCCATTCAGCCGTCAATTCGTATGTGCGGTATATAATCGAAACGGTGATAATTGATCGATGGAAAAATACACAGAGTACACGGAGAAATAAAACGTATGTTTTTTTTTTGTCGAACGAATTCACATGCGCGTCATTCGTGATAAATAAATCAGTGAAAGAGATTTCCAAATTATCGTCGCTTCAAGAGTACAGAAATACGCGAATGAGATTACGCGCAAAACAGAAATTTCCCGTTAATATTATAAATTCCCGCTGGGTACTGTTAATCCCGTAACTTGTGTATAATTCCGTTTATATCAGTTTATGTATCCCGTTTTTCCTTCGCGTGCATGTAAAATATATTGCTTTATATTTAATCATTTCAATTGAAATTTTACATCACGAAAATAATAAACTAGAAATTACGTTTTATGAATTTATTTAGAAAACGGTAAATGTCCGATATTTTCAATTTAAAAAAATGTTGCAATCCCGACACGGTATATCTGTTATTTTATCATATACGAGTATTTTCTCGTCGAATTGGCCGAGGGAACGAATTTCCTCGAATCATTTATGTTGCAGAGCTTGAGGGGAGAAATAGGGTTAGGACAACGTTTTCTCAATGATTTTCATGAATTTTTTTATAGTATAAAAAATGAATATAATTTATTGAAACTTTGAGTATATTTTATACATATATTTAAGTATATACTATAAAATTTTTGAAGAATTTCCTTGAAAAACACCGAAGATATTAGCGACCCCATATTGCAGGTCACAATCAGACTCAGCATTTTGCGTACATTCTGGAAGCCACAATTTTCATCTGAAATCAAACGAGGTTGGAATTTACTTTTATTATATGTCTCTCTTCTATATGAACCTAAATGCTATCAAAAAAATAGAAAATTGAATTTTTTACAGGGGTCAAAACAAAAAAGCATGATTTTTTGCCATTTTTTACAACTTTATTTGCAGAAAAATAATTATTTTAAATAATGATAATATACCGATTTTAGGTTCATAAAGAGCGCAATACTATGAAGAAAGTAACTGCACATTTCCAAAACGATTGGTTAAAAACTTTTCAAACTAGCGTGTACGCAAGTTCAAAAAAAGTCGTTTTCGGAAAAACGCGTTTGAAAAAATAGCGCGCTCGGGGCCTAAAGGAGAGCTACTCACTTTAATGGCTTGTAACAATAGAACGAGATGGAATTTTCATTTAAAATTTTGGCAACATATTTTTCAATAGTTTTTCTAACAATTTATGAAATTTAAACAAATCGATTTTTTGAACCGTCTAACCCTATTTCCCCCCTTAACGGTCCCCTCTGACTCGCGAATAATCGTGATCTCGACAGAAACAATGATGATAAACAATTAATAAATACGGAAATTTTGAAGTGGTGTGACGTAAAGCTTCCTCCATGCGGAAGCTTTACACCGTGAGAAAGCAAAAATCATTTTTGCTCATTCGGATTTTGGTACATTTAAACGCATTGATAATACTCGACGTTTTTGTTATCACGAAAACAAAGCTTCCTCTATAAGGAAGTAATATGCAAGTGGGGGGGGGGTTCATATTTTAAGATTATCATAATTTTTTAAACTATTAATTTCAGGCGTAAGTTCTAAACGGTTTTTAACCGATTTTTTTTTTTAAATTGATATTCCCACGAAAAATAAAATGAAAAACCTGCAAATCCAAAAATTTGTCACCCTGGGCAGTATTTCCATCGAGAAAATAATGGATTTGAATCTGCCTGAGTTCGCGTATTTTACTGCTGTCGTAATACACCTTCAACGTACTATATATAGCATTGAGGTATACGAGTGGTGCGACTTTTTCTGTATATATATTTTTATAATGTGCGGCATTATATCCTAACGCACGTACGAGGAGTTGCAATAAAGCGGCGGTTGTACGGTGAATTTGCATTTGAATGCGAGACATGGTCCGGAATGCATTTGCTGTTTACGTAAAACCGTCGAGAATGAGAAAGAAATTGCGATCTCGGGAATTTTTGCAAAATGTAACGAAAGAGAGAGAGAGAGAGAGTGAGCGAGTGGGAGTAAAAGAGAAAGGTTTCAATAGTCCCGAAGTGTCTTATTATTCATCGCTAATCCGTTCTCGATACTGTTTATTTAATTTTTCACAACTTCAACAGCATTAATTGTTATCCTTAGAGATGAGACAAAGTCCGAGATTCGTGCAATATATAACAAAGTCACGAACGTTCAAAGTTTAAGGATCTCTTCGTTTTTTTTTTTAAATCACCGATTAGTAATCGTGTTTTATTTCTCATTGTCGCGACGGTCTCTATCGGTTCACACGCCGAGAATATGATTGACGTGACGAAATCGTTGCTTTAGTGACATAAAACGGGGAGTGGATAATTCGACGAGGAACGTGACGAGACAGAACGAGTCACGAGTTTGTTCAAACTGTGCTCCGTCTACAATCCAACGAATCTGTGTGGTTCACGTTTCTCTGACACCGGATGATGATCCACTGTGTGATCCAGTGTGAGAGGGGAAAAAAAAAAAGTAGACAAAGCGCAGAGGGAAAGCCTACAGGCAAAGAACCCAACAATATATTTCGACATCAAATCATTCTATATATGCAGAAGGTATAGGAAATGTGAAGTTGATATAAAAGGACAGAAAACAAGATAAAAGTATTTATAATGTCGAAGGATGATAGACAGAGTCTGAAGTGTCGTATAGAATAAAAGAGAAAATTAGTTTTGTTTTGGCATCAGCCAATAATCGATGTAAAAGTTTTTCTTCCACGCGTTCAATGGAATAATTAAATTTTTATTACAATATTCAACTTTGCGCGACTGCATATATTACTCTTATTGATCCGGCGAGATTGCTTTTGGAAAAGATAATGGTTCCTATCGCTCTCGTTGTGAGAGAAATGAAAATGTTGAATCCGACTGGCGAAAGGAAAGCTTGATGTGGGAAAAAGAGCTCGAATGAAATAAGAAAGAGGATGAGAAAGAGAAAAAAAAGGGAAGGGAGAAAGGGATGAAAAAAGGCCCGTCGCGAGTTCGAGCTAAATCGACCGCTGGCAAATAAATGGGCGTAACTCACGCGTTAAAATATCTACACTCAAATAGGATTATGCCCTTTTTTTTACCAGCAGTCGATATAGTTTCATTTCGCGATCGTACCTCGATGGGTTTTGCGGGGTTGAGTCGCACGAGGGTGAATTACTACCCCCCGCGACGAATTACCGTTGCTCTTAGCCCATACGTGTCGGGGCATTTAATGCGGCTTCGCCGCCGGTAGCCCCGAGCCTTCTTGTCCTAACCGACTCTTTCATCCAATTCTCTTTAACCTTCGTAGCAGGAAATACAGTAAGTAGTACGCAAGTGTAACCGCGAGTAATCCGTACGATCGACGTACGTATACATGAAAGTGTTGTAGTTCTCTGAATCGGAAGAAAAATGTGTGACTCGAGAACGAGATGATACGAAACTTTCGCTTCAGACGAAATCATTGACACAAAATGTTTGAAAAACTGGTGATAATTGAAACTGGCAAATATCAATTACTCATAATTTTTTTGCATTCACAAATTATCCCCTAACGAACAAGAGTACTTTTTCAATTTTACCTTCCTCTTGATAATGTGACGTTTGCTTAATTTTCAATGAATTTTTTGAAAAATTTATAATACCATAAATATAGAGGGCGTTTACCGATTTTCCCTTGATTCAATACCAAATGTCTTTCCACGAGGCCCAATTTATCTAAGACATTGCGATCCGGTAGCCCAAAAATTGTACAACCCTTAATAAATAATTACAGCGATTTACCGAAAAATTCAAAATTTCATAAGTTCAGAATCGATCGATTATCTCCAGATTCAATAGCGAACAGTATTTCATGATAGTCTGTATTGAAAATTTTCTCCTGATGTCAAAAATAAACGAGTTACCCTCTTAACAGACGTTTTTGAAAAAATTAAAAATCATGTAAAATCTATGATGTCTTAAGGTTGGATTTTCAAAGACAAAAATCGTTAAAACGTTTTTTTGGTGTCTCTTCTAAGAACCTCATAAGAGAATGAAGATTCAAAAAACCTATTTTCGTTGCGTTCCAACGAATGCAAACTTCAACATCATTGAAAAGCTGTACGATTTTTTGAAACTTTACGAAAATTATATCAGAGTCAAAAGTGGGCTGAGAAATTCACTTACGTGCAAAATTTTGGATCGATCACTACCAGAAAAAAAAAATTGAAGATATAAAAGTGTCTTCCATATCAGAAAGGACGCAAAGATTGGAGCAAACGGCATTTTATCTAAAAAATTAAATTTTCTATATTTGAAACGATCGCACGGAGAATATAATAAAAAATAAAATCCTCAACGAAATATGGTCTGTGCTGTGAAGGGGAAAAAATTCCCTGTGGCAGTTGGGGGCTGTGCGAAACCCGAGATAGCGATTTCAAAGAGGTTTCCACGGGATCGTTTTTACGAGAACTATCTCCCGAGTCATCCGATCGCTGAGAGGTCGAAAGAGAATCTGAAGATATTCCATTCTCCTGTTGGAAATAAAAATTGTGCGATATCGGTGGCAATAATGGTTATACCACAATATGGCTCGAAATTGATAAAGGAAGAATTTCGAAAAATTGTATAAAGTATCTCGTCGGTAGAGTGGCGATTGCACGGAATTATGTACAAAAGCTATTGAGAACTTGAGGGCTCACATACCGCTGCGCACGCTGAAAACCGAGTAAATTTGAAAAATTATTATAAAGGTTATGTGGTGAAAAAAAAATTAAATTGTTGATTTCACATTTTTTATTAACTTTTCAACTATAAGGAGAAAGATAAAAAAAATTTTTATTTAAATATTAACATTATTTTTTACGGGTATAAATGGACTACTGATGAAAACTATGACGCCTCCTTGTCGACATCATAACTTCACCAAAAATGATCCAATCTGCCGACATAAAAAATAATCTAGTAAAATAATGTAGTAATAATAGTCTGACGGAGGGAATTTTGTCCATTTTTCAAAAATAAAGAAATTACAGTATTTCAAATTTTAGTATGCAATTTAAAAAAGAAACTAGTGTTTAATAATTTTTTTTAAATTGTCCAACCAACAAATTCAAAAAAACCTCTCGTCAGACTATAGAAAAAATAATTATCAAGATTTAAAAAAAAAAGTTAAAAAATATTAAAAATTCACTGAGTTATCGTGCCGACAGTGTCTAAAAACGTAGTTTCGAGAAAAACGTGTTTAAAGTTTCCGGCAGGTACAACGTGACCTTACGGCTAGTCTCCCATTTATTGCTATAACTTTGTAACGGAGTGGAATTTTCTTAAAAGTTTTTTTTTTTTATTTCTTGAAAGTATGAAGAATAAACATTTGTAAAAAAAAACGATTTTTGTTTTATTTCAGGATATTGTGAGCCCTTAGATGCTGATGTCCAATAACGCTACCTTACAAATTCCAAACGTCACGTGACCAGCGTGTATATATATCGACGCTTTATCGATATTCTGTGACGATCCCTTCGGATCCCATCGTTATAGGGAAAAAAAAAATTCGACACCAGATGTAAGATCGCTCCTCTTGAGTTCCCAATAATAATAGTTGAGAGTATCAGAGAGTGAGTGCCAATTAGAATCTTTCTCGGACACGATAATCAGTGCAGCAGTCTCGATCTAACATTATCAGGGATGAGATTTCCGAACGCGCCCCAGTAGAGAAAAGACGAGAAGTGATACGAGAAAAATAAATTCTTGCGTAAAACGCGGACTGTGGAGAATCGTTAGAATCCAAAAATTATTCAGAATAATTTTATCACATGATAATTATAAATATTATTATATATATATATTTTTTTATTACCGAGCTTTAGTTGTATTACCATCAGAAACCCAAGAAAACTGCCTCCCTCTGAGTAGTTGCGCGTGCAAGCCAGAGCACGGCTAAGCGGTCATCCATCTCAGTACTAACTGCCGTCGTTTTGAAAGTTACAAATAATTATTACTGAAATATTCATCATTTTTTCTTTTTTACATTTCGTGATAATTAATTTGTAACGTTAAATCAACTTTGTGTTAAATAATTAATTTTTCATTACCAACCAAATGAATGCGACCATTTCCATTAATATCATTCGGTTCGGTTGCCTCGGGTGCCATACATATTGACTATTTATAATCCCGGATAACATATAGTGCACTGAAAATCGCGCAGCGATATGTACGAGCACGTGCGTTTTGTCGAAAAGCTTCGATCCCGACCGTACACACATATTATACCTCTATATGTGTATATCTATTGTTTTTCTGTACGACCCAGAAATTTGTTGAACCGTAAGAATTGGCGTAGAAGAGAAAATCCCCGGCTCTCGTGGATATCGTGGAGACGCAGAATAAGACCGAGAACATAACGAGGAAGCAACTTTTCCTCGTGACTAGTAGAACGTATTTACGTTCGTCGATATATTAAAGTAGTAGTCTGGTAACTTAAGCCGATTTTCATGTCTTTTTTGGAGGGCTTTTTTTTGTAGGAAAATGAAAATGAATCGTTTTGGATATTTAGGATCTTTTTAATTACATATTAAAGATACAAACAAAAATTTTTTTGAAAAAATTTAATAGTTTATTATTATTATTATTGTTGATCGAAGTTGGCACCTCGAAAAAAAAGTGCGTGGGTGGCCCCGGTGATTTTGGCTCTTGATGTTATCTGAAATCAAAAATTCTTGATAATTCTTAATCTATAGACACGTCATTCTGGTCGGAACTACTGAAGTTAAATTTCATGGATAAATAACAAAATGGCGGACTTTGGAAAAAAAAGTTTTTTTCCAATTTTTTATCAAAAATTTTTTATTTCAGATAACATCAAGAGCCAAAATCATCGGGACGACCCACGCGCTTTTTTTTCGAGGTGCCAAATTCGATCAATAAATAATAATAATAATAAACTATTAAATTTTTTCAAAAAAATTTTTTTTTGTATCTTTAATATGTAAATAAAAACATCCTAAATATCCAAAACGATTCATTTTTATTTTCCTACAAAAAAACGCTCTCCAAAAAAGACATGATAATCGGCTTAAGTTACCAGACTACTACCTTAATACGAAGTGTAGGTCAAGAAACATTCAGGAACACGGCTGAGGGATGATTAAATATTAAAACATGTATTATCTAATTAAATTTTTCATTACTATTAATTTTCCGACACTTATAATTAACACGACAGTCATTGACAGTAATATGTAAAACAATAAAACCGAATTGGTCCATTGTTCGATGTTAAAATGTCTTTTTGGGAATAATCCACTCGCTCATAAGAGTCGTCATTGTTCCACGTGTATTTTTTTCATCGTCTATTCAAGATATTGACAAAATGTCGTCTGTGTGCGTCCAACTGCGCAAACACAATGAATTCACGTTTTAATAAAACTCGTTAAATTCCTTGGAGCAACAACATCGAAATGTGTTTTATATCGCATCGGTTCTTGTGCGATATAAATTTCCACGATTCGTGCGACCATCGTTTCCATTATACGAGCACAACTGCGACTGACAACTTGGCTCATTAGTCGGGTTTCTTTTCTCACAACGTGACACACGACGGCCGAACTTTTTCCTTCGCATTTTCCACCGGAACAGCAGCTCGGTCGTCCTTTCGGAAAAGAAAATCCAAGTGTACACATATATCGTTTGCGACATTGAGTTTGACGGCTTAAAAGTGCTAGACATTTTTTGTTTTACATCATCGATACTTTTTTCCATTCTTTGAGATTTAAAAATATTTTTCTCCGCCTCCATTATAGTACCTCCGGGGGACTTATCGAAAAATGATTTCCCTTGACTCCCTCAATCGTGTACGTATACATATATATTTATATGCTGCTGTTATCATTGTATTCGTTTCCGCGCTGACTTCAATGTAAAAAGTTTTCGTATCTTTCCGTGCTATTTTTCCTGAGAAAAAGTGGGATATCCTTGAGATCCATACTTGAAAGTGCAGAATAGGTGCCGAGAGAGGGATTCAATAACGATAGAAGTTCTGAAAAATAACACTTGAGAGAGGAAATGAAGATCGGCAAAGAGACACCAAAAATGATTCTGCGTTTGAACTGAATACGACCGGAATATATATACGTTAACAAAAAATCCTTGTGGCTCTCGGAGGATATTTCATCGAGCATTTGCCGGGAAGTGAAGCTTCCCGAGAGCGCAATGATGCTTTTGAGAAATTGCGGGATAAATGGCGTCTGGGGTATCATACAGCTTTATTGTGCCGCGGTTTGCTTCCCTTCGTTGTAATTTCTTTTTCTCCCCGACTTTATTCTCCCTCTCCTTTGTATCCATCTGTCTCTATAATACAGAATCTCGATAAACACGAAAGCACAATTCTATTATCTCGATATTTTTTTTTTGCAGATCCGACAAAAATAAATCTCTTCCCGAGATTGTTTTTTGTAACTTCAATACCGAAGTTTCTTGTTTCTTCAGAGTCAAACGAAGACTTCGATAAATAATTATGGTGTCGAAATCACTCTGATACTTCTTTTGAGGTTGCTCCTCAATTTAAAGGCTTTAATTATAAGAGCGAGCTTAATTAAGAGAGATCCCGTTGCTCAAATATAGAAAGAACTAATTGTGTGATTGTCACAATATAACTACTAAGTCACAGCCCTTTGAAAGTCCCTTTGAAATATTTACGCGTTCAAACGATGAGTCTTGTTACTAATGAATTTTCGTGGATTCTCGTTTCGTTTCAGGCAAGGCAGTGCCGTTCGTCGAACTGACGGTCGCTCACGCATCGGTACTCACTATATTGGCCATCAGTTTCGAGCGTTACTACGCCATTTGCGAACCATTGAGAGCAGGGTAAGCTTGTTCTTTCGTTCTTCTCAATCGTACACGAATTTATTATTTTTCTGTAATTTTTCATTTTGCCTTGAATTCGATCTTTCGGAATTTGCTATTTTGTGCTTTTCATCATTACGGAGTGCCGCTTTGTAAGTTAGGTTCGCGCGTCTACGATCATACGTTCTCATGTATGCACTTTTGGGATTTGGCCACAGGATTTTTGAAAAACCGATTTTTTCTTTTAAATGGTCCCTTAGGATCTCAAAAATGATGTACCAAAAGATTATGGCCGGGAAAAATCTCTAAGTACTCGGTTTTCGAATTTTAGTACAAGACCGCCTGGTCCGCCGCGAGCTTCCTCAAAATTTCAAACGCGTTTAAATTAAAACTGCACTTTTCAAGTTGCCCGGAAATATAATTCAGACAATTTTCAAGCGATTCACTTGAAATTTTGAATATATCTTTAAAAATATATTGTCTATGGAAGTACGTAGGGTTTTTTTTTATATTGCATAGTTCATTAACATTCTTCTGCATGGTTCATTAACATTCTATTGCATAGTTATTAACATTCTTCTGACGATTTTTTAAGAAAATTTTTCACTTTTTGCAAAAACGCTGCACAGCCGCCATTTTGAAATTAATCGCTTCAAAAAACATATTGTATATAGTCACTGTTATGTATGATAAACACCCTATTTTGTAATCTCGATTTATTTTGTAGTTTAACTGAAAAAAAAAATTCCCAAAAAAGCCTATTTCTATGTGGTTCTAGAGTGGCCTAATCCCTTAACGGGGGGAAATAGGATTAGGACAGCGTTTTCTCAATGATTTTCATGAATTTTTTTATAGTATGAAAAATGAATATAATTTATTGAAACTTTGAGAATATTTTATAAATATATTTAAGTATATACTATAAAATGTTTGAAGAATTTCCTTGAAAAACACCGCAGATATAAGCGACCCCATATTGCAGGTCACAATCGGACTCAGCATTTTGCGTACATTCTGGAAGCTGCAATTTTCATCTGAAATCAAACGAGGTTGGAATTTACTTTTATTATATGTCTCTCTTCTATATGAGCCTAAATGCTATCAAAAAAATAGAAAATTAAATTTTTTACAGGGGTCAAAACAAAAAAACATGATTTTTTGCCATTTTTTGCAACTTTATTTGCAAAAAAAAAATTATATTAAATAATGATAATATTCCGATTTTAGGTTCATATAGAGTGCAATACTATGAAGAAAGTAACTGCCAATTTTCAAAACGATTGGTTAAAAACTTTTCAAACTAGCGTGTACGCAAGTTAAAAAAAAAGAGGTTTTCAGAAAAACGCGTTTGAAAAAAATAGCGAGCTACTCACTTTAATGGCTTATAACAATAGAACGAGTCGGAATTTTTATTTAAAATTTTGGAAACATATTTTTCAATAGTTTTACTAACAATTTATGAAATTAAAAAAAATCGATTTTTTGAACCGTCTAACCCTATTTCCACCCTTAAACGAACTCGGGCGCACGACATCGACATCCAATCAGAATGCGTCTACAGCGCCATCAGAAATAAATCGCATTTCGAGATATTTCATGAATGACTTTATTTATAGAAGCGATATCTATTCTTACAGAAGGAATTAATGATTCCATTGTTATAACTTTCAGATCTTTACGTCCATTTTCGTTTGTTCCCATTTCCGTCCTAGAGTGTTGTCAGCAGTCACTCTTTCTTAACACACCACTGTAGTGCATGTGCATGAGGAAAGCTGCTAAAAACCTGGCCGATACAGGCAGCTATATTTCACTATCTTTCAGATGCACTATTATCGGAAATTCAGAAAAACTGCCGTCAGTACGGTAGTCAGCGTGCAAACCAGCTTCCGACAAAGCGGTCACCCTATCCGAGCCAATACTACTTAACGTGGAAAACTGTCAAAGCTGCACACTGAATTCTGGAATTTGTATTAATTGTCTAGAGGGAAATAAAAAAAAAAAGAAAAGTCGTCATTTTCACGTTCCAATCCGGCTCTCGAGAAGGGAATGGCACACGGACGTTTTGATTAAATGCAAATTTGATCGACGATCATATATGTATATATGGATTCATTCGGGAGCTTTGCAACACGTTAGAGATAGTCCAATCTAATTTAAATTTACATTTGACTGTTTCAGCTATGTGTGCACAAAAGCTAGAGCCACTTTTCTCTGCCTCCTCGCGTGGGTGGCTGCAGCACTCTGTACCAGGTAAGATGATTAAAAATTTCACGACAAAGCTCATCTCTCTCCGAACAAAATTAACTCCAATTATCCAGCTTTGTTAATTCACCTCTATCTCTATCTCTTTCTCTCTCTGCTTTTCGGATTAATTTCTTGTCGCCAAATAAAATGGTCTAAACCAGCAAACCTTTCATGAACATGAACGTTCTGCACAGGTCTTTCCATTTTTTTTTTTTTTCAAAATATGAAAAGCTTTCCATTAAAAATGTCCCCAAATGTGTTCCGTATCCGCCGCTTCAGTAATCAATCACTGGGGGCTGAGAAGGGTTGTGACAAATGACTCCCGTTTGTCTTTTGTACAAGTGATTTATCAATAACGTTTTTCTTGATGAAAAAGAAAACGACGTTTGGAGTAAACTATAATTATTGACAATGACAAAGTGAGTGAATTGAGAAAGAGTCACGATTGGTATATGCCTGCACTTTGTGTCGTGTTGACGGTAAACTGACATCCCGATAAATTTATCGTCTCGTTTAACGTTAACCTCCGTACGTTTCGTATCTATTTCCTTTTTCTTATTATCCAAACTGTCTTCGCGGTTCACCAGCACTCCAGTATAGAGCGAAAGAGCGACACTGTCGTAACTTGTCTTCGTCAGTGTTCGACGACGACGTATTCCGAGACGTTTCTATGCGACAAGGAAATATATGGGGCCGTGTACCTCTTCTCTTCGGGAAAACTGCACCGCGCGCGTCTGTGCTAGCAAAGTGTCGGAAAACAGTTTTAATATTGTACCGCCCGAAGCTCCGACGTGTTGCAACACGGCGAGCTTATAGACTTTCCTCCCTTGCGAAATCGCTTAGGTTTATTTCTCGCGATGCATTACCAGAGAAAAGGTTAATGAGAGCACAGTGGAAGCAGAAGAGTCTTTACCTCAAGTGAGGTCCGACCTCCGGAATCTTTCACTCCTTTTTTTGGGTTTTTGAGGATCGTCGCTTCGCCAACCCCTTCCACACATGCCAAACCAGAACCCCGAAGTCGATAGATTTTAACGGAAAAAAATACTAAACACCTTTTTTCATCCCCTCATCAGGAATCAAATATTAAATGCTTATATATAAATTGTACATCCCAGCTCCTTGGGAAAAATCGATTTGTCCACTACTGATGGCCAGATTCACTCGAGTCGGTCGTGAGAAGCTTTTTCACCCTATAAATATCAATCCTCATTATTCGAATCTATTTCGAAGATATTTTGACCGCAAACTTTTTTTTCATACCCTCATCGGGAATCAAATATTAAATCCTTATATATAAATTATAGATCTACCTCCTTGGGAATAATCGATTTGTCCACTACTGATGGCCAAATTCACTCGAGTCGGCCGTGAGAAGCTTTTTCACCCTATAAACATCAATCTTCATTATTCGAATTTATTTCGAAGATATTTTTAGTACAAACTTCTTTATTCATCCCCTAATCAGGAATCAAACATTAAATCCTTATATATAAATTGTAGATCTACCTCCTTGGGAGAAATCGAATTGTCCACTTCTGATGACCAGATTCACTCGAGTCGGCCGTGAGAAGCTTTTTCACCCTATAAACATCAATCCTCATTATTCGAATTTATTTCGAAGATATTTTGAATACAAACTTCTTTTTTCATCCCCTCATCAGGAATCAAACATTAAATCCTTATATATAAATTGTAGATCTACCTCCTTGGGAAAAATCGAATTGTCCACTTCTGATGACCAGATTCACTCGAGTCGGCCGTGAGAAGCTTTTTCACCCTATAAACATCAATCCTCATTATTCGAATTTATTTCGAAGATATTTTTAATGCAAACTTTTTTTTCATTCCCTCATCAGGAATCAAATATTAAATCCTTTTATATAAATTGTACATCTACCTCCTTGGGAGAAATCGAATTGTCCACTTCTGATGACCAGATTCACTCGAGTCGGCCGTGAGAAGCTTTTTCACCCTATAAACATCAATCCTCATTATTCGAATTTATTTCGAAGATATTTTGAATACAAACTTCTTTTTTCATCCCCTCATCAGGAATCAAACATTAAATCCTTATATATAAATTGTAGATCTACCTCCTTGGGAAAAATCGATTTGTCCACTTCTGATGGCCAAATTCCCTCGAGTCGGCCGTGAGAAGCTTTTTCACCCTACAAACATCAATCCTCATTATTCGAATTTATTTCGAAGATATTTTTAATGCAAACTTTTTTTTCATCCCCTCATCAGGAATCAAATATTAAATCCTTTTATATAAATTGTACATCTACCTCCTTGGGAAAAATCGATTTGTTCACTTCTGATGACCAGATTCACTCGAGTCGGCCGTGAGAAGCTTTTTCACCTTATAAATATCAATCCTCATTATTTGTACTTGTGATATCTCGCTGCTACGAGTTTCATGCTTTTCTCTCATTTTGCACTATCCCCTATCAATCTCCACGAATATATACATACCGCTCCGATATTATAATCGATAGCCACAGCCGAATCGGGTTGATTGCACGTATGACCGAAACAGCACCATCAAGACGTATATATAACACATTCCGCTGTTCATCTCAATTAACGAGGAGGATACATATGTGTATATATCCTCGGGGGAAAACTCGACCCGCTAGCTCGTTCATTCGCGCGAATATAGAACTAGGTTCTACAGCGAGAAACGATGATTCGCGATTACGTGTTTCGCGCGTCTATTTTCTAACGGATAGCTAACAAAACGAGATTATGTACGCCATATCTTTCGTACATATCTTCCGCAGACACAAAGTGCCACGTTGTTACTTGGAAAATTTATGAGTATAGATGAACGTTGCATAGAAGTCGTCTATGTGTTTCTTCATTTAAGGGGTATGGCCACGGTAGCGGGTACAAAATCATGTGCACATTTAACAATTTTTTTTTGTATGAAAAAGTGATTCATTCATAAAACTAATTACACATCTATTTAGTATAAATATCAAGCTGATAAAAAATATTTTTTGTCTGTTTTTCTGTTATACAAAATGGCCGACTGCGGCTATTTGCATTTGGTATCTTTTTTTTTAAGCGCTCCACGCCGTGACATTTGGCATCGACAATTTTTGACCTAGAACAAAAAACAATAAAATTCTCGTTAGTGTACATCAGAATACCTAGAGAAGTACGTGAGGAATTTGAAAAATATTGTTTTTCTCATTCTTCATTATATAGCGGTAGTATCGTTGTTTCGTGGAAAAAAATATATAATTCCAGTCTGTCGCATCGAACAAATGATTGAGGTAGTAGTCTGGTAACTTAAGCCAATTTTCATGTCTTTTTTGGAGGGCGTTTTTTCGTAGGAAAATAAAAATAAATCGTTTTGGATATTTAGGATGTTTTTATTTACATATTAAAGATACAAAAAAAAATTTTTTTGAAAAAATTTAATAGTTTTTTATTATTATTATTATTGATCGAAGTTGGCACCTCGAAAAAAAAGCGCGTGGGTGGCCCCGGTGATTTTGGCTCTTGATGTTATCTGAAATCAAAAATTCTTGATAATTCTTAATCTATAGACATGTCATTCTGGTCGGAACTACTGAAATTAAATTTCATCGATAAATAACAAAATGGCGGACTTTGGAAAAAAGTTTTTTTTTACAAAGTGGAATGACATGTCTATAGATTAAGAATTATTAAGAGTTTTTTATTTCAGATAACATCTAGAGCCAAAATCACCGTGGCCACCCACGCGCTTTTTTTCGAGGTGCCAACTTCGATAAATAATAATAATAAACTATTAAATTTGTTCAAAAAAATTTTTTTTTGTATCTTTAATATGTAAATGAAAACATCCTAAATATCCAAAACGATTCATTTTTATTTTCCTACAAAAAAACGCCCTCCAAAAAAGACATGAAAATCGGCTTAAGTTACCAGACTACTACCTTAAACAACTGGCGACTAAACTCGACTCCACACAAGCCACAATAACTCATCCTCAACGACACAGAATCACTTTGAATTCACCGAAGGTGCAAATGTTTGATGCGGAAATTCCATCTAAAGATGATGCATAATATCTAGGTATAAACATTGACTAATATTTGAAATTTAAAAAAACCACTGGAAGAACAAACTCGCCAACGGAGCAATACCCTTGAAGAGAATCATATTACAAGAAAAATCTATAAATGTGTATTTCGTCGCATAACAGAATAACCAATAAATTTTCGTAAATTGCAGAGAGCTGGCTCTAAAAAAATAACATTAAAGTCCATGCTTACGGTGAAATGTCTAATGTCATGATACACGTGTCCCGCTACTGATATAATTCGTAAGCAATAATGTACAATTCCGATGTGCAAGAAACATTTATTCGATACGTGCAGCTAACGGAATTGGTACAGACTGATGAATCATGCTAAATTCCTATTACTCGGTTGAAATTTCGATGAAGCGCGTATAATTAATAATGGAAATTATGGTGATTATCGCGATGAGTGGAAGAAGGAGCTTATCGGTGCTCCATCTCCGCCGAATATATTCAATTATTGAGGTTTAGAGTGGATGCTCAAGCGAATGATGATTTATCGGATATTTCATACTGCATACATGCTTTCTTAATTGATGCGTGATACGCTTTGAAATTCCATTGATACGGATCAAATCGACAATGAACGGGAGTAAAATTAAACGGAGCAGTTTCTGATCATGTCCCGATTTCTGACAATATCTCTTTCATCATACCGATTGGTTAATTTCCATCAACTCTCGATGAACAGCTAATGACGTGTTTTTCTTATGAAGAGGGACAAAAGTGAGGTTGTTTATTCCTATCAATGGGCGAGGTTAACATGGGACCCCTGCTTAGAAATGTCAGCATGAAATTGGGTCTTTTACCTTGTAGATAATTTAACTGCTGACCATTAAGGAAAGGTTCCCGTCCTAAGACCCCAAAAACACCTCAATTTGAGGAATTTTTTTTCAATACAAAATAAATTATTCTGCGAAAATTTTGTTGTGGGTTTTATTTGTATATAAACGAAGTATTGTACTGAATTTTTTCACAATAAAATAATTAAAAATGGCGGCTCCAGCTTCCGCCAAAGAAGCCGCTCCCGGCGCGAAGTGATATGTGCGCGGTACCTTCTACAGCCTCACCAAGTGCTCTGAAATCCAAAAACCAAAAAGATTCTTGAAATAGATGAAATTTGTAGGGCCCTATCGGTTTCCGATTTTCAAAAAAGCACTTTAAAACAAAATGGCGGCCATTTAAAAAAAAACTCATTTTTTCATGCTTTTTTTGGGCTTTAACGTTAAAAAAGAAATATTTACAATAATTTTTTCGAAAAAACACTCCGTCAGGGCCCCCCAAATTTAATTAGCTTTAATTTGAGCGGTGAAACTTTGAAATCGGTGCATTCCTCGATTCTGTAGAGCGTGTACCGCGCGTCGAAAAACGTTGTTTCGAGAAAAACGCGTTTAAAGCCGTAGTCTGGTCTAGAGCGAGATTTTTGACGTGATTTCTAATGTGCAATAACGTTTAAACCGTTAAGGTTGTCTTGATGAAAATTTACACGTGCATTTATTGATCCTTAGAGAATACTTGTACATTAAAAAAAAAATTTATTTTAAATATTTTCATGTAGTTTTTTGCCTTGTTGCAACATGGTGCGCCGAAATCGGCGCCCACTCTGTACGATGTTGTATGCATCTGAAAAAAAAAATATATATATATTCTCAATCTGTATGAGTATTCTGAGCACTGGTAGCAGAATTGGTACTTAAAAAAATTGTTTATTCAGTCGAACAATAATTTTACTGACATTTTATAACTCGTCGAATACCCGAAAATGTATGAAATATCATTAATGAAAGTTCAACAGGCCGCCATTTTGTCAAAAATTTTTTTTAATTACCAATTCTGCTACCAGTGCTCAGAATACTCATACAGATTGAGAATATATATATATATATTTTTTCAGATGCATACAACATCGTCCAGAGTGGGCGCCGATTTCGGCGCACCATGTTGCAACAAGGCAAAAAACTACATGAAAATATTTAAAATAATTTTTTTTTTTTAATGTACAAGTATTCTCTAAGGATCAATAAATCCACGTGTAAATTTTCATCAAGACAACTTCAACGGTTTAAACGTTATTGCACATTAGAAATGACGTCAAAAATCTCGCTCTAGATCAGACTACAGCCTTAAAGTTTTATGCTACTTACCGTAGACTCACCCATCAGGTCAGACAGCTCCGTCCGACCCCGTATATCTCGAGAACTACATCATCGAAGTATCCTTTCTCCCACGTATTCTCGACAACGTAAAGATGAAAAATTAAGCAAAAAAATATTTGTCGATTTTTTCATCGATGTGGACGGGAACCTTCCCTTAATGACTCCAGTATATTCGTGAATTCACGAATGACATTAATCTTCGATGTACACAAATCTTTCAATGAATTACGAGCAGGATAAAATGAAATGTTTCCTTTGAAAATCAATTTGAAATATCTTTCATGAATCAGTACAACAAATGGCATCAAAAATTCCTACGAGGATTTTCTTTTTTTTTTTGTTAATTCGCGAAAAGGGTTATTAGTTGGCCGAGCGCGTTCTCGAGTTTTTCGAGAATTTGCTCGATTGTTATCTCGCCATTCGTAATTGATTAAACCTGCTCATATGGCCGTGTGGAAGGGATATATTCCATTCGTGTCATGATAACCCACATGTGCTCCAGAAATTCTGTGCACGAACCCAATTCACAGGGGAACAATCGAGAGAGAAGCGTGGGCTAGTTATATATTATATATATATACATATATATATATATGTGTGTAAATATAGCACATGACCCAACGATATATAGTGCAGGTGTCGGGGAAAGTCTCAATCCTCTTACTCTGTAAAAAAAGGGACGGTGGAAAAGCGCCCTCTCGTCTCTGTGAAAGGGAGTTCTAAAGAGGGCTTCGCGTTACTACAGGAAAATTGAGAGAAACTGCTGAGAACGGACGAGAACGAAGAGTCAAGAGATGTGAGAAACGCGACGGAAAGCACCGTACAAGGAAGTGGTTTCGTGAGTACTGTTGTTACTCAAGTAGACGTAGAATTTTCATGGAGGAAGTTGCAGCTTCGTTTGCACGTGTGCTTGCAAACGAAGGAGCTTAACGAACTATACTACCCTTGTGAATTACTTTCCCGTCGTTCCTAACCGAATACTATTTACCAGCTGTCTGCAATTGCAATAGTCAAATTTTACGAGAACAGCACATACTCCGATATATTTACTCTAAAGACCAGAGTCAAGTGTCTTGAAATTCACTTCTAACCTTTGCTAACATGTAATTTTATATCTGGTTCCAATAAGGAGTAGACATCGAACGAAATCACTTTACTCTGTAGTTAGGTAAATAAACCTTATTCATTACGTTTGGCACACGGTGAAAAAAAAAGTAGTAATCAAATGAAAATAGAAATGCGCAAAAAGATTGAATACCAGTACATTCAGAGACCTCTAAAAACTTATGTCACGGTCAGCTTTTTCTTTCGTTCAATTTTTTTAGTCCCCGTAACCCCGACGAACCATTAATTATGGCGGCACGGACTAAAAGCTCGAGGAAACGTGCCGATAGATAATGTACACGAGTGGGGTAAACTTTTTTTTCCAAGACCCAAATCTGTCCCTTGGAAACGATCACTGCAACAGAATCTAATAGAAATTGGTAAGATACAAAATAGCATAATCATCAGCATCAATTTAACGGTAGAAAAAATCTGAGTTAGGTCGTTTTGTCTTCGAGCAATGGAAATAATGATAAGTAGGGGTAAATAATCTGGGGAAAGATGGAAATAATCTGTGGAATGTCTCGTAACTATGATACAACAAAGTTTCCTTTTATCCCCGCGTGATCCTTTTTCTATCTCATTTACTTTTGCTCACCCTTGACCCAATATCGTAGAAACGATTGGATTTTGGGTGAAATTGCATTTTCTCTCCCTCGGCTTGTTTCCGAGTTCGACTCCTAGCTCCGAGCGCTTAGTCCACTCCCGAAGCAGAGGATAAACAAACCCAATGGCGGCAAAATTTGCGCCCATCCTCATGATCCCCTGAAGAACATGAACAAATGTTTGCTCGACAACATGTGCAACTTCTCGTTATATAAAAGAGCGATATTTCTTCTTTTTTTTTTATTGCTTCCTCGTACATTTAGCTGCGTCACCCTCTGACTCGGATTGTCAAGTACTGGACGATTCCAGGCTGTACATACATACCAATACTTGTTTATATATTTTTTGTGTCCCCTCTTCGTTAAATCGAGGGATGAACAGCATGAAGATAGAGGCAAACACTCAATTAACAACGGTATTTCGGTAATACTCGAGTAAAATCTCGCACATGCAACCATGAAACGTTAAGCTGCTTATAGAGGCGATGAAAAATCGTGGGTGGTTATAAACGCCCGTAACGACTCGGATATCCTGTGTGATACTTGTTTCATTCCAAAAATGAATGTTTATTGTGTCAAGTATCGAGCTGGAGATTTTTCTTTTTTACGATCTTTCTTTGACGAATCTTTTGAGATCGATTTTTTTTTTTTACGCGCCTTTGACGTGCAACGGATGTTTCATTTTGAATGTAGGCGAGAGAACGAAGTCGGAATGAGGGTAGACTGGATGAGTAGCCTCTCCAGTCGCAATAAACCAGCAGGGTTAAAGGGAAAAAATCGTCTAGAGCAGCTGGTTTCGTGCGTGACGATGATGACAATCGCGAACCATCTGTTTTCCGACGGTCGACAGCGGGAGAGCAGGGTTGAGCGGTAACAAATTACTTGTCTAATAAGCTAAACTTTTATTACAAATTGAAATTCCTCTTTCAGTTGAATCATAGTATTGGATACACTATGGAAAATAATTTGAAAAAGGTACAAATTGACACACCGCGTCCTTCGCTTTTTCAAGGATTTACAAACTTCCCTCTTTACGAGCAAGTGGTTTTTTCGTGTTGGCTTCCTCATGGAGGAAGCTATGAGAATATTTAAAAACTAGGAGGAATCGATGTGTTTCAATTTGCAGCTCTTTTCCTGTCCTCTTCGGTATGTTCGATGGAAGCATTTTTGGAATAATTTAAAGTTCTATAAACTCTTGATACTTCTGTCGATTCTCAAGAAATTTTGCATGAAACATTCTTTATCGTGAATTCATTTTTGCTAAAAAATTACACGGCCATGGCCAGAAGTTTATTCGTGTTACGTCGTTAACTGAAAATCTTTTGAATAATTCAAAATTGCACACAATCGGATCCTCTTTATCGATTATCGACAAATTCAATACCAAACATCCTTGACTCCTTTTGGACTCATTGAAAGTTTTGGTATGATAACTAACAATTTTCGAAAGTTATAGCGTTCAAAGACATTTTTTGTAACATTTAAAATCCTGTAAAATCTAAAATTCTTAGGGGATAACACCACTGTGACCCCCTGTTTTTTTTCACATTTTCAAGAATTTTTTTTTGTGGGAAAAAAAAGAGATATTCGAAAAATTTGTTTGGGTTTTGTTCCTTGTTTATTAATGTATCAAAAAACATTTTTTTTTCACATTTTTCACGCCGCATGGTGGCGCTGGGAAGGCTCTCGCGTCAGGTGCTGTCATTTCCGCGGCACGCAGCAGAACTCTCTTCAACGTCGATCTGAAAAAAAATACCGAGTGTTTTCGTTAATAATATGATATTTTGAAGAGAAGTACACAGGGATTTGGAAAAATATTGTTTTAAAAAAAATAGGCACGCCTTTGAAATTAACGTTAATTTCAAAGGCGTGCCAATTTTTTTTCAAACTATATTTTTTCAAATCCCTATGTACTTCTCTTCAAAATATCATATTATTAACGAAAATACTCGGTATTTTTTTTCAGATCGACGTTGAAGAGAGTTCTGCTGCGTGCCGCGGAGATGACAGCACCTGACGCGAGAGCCTCCCCAGTATGCGGCGTGAAAAATGTGAAAAAAATGTTTTTTGATACATTAATAAAGAAGGAACAAAACCCAAACAAATTTTTCGAATATCTCTTTTTTTCCCACAAAAAAAAATTCTTGAAAAATGTGAAAAAAAACAGGGGGTCACAGTGGTGTTATCCCTTAAGTAACTTCAATGAAAGTTACAGCAAATAAAAGGGTTTGGTAGCTCTATCTTTACGCTACATACACACGCACATACCTAGGGACATTTTATTTACGTGTGATTTCCTCACATTTTAAATGCATTAGCGTTAAAAAATCGAAAAAAATTACTTTCACGAAAACAAAGCTTTGCGAGAAAGCAAAAACAATGATCACATTTTTGACAGCATTGCTAATTTGAAAGTTACGCTCTTTTCTTCGAGAAAAAAAAGGAGAGAGACGCCATGTCTTTTTATTTTCTCCTTTGAAAATCCCCATATTGATCCATGAATGAAACCTCAATCTGTGCCACCTTCTACTTGACACCGCCATTCAATTCGAAGCGATAGAAGGAAATTGTAAGACCGACGAGGAGACCTTTTTAATCCTGAGAAAAAGAATTTCTGCTTTACCAAATTTATTTTGGCTGCCACACTTGATGACTTTTTCGGCATGTCATATCGAAATTTATTGTCCCCTGTCGCTGTAGGTAATAGGAATTTAATTCGACACCCTATCGAATATAGCGAGAAGGTTGTTGGAATTAGAGAAAAATCAGTGGAATGAAAAAAAGGATTTGTGGTCTACCATATCCGCCATGGGTTTGAATTACGAAGATACGAGGAAGGACAACGAAAGAGGACGCACTTATAGAGATATAGAACGTGAGAGAAGAATGAGATTGGATGGAGCTAAGGTGAAAAGAGGTAAATGGAAGAATATCGCGGAGTCTATTTCCCTTAGTCACTCCATTTAATCAGCAGGACTACACGGGTGCATTTTTCCAACCCAACGAACAGCGGGCACCCTCTCCATATCGCGGAAAGGGTCGCCCATATTCCGACGACGATCCTGCAAAAGTATCTTCCCCATCCAGCGACTAAACGAATTTACCTTCTTCCCCCATGTATACAAGCGGCAAAAAAAATCCATATCCTCACTCTTGGGAGTGGAAGAGACGCGAAAAAAAAATACTAACTCGGTCAGATTCAGAATGCAGGACCTCCCAAGAGGAGCGTGACATTTCGAGGAAATGACATGTCCATTTTTTTTTTAGTCTCTTCTCATTTTCCTAGTAATAATATACGTGTTCCAATTTATTTTTTTTTCCTCCAAATGAGAGAGCCGAGAGAACTTATCAACATGTTTTGTTTTAACCAAAAAATACGACACTGTACCGAGCTATGCTCAAATGTTCAAAACATTTCTCGATCTCTCGTTGGAGAGTTTCCTCTGGAGGCAAGAGAGCAATCACATCGCATGTCGGCGATTCTAGATCGCATCTCTGTAATGATCCTGTGGCAGTTAATATGGAAAAGTCCTTTATCCCTATCAGGCACAATGACACGAACGTCCCACACACTGCATCTTATAATATGATGTATTCCTCGCAAAGAGAGACGATTTTTGGCGGATGGAATTGCTATTAAGGACTCACATACCACGGTGCGCGCTGAAAACCGAGTAAATAGAAAAAATTATTATAAAGCTTATATGGTGAAAAAAAAATTAAATTATTGATTTTACATTTTTTATTAACTTTTCAACTATAAGAAAAAAAAGTTTTTTCAATTAAAAAAAAATATTAATATTATTTATTACGGGTACGAATGGACTACTGATGAAAACCATGGCGTCTCCTTGTCGACATCATAAATTCACCAAAAATTGTCCAATCTGCAAAAATAAAAAAGAATCTAATAAAATAATGTAGTAGTAATAGCCTGATGGAGGGATGTTTTTTTCAAAAATACAGAAGTTACAGTATTTAAGGGGGGAAATGGGGTTAGGACAGCGTTTTCTCAATGATTTTTATGAATTTTTTTATAGTATAAAAAATGAATATAATTTATTGAAACTTTGAGAATATTTTATACATATATTTAAGTATATACTATAAAATTTTTATACATATATTTAAGTATATACTATCTATTTCCGCCCTTTAATGGCTTATAACAATAGAACGAGTCGGAATTTTCATTTAAAATTTTGGGAACATATTTTTCAATAGTTTTACTAAGAATTTATGAAATAAAAAAAAAATCGATTTTTTGAACCGTCTAACCCTTTTTCCCCCCTTAAAACTTTAGTATGAAATTTAAAAAAAAAATAGTGTTGATTAATTTATAAAAAATTGTCCAACCAATAAATTAAAAAAACCTCTCGTCAGACTATAGAGAAAATAATTATCAAAATATTTTAAAAAAAGTTACAAAATATTGATAATTGACTGAGTGCTGACACTGTCTAAAAACATAATTTCGAGAAAAACGCGTTTAAAGTTTCCGGTAGGTACAACGTGAACTTACGGCTAGTCTCCCATTTATTGCTATAACTTTGCAACGGAGTGGAATGTTCTTAAAAGATTTTTTTTAAATTACATTCTTAAAAGTATAAAGAATAAAAATCTGTAAAAAAAATTCGATTTTTTTTTTGAATTCAGGGGTACGTGAGCACTTAAATTAATTTTCGATACTCGTCAAACGTGATTAATTAATCATTATTAATGTTTCTATTTTGTCATAATTGTATTTTATGAATCTGCCTGTTACAATGCGAGCATTTCCCTTTGAGCCATTCTCGACTTATAGAAGTTTAATTTTTGCTGACACACACCCACACTCAAGTACCCACGCACATGAATCCAAACATAATTGTTTTAAATATGTTTTGCCAACGTTATGAAACATTTTGAATTACATTGGAATTGAATACCGAAAGAAAAAAATGTTTCTGCCGAACATGTTTCACGAGTAATGGGAAATTATTTTTCGATGACTAACAGGCAATAACGGTAATTACATTTTCACTCGTTGCAGTGAGATGAAAGGAATTTTTTAAATTAAAGTGGTTTGATGGTGAAAAAAGCTCGGTATCAACTTTTACACTGTTCATTCCCATCTGTGGTTCTATATGGAAGGATGAGGGAAAAAAAAAAAGGAAAAAAAGGGACTCTCTGGGGCTTCGAAGCGTGAAATAGGATTCGCGAACACGACTCTTCTTGTAATGAATCGTCGGGTGTTTCACCGGAAAATGGCTATCACTTTTTTTCTTTCCCTTTCCGTTCGTCCAAACCACTTCAACGAAATTGTTGACGACGACAATTAATTAAATTTAATTTCGATATTCTTCAATTCCATTAGGAGAACGCGGTAACGAAATTAGCGAATAAGCGATAGCGCGGTTCTAGTTTATTTTTAACGACGTCGTTAAAATAAAAGCTCAACTTTCAATTGCGTAAAGTGGATACACGTTTGACAAATAAACAATAGATCCTTGATAACAGCAGGGGAGAAAGAGAGCGAGAGAGTGTCTGGGGAATCCAACGAGGCCAGATGTAAATCACAATAGACGAAGCGGTGACTCTGGCTGCTCTCCTCTTTATCTTTTGTCCTCATCCCAGCTCTCTCGTCAATTCTGCGGTTTCTTTATTTTTTATTTTTTTTTATTCTCTCGCCCGCGCTCCGAGATAATAGGAAACGTTCGACCCGATTTTCTCAACCCCATACCACGGTGCTCGGGGTCTGGACGAAGTCTGGAAAAAAATTGCATCCGAGAGCCGGCGAGACGGCGCCCACTACCCACATTCCAATGCTTCGTCTGTCAAACTCACGTTCACCACCTACCCCCAATGATTCTCCTCCCCCGCCCCGCACGACATAAAAGGGTTGAACGATGACTAAAAAAATATTGAAATTTGCACGACATTTAATCGTGCTTTTCCCCGATTTTCAGAAAGCTTCCTGTCTATGAGACAAGGTATCTTAACTTTTTAGCTACCTTATCGAGGAAGTTTTCTAAAGAACCAAATTCAAATTTCCATTAAATATCTTCCGTTTCGAAATGTGATTTTTTTTCTAACCATTCGAAACATTTTGATAACTCGACAGAATTTTCTCTGTCATATGATCCTGAGTTTATACAGGCTGTGCTAAAACTAGGACTTCAGAGTGACACGGGGATTAGATTGACTCCGGACCTATCAGAATACACCAACATGACCTCAGTAAGAATCTCATGGTTTTCGAGAAAGATCAGCTTTTTTGGTTTCTCGGAAAATCGCTATCTAGTATTTCGATTAAATTCAATTGGTACTTGTTATTCTGCTATAATTGCTATGAAAGTCCAAATCTTAAGGGGGGGGTAGGGTTTTTAAATTATTTTTTTTGCATTTTTTTTTTAATTTTTTTTCTGAATGAACAATATGTCGAGAATATTGTGTATAAATTTTAAGTCAATCGAAGTGAAACTAACGGAGTTACAGCATTTCAAACGACGGGCCGTGATACGTGATACGTGATACGTGAAAACTTCAAATCGATTTTCCCGAAAACGTCATTTTTGAAGTTTGTGAACATTAGAACTCAAAATCTACTGAACCGATCCTTTTGAAAATTGAAACATTACTTCTTCACATAAGTCAACAGGTAATCAGGAGGAGTTTTTTCTTTTAAATTTTTTCAATTTTTTAATAACAAATTAAGGGCGATTTTTTGAGCTAAAATTGCGTTTTTCACTTCCAAGTGCTGCAAAAAATAGAAAAAAAAAAAAAAAAAAAAAAAACTCTTCCTGATTACCTCGAGAAATACATCACCTTTAAAATGCATATCAATTTTTTTGTTTCGGATGATCCGGTAACGAGTTATAATGTTAACCGCAAAACCACTTTTTTTCAAGGCGCCTCTGAAGATTCAACGTCACCGGCTTATTTATCAATATTTTTCATTGAAAATTTTTTCTGAGATACTTCAATAGTTATACAATAATATGTAATTCTATTTAATAAAATTATATTACTCATGTCGCCGCAAAAAAATCATAAAAATATGCTTTTTTTCGCCTTTAAAACCCTACTCCCCCCTTAAGCAAATCAAAGTCGAAATTCACGGCAAATACTAAAGTGGTCAGAAAAGAAAAAGTTCCGGGTCCATAAAGGGAATTTCCGAATGTGTGCTGCACGCCTCTGCTCTCGCGGTAAAACGTACGAGTAAGAAACGAAGTGTAAAACGGGATCAAGCTACACTTGACCTTTTGCCTAATCGTAACAGTAAAGTACATTCCCAAGTCTCTTCTTGACCCAAATAGAAGATATATAACGAGGGAATATTACGAGTGAGAAGTTTTTAGTTCAAAATTCTCGTCGGCCATTATGAAAGTCCTCATTTTCTTACTCGTTATTGCCCCCACGATCGTCAACTTCATCTATAAATGAAGAAATCAAAATGAACGATAAAAATCGAAAGAATATGTATACAAACGCACAGGCAGCGTGTTATATCGCATCCCCTGCGAGAAGCTCGTCGATACGTCGTATGACCGAGGAAACGAATGCATTCTGGCATTTCCCGCAGAGAAAATTCGACGAAGTAGAAGATGGAGAAAAGACGAAGAAGGGATATGCGCTGAATTTTTATCCTATAAAATCCACGAGTTCGATGGTTTTCTTCCTTTCATATACCGTTCGCTCTTTCGTCCTTCATTCACGTAACAATTCGTCCCCCGGATGGTAAATACCTACTTGGCTACATCTTCGACCCGAGCGATCTCGTGCAACCCCATAAAAACATATATCAACCCCTGAAGATTCCACTTCCAGAGAAACAAAATGGTAACCCCATCACTCTCTCTCTCTCTCTCTCTCTCTCTCTTTTGCTCTCTGCTTTTTCAAGCGCAAGAGACCGGAAACTTGTGGGTACCAGCGTTCGTTCAACGTTAAAATCCATTAGCCATAAACGTATCGTATGTCTGAGCGAAAAGGGTATATCAAAAGGGTAAAGCAGTCTCCACTTAATGATCTCGTACATTAGTCGCGCACACATCTATAGAAATATCTTGTTGGAGAAAATAAGTGTCTGAAGGATGCATCGAGTATTCTCAACCAAAGAAAAAATTCGACAAGCATTTTGAGTACATTAAAAATGATGAAATATTCATTAAAAAATTTATATGTATTCGAATAATAAAAAAAACAGATAATTAATTTCATACAAGAATTCCAAAAGTTTATTGACGATAGCTCAAACAATTTTTTTTAAATCATTTCATTAATAACTGTTAAACATTATTATTATGAAAATTCAATGTTCTCGATATTTTTAATATGCTCGATTAGTTTCAGATTTTTATCCTGTCGCGAAATACTCAAATTCTGATCCGATAAAACTTTTAATTTGAATTGTATACGTGAAACACCCTTAAATCAATTTCATTTGAAAAATGTGGTACAAACAGTTTTTTGAAGCTTATAACTTTTCCGATGAATGTATTATTGTTTTCATTCTTCTTTTCTCAAACTCTGACCCCGTTATCTCTCACTCTCTCCCTCTCTTCCATCCCTTGCCATTACCGGAAGTTGTTGAAAAACCCAAGCGAAGAATCAAGAGATGGTGGCAGGAAAAATCCGAGGTTTCGCACTCGTGTCCCAGAGGTATACCGTTGTAAAGTGCGAGAGTAAAAAAAACTGCAATATTTTATTTCACCGCGTGGGAATCAACCGCTGAAGGTTCGAGACAGGAACCTTACCCGCCGAGCACTTTTCTCGGGCAGTTCACTCGCTGTTTGGCTCCGGTTCTCTTCCTCGTTCCCTCGTTGTCCTCCACGCCCACGCGAAACTCTTTCTCCAGTTTCCTTTTATCCTATACGACGATGCTCTTTCGAAACCATTTGTCCACTATTTTCGTACGAGCTCCCCCCCCCCCCCCCCCCCCCCCCCGCCGGTGATAAACGCAAGATAAAACCACGAACCTCTTTCTCTCCGCGCCCGGAAGAAATTGCAGTTAATGCTGCAGCGCGATGAGATAAGAAGAAGAAAATATTGATAATTTCGAGATCCAATGCTCCTGTGCAAATAATCAAACGGTGATAAAAATCGTTTACGACGAACGAAGAAATTAACGAAAAGGAAAGAAAAATAGTGCGATGCAACATCAAAGTATTTTTGAAAATTGGGTTAAGTCTCGGGATTTGACCTCTCTGGTGCTTTTTCGGCGATGCAAATATTACGAATTCTTTCATGTGCAAGCCAGACACGAGCGAAAGTCGTAAATCGAAAATAAACCACTCGCGTGTGAGAGCCAGCCTCGAGCAAGGTCTCGAGTAGATGTGCGGTAGAAAAAGTGCAAGTGCGGCTTTTATATTAGTCGCTTCTGAATTCACCGCCCCCGCACCCCTAAGACTTAAAAAACCTGGACTCTAATACGAGTTTATCGGTTCTTTCGTTCGTAATAACATTTTTTTTTTTTAGACTCATATACCTGCACACTTGGATGTTCTGCTTTTTTATCGTCTGCCTCTGAAACATGCTTCACTCCAGCGCTTTTTTTCCACACAAATCAACGACAGACATGTGCAAAATTAAATTTTTCAATTATCACAAAAATTCGAGTTCCGACGATTTTTATGAATTAAATGGTAAATAACTAAATTTCAGCCATCAAAATGTCATTGGAAAATTAGATTTTGTTCATGTCCGTTCAACGATGCAATTATATTATTTATTGTTTTTTTTTGTTTTCGATAACCAGTGAACTGGTTGCAGTTTAGTAGAGTCATTCGGGTGGTATTCCTAAATTGATTTACACATTGAAACGCTGAATGATTCAGTGCACCATGATCGATGAACAATATCTTTCGTGTGCATGACAGACATGTGCAGAATGAAATTTTTCATTTATTACAAAAATTCGAGTTTCGACTTTTATGAATTATCCGATAAATATCTAAATTTCAGTTATCAAAATGTCATTGGAAAATTCGATTTTATTCATGTCCGTTCAACGAGACAATTGTATTATTTATTGTTTTATTTCGTTTTCGATAACCAGTGAACTGGTTGCAGTTTAGTAGAGTCATTTGGGTAGTATTTCTCAACTGATTTACACATTGAAACGCTGAATGATTCAGTGCACCACGATCGATGAACAATATCTTTCGTATGCATGAAAAAAGAAAACGACGTTCTCGAAGCAACGTGTAAAGAGTTCTATGCAATAGATCACCGTCGAGTTGAAAAAAAAAAAGAATTTATTGCTTATCCAAATCTTGTTGTACAATGCATTTTATTTTTATATTAATTTTTTCTCCATCTCATTATTGCACGTTTACAAAGAGGTCGCATCATTTTGCCGAAACGTCATTCAACTGATTCGTCGTTTTAACGACACATCATCTTGTCGAATCGTCGATTTCTCACATTGACTTATTACAGAAACTCCATATACCGAACGTCCTTTCGTCAACGAGTCATTTTTATCGAAAATTCATATTGCCAAATGTCTTCGCGCCGAAAAGTCGTACGAGATATTTCCTACATAATCGAACGTTTATGGTAGCAGTCTGGTAACTTAAGCCGATTTTCGTGTCTTTTTTGGAGGGCGTTTTTTGTAGGAAAATAAAAATGAATCGTTTTGGATATTTAGGATGTTTTTATTTGAATATTAAAGATACAAAAAAAAAAATTTTTGAATAATTTTAATAGTTTATTTTTATTATTATTATTGATCGAAGTTGGCAGCACGAGTCCTAACTTTTTTTCTACCGAACCGATTGCTTTCAAATTTTAACAGGCCACTCTACACACTTATAGTTCTCGTCGGAACTACCGAGAAATTTTTTCACCCCTAACTTTGTATTTTACAACGCCTTCTTTGCTAAAATAAAAGGACTTTAGCAAAGAAGGGGTTGTAAAATAAAAAGTTAGGGGTGAAAAAATTTCTCGGTGATTCCGACGAGAACTATAAGTGTGCAGAGTAGCCTGTTAAAATTTGAAAGCAATCGGTTCGGTAGAAAAAAAGTTAGGACCCGGGCTGCCAACTTCGAGGTGCCAACTTCGATCAATAATAATAATAATAATAAACTATTAAATTTTTTCAAAAAAATTTTTTTTTGTATCTTTAATATGTAAATAAAAACATCCTAAATATCCAAAACGATTCATTTTTATTTTCCTACAAAAAAACGCCCTCCAAAAAAGACATGAAAATCGGCTTAAGTACCAGACTACTGTCTTAAAAGCTGATCACTGACTGATACGTGACCTACATTTTTGCTACCTCCAGAACGTCGTAAATACTAATGCCGTGGTAATCGAAATTCAGATAATTCGATTTAGTAGATCGTGTTCGGTAGAATGGCATTTGGCTACATGCCTTTTCGATTAAATGACGTTCGGCATCATGAATTTTCGGTAATTCGACGATTCAGTAATATGACGACTCAGCCAAATGACATTCGTCAGTATGATTTTTCGTCAAAACAACAAATGGCTTGAATTACGTTTTGGAAAAATGACGTTGAGCAATGTGACTTTCGGCAATACGACGAATCGACCGTATGACGTTTCGGCAAAATGATGTGGAACCGTTTATAAACATCACTAGGATCGTTGAAAATAAAGAAATATCTGCACATAGAAAAAATGCGTTATAAGTACCCCCCCGCGACAAAAAAATGCCAAATACTTCCATCGTAGGAAAAAATAATAAAAATAGTGGTGGCATCGGATTCGACTCAAATTATTGAACTGCAACCGGTACCAGGGTCGTGAGCGATTACAATTTTGATGAAAAAACCGTGTGCAAAACAAATACAATTGAAAAGACTAATTTAACGTTGAAGATAAATGATGTTTTTTTTTTTTTGTAATTCTTGGTTGATTGCAGTCCAATGATCTGGGTATCGCAGTATAGCGTAGTCAGAGTGACGATGAAGAACAGCGACGTTAACGACGATGGGAATATCGTGTCACGGAACATTCCGATTTGCCTAATGCTGGCAAATACCTCGGCCACGACGGCATTCTTTCTTCTCCTCGTACTGGTATTCTTCATCGTGCCTCTGTTGCTCCTTCTGGTACTGTATTCGGTGATAGTGAGACATTTGATAATCGATCATTCGAGCCCGACGATAACCAGCGAAAATTATCACGCAAGAGCGAGAAAACAAGTGATACTAATGCTACTGACCGTGGTATTCAGTTTCTTCGTTTGTCTCGCGCCATTCAAGACACTGACATTTTATCTCGTTCTCGCACCGGTCGAGAATGTCCGAGCAATTGACAACGACACTCTCCTTAACATCGTTTACTTCTGTCGTATCATGTTTTATCTTAACAGCGCGATTAATCCAATTCTCTACAATCTAATGAGTAGCAAATTTAGAGTTGGATTTTCGAAGCTTTGCGGCTTTCGTAAACGACGCGACTCCGATAGAAGCACTTTAAGAAGTAACGTCAATGCTACGAGAATCTCGAGGAGAATCGTCAACGAGCAACAGGAAGACTTTTTATGACGAAAAACTCTGGTTGAACGAGCGATCTTAATCGGGAGACACGCGAGTGAAAGTTTTATGATTCACAATTATCGCAATATCATTGATTAATTATAGGTTTTATTTTATTAGATAATGAATTATTTAGGATGCTGCTTCGACTTGTACGATCCAAATGAAAAATTTCGTTCGATCGAAATTTGAGTACTTAGCGATACGATGATAATACGATACAATTATTGCGATTTTATCGATGCAAATTGAAAATTACTTCATGCTCTGAACAAGGATCTTTTTCAATTTTGCCTTCCTCATCTTCCTTATGATTCTATTCTTCTATTCTTCCTTCTGAGGAAGTAAAAAAATCAAGTATATCAAAGATATGCTTCAAAAAGGCGATTTGCACAATAGTAATGCCAAAAAGTTAAAAAGAAACAGTAAAAAAAAACTGGTTTAACAATTTATCAGTAAACCATTGTAATTGAATTATCGCCCCTTTTCGCCACTTCTCGTCATCATCTTCAATGATTCATTAGGATATAGTTAGCGAGAAAAAAAAATATGAATTTTTCAGTGTATATTCCCGACGACGAATTTAATGGCCCTCATCGATATTGCTCTTTTCCCTCTCGAGCTTTCGCCGTTCAAACGAGAAACCGTCTAGTCGTATTTTATTCATCTCGTCGTTCGTCGATATCGTAGACACCGAGGGGAGAGCAATGAATCAGAAACGATGCCGAAAATCTCTCCGATGAAAAGGACATTGCATGGAGAACTGAATTTCTGTAACAGCTAAAGTTTTTCGTATCGTAAGAATAATCGATGAAAAATTCGTATTTTCAAAATTCATAAATCTTATCGGAGTTTTGTTTCTGACTGGTAATCTTGTCAGCGATGCAAAAACAAAATGTACGAGAATGATCAACGATCGATGTAATGCGTAATTTTTAATAATATTTAATAATATTTAATAAGATAATTTGCAGTATTAAACTTTCCGTTCACGTATCCACTGCCGTTTGACGCATGCAATATAATAGAGGATAAGCTCAATTAAGTCTCTCATCCTGTACAGAATGTTTCTTTTTGATAAGCAATAAATATTCAATGTTTTTTTTTTGGTTCTTTATAAAATTATGATCATCGATTCTTTGTGATTATTTCTTTTCCATAAAAAAAAAAATGCTGCAAGTTGAAACTTACAAATTGCTTCTTCGAAATTTCACACAATGCTCAAAACTTCTATAATGAACCCATACGATATGATTCTCAATTGTAGCTTCCTCGAGAAGAAAGCTCTCAGCATTATGTGATATTTCGAGGAAGCAATTTGTAAATTTCAACTTGAAGCTTTTTCCCTCCACGTATTGTCAATTCCAGATTTTTCAAAAAATTTACAACCCCATGAAATCGGAGTGGTTTCATCAAATTTTTCTCAATTCAATACTAACCATCATTCAACTGAATTCTAATTCATCTTCAATGTTTTTATGCGATCTATCAAAATTTGTAAAAGATATTATAGAACAATGGATTTTTAGCAAAAATTCAAAATTTTATAAAAGCCGAACCTTTCATCCGATTTTCGCGAAATTCAGTTCCCAACATTCTTCAATGATACTCTATTCAAAAAAAAAAAAACTCCAATATTAGAAAATTTGCGAAAATTACAGCGACAACAAGCATTTTTCGGAAAATTCAAAATTTCATCAAATCCACACGCTTTCACCGATTATTACTAAATTCAATACCAACCGTCCTATAAGGGGGGAAATAGGGTTAGGACAGCGTTTTCTCAATGATTTTCATGAATTTTTTTATAGTATAAAAAATGAATATAATTTATTGAAACTTTGAGAATATTTTATACATATATTTAAGTATATACTATAAAATTTTTGAAGAATTTTCTTGAAAAACACCGGGGATATTAGCGACCCCATATTGCAGGTCACAATCAGACTCAGCATTTTGCGTACATTCTGGAAGCCGCAATTTTCATCTGAAATCAAACGAGGTTGGAATTTACTTTTATTATATGTCTCTCTTCTATATGAACCTAAATGCTATCAAAAAAATAGAAAATTGAATTTTTTACAGGGGTCAAAACAAAAAAGCATGATTTTTTGCCATTTTTTACAACCTTATTTAAAAAAAAAAATTATTTTAAATATTGATAATATTCCGATTTTAGGTTCATATAGAGCGCAATACTATGAAGAAAGTAACCGCCAATTTTCAAAACGATTGGTTGAAAACTTTTCAAACTAGCGTGTACGCAAGTTTAAAAAAAGTCGTTTTCAGAAAAACGCGTTTGAAAAAATCGTGACCGCTCGATTATGCACGTGGCGCGCTCGGGGCCTGAAGGAGAGCTACTCACTTTAATGGCTTATAACAATAGAACGAGTTGGAATTTTCATTTCAAATTTTAACATATTTTTCAATAGTTTTACTAACAATTTATGAAATTTAAAAAAAATCGCTTTTTTGAACCGTCTAACCCTTTCCCCCCTTGACGATAGTCTATTCGTACAAAAAGAAGTAGTCCGATATTTCAAAAATTGCGAAAGCTAGAGCGCGCACAGTCATCATTAGGAAATAAAGCAAAGATACTGCTTTAATTATTTGCGAAATTTCAGCGCTAAACCTCAAACCGTTCTCGAGAAATAAATATTTGAATTTTTTTGACATCTTTTTCTCAATATGATTTTCCTACGTTTTGGCACATTTTAAACACATTGACAATGGAAATACGAGAAAAAAAAAGGTTTTCACGATGAAAAAAAGCTTCCTCTCTAACAAATCAATAAATATATCTTTCTTATATTGACTGATCGATGAATTACGTATGATTCCAGCCCCATTCTAACGATGGTGGACTACCTGATAGAGCACGACGAGAATGGTTTTGAATTTCCAACATGTCAGACACAAGCCGACACACCATGGATGGTTGGATTTATCTTAACGACGATAATAGTATTCTTCATAATACCGTTGATTATTCTCGTTGTACTGTACACGGTAATAGCGAGACACTTGATGGCAAATCCAGCGATAAGTCGTGGACCAGCGAACAATTTGTTAAAGTACAGAAAGCAAGTTGTTCTAATGCTCGGAACGGTGGTGCTATGTTTTTTCGTTTGTCTATTGCCATTTCGTGCATTCACACTGTGGGTACTCGTGACACCGTCAACGACGATCGTTAAATTGGGCATCGAGGGTTACTTCTGTCTCCTATATATCTGTCGCGTGATGCTCTATCTGAATTCGGCGATAAATCCGATACTCTACAATCTCATGTCGACGAAATTTCGGGACGGTTTTCTGCGTCTCTGTGGGATCGGTGCGAATCGACAAAAGGAGAAGCAAACTGGCAGCCGAACGAGAACGTGTACGACCGGTTCGACAAATTGTAGCAGCAATCATTCGGACTTTTGGCGACGTCACAGCAGCAACAAGAGTTCCGGCGTCAATAAGGTCCCTAACGTTCCGACGGAAAAGGAGGCTATAAGATTGCCACTCTTTTCCGCAGTTACCGGAAGTATTATTATTAGGAATAATCAACAGAAACAGGAGAGTTACGTTTAGAAGAGTTTAGAAGGTAGACTATCATGTTCCCCAAAACCAGAATCCCACAAATTCGTCATTCCCAAATTCGTATTCCCCAGACCGGCATTTATTTCCCGAAAGTTACGGTGATTAATTTTGCACATGTTATACTAACAAAACCCGGCAGACGTTGTCCTGCTTGTGTATATTTATTTACCTCTGTACATATAGAAATGGATGGAATAATAGTTATTTATATGGACGTCCGGCACTCAACACAATTCGAATGAAAATGGTATTCCATTTAAAACTCACCAATTACTAATAATAGACACAATCACTATTTGTTATTAGTGAAGATCGAGAACATTAAAAATCACAAATTGTTCTGTTTTGTCGTCGATACGATGGCGAGTTACAACAAAGTGGATAGCATAAAAACCTTGTCCATGAAAAAATACATATATGTGCCAACTTTCATGGTGATCAGTCAAACGGTGTCAAAGTCTATTAAGCTCAAACAGATATATCAACATCCATTTTTATATATATAAATTGTGTCGTGAGTAAGGAAAATCGTATTATCTATGTTATCGGTGATAACGGGCGAGCAAAACTACTGCGGGGTACCTCGTGCAATCATGAATATAAATCATTGTCCACGTACACTCTGTAAACAATGTGCATACTTCCGGTGAGTGCTCCATGCTTTTTCATACTAAATCGTAAAATAAATACATTGATAAATACATACGAGGTCTGTTAAAAAAGTATCGCGAATTTTGAATTTCCGCGGGCTACGTATATTCGATTTTCGATTTTTTTTGTGGCGTTAGGTTGGTACTCGTGTCCCTCATTTATGCTAAAAAAATCGGCCATTTTGAATGTTTAGTTAATCGTTGACAGCTGTTTTGGTTAGACGTGTTTTGGCCTTTTCTTCGATTTTTGCCTATTCCAAAAAATGGATCGAAGAATCCGTATCAAATTTTGTGTGAAAAACAAAATTAAGTGCGCGGACGCATTCCGAATGTTGACTGTGGCATATGGTGAAGCTACCTTGGACCAAAGCAACGTTTATCGGTGGTACGAAATGTTCTTAGAGGGCCGAGAGCGCATCAACAACAGACGAAAACATTGATGAAGTGAAGAAAATAATATTGGCCAATCGTCGAATCACCGTTAGAGAAGTTGCTGAGGAACTTAACATATCGAATGGCTCGTGCTATTCGATTTTTACCAATGATTTGGGCATGAAACGGGTCGCCGCGAAATTCGTGCCAAAATTGCTAAATTACGAAGAAAAACAGTGTCGCATTAACATTGCTAAGGAGCCGTTGGACTCGGTCCGCGACGACCCAAATTTGCTCCAGAGGGTCATAACTGGTGACGAATCATGGGTTTATGGTTATGACGTGGAAACCAAAGCTCAATCATCGCGATGGAAGCTGCTTTTTTGGAATAGGCAAAAATTGAAGAAAAGCCAAAACACATCTAACCAAAACAGCTGTTGACAATTAACTAAACATTCAAGATGGCCGATTTTTTCAGCATAAGTGAGGGACACGAGTACCAACCTAACGCCACAAAAAAAATCGAAATCCGAATATACTTAGGGCGGAAAAATTCAAAATTCGCGATACTTTTTGAACAGACCTCGTACATAATACATAAATACATTCTTCCAAGTTTTTTAAGTTAATTTTTTCTATGTTTCGCTTCATAAACTTAAATTAACTTCAAGAACTTCGGAGACCCGGATCTTGCGAGTATCAGTTCAGCCATATGACGTTCCTCAATGTATTTATTTTCCGATTTAGTACGACAAAACCCTGGAGCACTCACCGGAAGTGCACACATTGTTTACTGAGTCTCCGTGGACAATGATATACATTTATGATTGCACGAGGTACTCCGCAGGTAGAGGTATTTTACTCGGTCACGACACCAATATATGTGCAAAGTTAATCGCCGTAACTTTCGGGAAACAAATGCCGATTTGGCGAATATGAATTTGGGGATTACGAATTTGGGCAATCTAGTTTTTGGGAAATATGATAGCCTATCATTTAGAAGCGAGATTTGCTTTTATCGTTCCTCTATCCAACAGAATTTCCAAAAAGCTTTGTACTTTGTTTCTTTCGGTATTACGACACAATAATACAAGTTACGTTATAACGTAAACTAACGTTTTTTTTTTGTCTACCACGGGCTGAACAGGGTTTTTTTTTGTTCCGCGTGAATAAAATCACGATAATATGTAATTAGTGGTTTATCGGGAGCGTGGACAATGATAGCTTTGACCGGAAGTCTCGTGTGGATACATATATGTATGTTTGACGTTAAAGCTCGGTGACTTTTTGGCACAAACCACTGGCCTCCTCGACGATAAAATATGTACTGTATATATACGACAATGACACACATCTAGCCGGGGTCTCCCACGGGTTGAGAGTACGAAAGAGTGTGTAACAGAGAGAGAGAGAGAGGATCAAAAGATTTATCGTGTCCTCCTGGTTGTCTCCCCGCGACCGTGATTTACGTTACGATTCTCTTCCGCGCTGCTCTCACTGAAAGATAGATATTCATTTTATTCATATACCGATGGGCTTAACGACCAGAAAAATACGCTACCCCACGAGACTCTATATCCGAACGAGACGCAGGGGAATTTGACCGATGCAGATTTGGGGATGAAGACCGCGAGAGAGAGAGGGGGGAAAAAGTCATCAGGCTACCGGCGTCATCGTGTCTCTGCACGTATACAAATTTGTTGTTTACTTTTTTTTTTGTATATTTTCAACTGGCGAAAAAAACATGCCAAGTATTAATGGGAATAAAATTAATGAGGGAACGATAACTAGTGTTTGACGTTAGATAAATCGTTAATTTTTTGGACAAAGATAGGGTATTAATGTAGAATTAAGAAGTCACCGATGTAACCAATTTTTCTTCTTTTTTTCGTTATTCGAGTTCTACCAAATCATTTGTTGTTTAACGGCGGAAATAGGGGCGACAGCGTTTTCTCAATGATTTTCATGAATTTTTTTATAGTATAAAAAATGCATATAATTTATTGAAACTTTGAGAATATTTTATACATATATTTAAGTATATACTATAAAATTTTTATACATATATTTAAGTATATACTATAAAATATTAGCGATCCCATATTGCAGGTCACAATCAGACTCAGCATTTTGCGTACATTCTGGAAGCCGCAATTTTCATCCGAAATCAAACGAGGTTGGAATTTACTTTTATTATATGTCTCTCTTCTATATGAACCTAAATGCTATCGAAAAAATAGTAAATTGAATTTTTTACAGGGGTCAAAACAAAAAAGCATGATTTTTTGCCATTTTTTACAACTTTATTTGCAAAAAAAAAAGTATTTTAAATAATGATAATATTCCGATTTTAAGTTCATATAGAGCGCAATACTATGAAGAAAGTAACTGCCAATTTTCAAAACGATTGGTTGAAAACTTTTCAAACTGGCGTGTACGCAAGTTCAATAAAAGACGTTTTCAGAAAAAAACGCGTTTGAAAAAATAGTACCAAGAAAAACAAGCAATGTGGGATCGCTAATATTTTATAGTATATACTTAAATATATGCATACAAATTTTATAGTATACAGGATGGGCCATTTGAATCTATGCATCCAAATTTCTTTGTACCCAAGACAGATACGGAAAAATGGTTCAGACAAAAGTTGTTCAAGATAATGGGGGTCACCTATCTGTGTAACTAGCTTTGAACTTGAAACTACTTGTCAAGGTTATTTGAAGGTCAGAGTGGTTTTTTAAAATGAGAACTCCTATTTTTGACACCGGATTCGAAAGGAGCGGAAGATTTTACGTCTGAAATGGTATTAAAAATTTTTTTTTCCTGACCTTGAGAAGGTCAATTTAAGGTCAAATGCTAAATAACTGCCTGGTAGCTGTTTATTTAAATTTTGTTGGCAGAATAAACGTTGTGAAGGTACCTTTATAAGAAAGATCGAACTGGAATGTGACAACAACTTCAACAATATAGACCTTGACGTCATTTTTCAAGGTCATTTAAAGGAGAGTGGTTTTATTAACGGGAAACTTTGTTTTTTATACCGAATCAAGAAAAAATGGAAAATTTAACGTTTTAAGGTTTTCCCTACCACAAAAAGGCCATTTAGTGTTTCTTATTCCACAAGCTCATAGTAGCTGTTGGTTCAAATGAGTTAACCTTACTTTTAGCGTTACCCGGAAACAACGACGCGAACGTAGTAAGTTCTGTTTCCTTTGGGGTGCTTGATTAAAGTGAGTACCCTTGTCTTTCAGTATCGTTACGATTATAACTTTAACCACGAAGCAAATGTTCGAAGTTGCTTCCTTTTGCTTCAAGGCACAAAGTTAAACGCCTTTGAAAATGGCGTACGGTGTTTTTCAAAGTCAGCCTGGAAATTGCTGCGCATGCTTGACGAATGTGGTTTTGCATGTCAGCTCTAGTTGTGGCTCGTTGTTGAAAAATAACATTCTTTAAATGGCCTAACAGGCAGGTATTTAGCATTTGACCTTAAATTGACCTTGTAAAGGTCACGAAAAACAAAATTTTAAATACCATTTCAGACGTAAAATTTTCCGCTCTTTTCGAATCCGGTGTCAAAAATAGGGGTTCCCATTTAAAAAAAAACACTCTGATCTTCAAATAACCTTGACAAGTAGTCTCAACGTCAAAGCTAGTTACACAGATGGGTGACCCCCATTATCTTGAACAACTTTTGTCTGAACCATTTTTCCGTATCTGTCTTAGGTACAAAGAAATTTGCGTGCATAGATTCAAATCGCCCACCCTGTATACTTAAATATATGTATAAAATATTCTCAAAGTTTCAATAAATTATATTCATTTTTTATACTAAAAAAAAATTCATGAAAATCATTGAGAAAACGCTGTCCTATTTCCCCCCTTAATGGCTTATAACAATGGAACGAGTCGGAATTTCCATTTACAATTTTGGCAACATATTTTTCAATAGTTTTACTAACAATTTATGAAATTTAAAAAAAAATCGATTTTTTGAACCGTCTAACCCTATTTCCCCCCTTAATAAGAATGTTGAATCGAGAATTAGATTCGAGGAGGACAGTCGTATCTCATTGAGACCAAAAACTGCAAAAATTTACTATTATTATTAAGGGCGTTGTTTATCAAATTTTACAAAAACTTATTTTAAAATAATTTCATCTGTAATCATTGACACTCAAAATTCACGACTTCATTTGCATTTGCATCTAGTATGACTTTTTAATGAGATTTATCCTCAAGGACGTATAGGTCAAATGTAAAAAACAAAAAACTCTTAACATTCAATGGTTATGAACAAATTATTCGGTAATTCGAGTTTTTCATTTGACATTATCTTTGTGAATTAAACAAATAACCACCATAGACTTTATTTTTACGATTGACCGGAAGTAGGTATACAGATGTCGGGGTATGTTATGCCGAAAGCCCCTTAAATCCCTTGATTCTGATCCAGATCGTTAACTTACGAATATTCATCACGAATGATAAGAAGAATAGAAATAATTAATTCTCGAGATGTATTAGTAGACCTAAGGACAAAAAGAAATCTCATTTCCCGCGTGATCAGTGAGAATGTTCTGTTGTTACGTTTTAGGGATCAGGGATTCGTTTTGCCACTAACGGAATCAACGATAAAAGGAAAACGATAACGGGCCGATAAGAAAAAAAAAAGTACGCTCGAGAAGTGAGATCTGACTGGCCAAATAGAAAGAGCGAAAAAAAAAGACGAGACTAAAAGAGGGTTGATTTGATGCCCGGCAAAAAAAAAACTGAGGGCATCCCCCGAATTCGAGACCGCGAAGCACGGGACCGTCGGCTTCGCGACAACAGGAAATACAAATTACACGAGTGCAACGAGATGGGAAATTTTATCTAACGCAAAGAAAATAATTTACTGTATAAAACCCTCGTGCAACAAACTACTCGATCCCTCTAGTCCTTCACGGAGATTTGAAAGAAAGCGAGAAAAAAAATGGCCATTTTTGTCAGAGTGGAAAGTTACGCGAGGAAAAACAAAAGACAAGAACAAGAAGTTCAAATTCCAGAAGGTAAAGTTTTCTCGTCCCGAGAGAAATCGTCCTGGATTATCGTCAAAGTGACAACTACGAGCTTGATGGTTTTTTTTTTTTTTTGAGTCTTGAATATGTAGCAAGAAGAAGATATACCAAAAATTCATAAACCAAAATACTTCACGGATTGGGAAATGTAATTTTTTTTTTACAACATACGTTAATATTAACGATAGACGTTTGTTGGTTTTAAGCTTTTTGGGAATCGTCTGGAGAAGCGTTGAATGAACGGGGATTCGTGAAATATGTTAATCTAGTCGAGAGGAGAAAAAAATCTCGCCATGTCCTTGTTGTTTCTTAGCGATTAATGTATTATTTATGTATTTATTTATTTATTTGATAAAGCAAGTATTAAAAAGTGTGTTTACCGGCACACTTCATTCCTCCGCGCGATGTGAAACAAAAAAATGATGAGACTTGTTAAACGACAAACGTTTTTTTAAGTACATAAACACTAAATAAAATAAAATTTGTATCGCGCACGGAGGTGCAATAATGATTATTCGTTACGCGCGATTGGAACATATTGATGTAAACAAATCATTCCCGCTCTCCAATCTCTGAGACCTATTTATTTATGTAGAAAAATCTCCGAACGTTGAAAGAAAAATGAAGGAAAAAAATGACATTTGAAAATACGAATCTTAATTCTATCGTTTAATCACAAATTGCGAATGATATTGTACATAATACTCACGCCGTATCACACGCGCGTCGATCAGTTCCTAACAAAACTGTCCTCATGTGTAGAATTAATTCATTGTAAATGAAAATGAAAATAAGAAATGAAATCTCTGGTATTACCCGATGGAAATGTATATCCTACATGGAAAAAAAAACAAACCGCGTTACATTAAGTGAAAGAAGAACAAAGTGATTTATTTTAATATATATGACAAAGGGATACGCAATAGCTGAAACGAACGACATACGTTCCTGTAAATATTTTATAAAATTGAATAAAATAAAATGTTTCTAATGATCGGTTAAATGTACGGTGTTTATCTGTGTTCCTAATTATTGAAATCAAACCCTCATATGTTCTCATAATTATTTCGTCGTTCTGCAAACAGTAGACATCACTCAAACTGAGACAAGACAAAAAGTAATGTTAGTTCGACTAAATGTGCGGTGACGTGTGTTTTATGAAAAATAAATATTTCGTCGAACGCATCTTGCCGTAGATTTTATCAACCCAACATTCTTTTCTCTGCAGTTCAACCGTAAATCAGTACTTTTTTCGAGAAATCTTTGAAACCTTGCTCATCTGTTAATCAAGATGCTGTCTGAATGCCTGTGCAATTTCAAAGGGGCTGACCGTTCCAAATTTAAGATAATCGAAGTTTAATTTGGTCCGATTAAGATGGACATGCTGTGTGTACCAACGACACATTTTTCGTGGTACCAGCCAAACGTAATTTAAGAATTGGACAATAAACGAGATAATGCTAGTGGAGTATTACAGAAATATGCTAAAAAAATTTGAGAATGGTTTACCGTTTAGTTTTCGAGATATTGCGAGCGAAAGAAGTATACGAGTCAACCTGCAAGCGGCGCTAGTCTCTTGAACTCACGCACGCCGCGCCGCCATCACTAACGTAATTCCGCGCTGGAGGAGCTTAACCTTAAGGGAGAACACCACTGTGACCCCCTGTTTTTTTTCACATTTTTCAAGTATTTTTTTTTGTGGGAAAAAAAAGAGATATTCGAAACATTTTTTTGGTTTTTGTTCCTTGTTTATTAATATATCAAAAAGCATTTTTTTCACATTTTTCACGCCGCATGGTGGCGCTGGGGAAGCTCTCGCGTCAGGTGCTGTCATTTCCGCGTCGAACTCTCTTCAACGTCGATCTGAAAAAAAATACCGAGTGTTTTCGTTAATAAGATGATATTTTGAAGAGAAGTACACAGGGATTTGGAAAAATATTGTTTTAAAAAAAATAGGCACGCCTTTGAAATTAACTTTAATTTCTAAGGCGTGCCTATTTTTTTTTAAACAATATTTTTCCAAATCCCTGTGTACTTCTCTTCAAAATATCATATTATTAACGAAAACACTCGGTATTTTTTTTCAGATCGAAGTTGAAGAGAGTTCTGCTGTGTGCCGCGGAACTGACAGCACCTGACGCGAGAGCTTCCCCAGTGCCACCATGCGGCGTAAAAAATGTGAAAAAATGTTTTTTGATACATTAATAAACAAGGAACAAAACCCAAAAAAATGTTTCGAATATCTCTTCTTTTTCCCACAAAAAAAAATTCTTGAAAAATGTGAAAAAAACAGGGGGTCACAGTAGTGTTCTCCCTTAAAGGATGAATTACTCGTCAGTAAATGTAATTTAAACGATAAATAATTATAGCCAAATTTCATGTTGAAAGAAAGGTTACTAAGGTGAATAATTATTCCGTACGTTGGATGAAAAACATCGTTGATAGTAAATCGACGCAATGAATAGAAGATCATTGTATATTTATGTATCATGTAGTCCTTAATGATTAAAGTGTAAAAAGATTTTCCGCCACACCCAAATTGATTAGAAAATTCTCAACCGCCGGTGGTAATTCACGCTCTCGAATGCTACTGACGGAAAGAACTTTTTTTCCTTCCGAAAGCTCTGACGTTGCGAAAGTCTTCAATTGATTTAATAGATCTTGAGTTTTCTCAGCTATCTCATTGATTATCAGTCCTTTGCTCTCGTCATCGTTGTCACAAAGTTGCACCATGAACAGAGCTATTTCTTTGTGAGCTTTTGTCATTGTGAGACTCTCTGAAAATCAATAGAATAGATTAATTATGATATATATAGATACTTTGATTTTGCCAGTTTGTGAGGAGGTATGATTTCAAAAAAATGCTTCAAAGAAATAGAAATGATGGCGCAGCTTTCAACATTGTTAAAATTCAGTTAGGAATCTGGGCACCTTTTGCATGCGGTGCGACGGTAATTTCCCTCGCTGGAATGTTTACCAATAAATCAAACAAATCTGGTTTGGATGATATAGAACTGTCTCTGCATCCGGCAATATAATACGAATAACTCTGCAAATAAATAAATATTTTACAACGAACCCAAAGTAGTGTTTAATACGATGTTGAAGTTTGCATCGTTGGCAAGCAACGACAATAGGTTTTTTAACTTTTCATTTTTAGTATTGCTGTCGCTTCTCTCGCCCATTTAGGCCCGGATCCTTAACGAAGACTCCAGAAAAAACGTTTTAACGATTTTCGTCTTTGAAAATCCAACCTTAAGGGTGATGACAGTATAAAAAATCTATTTTCGTTGCATTTCAACGATGCAAACTTCAACATCATTGCTTAATCCCATCTTTGCTCGTGTTTACTTTAAGTTCCGTGAGTTCATCGTGAATCAAATCGATCCAAGGAAAGAGATTATCCGTTACATTACGATGTCTCATCAGAGTGGGAAATGTTTCGATCCATTCAAACAACTCCTCAAGACTGTGATGATAAACGACAATCCTTTTTTTCAATAAAATTGCTGTATATATCAGAATTGTTTCCAATTCAAAAGTTCTTATTAATCTTTTGGCATGACTGTTATTCATTCGCCATTCCGTGTCAAATTGTTGAGTCATAACGCCTTTGGAATCTCTCGAAATACCCTCGGAGAACGCAAACAAATAATGCTTCAATACTTCAGTCGGATCGCCAGATTCGCAGTACGAGTTGCTCAAAATTTTACATAGCTCCTGATAGTCATTGGGATTGAAATCTTTGGCAAAGAGTACCAGAGCGCAACGTTTCACCTGATGAACAATTGATCACTGTGCAAGCGATACGTTATATACATATTTTTTAAAATCATATTTACGAAAGAAAGACTTTGTACTCTGGGCAATTTGTTGGCGGCAAAAGCTTCGCTACTGTGAATATAAATCCATACGTCGCGGTGTCTAGCTCCAACGAAAGACTGTACGCTGTTTTGTTTTGTGCGTGAGATCCACTTTCTCGTAACGTAAGATTTCTGCGGCTCTGTTACAGCTGGATACGACCAAGTCCAGAGAATATCTCCGTTGCAATCTTTCTCTACGAGGAACACCACAAATTATCAACTTTGAAAATTCTAGCCATAGAAAAACTTGAGGGAACAACTAATTTTTTAAGCGGATAAGTATTTTAAAATTACCTATTATACTACACGATATCAAATTGATTAACGGAGGCATTTTTTTTTAGGTTACAAAATTTTCGAATGTACGAATTACAGACTACGAGTGAACAAGAATCGAAATTTTCAAAAATCGATACAACGTGTTTTTATTCTTAACTAAATACAGTTGAAATTTTCGTAAGAAATTGGACACTTTTCTAGCTGTCAAAATACAGCTGTCGTTTGAAGTTGCCTGTTTAACCTAACACTACGCGCTAGTCAAAATGAGAGCAAAATTTAAAAAAACTCTGTTACAAACTGATCTACATTAAGCTTTTTTATAAATCATTGTAATGGACTTTTATAGTTGTATTCGGTGTTTTTATAAGCAAACAATTGAAGGTTTTTTTTGTTATTTAGCACTCATTTGACTGATATAATAACGAGAGAGAGGGAAGACATATGATCGCAGCTAACTCAGGGGGTGGAAACTCCCATGTTAAGCATCGCAGCCACTGTATGTAGCGCTACCTATGCACGTTCCTTGGAGTCGGAACTAAAAAGATATACATTCAGCTGTGGCGCGCTATTTGAATGAAGAGTGGGCATGAAAATAAATAGTCGGTCGGTATAGTAGATCAAAGACGGATATTTCAACATATGAAAAAAAAAAGTTATTTCAATGATTTACTTTCAAATTATTTATATATGTATAAATGTATATATACATATATATATATATGTATATATACATATATATATATATGTATTACATTCATTTATATTAAGTGGATAAAATGTGATTTGTATTATGAAATTTGATGTCGATTATCGAAGCTACCGTCTCCTCCTCGGGTCGCAACAAATCGGACCAAAACATACCGCCAAATTCCCCACAGTCATCAGATTCTTGTTGCACTTGTTTGCGACGCTGGAAGGAATTTATTCGTTAATTATTAATTTTTAATTAAATAAGTTTTGTTCGTTGGAACATTGCATAATGCTTAAGCTTTGGAAAAATAACTTCATAATTAAAAATTAATTGTCAGATAACGGACGTACCCTTATCTTCGAGAGCAGTGATACATCTAGAAACTAACAAAGAGCCACTTTCATTAAGAATAGTTTGATGTACCTTGCGGAGCGTAAGTCTGAAAAGAAATTCAATTTTTCTGTTGTAACAAGATTCCCGTTCCTAGCCACATGGTTAATGTTACGATACTACAATTTCACATAAATGGATGTTCAAATAAAAACTATCGATGTAAATCGCTTCATAAATAAATACCGACTTACTGGCTCAAGATTCATTAATTCGGGAATTCACAAAAAATTTTACGACTCTATTAACAAGATTTTTACAATGTTAATTTAGTATATTTTACCTTTTGTATTTTCAATTGCAATTCCGTCATGTACAGCTTGAAGTCTTTGGCAACTTCGTGACCCTGACGATAGAACGTTAACCAGCCGAACATAAATCCCAATAGCTGAAATATCAAAGTGGATTATGCTTAAAAAGAAAGCGAAAAATTACTGAATTGTAACTTATTAGAGAAAATCTTTGGGAGTTTTCAAACGGAAGATTTTCGATGGAAATAATTTCATCGAGACACGCGACGACGGTTAGAAGATCGCGCCAAGTCATTTTCACGACACGCACACACCTCGAGGAAATTACAATAATCATAAACAACGAAATATTTAACAATTTTTTTATATTCGATTATATTTTAACAAAACGACGACAGCTGCGAACATAACCTCGAATCACGCGCAGCACTGGCGCTACTGTTACGACTAAATAAGTCGGTAAAACGGGTAAAAGCCTAAAAGCTTGCCAGATGTTCTAGTTCTACTTTTCGCTCCTACCACGTAAAGCGCGCTAGCTGTGCGTCGATAGTGGCGCACTCTGGACACGTTCCTGCTCACGTGAACTAATAATAGAGCCGTGGTTTTTGTATGCAAGTGAAAACACCCCCTGAGCTAACTTCACCCGATATAACAGCAATCAGCTGTTCGTCCACGTAAATCACTTGTAATTATATTATTGACATAAAAATTGTACTCTGAACAGTCAGTTTTGACGCCTCGTTATTTCTACGTTAGAATTCCGATTAGCGTGATCGTTTAATCACGCGAAAATAAAATGAGCATGGAACGTAAACCGCAGGAGCCTCAGCCAGGCGATGGTCTGAGATCACTCAGAACCACGATGCTCTTCCGAGCGGTTAATTATGAATTGTACGTTCGGCCCGTGAGTACAAAACAACATTACTACGAAATTGTCAACGTTAAAAAAAAAAAACCATTCTGATCGAATTATTTTACACAGAACATCGTAATAATGGGACTGGGAATTGCAGCGTTGACCGGTTGTGCAGGTTATATATTGTACATGCGCTCGAAATACGAGGGAATGGGTTTTTACACAGCCGTTGAATCCGACGGCAAGGAAACTTTTAAGAAGAAAGTTTCCAAATGGAACAATTGACTTAAACATTTAGAAACGATTGTTAGCCAATTATTCATTCGTTATTCGTGACTTGTACATACTGTAAATAAATACATCGTGAGACATAACGTAGACTGAGGAACTAAAGCGTGGAAAGAATTAAACTTTTCTTTTTCATGCTGTTATTATATTTATTCGTTAAATGACGATAATGGTAACACTTTTAACTTTCACAATGTTTCACCGGTGTGACAAATCCATTGGGATACTTGCGCGATCTAACAAACTTAACGGAGAAGGATAAAACGTAAATAATTGTCTATACATCCCGCAATAACAAGGACTCTCTAAATTGCCAAATGAATATCACAAAAATGCTCCGATATGCGTTGAAATGCATTTATCTAATTCTCCGGATTCTCTTGCTCCCTTTCAACAATTACCTATTTCTTTCTTCCTATTACTTTTATGGTGTTCCCTTGCAAATAATACTATAGTATAAATATTTCGGTGTAGATGGTTCACAAAATATAAACACTCTTTGCTAATAATCCCTATTGCTTTTGCCCTGATCAGCGCCGTTGAGAAATTGGATATCATTCGTTTTTTTTTCTCGACTCTGACATTTATCTTGACAGCAGAGAACTGTTTCGTTACCTTGACCCGGAATTCATTAGTTAATTATACAATCTTTTGCACGATATTCATTATTTCGCTAAAGCAACTTCCACTTTGTATAATCTCATCTTTAAACCTTGATTATTCCCTTGTACACATTTTTAAAGAGAGGGAGATGCAAATAATTGCAAATGCATTATTGATTTTTTGTTTTTTCTGTATGACGAATTGCACCGTAAGTCGATTTGACAAAATAATAATGCATTTATTATATGACGAAAACGAAAAGCAAAGGTTAACTATTTCAAAGTAACGAGATGTCGCCGTCTTTGCTCGGCAGTATTCGAAAATTCGAACTTTCTCAGACCCAACTACGAAGTTTATGTCTCTTGTTTCCCCAACCGTAAATACTAATTTTTTTTTTCTACAAAATCTCAACGAATGAGTTGAACCAGATTATCCGAGGACATGCGAGGGCGCTACGAATCTTTGGCACACATTCGCTAGATTAATTATTAGTGTCTATAGGGAAAAACGGTAAATAAATAATTTCATCGTAGCACCCTCGTGTTTGTCGATGCATAAAAATTGTCCAATATCTTAAATATTTAAACATTACTGATTATGGGATACGTATGTAAAGTACGCTTTTGTACTTTATTTCCTCTTTTTCAATCTCGCACTTTCGTTTCGTTTGAGGTAGTTACGTTGCCCGAAAAATCTATCGAAGTTCGTCGAGATAACGTAACTTTCATCATTTGGACCAGCTACGACGGTGTATAATGGATATTGTAAATTTTCGTTATATCGTATTGCTTCGGAGCCGAGAATCCTTGGTAATTGCCACCCTTTTCATTGCAATTTAGCATGAATCGTTAAATTCTTACAGACCTGCTATTGTCCTACGAAGACGGAAATTTGAGGATTGTCTCGTGGAAAGCGTTCGCCACGTATTCCATGTTCTTTTCGTTCAGGCCGCACATATTTATACGTCCGCTACGTAGCATATAGATATGAAAATGATCCCTCAAATGTTCAACCTGCCTCTCTGAGCAACAACAAAAAATATATAAATTTGTTAAATCGGTGAAAATCAACGTTCTTTGAATTTGTTAAATTTGCGCGAGAAAAGTACGAAGCTCTTTGCTCACCGGTTAGTCCGGTGTAGGAAAACATTCCAATTTGCGTGGTGATATGTTCCCAAGATCCGGGAGTTCCTAATTGCTGTAATTTCTCGTAAAGACCGGCCCGCATTGCTTTTATCCTAGAGGACATCTCGCGAATGTGACCCTTCCTGGAATGAGAAGGCACGTTACATGTTACTATTTATGTGCTGCTAGGCCCGGAAAAGAGATGATCAAGATTCGAATGAAAAATAATTTAACATACTTTTCTATCAATAATTGTTCAAAACTAATGGAAATTATTGAAAATCTTACGATTTTTATAGTTTGCGAACAGATATTGACAATTTAGGGTAAATATGGAGCAAAGGGGACCCACTTCCGATTGACTTATCTTTAATATATGTTGTCTAGGGATCCTTTCTGAACAACTTTTTCCTCTGACACAATTGGGGGTCGTTATTTATTAAAAAGTAATTAACAAATAAAGTTAATAATTCATATAGCTATTTTCCTTATAGCAGCCAGTCCCAATCATCTTGTCCTTCACATGTGTTGTTAAGAATACCCCCCTGAGTAACATACCAAAAGTTTTATTGAGTTTGTTCGTATGGTTGGGTTATTTGGTTGGGTTGCTTGGTTGGCTTGTTTGTTGGGTTTGTTTGTTGGGTTGGGTTGTTTAGGTTGTTTGGGTTTTTTGTTTTTGATTTCTTTGTTTATTGGGTTTGGGTTTTTGGTTTGGGTTTTTGGTTTGGGTTTTTGGTTTGGGTTTATTTTGGATTCGTTGGGTTTGTTCGTTTAGGTTGTTTGTTTGGATTATTTCGGTTGTTTTTGGTTTGTTTAGGTTATTTGGGTTTTTTGTTTGTTTGGACTTGTTTGTTTATTGGGTTTGGGTTTGTTTTGGATTTGTTTGTTTATTGGGTTTGTTTTGGATTTGTTTGTTGGGTTTGTTCGTTTATATGAATTATTAACTTTGTTAATAACTTTTTAATAAATAACGACCCCCAATTGCGTCAGAGGAAAAAGTTGTTGAAGAAGGATCCCTACACAACATATATTAAAGGCAAGTCAATCGGAAGTGGGTCTCCTTTGCTCCATATTTACCCAATTTAGTGATATAATCGTTTTTCAATTACTTCCCATTCGAACGGTGCCCCCTCTCGAATGGAGAGCATGTAAAGTAGAATTTGGACAATTTTTTATTTCCGTACCATTCGGCAAAAAGATCCGAATTGTTCAAAACAGTGGCAACAATGCGACCTCCGTGATTCGGTGGATTGCTGTACATTCCACGAACGATCAGTGTCAACTGTGACTTGACCTGTACGATCTCTTTGGTGTTGTTCATGACAACAACGAGATTGCCAGCTCTCTCGTTGTAGAGGCCAAAGTTCTTGGCGAAACTCTGAGCGCACAGGAATTCCATGCCACGCTCGGCGAAGAGACGAACCGCGTAAGCGTCACGATCAAGATCACCACTTGCAAATCCCTGCGAACGATACGAACTCGTGAATAATTTCTTTTTCTCTCTAAGATTCGAGATAATGCGAGACAATTTTTAGGTTTTTATCGTTGCAATCTCGCGTACTTGATAAGCGCTGTCGAAAAACGTAAAGAGCTTCTTTTCCTCGATAACGTCAGCAATTTTTTCCCACTGTTCGGGCGTTGGATCGCAACCGGTGGGATTGTGAGCGCAAGCGTGAAGTATTATGACAGCGTTTTCCGGTGCCTCACGAAGATCCTGAAGCATTCCTTCGATATCGACACCACGTGTCTCCGGATGCCAGTAACGATACTCGCAGCCTTTCTTGAATCCGGCATTATTGAATATCAGCTTATGATTCTCTGGAAACAATGACGTTTTGTTGGAAATGAAAACATAGAAAATTGATGGAATTTAGAATTTTCGAAAAAAAAACATTGAAATCTTGTTACCCCATGTCGGAGAACTGTAGTAAAAGGTGTCAAAGCGAAGGATCCGAGCGAGAAACTCGGCACCCACGCGCAAAGCCCCAGTACCGGAGAGACTCTGAACGCCGAATGCTTTACCCTGGAGGATCGTTGGTGAATTCGGACCAAGAAGAATACCGACGGCTGCTTGGCTGAGAGCTTCGAGTCCGAGAACAGGCAGGTACTCGTGATTTTGTAGCTCGTCGGCGGCCAATGCTCTTTCAACTTTTCGCACAACCGGCAATACCCATGGCTTGCCCTCGCTTGTTCGATAAGCTGTAAATTTTGCAAAAATTCGTTACTTTTTAAAGCCACTACTAAATAACCCAGCAAATCGATTAAATTTGTATTTATTTCTGTCGAAGGAATTTTCTTTTTCGAAGGATCTACGCGCGATTATGCTTCTTCCATATTTGTATCGTGCAAAACGTTTTTTTTGTGAACAAATTTTGGTTTTTACACAACCACTTGTGAATAATTCAATTGATATTAATTGATAAAGTATCGAAACAATGTTCGCTGGTTAATTGAAGAATTCAGTCCGTTTCAGAGAATAAGTGAAAGCTTTTTCCACCTTACGACTTGGACTATCGAGTCCAAGGTGTATTGCATAATGAAATATTCTTGTAGCGGGGCTCAGAGTCACGAAGGTCAATTTCATAAAGTTTTCCAGTAAAAATAACTTTGCCACGTTACAATGTTGCGCAACGAGACGTTCAATTCTGATGACGCTAATTGCTGATTGATTATTTTATGTAAAATGAATCAAATAATTAATTAATGAATACATGACAATCAATTGACCACTCTTAACAATTGATAATTTTCCAGCTATGACAAATGATAAGGGCAATGCAATAAAGTAACGATAGGGGTGTGAAAAAAAAAATCACTTACCGCCAATTGTCAGGCTGCATTTGAGTTCGAAAGGATCGTCGACGAAGGACTTTTGAAGGGCAAATACCTCGATCGGTGGTCCCAATTTTACACCCGTAAATCTCGTACTCATTTTTTTTCAATGGATAAGACAACAGCTGTGAGGTTAATAAACCTTTCACGATTTAAGTTTTGTTCTCGTCGTAAAGCTGTTCTAATTAACGACTAATCTTTGTTTTCTTCTCGATCACGTACTTTTATTTTCCGTGTAAAATTCTGCGATATGAGCAGATATGTATGAACTTTGATGCTCTCTGAACGAGCACTGGATCAAATCGCACCGGATTACTCCAGATTATTCTCGTGGTGTTGGTGTTGTTCGGCGCAGGAAGGGGACCACAAACCTCGTGATTTCAAGAGCAAGCCACCTAGAATGTACCAACTGCGATAAAGAGTGACCCTCTGCGTGATAAACGATATGACGAGATACAATGTATCGCATGTAAATACCTAAAACAAAGAAAGAGTCACAAAAAGATTCATAATCAACATTGGAGAGATTAATCTCGGTGATAACGGCATAAAAATTGGATTAATATTTATTTGCATGAATTTTTCTATCTACAAAATTTTAATCCACAGTCATTGAATAGAATTCCATTATGTATAGTTCAAAGTTCATTAAACCGTTCGTGATATTACTATCTTGATATTGTTTTTTGTCGATTATAATAAATAATGGATAACTCTTAAATCTGTGTCAGATGATCGACCGAGTATCTCATACATAAACTGTCAAGAGTTTTCGTTATATCCGCTAGATGACGCAAAAAATCACTTTCGCTCTCATCACTACTGGCAAGCAAAGAAACACAATATGAGTGATTTAAAACGCAGCATTCTTCGAGTTAGGCAAAATTTCAATCTATAGTCATTGAATAGAATTCCATTATGTATAGTTCAAAGTTCATTAAACCGTTCGTGATATTACTATCTTGATATTGTTTTTTGTCGATTATAATAAATAATGGACAACTCTTAAAATCTGTGTCAGCTTATCGACCAAGTATCTCGTGCATCAACTATCAAGAGTTCTCGTTATATCCGCTAGATGACGCAAAAAATCACTTTCGCTCTCATCACTACCGGCAAGCAAAGAGACACATTATGAGTGATTTAAAACGCAACATTCTTCGAGTTAGGCCTTTTTGCCTCCGACTATTTGATATATGTATCCTAACCATCTGATCTTGTTTCTCTAGTGCGGTAACGAACACGTGTTCGTTCAACTTGTTGACGTTATTTTATCGAAATAACTAGAACTTTAATTTTAACATATCCGTAGAGAGTGGATTCTGGATAATTCCGATCCGAGATTGTCATCGTAGTAGTATAGAAGCTATCACAAATTAACGAATAACCTAACTATCCGATAGTTAGAGAGTTATAACAAAAGTTGACGGTGTTTACAATGGCCGAGGGACAGAGTGTCAAGGCAGAGAAGAAAGAATGGACGGAGGAAGAGCGTCTGGAATTGGCATCGAAATTAGATTCCGAGCTCGACGATTATATCAATAATTTGGAGAAAAAGTCTTACACCGAAGGATGGCCCGAGGAGCGTTGGCAAGATGAAATGGAGAAACATCCTTTTTTCATGAAAAACGCACCTCAGCACGGAGAACAAGTCTCACCTCTGATGGAGGGATTGCAGCAGCTCAAGTACGGCATCGAAGATAACACAACCGAGGGTTTGATTCAATAATCTAAATAATAAATGAAAAATTTTCAGTTAACGCACGTATCAAAAGATACATTCATCTAAGGATCGTTAAATACTGTTTGCAGAACTTGCCGCTAATTACAAAGAGGACGGTAATTATAATTACAAGTATAAGAATTATCGCTTGGCCATATTGAGCTACACCGAGGGAATAAAGACAAAGTGCAAAGACGTCGCCCTCATGGCTCAACTCTACAATAACAGAGCCGCAGCAAATTTTATGCTTCAAAATTATAGGTAGATATGAATAGGATGTTATGAATAAGAATTTTATCTGTACAGCCATATTTTATTATCATCGATTTTAGTTTGGCAAATTTCATGCTCAACAATTATAAGGGTGGCTGCTTTGCAATGAAAAAACAAAAAATTGCTTGGAAAATTGAAGAATCTGCTTAGAAAATGTCTTAAAGATGTATAGAAAGAATGAAGCTAGAAAATATTTGACGGCTGGACATGCTTTATATTTGGGCTTCCAAAATGATCCTTTGAGATTTACTGAGAACAAAAACTTTAAATATCAAAGCACACAATTTAATGAAACCTACTACAAGACTGATTGACGAATCTCAGAATCGATTGATCCGATATCTCTCATCTTTAAATAAGTAAAATACAAAATGTGGAAATTAGAAACTTACATATCGCTTCCTTGTTATTTTATCTCGCTCACAAATCTCCCCTCACGACTAAGTTATTTCTTCAATTGTGGCTTCCTCGTATAGAGGAAACTTTGCCAACGAGATGAAATAGTGAGGAAGCAATGTGCCATTTTCTAATTTGTACACTTTTTTTTTTAACTGAATTCGATCTGAACAATTTTAAGGTTCCACTGATTACAAATTTTTATGATTCTTCATTATCATTTTGCAAAATTTACGGAAGTTAGAGCAAACTCGATAATTTTGCGAAATATGCAAAATTTCAAATAATACATATTTTACCTACTCTCGGACCTCTTTACTAACTCTTTTCAAACTCAATACCCAACGTCGTTAGCCCCCAAACTTTTTTTTATTGTTCTAACTTTAAGATTAAGCAAACATACAAATTCTTATTTTCTTCAAAAAATCTAATAAAAAAATTCAATAAAATCTGAATCCTTTTATCGATTTACAACACCTTCAGTACCAATAATCGTCTAATGGTACTCAATTCATGAAAGAAAACTTAATCCATTATGTCAACATTCGTGGAAGTTAAATTAATCATCAAGATTTCTCGAAAAAAGCCCTCAGGCAATTATTATCGTGATATTTAATACCAAATACATTTGTCCACTGACACTGTCCTCTAAAAAGTGTTGTCTCGAAAATTTACGAAACTAAGAAGAGGATCGCGGGCATTTTTTTTTTATTTCAAAATTTCTTACAGTCTCGAGCGTCAAATGATTTTTACGAAAATTTTCGAAAACAAAGGTAGTCTAATGCCTAAAATTCGTGCAAAATTTGTGCGGTAAATCGGTCAAGTCTTGCGCGATATAAAGCAAATTGAATTTTTTCATGCTTGGACACATGGAAATTTTTTTTAAGTATGATGATATTCCGACGTTTTGAAACATTTTAAACATATTGACATAAAAAATCCGAAGAAAATTATGTCAGAAAAAGAAAATTTGCTCCACGAGAAAGCAAAAAAAAATATAAAAGTCTGAAAATATCGGAGATTTTTTTCTACGCGAGAAGAAAATCGATTCTATTAATTATTAACATATTCCACTAAGACTCCAAGTCATCGGTAAATCCACCCTATAAATAAATATAGCCTGTCTTAAGGTAGTAGTCTGGTAACTTAAGCCGATTTTCATGTCTTTTTTGGAGGTCGTTTTTTTTGTAGGAAAATAAAAATGAATCGTTTTGGATATTTAGGATGTTTTTATTTACATATTAAAGATACAAAAAAAAATTTTTCTGAAAAAATTTAATAGTTTATTATTATTATTATTATTGATCGAAGTTGGCACCTCGAAAAAAAAGCGCGTTGGTGGCCCCGGTGATTTTGGCTCTTGATGTTATCTGAAATAAAAAATTCTCGATAATTCTTAATCTATAGACATGTCATTCTGGTCGGAACTACCGAAGTTAAATTTCATGGATAAATAACAAAATGGCGGACTTTGGAAAAAAAAGTCCTTTTATTCTAGCAAAGAAGGGGTTGTAAAATAAAAAGTTAGGGTTGAAAAAATTTCTCGGTAGTTCCGACGGGAACTATAAGTGTGTAGACTAGCCTGTTAAAATTTGAAAGCAATCGGTTCGGTAGGAAAAAAGTTAGGACCCGGGCCGACCAGAAAAACACTGTTTTGCGAAAAACGCGTTTAAAATTCAACAACAGATTTTCATAAGTGAACAAAATTTTTTTTTTGTATCTTTAATATGTAAATAAAAACATTCTAAATATCCAAAACGATTCATTTTTATTTTCCTACAAAAAAAACGTCCTCCAAAAAAGACATGAAAATCGGCTTAAGTTACCAGAATACTACCTTAAGCATAAAAAAAAAAATTTGCTCACATCGCATTGTGATGACACTGCCTTCGGTTGATTCTGTATTGGAAAGATTTTTTTTGCTAAATATGAAAAAAAAAAAATAACACAACATAATGGTTGCCTTGAACATTGTTAGATCGAGTTTCCGTGACAGTGAACACGCTATGAAACTAGATCCCAAATATCACAAGGCTCACAACAGAGCAGCAACATGCTGTTTGCGCATCAACGACTATGACCGATGTATCGATCTTTGTGACAAATATCTGGAATTATTTTCGCCTAGTAAAGAAATATCTGCTCTTAAAACACGTGCCATTATGGAGCGAGTAAGTTCCCGTAATAATGAATAATTTCATTTCCACGTTTCCTCGTTTCGTTGCGTTTTAATGTGTTCGTTGAAAATCGTCAGAAAAAACAACAGCGAAACGCGCGAATGCAGGAAGTACATGCGAAAAAAATGGAAAAAGAGGAGGACAAATTGATGAGAATAATTCGTGAGAAGAGAATAAATGTCGAACTTCCGGAGGGTAAACGAGACTTTGACCTGACGGATTTCGTGCCTTGCGTGCCTCAATTGGCAGAGCACAGAGTCAAATTGGACGAGGCAGATCGTTTGATCTGGCCAGTTATGATTCTCTATCCCGAGACACTGCAGACCGACTTTATTCAGAACTTTTACGAGGACACACCGTGAGTGCGCTCTGACACGAAACTTCGCTCGTTAAATCATTTTTTCTCGCAAATACTGAGATTTAAAAAAAAAAAAAAACAAATTTCTTCAGATTCATGGACCAACTCGAGGGTCTCTTCGAAGAACCACCGGAATGGGATCGCGGCGGGCGCTACGTTCTTCAAAATTTGAGCGTTTACTTCGAGGGACCGAACAAAAGTTCCATTCACAAAGTCGACGTCAGTCGCCCTCTTGGCAGCATCCTGGAGCACGATAAGTGAGTTTCGTAATGGCAATTATAAATATATCGATAAATCTTTGTGGCTTTGTCGAATGAGAAAAACTTGGCGAAGGACGAGAAATAAAAATATAATTAGGAAGCGATATATCGATACTCGAGAAACTTCACGCCCGTATAAAGTTTTTTTTCATCCCGATTGTTCGAAATTTAGTTACGAGTACTTGCCGACTTTTGCGAAAATAAAAAATCGTAATAACATCGTAAATTCTTCGGGGTTCAAATAATTTTTAGTACAAAAGTCACATCGACCAACAAAAGCTTCCACCTCTTTTAACCATTTTGAACGTACACTTACTCTGAAAAAGAAAAAAAAAAGGAATTACCATGCAAGGCTTTCTCGGTTCGTGATAAAAAAAAATTCTCTCCTCAAATAAAAAAAGTACAATTTTTATCTATTGCAGGTTCGTTCTACGTGGTGGCACGCCGTCGTTTCTCATTCTAATAGCATCGAGCGAGGCTGAAAAACATTTTTTGAACAATTACAAAGGAACGTGACACAATTAGATGAGAATATATCAGGAGAGAGCGCGATTATCTCGTTTAAATAAATATTGATAATTCTTTTTTGTTGTTGCTCGAAAATCCCGGTGCTTACGGTTTGAATAATGAATATTCAGGAAGGATTTATGAAAATGGTACAACTGCATATGGTAATGTAGAGAACGAGGGAATGTTCTTACACGCGAGAATGATTAATCCAGCGGTACTAATTCTTCATTAATATCGCAGATATCAATTAGCTCGTGGGATGTGGCGCTTGGCAACTCTGAATTCCGGAGGCTAACCGAAGTTTCGTGGTATATATATGTCCCGGGAGGAGAGCTGTTCGGAGAGGGATCGTTAGTTTCTCCGGTAATTACAATTCAGTCCGTCCAATCGGAACTAGCTAGACGTGTCGCTGCTGGCGTTGCATTTCGAGTTAAAACGTGGCCCCAGAGTGGGTGAGAGAAAGAGAGAGAGAGAGAGATAGAGATAGAGAAATATATCCACTCTGGATGAAGCTTCTTCATCATTAATTCTTAATCGGACAGTTCTTCAAATGATATCGCGGCTTTAATAATTGTCCGTTGGTTATTCGATAATACGAATTTCACGAAATCGCTCGTGGTTAATTGAATGAAAAAGTCTCTTGTTACTCGTTGCGACGCTCATTAAGATCCGAAACAAAGTTTCGTTGACAAATTTTCAATGTGTCCAGATCTTGCGGCGGAAAGATGGGAAGAAGAACTCGACAGATAATGCTAAATGCTCCAAGTATATATATATATTAGGGCGATATTTTTTTTTCAGTCCCCACCCGAAATTTTGTTGGATAAGTCGAAAAAGAAATTCCCTGAAAGTTACAGTCCTTAATTTTAATTCTAAGTACTTTCCCAAAGCGTGAGAAGATTTTCCATCTAAAATACACGTAAATCGAATTTTTTTTTTTCAAATTTCTATAACTCAGCCGCATTTTATGCTATCATATTGTTCTTGGTTTCGATTTACTCGGAATAAAACAATCTAAAAAAGTGCCTTTTGCGGCGAAAGTGTAAATTGTACTGGTGAGTTGGTACGGGTCACTGAACTTGATTTTTACCCAAAATTCTCGTTTTTTTGCTGCTATCTCCGAAACAATTAACTTTACGAAAAAAAATGTAAATGAAAAATTTGTTGGAAATTTAATTTCCTACAAAAAAGTTCCCATCGACCCAATTGCTTAGATTAATATTTCTTGAGATATTGAACGTTAACTTATGAGTAGTATAAAATTTATAAAATATGAAATATTAAATTATTTAAAAAATAAAAAATAAAAAAAGTTCTATATCTCAAGAAATATTAATCTAAGCAATTGGGTCGATAGGAACTTTTTTGTAGGAAATTAAATTTCCAACAAATTTTTCGTTTACATTTTTTTCGTAAAATTGATTGTTTCGGAGATGACATAAAAAAAACGAGAATTTTGGGTAAAAATCAACTTCAGTGACCCGTACCAACTCACCAGTACAATTTACACTTTCGCCGCGAGAGGCACTTTTTTAGATTGTTTTATTCCGAGTAAATCGAAACCAAGAACAATACGATAGCATAAAATGCGGCTGAGTTATAGAAATTTGAAAAGAAAAAAACAAATTCGATTTACGTGTATTTCAGATGGAAAATCTTCTCACGCTTTGGGAAAGTACTCAGAATTAATATTAAGGGCTGTAACTTTCAGGAAATTTCTTTTTCGACATATCCAACAAAATTTCGGGTGGGAACTGAAAAAAAAATAGTCGAAAAAAAAAAATCGCCCTAATATATATATGCGTGCGTGTGTGTTTGCGTATGTGCGAGAGAAGGGGGGGGGGGGCTGCGTTCCTCAATTCGGGTTTTCATCGTTTTCCATCATCGCATCTCTTTTTAATACAACGTGTTATGCGAAAGAGACAGAATGATCAAAAGCTGAATTAAGGAACGCAGCCAGAGACGAAAGCGCGAATGAGGAATAGAAGAGAGGACGCGCAGTGATGTTCGCGCACGGGGGATGGACATCGATTGGCTAACTTCTTTTTTTTTTTTCGTTTGTTTATTTTTTTGTTTGTTCTGTTTTATTTTTAACCGTTCGCGACCGCGCTCTCTCGCGGCTGCAACACGCTTTATCTATCTAATACGAGTGTCGAAAGCTTCGGCAATACGTCGAATCGTCCGGGAAGCGATGACATAATTGGACGAAACTGTCGATACGGGACGGAAGAGGGGAACGCCACAAGAGAGAGGGAGAGAGATCATCGATGAAGCAGCAATAGCCAAAGCTCCGTGAAAGCGAACGTCAGCTTTTCCAAAAAGTCTCTCCTATACTCGCCATTATGGCTGCGCCTGTGTCTACGAGAGAGAGAGAAAGAGATATCAATTTCAGTCACGCTAATTATCGACATTGATGATCCGTACGAAGAGAGATTTGAAAAGCGAGAGGCAGCCCCGAGGATCACAGTGAACGTCGAATCCCCATGGTATACCGTTAATCCGTCCGTTACCACGATACCGTAATTATACGACGAGGAATAAGCGCTTTTGTGCTCATCTGCCTCTGCTAGATTCATGCATACGCGGCCCATTTCTCTCGTCACCGTCGAATCGAAATTTTTGAATTATTTATCTTGTAAAAGATTCACTATTGATTATTTTACTTAATCGACATCACAGCAGGCTTGAATTTTTTATTAAGTCAACATTTTTCCCCCTATCAATTTCTATCCGCATTTAGCTGAGCTAATTTAACTTCCATTTCGCCCGCAGACGTCTTAGCTCACTGGACTACTCAATGGACTCGTATATCATGGAGACTAGTGGGGACCGTACGAAAAAAACGCGTCCTCAAAAATTCGTCCGATAACGGTTTCAGACTTCGCCAAAAGCGTCTCTGTCATGAGACGCTTTTGACAGCAAGAAGTAAACTGTGCGTGGAACCTAGCTGAACCTAGACAATACAATATCGTTGAATTCATTATTTATTGCCCGCTTATCGTCTACTATTTATATCAATTATTCGACTCATAATACATTATGAATTAATATTTAGTTAATAAGTGAAAAGAAGCAATGCATAATATTAGGTATTATAGGAAGTTCAGGTTAGTCGACAATCCTTTATCTACTACACTTCAGATCGCTATGTCGAGTTATCTCCCCATCACTCGTTAGTTGTTGACGATATCAACGCGTCGCCGGGTTGGCTGGTACAAGCCTTATTGTTGTCGAAATTTTGTATCCCACTTCAGAAGTACGAAGATTGGACTCCTTTACTCTAGTGTCCATGCAGCAATTAGCCACTAGAACGCCAATATTCGCTGGACGAACGGAACCGCCGAGGGGAGAAGAGCTAATCCGCTCGCTTAGTGAAAAATACTAGCCTTTGTCATGCCTTTCACATTTTCCTCCTTTGCTCCCCCATCACTCCCTCTGTGACATTTAATCGTTACCAAAGAACTCCTGCGAATCGATTCGACATGGACAATAAAGTAATCGTTTGAAATTTTTATATTGCTGTCATTCGGCTCTCGTTTCGTCCGATACGATATGGTTCGTCGCGTGTTGTCGATTCTACACGCTAATTGCTCTTTTGAAGGTGTATCATCCTCGTGGATTGTACAACAAATCGTGACGAATTCCCCCCCAGAAAAAAGACACGTCACGAAATATCTCGAAATGCGATTTATTTCTGAAGCCGTCATTGTGATTGGCTGTCGTGCTCGTAGTTCGTTCATGTGCGTACTTCAGATCGCGCCATAAATCTAACCTACAAAAGCAAAGCGCCTACGAGGCATTCTCCATTAAATGAGCCACTTTTTTTTTCAACCTCTCTAATTTTTTAAAATAGTTTCCAGGTTGAAATATTAGTCAAAAGGAACGTCTGTGATTTTTTTTAGATTTTTTGAGGCGTCCGTTTAGGATTTTCAAATTTTTATTACGAACACTGTAACTCAAAAAAATATTCATCGAACAAAAAAAAAACATAAGAGTAAAGACTTTTTTAGTTTTTTCGCTTTATCGAAAAAAAATCAAAATCATAATTTTTCTGCATTGAGAAAGTTGAAATATGGCAAAAAATGAGAATAAAATTTTTTTAAACCTAATAACACACTTTCGATTTCGGCACAAATTTTACAGGATGTCCCTCGTGGGGTAAAGAGTCTGCGAAAAAATTTTCAGAATAGGTACCATTCTGAAAATTTTTTCGGAGACTCTTTACCCAATGAGAGAGATCCTGTAAAATTTGTACCAAAATCGAAAGTGTGTTGTTAGGTTTAAAAAAATGTTATTCTCATTTTTTTGTCATATTTCAACTTTCTCAATGCAGAAAAATTATGATTTTGATTTTTTTTTTCGATAAAGCGAAAAAACTAAAAATGTTTTTACTCCTATGTTTTTTTTTTGTTCGATGAATATTTTTTGAGTTACGGTGTTCGTAATAAAAAATTGAAAATCCTAAACGGGCGCCTAGAAAAATCTTTAAAAAATCACAGACGTTCCTTTTGACTAATGTTTCAACCTGGCAACTTTTGAAAAAAATTAGAGAGGTTGAAAAAAAAAAGTGGCTCGGTTGATGAAGAATGCCTTCTGCGTCGATTCTAATATCAATAATACTGTGGGAAGGAACTTTTTGATGAATATACGATTCCCTTGTCTTCAAAAGCTATAAGAAAAACAAAAAAGGTTTATCGTTACTTTGCCGATAGGACTATCGACTGAATGTGACAATATAATCGTTGTGCGTCTCTTGCGTACTAGAGCGATTTATATATACGATATCTATATCCGATAAGCTCTCATAATAAGCTCGAGAGGGATAATCCAGACTATTTTCGTGGGATCAAAGAGACGGCGATATATATACAAAAGATCAATTTCCGGCTTTAAGATAGGACAAACGAGGAGAGATGTGCGAGAGGCATATGTCACTATATCGGAAGCGCTTTGTTTGCAATGTGGCGGGGTGTATGCGGAGGATCAGCGAGACGGGGCTTCTCAAGTTTCACGATCTTTTACCTGACGGGAGAGAAAGAGAGAGCAGAACCCGTTTAGAGTTCGGTAGACGTTGTATTATGTTTGCTGCACTTCCCACTGGTATTCGCGTGCGTGTGTGTTTGCTTGATCGTGCTGCAGTGAGCTCGAATGCACTCACGCACTAATTCCCCTATACAATGTCGGTCAAAAGTATTTTATCAATCAAAGCGAATATACAATGGCTGCAATTGTCTTTATTGTTTTTTAGGAAATTTCGCTGTAAAAAAACACATTTTCCGTGATTTATTTTATGTTATAATTATTATTTTTTGTTTCTTAATAGAGGATGCTATCATTTCCTGAATTTTTCTATTCAGCTTTTAATGCCAATGTGATCGGATTGTCCCAGAACGTCGAAAATCACATTTGGAAGATACGAGGGGGGACCCAAAAAAAAACGGGAATTTCGTCGTAATTTCTTTATTTTTTAATATTTTTACACCAAATTTTGATCACCTTCAAAGTATTCTCTTTTGACCACAACGCACCTCTGCAAACGATCCTTCCAATGTTCAAAACATTTTTTAAATTCACTTATCGGGATGTTCTTTAGGCCTTCCAGCGATTTTTGTTTTACCTCCTCCACAGTGGCAAAACGCTTGATTGCTGCTTTGCTTCGGGGTCGTATCCGTAGCACCACGATTCGTCACCAGTAATCACCTTGGAAAAAAGTTTAGTGTCCTCTTCGAGCTGATTTTGAAGTTCAAAACATGCCTGAAGTCGACGCTCCCTTTGCTCGTTTGTGAGAAGGCGAGGGACAAATTTGGCTGCAACTCTGCTCGTGTGCAAATCTTTGGATAAAATCCTCTGAATTGAACTCCATGATATCCCAGACATCTCACAGAGTTGATCAATGGTTCGGCGACGATCTTCACGAATGAGAGCATTGATTTTGTCGACGTTTTCGTCACTTCTTGACGTTGAGGGGCGTCCTGAACGGGGTTGGTCTTCAATTGACATTTCTCCATTTTAAAAACGTGAAAACCACTCGTAGACTCTGGTTTTACTTAGGGCAGCATCTCCATAAGCAGTATTAAGGGTTAACACCACTGTGACTCCCTGTTTTTTTTTCACATTTTTCAAGAATTTTTTTTTGTGGGAAAAAAAAGAGATATTCGAAAAATTTTTTTTGGGTTTTGTTCCTTGTTTATTAATGTATCAAAAAACATTTTTTTCACATTTTTCACGCCGCATGGTGGCGCTGGGGAAGCTCTCGCGTCAGGTGCTGTCATCTCCGCGGCACGCAGCAGAACTCTCTTCAACGTCGATCTGAAAGAAAATACCGAGTGTTTTCGTTAATAATATGATATTTTGAAGAGAAGTACATAGGGATTTGGAAAAAAATTGTTTTAAAAAAAATAGGCACGCCTTTGAAATTAAAGTTAATTTCAAAGGCGTGCCTATTTTTTTTTAAACAATATTTTTCCAAATCCCTATGTACTTCTCTTCAAAATATCATATTATTAACGAAAACACTCGGTATTTTTTTCAGATCGACGTTGAAGAGAGTTCTGCTGCGTGCCGCGGAGATGACAGCACCTAACGCGAAAGCTTCCCCAGCGCCACCATGCGGCTTGAAAAAAGTGAAAAAAATGTTTTTTGATACATTAATAAACAAGGAACAAAACCCAAAAAAATGTTTCGAATATCTCTTTTTTTTCCCACAAAAAAAAATTCTTGAAAAATGTGAAAAAAAACAGGGGGTCACAGTGGTGTTAACCCTTAAGCATTACAGTAGTTTCCGCGGCCGATTTCCCCAACAGGAAACAAAATTTCACAGCCGCGCGTTGCTCTCGACAATCGGCCATCACGTTTTCGCCGAAATGGAAAAAGTTGTTTCACTACGAAAATTCCCACGGGCGAACCGATGCACTCACGGCGACAGAACTTCGCACACTAACTCAGGAGACGTGTCCCCAACGGACACCTGGTCGAGCAATGGGTTCCCCCACTCTCCCTCCCCGCCGCAGCGCAATTCCCGTTTTTTTTTGGGTCCCCCCTCGTATGTGTGTGCGTGTTGGGTGTGAAGTTTGAAAAATTGAAGTTGCTATATCTCGAGAATGAGTAGATCAATTTGACGCGAACTTTGTACGCATTTTGACGATTGCACCCTTTTACTTTGCTCCAATTTTCGTTTGAAATTCTCAAAACTCAAGAGTTTGAGGATTTGGGGGAGTTTGAAATTTTCTAAAAATTCCTGTGATTGCTCGAACTTTCGTAGATTTTCAATTACCGAGTCAAAACTTCCCACGCAATTGTCCGGAAAGTTTTGATTATTTAAGTCGTAAAGTCGACAAGTATGTTTGGAAAAAATTGTTCAGGAGATTGGGACTTTATAAAATTTTGAATTTTCCGCAAAAATTTCTGTGATCCCTTTGACTTTCGGAAATTTTAAGACATTGTATTTATTTTTTTTTTACTAAATCCGCTCGTAGAGGAAGATTTATGAGCGAGATAAAACAATGAGGAAGCAATGGGGAAGTTTCCAATTAGCACGTTTTTCTTCTCGAAACAAAAGAACGTAAAGTTTCACTTGACTGCATTTTTGGCACTCGTTTCATTGTGAAAACGATTCGCACGTACGTTTTTCCTAAGAAAAATCGATTGTTACAGTGACGTTAAAATCTTTTAAGATTTTTCGCTCGCATTAAGATACTTTTGGCTGGTATTGTGTATATATCCTTACACGCTATAGCGCATTTAATAGTGGTATAGTTGTAATATAGTCTAAGATCGAGCACGAGAGAAGAGAGGAACTTTTGCTCGCTCGAACGCGCGTTTCGTTCTCGTTCACGGTTCGGCTGCCACGAACAGAATTCCCAACGCTTATCGGATGGGCATCTCTGATCGAGGGATTCCCGACGTCTCGTTTCACGACGCTGGCGAACGGATAGACCATCAAAGAAGGAGCGCCTTGCACTCTCGTTCTTTTACAATTAGTCGCTATTTCCTTTTCCTCCCGGAGCCCACTTTTCTATTCTATATAACGCTTTTTCTTTGTTGCTCATCTTCACGGTATGACCTTGGCGTTTTTTTTTTCACCTCTGGCGCAAACAGTACAATTGGCAGAGTGCACAGTGCGATTGGCTATGTGAGATATTCTCGCCTGATAACTAACACGCTCTTCTCATTCTTCCCGAAAATATTTTACCGAGATGGCGACCAAAAAATTCTCGCGAGATTATTGGGAATTACCGCGGAAGCGTGGCCTTTTCAATATGGCCGCTCATTCCCAGTCAGCCCAATTTAGCTAACACTATAGTTAGCATGGGGAACGGTAGTAAATACTCGATTATCGTATATTTTTTACGATAATCGAACGGTGAAATGTAATGTTTTTAGTACGACCTGATAATCAGAATTATTACCGTTGATGTTTGTGCATTGACAGAATCAACTGCGACAATTGGAGACAGACGGAGTGCATTATTGCCATAAGGATACGGTGAGCCTATATGACGCACCATGTGCCAGATTTTTGACGTCATTTCTAATGTGCAATAACGCTTAAACCGTTGAAGTTGTCTTGATGAAAATGTACACGTACATTTATTGATCCTTAGAGAATACTTGTACATTAAAAAAAAAAATTATTTTAAATATTTTCATGTAGTTTTTTGCCATGTTGCAACATGGTGCGCCTCAATCGCCGCCCACTCTGGACGATGTTGTATGCATCTGAAAAAAAATATATATATATATTCTCAATCTGTATGAGTATTCTGAGCACTGGTAGCAGAATTGGTACTTAAAAAAAATCGTTGACAAAATAGCGGCCTGTTGAACTTTCATTGAGGGAGAACACCACTGTGACCCCCTGTTTTTTTTCACATTTTTCAAGAATTTTTTTTTGTGGGAAAAAAAAGATATTCGAAAAATTTGTTTGGGTTTTGTTCCTTGTTTATCAATGTATCAAAAAACATTTTTTTCACATTTTTCACGCCGCACGGTGGCGCTGGGGAAGCTCTCGCGTCAGGTGCTGTCATTTCCGCGGCACGCAGCAGAACTCTCTTCAACGTCGATCTGAAAAAAAATACCGAGTGTTTTCGTTAATAATGTGATATTTTGAAGAGAAGTACATAGGGATTTGGAAAAATATTGTTTCAAAAAAAATAGGCACGCCTTTGAAATTAACTTTAATTTCAAAGGCGTGCCTATTTTTTTTAAAACAATATATTTCCAAATCCCTATGTACTTCTCTTCAAAATATCATATTATTAACGAAAACACTCGGTATTTTTTTTCATATCGACGTTGAAGAGAGTTCTGATAATATGATATTTTGAAGAGAAGTACATAGGGATTTGGAAAAATATTGTTTAAAAAAAATAGGCACGCCTTTGAAATTAACTTTAATTTCAAAGGCGTGCCTATTTTTGTTAAAACAATATTTTTCCAAATCCCTATGTACTTCTCTTCAAAATATCATATTATTAACGAAAACACTCGGTATTTTTTTTCAGATCGACGTTAAAGAGAGTTCTGCTGCGTGCCGCGGAAATGACAGCACCTGACGCGAGAGTTTCCCCAGCGCCACCATGCGGCGTGAAAAATGTGAAAATAATGTTTTTTGATACATTAATAAATAAGGAACAAAACCCAAAAAAATTTTTCGAATATCTCTTTTTTTTCCCACAAAAAAAAATTCTTGAAAAATGTGAAAAAAACAGGGGGTCACAGTGGTGTTCTCCCTTAATGATATTTCATACATTTTCGGGTATTCGACGAGTTATAAAATGTCGGCAAAGTTATTGTTCGACTCAATTCTGCTACCAGTCCTCAGAAACAGGCTACCTAAGGTACGTCCAAAATTTGAGCTCGATCGGTCCATTAGTTGTCGAGATATCGTGGGCGCCGATTTGAAAAACATAGTTCTGAGATAAACGCGTTCAAAGCTGCTTCCCGACCGCGCTACCTGAGCGCGCGGCTTGCTTAGAATTTTTATTACTCGGCTAATTTTTTAAATATCAATAAACAGTTTTCAGGAGGACTAAGGAGTAAGAAAAAAAAAAATCGATTTTTTCAAATTTCTAGACCAGACTACCGCGTTAACTTCAAAATCAGAAAAATATTGCTGCGACTCCACGGCTAAATAAATGACTTCGAACAATAAACTATTACTTATAACATAAATCTATCACATGACATAATATTATATTTATAAATTCTTCATTTTTTCAGCCATTATGCAATTTCAATAGCGGCCTCATATTGGTTACACGACGCGGATAAAATGTTTAAAAAATTTTCTCGTAGGCCTGAAAATCTCATAGCCTTCGGATCGGACATCGTCCATGTTCTCTCGATTTTTATCTATTATATCGTTGCTGTAATAAAGGAGTACATTTATAATTATGATTAAGACCTGAGACGTTCTCATAGTAATGATCGGGCACCGACTGGGAGAGAGTGGTATGAAATTTGGCCGAGAGAGGTCAGGTTGATAAATGGTCCAATATGTATGTGCCCTTGTGAGAATTCTTATGCGTTGGTCGAATTACGAATAAATGCTAAACGTATTACTGGGATCTTTGAATCCGTGACGTTATTGAACGTTTTTGCACTCGAGTTTTGCAATTCTTAATTATTGCACGATTTCTGACGGGCATTTTTTAAATATGTCAATTGACCGCAATTTTTCTTTCTCACAGAGAAAACTTTGTTTTCGTGAAATTGTTATTGCACTTTCAATGGAAATATGTGAACAATATACCCGAACGCCGGAAAATCACATTTGAATAATAATAATAACAATAAATTGTACGATAAACGTTTGGATTCGATGGAGAGAACGGCAATTGAACAGCAAACGTGATATTAGCATAATTTTATAATAATGCCGATGCCCGATTGAAATCGGGATTTCCGTTTCAATTTATGCTTTTAATCTCTTTATAATAATCGATTATTTTCGTTCGAGGGTTTTGAAATAAAAAAAATAAATCTAAATATAAAATCAATCTTTCTTTTTCAATGTAAAATCAAGAAACGGATCATTAAACTAATTTGTTCCGACACTCCCGAAAAAAAAAACTCACCGACTCCGCTATAAACGTATAAGGATGAGAAAGTAAGAGGTACACCTCTCACGTTCCCAAAGATTCCGTACTCTAATCCGAAACTAACGACACACGAGATAAGCCCCTATGCCTTAATGACTCAAAACAAATGTACCAAGAGAAATCTAATAATTACACCTTCCAACACATGTTCATAACCATTTATTTTGTGTAAAATTATTTCGTAATTTGTTACGAGTAACTATGCACGTATCGGTCTATAAATGGTGGGGGGGGCCCCGAATCAAGAGTCGACAAAATGTTCAACGTAACAATATATAGAGTATATATATATTGCGGTCAGAGAGCGTAGAGCGATCGTGGTCGAAGCATTTTATTCCAATCAAATGTCGTAAGTGGATTAACCTCGGGGTACCCGAACATTATACTCCCGGGGCGAATGGCGGCGTCATTTTACGAACGTACAAACTTTTTCCTATATATACACACACACATAGTGTACGGGGTGTGCGTGGCGCGTTCTTATAAAAGTCACGCACGTTAACGCACGTGCGTGGCCGAGTTATCGCTCCGGACCCACAGCACGCGTTCTCTCTGTACCAACTTTGCTCGTGTACAACATCTCTATACAATTCAAACTCACGAGGGCGTATCTCAAACACATTCGACACAGAAGAATATGTGTTATACGCCCTATCAAATTTTAACAGACGCAGTATGTACAGAATGATTCAGAATAGTTATCGAGCGTGAAATTTGCCGATTCCGCAGATGTCCCGAGCGTATGTGCTTAGCGATTTTGTTATTAATTCAAAATACTATTTCAAATTCAGAGTCATTAGAATATGTTGACCGAGTCGACTAATGGTAGCGTCCGAATTTCCCGCGCTGAAACTCGAGTGGTCGACATCGAGATAGATTTAAGTTGGCAAACATGAAATCTATTCTGCAGCCACGGTGGCTCGAGTCTCGTGGGGATTTTTTTTTTCCAGCACCGACAGAATAGATGAAGGTTATGTTTATTACAGAGATTTTGATCGATATCTTTCACGATGGCTTACCGAGTGCCTTCGTCACTATCTCGCTCGATGTCTTGCTTATAATTGTTGCGGTACACATAACCATTATTCGTCGTGAGTTCGCTCGAAAAACTTTCGAGCCTTAGGGTCAGTTGTTCCACCTCTCGGTAAAAGTTTATCCCACGGCTAACCTAATTTGGTGAAACCTTTGGATAAGTTTTACCGAGAGTTAGAACACCGACTCTTAATTCGGCGTGGCTGCAGATTCGATTCCATGGCAGCCAACCCATATACCTCGATATTGTCTGCCAATACCAACACTGAGCGGGGGAAGACCCGTTGTCGTTCGACGACTCTTTAACACATTTTAATGACTCTAATTTACAAAACTATTACAAATTTTAAGAAACGGCTTGGTAATTTGGCTCAGGACATCGTCCGGTACTTATCAGATTGGCGAATATAACGGATTTTATACCTACTCTGAATCACTATGTATATAAAGATATAAAAGAGCGAATACAGTAGGTATGGTCTGTAATATATATTGGAACACTGGAGAGCACGAGAAGACGAGCTGTCGCCTCGAGGCACGCATCGGTAACGCTGTAAGTGAACGTTGAGTGAGTGAGAAAGAGCTGCGAGGTTCGAGGGGGCTTGTATTCTCGAGTATGTATGTTAGTATCTCGGTCATTGATACGTCTCCTTGATCTGTACACTATATCGATATCAAGGAGCAATTCTCGAGTGTATTCCCAACATGAATTACCCATAGTTATTCCGGTTTTCTAAACAACAAAAATGAACATCTATAACGTTGAATGATATATTTTTTTTATTGTATCAATAATTTACGATTGATTTGACTAGTAAAATGTTAGATGGCTACAAAACTAGTCGAATCCCTAGTGAATTTAAAAAAATGATTTTTACGTACTTTTATCGATTAATCGATAGTAATGTGGGATGAGTTATAATACCACAGTGACAATTTTCAGTATTGAAACAAAATAATACTAATTTTTTGTTTTTTGTATCAATGAGAAATAGGGATTTGAACCGCAGCTATTTTGAAGGATGAGGTCCAATCTTTATACGCGAAAAAAAAATGTTTCGACAATTTAGACAGGTCAAAATATGGTTTTGTGGTGTTGAGTGGGTTATCGTCCGAAAGGGCTGACATTAAGAATTGAAGAACTATTTTTGAATATTTTTCTTCGATAAATATTTTCAACGGAATCCATGAAAATGTTCGTTTTTTACTTCGCACCACTTTCCCTCTCATCCCAAACGTACTACATCGAAAATTTCCAAATAATTCTGATATACGAATGCAAGTAGGAAGATTAGAGGACAATGATAGCGATGTTTTTTTTTTCATCTGAATTGTCAACGGTTTTTGAGATCTCTGAAATTAAATGAAAATATTTAGTACTTAACGATGGCGCCAATGGTAAACGACTATACACAGGTGAACGATACGTATACCCTCGACGCACGAGGTAGTTCATGCTTTATCGGGTTTTTTTTAAACAAAATTTCTATGATCACACGTACTATAAATTCCCATTACTGAATCCTATGTTCCGAAGCGCCAGGGCTTTTCCTCCGAGTCAGTTTATCAACTTCCTTTTTTTTTTTTTTTTTATTGCCACGAGAATATCCAGCAAACGAGGAGGAAAAAAAAATGTCTTTCAGATCCGCGTTTAACGAGTATTATGTACTTCTATGGAAAACTATGTGTCGGTTTACTCGTTCGAAAAGCATATGCGTGCTTGCGCAAAACTGTGTACGGTTGAACCAAGAGAGCAAGCGAGAGAGAGAGAGAGAGGCAATTTAATTTGATTCTAACGTGATTACGTTTAAACGAGGGAAACCGAGCGGCCGACAGCGTTTTTACTGGCTCGCGAGTGGCTTCTTTTCATGCACACATACACATCTATACAGGCATACATTAACCAATGTGTGCCATTTAATACGAAATCCGGATATAATCCGATTATACGTGTTATCTCACCTAGTTATCACTGTGATTGCTGGGAGAGTCGCTATCGGACATTTCCCCGAGGAAAAGTAGTTCATTTTGTTTCCGAGAATATTGCTCGCACACATTTAATATCTTACCCTCAAAGATAATAAGCGCGGATATGAATAGGAAAAAAAATAAAAATTCTCCAGTACTTATTCCCGAATAATATACATTTTTTTTTCTTCTCAACCCCTTCAGCCCTCCGTTATGGAATTTTTATTGGAACCCCTTTAGTTTTATTGCCTTACAAATTTACATTTTATCCCATCAATCTTTTTTTTCCTCTCCGGTGCCTATTAAAGTCACACGCGGATCGAAGAGCCATTAAACAATGTAGTTTCACGATGTAGTTAAAATTTTTATGGATACCATCCAGAGCTTCTGGTCCTCGTGCACGACAATGTCGCGTTTCTCTTCACTACTTTACGTTTTCTCTTCGTATATTGATTATAACAGTAATGTTAACAGGTTTTTGTGAATAATAACAATAAATTATCGTGCCTCTGCATTGTCATGATTCCAGAAAATTTGATGCACGATAATTGTAATAATTATAACTTTAATCAACGGAACGGTTGAGTGACGAAACATTTAATCGACATTATTACTGTAATTGATGCTTCGTGGAGATTGAGTAATAACAAAAAAATCACTGAATTCGAGTGTCGGGGGGAGGGGGAGGGGGGGACTCGCGACTCACCCGTATAATGGCTGAACGTTCGAAATAATTCGGCTGGGCTGTCCGTCGGGAAATCTCGACTGGCGCGGGTGGTTACAACTTCTCTGCTCTCTGTATATACAGGCTGTTCCAAAACTGGCTGGTCAGAGTGACACGGGAATTAGGATTGGCTCCGGATCTATCAGAATAAGCAAATATGACCTAGGTAATAGTCTCATGGTTTTCGAGAAAAATCACGACGAACCAAAAAAGGTGTTTTTTCGAAAAATCGCTACTCTTGTTATCTCACTGTTTTCGTTTGTGTTTCCGACTACTGTAGGATTTGGTGTGAATTTGGACGTTGATTTGTTTACTATTTGGAATTTGATTTGCTTACAATTTAGACTTTGATTTGCTTACTATTTGGACTTTGATTTGCTTACAATTTAGACTTTGATTTGCTTATGATTTGGACTTTGATTTGCTTACTATTTGGACTTTGATTTGCTTACAATTTAGACTTTGATTTGCTTACTATTTGGAATTTGATTTGCTTACAATTTAGACTTTGATTTGCTTACTATTTGGACTTTGATTTGCTTACAATTTAGACTTTGATTTGCTTACAATTTGGACTTTGATTTGCTTACAATTTGGACTTTGATTTGCTTACAATTTGGACTTTGATTTGCTTACACTTTGAACTTTGAATTGCTTACAATTTGGACTTTGATTTGCTTACTATTTGGACTTTGATTTGCTTACAATTTAGACTTTGATTTGCTTACTATTTGGACTTTGATTTGCTTACAATTTAGACTTTGATTTGCTTACAATTTGGACTTTGATTTGCTTACAATTTGGACTTTGATTTGCTTACAATTTGGACTTTGATTTGCTTACACTTTGAACTTTGAGTTGCTTACAATTTGGACTTTGATTTGCTTACTATTTGGACTTTGATTTGCTTACAATTTAGACTTTGATTTGCTTACTATTTGGACTTCGATTTGCTTACAATTTAGACTTTGATTTGCTTACTACTTGGACTTTGATTTGCTTACAAATTAGACTTTGATTTGCTTACAATTTAGACTTTGATTTGCTTACAATTTAGACTTTGATTTGCTTACTATTTGAACTTTGATTTGCTTACAATTTGAACTTTGATTTGCTTACTATTTGGAGTTTGATTTGCTTACAATTTAGACTGATGTGCTTACAATTTAGACTTTGATTTGCTTACTACTTGGACTTTCATTTGCTTACAATTTAGACTTTGATTTGCTTACAATTTGGACTTGGATTTGCTTATAATTTGGACTTTGATTTGCTTACAATTTGGACTTTGATTTGCTTACAATTTGGACTTTGATTTGCCTACAATTTGGACTTTGATTTGCCTACAATTTGAACTTTGTTTCGCTTACAATTTGGACTTTCTTTCGCTTACAATTTGGACTTTGATTTGCTTACAATTTGGACTTTGATTTGCTTATGATTTGGACTTTGATTTGCTTATGATTTGGACTTTGATTTGCTTACAATTTGGACTTTGATTTGCTTACTATTTGGACTTTGATTTGCTTATTATTTGGACTTACATAGCAATGGTAGCGGAATAACAAGTACTAGGTAGCGATTTTGCGGGGAATCAAAAAAGACAATTTTTATCGAAAACCATGAGACTTTTACTGAGGTCATATTTGTTTATTCTGATAGGTCCGGAGAGTCACTCTAACATGCTAGTTTTGAGAAACCCTGTATATATGTATATATATATATATATATATATATATATATATATCACTCTTCGTGCTCGTCCACGCAGAGAATCGCGTGTTCCCGGTGTGACACTGTCAATTCTCGTAGCACTCTATAACTTCCCCCTTTTCGGTTTCTATAGACATACACAGACGGACAGACAGACAGACATACGCGTATCTATACATATACAGATCACGGATATTCGCCAATGCCCCATCGGCTCTTTGGTAATGTATTCGAGCGATTAAGTCCGTAAGAAACGAGATTGCGGCTGACGATCGACATTCGCTACGAACGATCAATCGATCGGAATTGCGATCGTGAATTAAGCTCGTTTTAGGGCCTCGCTATATGTACATACATATCTTCGATCGACGCTGCCTGAAACAATTATTACTACGTTTTCTATATAGCCACAGGCATTTCACTAATGCATTATTTCGATCCCACTTAATTCGTGACATATCCACCCAGCTATATATGTATATTGATAAGAAATAATACGTATCAATGATGTTATAGACTGCTATCGACATTGGAGAACAAAAAAAAGATGTAATTTCAAAGTTGCACATCGCTTGTTTCACGTTTTCGAATATTCACAAATTTCTCAACGTGAGCAAGCTTTGTAAATTTTCGAAAACGAGGAGAAAGCGATATGCGATATTCATTTACCACCGTTTTTCAGGCGTCCTCGTGTACTGGATAATGTATTTTGTTTCAATTTTAAGGTCGGAAGAATTAGTTGCCGAAGTAATTCAAATCCTTATCGAATGAATCATTTTTTTCCATTTTTTATAGAGCATTTAAAACTAAGTGACACGTATTTTTTTTTATCGGCGGAAAAACGGTTTCAAGGGGTGAAACCACCCCCTAAAGTTGCACAGGTGAAGGGGCGATTTTGCAGTTTCAGCATACAAGCAGTGCATCGATTTTGATGAAACAAAAATTTAAATGTTTTAAGGGGTTGAAAGACCCTTACATCTTGCACAGAGCGGGGCTCCAAAAAGTTATTTTTTTCGATTTTTGCGTTTCTCCCATTGAGTTTTTGAGTTTTCGACAAAAGCTCGGTGTTATTTGAAATCAGCGAAAAATTTCCGATCGAATAGGGTATCGAAATTATTCCGATCGCCCTTTGACCTGTGCAACTTTAGGGGGTGGTTTCACCCCTTGAAACCGTTTTTCCGCAGATAAAAAAAAATACGCGTCGCTTAGTTTTTAATGCTCTATAACATACATGAGTTTCAGCAAAATCGGAGGGAGACAACTCGGGTATTTTCCTTGTCAGTAAAATGTAGACGCTTGTATATCGATCAGGTTTTCCGCAGTTTCCCGGTGCCCTCGTTGCAAATGCAATACAGCGGTGAATTGGAAGAGAGTGGCTAAGGATAGCACTCTGGGAGGAGGGGTTCTCGATCAATGAAAATAAGAACAAATGATGAGGAACATACCTGACAAGTCGTAACTTCTGTCGTACAACTGAAACATTAATAATGGTAGTTTAAATACTGGCGACTTTTATAAGATAATTAATAATAGAACAATTACAGAGATAACAAATGAAAAAAAGGTTTTTCAAAACTGAAGTGTTCGTATCTAATTTTAATTACCCAATCAAGAACAATATTAATTGGATCGAAGTTTTCATTTGTTATTAATTAAATTTATATCCCGCAGTACTTATTAGTACGAAACATTCGTCGAAATTAAGTATTTTCTACTTGTCATTATCATGTTTTTTTTCTTCAAATAATAACAATATTCATATATTATCAGTTAAATAATTCGCGCGCATTGTTATTCGACAATGTAATGAATTACGAACAATGTGCATTGCGATGAATAAAAATGAACGAACGAGGGGAAAAAAAAACACGAATGCTTACAGTGGTACACGAGAGGGAAAAAAAAAACAAATCTCCACAGGCGATATCATCATACGTGCTTATGAATAGTATTGTAAAGTTTATTTTTGCTCCATCGTTCACATAATTATTCATTTATCTGGTCAATCGTGAATTTCCCTCGTACACTATGAATATTTTAGGATAGATCACGTGAACGAATGTATGAAATATTAAACATCTCGTGTTTTCTATATATATCACTCTCTCTTTCTCTCTCTCTCTCTTTCTCTCTCTCTCTCTCTCTCTCTCTCTCTCTCTCTCTCTCTCTCTGGCATTTGTATGTAGCAAATTTTCCGGGGATTCGTGCGATGATACATATATGGATAATCAGAGATTATGCATGTGCATATGGACGAGACACAAAATGTTAATATATACGCGGGCGCTCATCGAATGTTGAAAGTTCGAACAAAATATCACTGGTACCTGATGTACAGAGAGAATATAGGATCGGTTTCGAGGGCATGAGAAAATAGGGGAAGAGACGAGAGCTTTTGGAGGGATGGTCGATGGCTTCGCTTGCATATCATTTGTAGGGCTTTGCACCGTGTAGAGAAAGATCAAATTTTTTACCTCTCATGTCCATTTCGCCCCCATCTCTCTCAACATATATTTGCGTACGATAGATGAATTGAGGACTAGATGAATTATTTCCATGACAAGAATATGTATAGTAATATCGATACAATTATGTATATGGACGTACATATCAGAGATAACGTACACCAAAGCAGGTTAATTCATATCCAAACGCTCTCGCATCACTATCGAATAAAATGACCGTGAGAGAGAGAGGGGGATGAAATCTGAAATGCGTTGGTTATCACCAATGGAACTGATAATATATATCCTCTTCACTTATTCACTCGTTATACCCTATTCATAATCGAAAATTCTGACGATTTAATTGCCCGCCGAGCATCACGTAAATGGAAATTTATACACGAATAGGAAATAACCATCGCACTTGTATGCTAATTAAGGGATGTGTGTACAAGTGAAAAAATTATTTTTATTTATTATGTGTATAACGAAACATTCGATAATCGTTAACCGAAAAATACGTAAACGATTTTACAAATGTTTCAATAGGAACGTCATTTTTTTTCGTCGATTATTTCAGTTAGTGAACTCTATACAATTATTTCTGTCGTGTACTAAACCCTTAAAAAATTATTTATCTTCATTATCGAGGGAAAACTAATTAACGTTAATTAATTAACGTTAATTAGTTTTCGTAAGCCTGGAGCAAACAGCATCTACTTCGGTTAATGGTGATATTAAGATATTTTTACAAAAGCATAACCTATTTCATTCCAATAATCCCAGAAGCACATTTTCTTTTGTATTCTAAGTTTTAATATTACTTCGATCTTTACAATTAATGACTCATACTGTTTAGTGAAATGAGCTTCATGAATTCATCATTAACGATTTATCTTAATAGTGATATTAAGATAAATCTTTAATGTTTAATAAATGGTTAAGTACATTTTTAATGCTGAATTCATGAAGCTCATTTCAATAAACAAATTGAGCCAATACTTATAAAGATCGTCGATCTTTATATCACAAACTTGAATTGAAAAAAAAACTTGGCGATAATGTGCTACTTGGATTATTGGGTTATTCATAGATAAGAGCATTTTCCTTCCTCGTAGTGGAAGATTTGTTTTCATAAACGAATTTTTTTTTCCAATTTTCAATGACACAGTGTTTAAAATGTGTCAAAAAAATGTGTGTCGGATAACGCTCATTTACAATAAATGACCGGGCCAGTGGATGCACGATATAATTTTTTGTATGATTTTGTATTTTTTTGGATAAATAAATAACGTCACATGGTGCAATCGTGGAATATCTTTTACTCATTAAAAACCGAAAGTTTTTACACAATGTTGCTTTAATAAAAAAAATTCAAAAAAAAAGTCATGTGGTCTAAGAGCAAAAAAATAATAATCATGTGTGCATTGATGCTTATTCATTTTTCCTACAGCCACTGGAGATGTTCATCATTCTAGATCCACTGTCATAAACATTACTTTCATTTAATATTTTAAAAAATTTGTGTAAAACTTAAAAAATTCTTGATTACTACAAAAATCTATGCATCAACTACATTATATTTCATTAGAATCACTAAAATAGTTATTATAACTATTGCAGTTTCACCATAGAAAATGATTGTTTTTTATTCTGAATGAAAAAAAATATCATAACGTATTTGAAGCAAGATATGTGTATAATCGATGTTACGCATATTTTGTAATATTTATATCACGCCCAATATTATATGAGGGATTATTTCCGCAACAAATTTGCAACAAATGATCTGTAAAGCTCCACTTCCTATATAACAGTATATACAATGATGACAGAGTATCTACGCGGATCACGTATCAATGAACATCAGTAGCCGTAACGAATCGAATAATTTGCCATTCTCAACCGCGCATTGACCCATAGAATCAATAAATTACGTGAGATATCTCGCACGCACCTCTCGTTTTTCATACGTGAAATCGTTCGTGTTCGATGAATTAAAAGCTCGAATCTCGTCGTGTTTAAATTCGAAAATGATGAGAAAAATCAAAGAGGAATCGAATTTTCTAATTACATTGAAAAATAAAAGTTAGTATCGCATGATACAATTATTATTAATATCTTTTATTTTCATTTCCTTCTTGATTATAACGAGCAACATCGAATATCTTCAATGCTTCAAGTACAGGAAAAAAAAGATACTGAACGAAAAAGAAAAATGCAATTTTAGGATGAGTTTTTCATAATCAACCCCTTACGATACCTCACTCTACAAAAATTAATTTACTAGGAAAAAAAAAGACACCAACTTTCAGGATAAAAAAATTAAATTTGACTCTCCTTTAATGTAAGATCAAGTGTGCCCTTTTTCTCACAAAATATTTTTTCAAGGGGTCGAAACCGCCCCGATAGAAAAATAATTATCTTTTGTCGGCAAAATATGGCTGCTCCGTAGATCTTAAAAATAATGGCTTAGAAATAATGTAAAAAAGGCAATCTTGTCCACGTTGGCCCTGATCAGAGAAAACCGAAAAAGTCTGGAAATGTCAGATAATTATAAATTGGTCAGGAAAATCAGGGTAATGTCGACGGGAAATTAAAAAATGGTCAGGGAAAATTGACGAATTGAACCTTTGAAAAAAATTGGCAAAGCAAACATGTTCATTTTTCGTTGCCTTGGGTTTAACGAATACGTTAAGTTTCCTTGTGTTCAGTCTTTTATAAACTTTTAATATTGTCACACATGTAGCTGTGCGTCAATGTACGAGTCATAAAAAACTATTCCTCGTTGTGCCTATTAAAAACCCTTAAAATTTCATGAAACATTTATTCCCATCGTTATTAGATAATCTACTGGAAATAGATGTTTATACAATTTTCCTGAATACAATAGACGAGAAGTTTGTCCACTCCACTGGAACATATTGTTAAAGAACATTATTATTTTTTTAACTCAGAGAAATGTCAACAAATTTTTTTCTTTCGATTTACGGGTCAATACATATAAAATACTTTATTTCACCAAAGCCCGTAGGCTTTCGTGGCTGCAATTTTATACAGCATCTCCCCTCATCCGCACGAGCAACGAGACACGAGAATGACAGACAAATAAAAATTATTCTCTCGTATCGCTTGACGAAGAATCGTGAACCGAGCCATATTAAAATATATGATATCGCAAAGGACGTAGAATTTCCGGTAATGCTCTAAATCCGATAATATTGGATGAATTTATTGTGCGAGCCTCGAATGAAAGCTTTGCAATAAATTTATTATTCGCAATCTCTCGAGATACAAGAATAATTATATTTATGTATAACGAGGGACATTCCGTTGCGTAATATAAAATAGAGCGACAAACACGATATTGTACATATATGGGATGATTGTCATTCGATCGTAGAGAGCTTGTCCCAGAAAAAAAAAAAAAATCAGAACGCGACAGACGAGAGTACAAAGAAAATGAAGGAGAAAGAAAGAGACAGGAGGATGAACTACCGCGAGTTTGATCGGATAATACGCTCGGGAACTGACCCACATCACTTTTACGGCTTACCGTCGTTGGTTAGGTTATAGATACGGTATATACATATATGGGGTATTTCAGGCCAAATCGATTGTCTCCTGATACTAAACATTTTTTTTTAAATAACAAACATAAAAATCGATAAAAAAATGTAATTTGAATTTTTTTCACAGCTACTACCCCCTAAAAAAATCACGAAAATCAATAAAATGTCCTTTTCAATAATTGCCACAACATATTTTTTTGACACGAGGATGTAATTTATTAAAAATAAACTGGAAATGTTTTAATCAAAACGAATTTGGTCGAATCAATTTATATCGTCATTATGAAGAAATATGTTACGGGGAATATTGAAAAGATATTTTATTGATATTAGTCATTTTTTTTCTCATTGCACGACAATTTTGTCGTACAATCAGAAAATTGAAATTTGTTTTTTTGTAATATTTTTACAGTACAATTGTTGCGTACAGTAAAAAGCTATAATATAATTTTTTGTTTTTCAATCAAGAATTTACCGTAGAAAAAATTGTTTCATTGTTTTTACTGTATGCAACGATTGTACTGTGAAAATATTACAAAAAATAAATAAAAACACATTTAAATTTTCTAATTGTACAACAAAATTGTCGTACAATGAGAAAAAAAATAACTAATATCAATGAAAAGTATTTTCCAAAATTCCCCGTAATATATTTCTTCGTAATGACGAAATGATAAATTGATTCAAGCAAATTCGTTTTGATTAACACGTTTCCAGTTTATTGTTAATAAATTACATCCTCGTGTCAAAGAAATATATTATGGCACTTATTGAAAAAAAAAAAACATTTTATTGATTTTAGTGATTTTTTTAGCGGGTAGTGGCCGTGAAAAAAATTCAAATTACGTTTCTTAACGATGTTGATGTTGTTTTTTTTTTTTTTTTTCTTTAGTTTATTCACAGGGGATAGTCGATTTGGCCTTTTTTACTGTACTGTAAAAAATATTACATGTAAATAATGTTTAGTGTAAAAATCTCACGAATTGTGAGGTTTCCGTTTTATTTGATCGGGAATGCCCTTTACATATACAATGTGAGCGTCAGTAAGCCACTGGAAATCTGTATGTCCCCTCCGTGACACTCGTTTCACCAGCTCAAAAGTTATATATGCACGTACGTTGGAATGAAAGACACGGAATAGACATCACCGGAGTTAAAAATTCATCTATATATAGATATACCCAATAAACTGACCAAAAGTACTTTATCGTCATTGAAAATCGGGATATTTGGAATGAATGAGCAATTAAGGAAGCTTCAGCGTTCACCGTCACGTCAGTCAACGATGATAGCCTTTAAAAATCGTTTGTACACATTCACAAAGGGAAAGTGCGGCGGATAAAGGTTAGTCTGACTCAAATAATGACTGCCTAATATTAAGAGAAAAAAAAAAGAAGTAAAACAATGAGTTTACGAGTAAAAGTAGCTCCAGTGCTTGGTGCAGTATTTGTTGGGTTTGTTTAGACTCAACACTTTTTTTTTCAATACAAATTTTAGAAAATTTGTATAAAACAACTTCAAAATGTCCTTAAAAACATACCAGTTTTTCCAATCCTGTAATAATTCGTTAAGTAGCAAACACAAAATTCCTGAAAAAGGATCTTTCTTCAGTCTTTTCATAGTGGTGATTCCCTCTTAAAATAATTGCAAACATTTTTTTTCACTCGAAACATTTCTATTGTTAAAAGATAATAGTGAACTTTTGATACTGCTGTGGGTGATTAGCGAATAGCATTATAAAATAATTCTGATGAGCATTATCGAGCAGTTTCACGTTATAATTCGTAAAGCATTAATAACATGGATGTTCAATAATGGCATAATAATATAAACATAAATTATTATTATTCATAGAAACGTTGAGAATTAGCGGGCAGTTTCGCGTTATTATTCATAGAGTATGAATAATTTAGATATTTAATAATAACATAATTAGATAAAAATAAACGGGAAGCAGTGGACGAGTGGCCGGTGCGCGGCTTTGGCGATCTCCCATGTTAAGGGGGGAAATAGGGTTAGTAAAACTATTGAAAAATATGTTCCCAAAATTTTAAATGAAAATTCCGACTCGTTCTATTGTTATAAGCCATTAACGGGGGAAATAAGGTCAGGACAGCGTTTTCTCAATGATTTTCATGAATTTTTTTATAGTATAAAAAATGAATATAATTTATTGAAACTTTGAGAATATCTTATACATATATTTAAGCATATACTATAAAATATTAGCGACCCCATATTGCTTGTTTTTCTTGGTACTATTTTTTAAAACGCGTTTTTCTGAAAACGACTTTTTTTTAACTTGCGTACACGCTAGTTTGAAAAGTTTTCAACTAATCGTTTTGAAAATTGGCAGTTACTTTCTTCATAGTATTTCGCTCTATATGAACCTAAAATCGGAATATTATCATTATTTAAAATAATTTTATTTTTGCAAATAAAGTTGTAAAAAATGGCAAAAAATCATGCTTTTTTGTTTTGACCCCTGTAAAAAATTCAATTTTCTATTTTTTTGATAGCATTTAAGTTCATATAGAAGAAAGACATATAATAAAGGTAAATTCCAACCTCGTTTGATTTCCGATGAAAATTGCGGCTTCCAGAATGTACGCAAAATGCTGAGTCTGATTGTGACCTGCAATATGGGATTGCTAATATTCCCAGTGTTTTTCAAGAAAATTCTTCAAAAATTTTATAGTATATACTTAAATATATGTATAAAATATTCTCAAAGTTTCGATAAATTATATTCATTTTTTATACTATAAAAAAATTCATGAAAATCATTGAGAAAACGGTGTCCTAACCCTATTTCCTCCCTCAACGAAATCTTTTTTGTTTTTTTTTTATTTTGGTTGATTCAATCCAGAGATATCGTGCTCACCGCAAAACGCCTTTATTTAGAGGAGCTCCCGGAGATCGACTGTAGCAGCATTAAAAGTCATTATTTTTACAAACAAAAAATATGAAAATAAAGTTAAAAGTTACCACAATATGTACATACATTTTTACGTTAATAAATTAAAATGTCTTTCCAGGAAAAATTCTTGAAATATCGCTTTTTTTCGGTCTCCTGACTGCGTATAACTCCTTAACTAAAACGCATCTGCGGATGTTACGGAAGTTATGCTAGCTTGGTATAGTGCAGGCAGGGGATGATAACGAGGAAAAACCCGCGTAAAAACCCGCAATGGCGTTGGTACACAAAGAAAATAATAACAACCGTTATTTACGGTCGGATCACCAGTAAAACACAGCAGTTAATGACGAGTCGGAAAAATGTAATTCTTCAGGCCTTAATCACATCTGTATTTGTACTAAAATGACGAGACCTTCATTACGCTAAAATGTTCGAATGAACGTAATCTGCTGTCGATAGCAAACGCTTTGACGTCTCCGACTATTTAAGGCAGTAGTCTGGTCTAGAGCGAGATTTTTGACGTCATTTATAATGTGCAATAACGTTTAAACCGTTGAAGGTGTCCTGATGAAAATTTACACGTGCATTTATTGATCCTTAGAGAATACTTGTACATAAAAAAAAAATTATTTTAAATATTTTCATGTAGTTTTTTGCCTTGTTGCAACATGGTGCGCCGAAATCGGCGCCCACTCTGGACGATGTTGTATGCATCTGAAAAAAATATATATATATATATATTCTCAATCTGTATGAGTATTCTGAGGACTGGTACTTAAAAGAATTTTTTATTCATTCGAACAATAATTTTGCCGACATTTTATAACTCGTCGAATAATGAAATATCATTAATGAAAGTTCAACGGGCCGCCATTTTGTCAAAAAAATTGTTTAAGTACCAATTCTGCTACCAGTGCTCAGAATACTCATACAGATTGAGAATACATATATATTTTTTTTTTCAGATGCATACAACATCGTCCAGAGTGGGCGCCGATTTCAGCGCACCATGTTGCAACAAGGCAAAAAACTACATGAAAATATTTAAAATAATTTTTTTTTATTAATGTACAAGTATTCTCTAAGGATCAATAAATGCACGTGTAAATTTTCATCAAGACAACTTCAACGGTTTAGACGTTATTGCACATTAGAAATGACGTCATAAATCTCGCTCTAGACCAGACTACAGCCTTTTAAGAGGACGACAAAATTAAAAACTCGATCTGTCACACAGAGCTATCTGCCCTTTACCGAATGAGTGCCACTCTTCTCTATTCTGTTTTTTTTTTAATTTTTGTCCGATGCCACAACCATTTTGTTTGCTAATAGTGCGTACTTTTCTGTGTACATAAAAAAAAAACATGTTCCAATATTAACAGAACGAATTATTTCGTAGACGCGAGGGCTGAAGAGAATTTGAGCAACGGAATGTTATTTGCGGGAGCGTGAAAAATTTAAATGCAAATAGGGGGAAAAAAAAGGAAGGTACGGGCGGGGTTTTTCAATTATGCACATCGAGTAATGTATCCGCAGCGATGCGAGATCGGTGACGAAAAATATTAAAAAAAAAAAAAAAAAACAAGCAAACAAAAACATGTCACGCGATGAAATACGAAATGTCGAGCGAGTAAAAACGTCCGAATGGTTAATTCGCTCTGACCCATATAACCCCCTCTCTACACCCCGCTTTATCTCTCTCGCTCTCTCATAAGCGCTCCCGCTTGGATTGTCCGACGAGAAAGCGGCTTACATCGTGTCAATAACGATCAAGAGTGGGTGTGCGTTTTCCCGCATGAGCGATTTTCGTACGCGGCTAACCCCCCCCCCCCCCCCCCCCCCCCCCCAATCACCGTTCTCCCTACCAACTGACACGAGCTTTTCAATATGCCACACAGGGCCTACCGATACTTTTGTACAAATATTCGATGGTTTTTTGCTTTTTATATTCGTATGGGACATTTGAGACGAAATTGACCGGTAGTTTATCGTTCGCCACTTTATTTAATTTTCTTCTTTCCAGTTTGTTGTCGGTCGATACGTAAAATTATTAAAGGTCCAATTTTCCAATTTGAAAGCTCAGTTTGATCGTTAATAAGAAAACCATTGAATCAACAATTTTAAACGTTATCGATGAAAACGACTTTTGTTTTCATGGTGCTCGAAAAAAGTAGCGAATTCGTTCTACAAGAAAATAAAGAAAAAAAAGCTTACTGTCGATTTGTTAAATAGTTTTTTGTCGAAATTGTTGTATTAATAATTATTTGTCATTATTATTACAATGCAAAATCAATGGACTTAGAATTTTTCATAGCCTCGATTTTTTTTGTTAATTCAAAAACTTTTGGTCGCACACAAAATGAAGAAAAAAAAGCTTACTGTCGATTTGTTAAACAGTTTTTTGTCCAAATTATTGTATTAATAAGTATTTGTCATAATTATTACAATGCAAAATTCATGTTTGTAGAATTTTTGATAGCCTCGATTTTTTTTGTTAGTTCAAAAATTTTTGATTGTACACGGCGAAGCATCTAAAAACAAGACTACCACCGGCCTTTTGTCGTCACACTCTTTGAAGTATTAAAATAAAAAAATAAAATCGTCGTAATTCACGTCGAACGTCCCATATGCATATGAAATATACATGTAGGCACATTTTCCGCAAAACATCTGCCACCCCCGCGCGTGTAACGTACGCGTATACCATACACATTGGAAAAACAGAATATTTTATTTTTTTTTATATTTTTTGAACGATTGCCACGAGCCACCGAGCGAGGTCTCTCGATGCTCACGGAAATATTTATTGAAATATTCATTTTATTTTTTCTAATTGTTGTTTTTCCTTTCTTTTTTTTTTTTTTTTGTTTTTCCACGCTCGGTATACACGACTCATCCCTCTCTCCGAGTCGAGTTGGTCATTTTAATTTACTGTCGTATAAATAAACGTGGCTGAATTTTACGACCGCACAGCTCGATTGTTTGATGAGTTTTCGAGATCCCGGAACATTCACCCTCGTGTCATTGTCGAGAGTAATTAACGCCGGTTATTAAATTTTCCGATATATATATATATATGTACACTCGTATATGTATTGTATACTTATATGTTCTGTATTACCGTTATACGCGTATAAATTCTTATATGGAAATCATGAAAATTGGTAAATACATTTGTTAATACATTTGTCATCGAGTCACGCGATGTTGAACAACGATGTTCGATTGTTACGTCAATTTGTACTACAATAACGCGCGTGCATTAACGTTTACATACAGTGCCCGATCATTTCGACGTTGCTTACGAAAAGTAGCACGATTCAAATTTCTTACGAAAACTAACACGTTTCGAATTCCACCACGAAAATCAAACACGTTTCGATATTCGACGCGAAAACTAGCGTGTTTCGGGTTTCATCGCGAAAACTAGCATGATTCGGCTTATGCCGCGAAAAGTGCACATGTTTTGGCTTCCGCCGCGAAAACTAGCACGTTTCGATTTGCACCGGAAAAAGTAGTATATTTGCCGAACTAAATCGAGTAAGATTCAGAACTTTCACAAATATTTTAATAATTTTTTCGGGAGCACTATAAGGAATAAATGAAAAACTTTAAAGGTGCATCACCCGTAAATCCTTAAACATTTATATTCGTTTTCTATTTAAAAAATTATAACATTATTGAAAATACGATTCGCAAATACGATACGCAATATTCCACCACTCAAAAACTAAAATTGTTCATCAATGATATTTTTCATGACTTCAAGTTTCGGAGTCGGCGATGGAATTGAACAAAATTATTGTTTATAAAAAGTATATTCGGTAAATATGGAGCAAAGGGGACCCACTTCCGATTGACTTGCCTTTAATATACGTTGTGTAGGGACCCTTCCTGAACAACTTTTTCCTCTGACACAATTGGGGGTCGTTATTTATTAAAAAGTTATTAACAAATAACGTTAATAATTCATATAGCTATTTTCCTTATACCAGCCAATCCTAATCATCTTGTCTTTCACATTTGTTGTTACGAATACACCCCTGAGTAGCATACAAAAAGTTTTATCCGTCGCTCATTGTTTGTTAAAAAGTTATTAACAAAAAAAGTTTCATGAATGTTGGCTTGTTTGTTGGGTTAGGTTGTTTGGTTGGGTTGTTTGTTTGGATTATTTCGGTTGTTTTTTGTTTGTTTAGGTTAATTGGGTTTTTTGTTTGTTGTTGATTTGTTTGTTTATTGGGTTTGGGTTTGTTTTGGATTTGTTTGTTGGGTTTGTTCGTTTGGGTTTTGGGTTTGTTTGTTGGGTTTGTTTATTTGTTTGTTGGGTTTGGCTGTTTGTTTCTTTAGGTTACTGGGGTTGTTTTGGGTTGTTTTTGGTTTTTCTATGGGCTGGTATGCGGTGGGGGCACCCCTGCCCCCACCGCATCGGCCGCAGCGGTGGCGCTTGCGCCCCCCCGGCCGCAGCCCCTCCGGTCATACGTGCACTGGCCACCATGCAAGTATTTCATATTCTATTTATCAATTTTCTTTTGTTAATAACTTTTTAACAAACAATGAGGACGGATAAAACTTTTGGTATGTTATTCAGGGGGGTATTCTTAACAACACATGTGAAGGACAAGATGATTGGGACTGGCTGCTATAAGGAAATGGCTATATGAATTATTAACTTTATTCGTTAATAACTTTTTAATAAATAACGACCCCCAATTGTGTCAGAGGAAAAAGTTGTTCAAAAAGGGTCCCTAGACAACATATATTAAAGGCAAATCAATCGGAAGTGGGTCCCCATTGCTCCATATTTACTGTATATTCTACTTACAGTCTGAAGAATCGTGCATTGTTTTTTTATTTCATAAAAAAAAAACACAATCTTGGAGTGATCAACGAATAAAGTATAAAGTACAGTATAAGTATAAAGTACAGTTGACAAAATCTTCAAAGCAATCAACTGAGATATCTCGAGAAATGTCAGGTCTTGGACGAAGTAGCAAGAGGGAAAAAAACTGACATTGTTAACTATGCATACATTGCAATTGCTTTCGATTTTCTTTTCTCTAATTTTTTTGACCATGGTTTTTTAGTCCAAAATGACGAGGCATTTGCTGTTTGCCATCTTATGATAAGCCTCGCGGACCAAAATTCAAACAGTGAAATATTTATGAAATAAATTCAAACAAAAAATAAAACTGTATAAAATGGCAAGCACACTTCGTCAATTTGAAGTAAAATAGGATGTTCAAAAAACGTAGAGTAAAAAATGAGAAACACTTCCAGTGATACTGAAGCGTGAGCTAATTTTCGTGGTGAAAGTCGAAACCTGCTAGTTTTCGTGGTAAAAGCCGAAACATGCTAGTTTTCGCGGGGAACATCGAAATGTGATAGTTTTCGTGGCAAAAGCCGAAACATGCTAGTTTTCGCTCAGATATCAAGCGTGCTTGTTTTCGTAAGAAATCTGAAACATGCTACTTTTCGTAAGCAGCGTCGATTTGACGTTGGAATGCGGATTCATCTTCGATGAATTTTCGCGTTAAATTGACGAATTTGAAAATTTCAAAAAAGTACATTCGAAGAAATTTGCTAATCTTTCGAACGAAACGGTTCCCATTAAGATTGATCAACAATTGCGCGCGTGCGCAGAGGAAAATGTGAGAGGGTGAAAAATCGGGTGATCCGTTGACCTTGTGATTTAAGGGTTGCGGATACGATAGAGGGTAAATATGGTATCCAACTGGAGGATTACAAACATGAATGAAAATTACTCGAGGAGCAATTGGATGCGCCCCCCCCCCCCCCCGGTGCCGGGGAGGGGGTTGAAGTGAAAATCTTTTCGCGGGGCTGGCGCGAAAACTGTCGGACCGATCGGGCTCATTTTTATCATCGATGTATTATTCACGAGGGCCTGTGACCTCGTGAAAAAAAAATTGTCGTTATCGTTTTCCGGAAACGGTGAAGAGGTGTATCGTCGAAGTGCGATTTTCAAACTCGTCAAATCTTCGCAAAAATCGTCGAATACATCCGCATCCCACTTCATATGCCCAGCGCTATATACAAGCCTCTTATCTCGACGATTTTTGTTTCATAATTTTTTTTTTTTTCAATTTTTGCTAAGCGTTTATCCCATCCGAATACCGACCGGGGCCAATACCGCTTAACGTGGAAGATCACCGAAGCCACCCACCGACCACGCGTCCACTGCTGTCGGTGATTTTTTCTTTCATTATTTAATTATCTTTTCGTTCATTTCTTCATTTTATTTCACTTCTTTTTCATTTCACATCACGATTAGTGTGTTCGTTGACGGTTTGCTCTTTTTTATTCTCCCCCTTTCGTTTCGTGAAACATAAACTTAGATTATCCGTAGATTAGAAACGGGACTCCCACAGAAATAATACCCTCGACAGGTGGTTGAGATATGGTCGAGAAAGAGAGAAAAGACAGGCCTTGGGCATATTAGCCGGACCGCCCACTAAAGTGACAAAGTGGTCGGAGCATAAGAACGAAGCGAGAGAGAGACGAGGAAGTTTTCGTGCTAGTAGTAAAAAAAAAAAAAAAGGGCTAAAACGAAACTTGCTGCTGTCGCACACGTAGCAGTTACGAGCCAAGCGCGAGACTCTCGTCGGTGACTACGAATCTGGAAGTTTTACCTGACAGTTGTTTTTTTTTTTTTTAATCTCAATGACTACATTATTGCGGATACGATTTTTTGTTATCGTACATACAGGCGCATGCATATAATGAAATGAAAAATTGGATACTTGCACATTGATTTCTTCATTATAATTTTACCTAGCTCGCGATTCAACCACCAACACCGAAATTAGTTGTTCGATTTTGATTTTGGAGGAAGCAATGTGCAAATTTCTAATTTGCACGTTTTGCTTCCTCGTAGAGGGATGTTTGTTTTCGTGAAAAAAACAAATTCGAACTTTTATTGTCAATGTGTTAAAAATGCCAAATCATCGGAAAATCGCGTCTAGAAAAAAATGTCCGTGTCTATGAATGTGTGAGATACGTTTTCAAAATTGATCTTATATATTGAGAACGGTTTCACCGATTTTTTGGAAACTTTGTACAGATTTGGTGCATCGAATTTCCATGGTTTTTTGTAATTTTCGTTAGAATTATTTGAGACTTAAAGATTACACGCCATTTTGAGATTACACACCAACACCGAAATTAGTTGTTCAATTTTGGTTTTGGAGGAAGCAATGTGCAAATTTCTAATTTGCACGTTTTGCTTCCTCGTAGAGGGATGTTTGTTTTCGTGAAAAAAAAAAATTCGAGCTTTTAATGTCAATGTGTTAAAAATGCCAAATCATCGGAAAATCGCGTTTAGAAAAAAATGTCCGTGTCTATGTATGTGTGAGATACGTTTTCAAAATGGAACTTATATATTGAGAACGGTTTCACCGATTTTTTGGAAACTTTGTACAGATTTGGTGCATCGAATTTCCATGGTCTTATGTAACTTTCGTTAGAATTATTTGAGACTTAAAGATTTCACGACATTTTGAAATTTCCAAAAAAATGTTTGTGATCGCTCAAACTTTCGTAAATTTTGAGCTAGTAAAAATGTTCCACATAGAAGAGTTAGAGGATTAAAATTGAATTTGTCAGGAAACCCTTAATGGGTTCGTGGTTTTATGAAATTATGAATTTTTCGCAAAATGTTTGAGATTAATTTGATTTCCAAAAAAGTGTTGAGATATTGGATTAATTTTTCTTTGGACAATGGAATATCATTGAAGGATAATTGCTTATGAACTTCGCGCGAATAGAAGAGATTTTTTTGTAAATTTGATTTTTTCCAACATTATAATCTCACTGGCATGGAAAAGTGAGAAAAAAAAGAATGTTTTTTTTTCACGTAAACAAAGCATCCCTCTATGAGGAAGCAAAACAATCACGGTGTTCTACTTTTGCAATCGTCTCCCCGAGACTTTATGAAATTTCATCCGGGAGAGCCCGTAACTTTCTTCATTGAATTTTTTTCATAAAAACCACATCAGCATTATGCAGTCAAATTATACAGAGAACCGAAGAAACCGAAGAGAGAGAGAGAGAGAGAGAGAATGATTTTTTTTCCTCAACCCCTCGGGGGTTGCTTCTTCATACTTTCGAAAATATTATTTTTATTCCGAGACATCTGGTGAAGCGAGCACCGAGATACTTCTCCCCCGTTCCTGGAACGGTATATATATCGATCACAATTAGTCCATTTTTTTTTCACTCATTTTACTGTAAAAATTACATCCGGTGGGAGGTCCACAACATGGCGATGATAATTAGCCTCGGCCACACCGCGTTTGACTGTTCGTTGTCGATGCTTATTTTTATTTTTTTTCTTCACATTTTTTCTATTGGCGAACGAGCTTTTCCGCTTGGTCGATTACGTCGACGTCGACGACGATGAAGACAGGGGAGGGTCTAGAGAGAAAGAGAGACTTTATTTCGTTAAGTAGAGAAATATCGAAAAAAAAAAAATGTACCAAGCATTATAACAGAGGCTACACTGCTTCTTCAATTATCGAAATTTGCACAGTGTATTCTTATTATCATTGTTATTATCATTATACCGTACCGTGAACAGGGCTTAAGGGAACTAGGTAATGTCGAACAGCGGAAAATAACGACCATCCGTGCTTTATGAACGTTATAGCAAGAAACAATTTGTGCGACAGTCTATGACGAGACATCTGATAACAATAATTTCATAATTTTGTTGCTGAATTAGTTTTCTGTCTCACAAAATAAATTTTACAAACGTCAATAAGGTACATTTTTCCAGGACGATAGGATTTGTCAAATTGTCAAAGGAAAATAAAGATAGAGAGTGAGAGAATGTGTAATTTGACAAAATCACTGGTTATAGAATTTCGGAATTACACGAGTACAGTACAGATAAATAACGAAAAATATTTTTTTTTTTATAAAATAAATTTTACAAACGTCAATAAGGTACAGGTTTCCAGGACGATAGGATTTGTCAAATGGACAAAGGGAAATAAAGAGAGTGAGAGAAGGTGTAATTTAAGAAAATCACTGGTTATAACATTTCGGAATTACACGAGTACAGTACTCGTAGATAAATAACGAAAAATGGTAGTTTCGAGAACTCCTCGGGTTTGCCAAAACGTTTGATCACAGGGAGTTGCCATACACGTTTCTTTAACTCTATCCCTGTGATCATCCGATGGATTATACTCACGAGACGATTCGCGAAACACGAGCCAGAAGTCATTTCAATGGAATAAATATAATTTACATTCTATCGACTGAATCTCTCTAAGACGTTGGGTGTATTCTTGAAAAAGTCGACATTTTTGTCAAAAAAATAGGTATATATGACATTTTTACGTTTTTATCGGTATCCATCTTTCTCTTTTGTTCTTATGTTATTCCTGTTAATTCCGTAGTCCAGTTGGCGCATTAACAGGTATGGCCACGGTGGAATTTTCAAAAAATCCATGTTTTTTTTTTGCTTAAACGATGCTTTATCATCGTAAAAATAAGTTAATATTCCATTTATAGCGAGAACATTTTTTTTTCACCGATTTTGAGCGTATAACGTAAGCCTACCTCTAGCACGGCCATAGTGTACCCGAGCGCACCGCGTTATAAATAACTTCGACAATTTTTACCCGAATGACTTGAAATTTTTAAATTATTTGTCCAATTACATTTCGCAGAGAAGTACGTACGGAATTTTTGATTAATTAAAAACTTTCGATTTTATGAGCAGTTTTATACGAAATTCTTCACTGGAAATTCACCTTTTAAGTTCAAATGCCTCCAATATTCGAATAAAACAATATTTTTCAAATTCCATAGGTACTTATCTAGGTATTCTGATGTACATTAACGAGAATTTTTTCTTTTTGTTCTAGATAAAAAATTGTGTCTTAAAAAAAAAGATACCAAAAGTAATTAGCAGTAGTCAGCCATTTTGTATAATAAAAAAAATAGAAAATAAAATTTTTTATTCGCTTGATATTTATACTAAATAGATGTGTAATTAGTTTTATAAATAAATCAATTTTTCATACAAAAAAAAATTGTTAAATGTGCACATGATTTTAAACGTTGTATCGTGGCTATAGCCCTTAATTCCTTGTGATTTTACAATTGTTAGCCATGTAAATAAACCAAATATCAAAATTTAATTCTAGGTACAAAATTGTGGATGCCAAATGTCACGCTGCGGGGCCTCTTAAAAAAAAAAAGATACCAAAAGCAAATAGCAGTAGTCGGCCATTTTGTATAACAAAAAAAATTTTTTAGAGTATTTTTTATTAGCTTGATATTTATACTAAATAGGTGTGTAATTAGTTTTATAAATAAATCACTTTTTCATAAAAAAAAAAAATTGTTAAATGTGCCCATGATTTTATACGCTCTATCGTGGTCATAGCCCTTAATTCCTTGTGATTTTACAATTGTTATTCCTTGTGATTTTACAAAAAATTGTGGATGCCAAATGTCACGCCGCGGGGCGTCTTAAAAAAAAAGGTATCAAAAGCAAATAGCAGTAGACGGCCATTTTGTATGACAAAAAAAAAAGTAAATAAAATTTTTTGTTAGCTTGATATTTATACTAAATAGATGTGTAATTAGTTTTATAAATGAATCACTTTTTCATACAAAAAAAAAATTGTTAAATGTGCACATGATTTTATACGCTCTATCATGGCTATAGCCCTTACTTCCTTGTGATTTTACAATTGTTAGCCATGTAAATAAACCAAATATCAAAATTTAGCGCTGTTACGTTAAATAAACCAAGCTCACGTTGGATGGATAATGTATAATATATTACTTTAGTGTACGATGGTTTTCAAACTACGTGGATGCCTTAAATAGGTCACTAGGGTGGTCCACAATGTACGTCATATATATAGTTATGGATAATACAATTCCTGCTACATTTATCGTACGGACCTAAGGAATATTCTGTCATACATTATACTAGAATACATTCGGAAGCGAATGAATTTTGTGAAATTGAGAAATTTTTGTTACTCGTGAATGAAGCTTTGTTTTTGTAAGAACAATTTTTGCTTTTTCGACTTTTTAATGCCAATTTAAACTGTGCCAGAACGTCGGAAAATCGTGTTTCGAAAAAAATGTCCGTATGTGTGTGTGACAAGATTCCAAAATTTAAACGACCATATCTCGAGAATGACTTTAGGAATCGCCCTCCGATTTGGCATAAATGTAGAGAAGCCATTCCATTTTAATTGCTGCAATTTAAATTGAAATTACTCGAGACATACAAATTTTACAGGATTTTTAATTCTCCAAACAAATTTCTCCTATAATTTTCGTAAAACTTTTTCCTATCGAGCAAACATTTTCGACACAAAAAGGCCAGGAGTCTTGTATTGAATTTGGCGATAATCGATAAAAGGCGTTTGGATGTTGCGAAATTTTTGACTATCCAGTTTCCCATCTATTATACACAATTTTTTTTTCCAAATTTAGCAAAAATCCTTCTCTATTTTTCCATTGTTAAATTGAAAATGATTATTAATACATCTAATTCATTATTTAAAAAGTCATTCAACAATTTATCGTGTTTTCAATAAAAAAACTCTCGTGTTTCAGGATTCAACCCGGAAGTCAATAGAGGTACACTTTCTGTGAATAAAAAGTCATGTGAATTTGCCCTTTTAACGGTTTAAATTTGAAGGGTCATTTCAGATCCTTATATGAGAACGTTTATGAGAAAAATATAACGCGTTTTTTAAAATGGATTGCATAAAATTAAGATAAGTGATGACTAATTAGGAATAATCAAGAGAAATTATTTATTTTTTCCTTCAAAAGCCTATAAATACTTTTCATTAAATGTACGCGATTATAGCGACAAGAACGTGAATAAAAAAAAACGTTTTTTTAAATACTTAAAAATAATGCATCGTAATTCTATTTCTAAATGAATATTAATATTTCGAGCCATCATTCTTAAAGAAACCACAAGAAAAAAGTAACCATAAATGCTTTCTCATTCGATGTGATGCCACATTTTTTCCCCCAATATCTCAAATCTAAACATTTCAACGTTCAAATTCCCTCTATTTTCCCAAATTCTTTCGTCCCGTATCGGTCATCTTAATCTACCGTTCCCCCTCTCCTCCCGCCAAACTATGACATACAGGAGTGTGCGGTACATCTTCGTCACGGTTGGCGATCACCGCGATAAAAGAAATAAGTGCCTGAAACGAGAGTAAAAATAATAATTAAAGAGCGATATAGAAGGGGGAAAAAAAAAAGGAGAGAGAGCCACCCGAGTTCATAATGGCAAGGTAGTGTCCGCGTGTGGCTTCTGGGCGCGCCACGCGAGAATTCATCGCACGAGATAGTCCAGTCATTATATACATTTGGAAATGCATGTGAACCGAAAAAGCTGATTTTTGGATATTGTGTGGGGAGGGGGCTTAGAAAAGCTTAACTTCAAATTGTCTTGAAATAAGTGTTAAATTTTGTTTTTTTGCAATAACTCGGCTCTCCGTCGGGATACGAAAATTGCGATAGGATACTTTTTTGTTGCTTCTTTTACGCTCTACAATTTAGGTCATATACATTTTTCACTTACCGTTCATCGTTGTTGAGATATCGAACGAGAAATTAAAAAATTCAAGTAGTGAAACTTGTTTTTGGCTGTACACATTGCATACACGCATGTATATAAATCGTCGGGCGAGCATGGACAACGTGCGAATCACCGCACAAAGAGGAGACGGCAAGAATGAGGCGCGACTGTGAAACTTATGAAAATATATATATATGTATTTTCATATGTTTGCTTTTTTACTAACTTAATTTTTTCTTCGATACTTTTTTACGTAAATTTGACAAAAAACTGTAAAATTATATTTAACAATGTTTAAAAATATTTTGGTGGTTGTTGTAGAAAAAAAAAATTTTTACTTTCTCGTTCGATATCTCAACAACGACGAACGGTAGGTGAAAAATGTATATGACGTAAATTGTAGAGCGTATAAGAAGCAACAAAATAGTATCCTATCGCAATTTTCGTATCTCGACGGAGAGCCGAGTTATTGCAAAAAAACAAAATTTAACACTTATTTCAAGATGGCGGGGAACGCACATAGGAAATCTTGGTCGACAATTTGAAGTTAAGCTTTTCTAAGCCCCCCCACAATATAAAAAAATCAGCTTTTTCGGTTCACATGCATTTCTAACCCGTTTTTTTTGACGTAATGACTGGAGTAAGAAGGAAACCAAAAGAAGAGAGAAAAAAAAAAGAGACGAGGAGAAACGAAAAAAAAAATGCACACGAGGCGCCGATGGATCTCTATAGTTTTATTCGGTGGTGTGAGCGCGAGCGAGACGGCAAACGGGAAAGATACGATGGTGTTCGACTGGACGAAGAAGAAAAAACGTATGGAAGTGCGCAAGAAAGAGAGAAACCCACTGGCGATGGGTTTCGACACAGTGATGAGATAGAGCGAGAGAGAAAAAGCGAGAGAGAATGACGGGTGTTTTCGTCCTTCGAAGGGGATGAAAACCAAGATATCTCTCTCTCTCACTCACACGCTCCTTTAGGTTAAAACGTAAAAAGCTATAGGGTTGCGTATCGGACGCATTTGTGAACCCTCGTGAGTTTCCGTGAGCGTTCGGTTGGCTCGGCTCTTTGTGCTCTCCTCACCGTCGTTCGGTATGTACTACCGAAACGTCGGTCAAGATGGCGCGCGCCCGTTGCAACCCGTAGGGGATTGCCCGAATGGCGCTGTTGAGCGCCTCTCGTCTTCAGTAGCCTCCGAGGCCTTGCAGCGAGCGGGTCGACGCTCGGCCATACAACTTACAACAGCCACGCTCGGCGAAACGTATTTTTTTTTCTTCCTATTCTCGCTTCTCTCGACCTCTCTCATTGGATATTCAACTCGGGTGGTAAGTTTTTTTTTTTCGCTTCTCTCCGACGAACAAAACATTTGTTTCTTCGTTAAAATGGCCGCCGTGGCTGTCGAGTGTCACGGGCCTAAATCGTTGAGAAAATAAAGCTCGGAAAGAAAAGAAATAATAAATCGCTTCGGCGTCGACGTCAATCGTGTCGGGGCCCGGCTTCGGATTCCTCTCTCGGTGAACAAGAAATCGCTTGGATTTTTCGAGATTTGTCCTTTGTGCAACGTTGGATTAAAGAAAAGAACAAGGCCGCGATACCATTTGTCGTGCTTTTTTTCCCGTTGGCTTCGTATCGTATATATATATATATATATATATATATATATTACAGGTATATGCACGTAGTAGTGAAAAATTTGGCCACTTGGATTCGGGTGGTGTGTTTACGGTGTGCGGCGTCAGTGTAAATTTTCAGTGTTCAGAAGAAATATCGTTCAGCGTCGATAATTCATTGACGCACAAACGTAATTCTCATTTATAATCGTTTTACTCGAGTGTACCGGTCAGCCTTTTATTTTATTTTATTTTTTTCCCACGAAACGTGCGGTTTTTACGATAGTCGCGTGATACTAGCGACAACAAACCATCGTGCAATAACCGCGAGGAACCTTGCGTCCTCTTTAAGTGCTCGTGTGTTTTTAGTGTCAGTGCCAGAAGCCAGCTGCCTACCCCGTGTCCTACGTGCTGAACGCAGCCATTTTTTTTCTTCCTTTTATTTTGTTGTTTTTTGGTTTTTTTTTTCGACGAACCGCAACAAGGAAAAGAGGGTAATACACAGCTCGCCATACCAAGTGGATCTACGGGTTTTTGGTGAGTTTCGTACTAATAGCGAATTTTTTATTTCTCGTCTTTTATATACAGTCACGGGGAAAAGGGTCGAATAAATGAAATTTCGCTTTTTCATCGTCCGACGGCCGGTAACGAGAGGCGAAATTTGTTTTTTTTTTTTTCGATCTTCGCTTTGAAATATCGATATTACAGGGACTTGAAGGCGTTGCGAAAATTTCGGAAATAATGCGGTTAATTTTGGTATTTTATTTAAAAAATTAAATTAAAAAAACCATATCGAAAATTTCCAACGAGAAATTTCACGAAATATTTTTGTTTGGTCGTCCGAAAATATTCCAATCGATAATATAAAAAAATTTCAAGATTATTAATTTTTAACTTTGTTATATTTTGCTAAAAAAATACATCTTTGTTTGTAATTTTTTTTTACATTTTTTTTATGCGATCGTAGTAGGTTTTCCTAGAATCTCTCTCGGTTTGGGACTTTCGATACGTTTTTCTTTTGTCGACATGTTTGAAAAGACCACCTCACCTCTCTTCCACCCCCCGAAACTACTGTTTCCGTCGCCATACTTGATCTTCCAGTTTTTCGGAAACTTCAAATCTATCGGTTGAAAAACAATGATTCACCGAGTTCGTAAAAGGCTAAAAAGATGTTTTACCGTTTTGGAAGTTAAAGATTTCCGCCGAACTAGTTGAATTTTTCGATTTTTAATCTGAAATTTAGTTACTGATTTGACGTAAACTTTTTCCGATGATCAAGTCTCGAAGGGATTACGAATTATGGCTTTTTTCTATCTTCGTAATAAAAATAATTGAAATTTTAATCATTAGGAGTGTAGAATAACGCTTTTAGGGAGATTGCTGTAAATAGTAACGGTAATTTCTCAAGTAGGCAACCGGGATCGGGCGGGGGGGGGGGGGGGGGGGGGGTATATTTACACTGTGAGAAGCTCGTGCACGAGTCGGGAAGTACGTAAACTCCACCACTTGGCCCTCAAAGATTAACTTCAATTTTTTTTTCTCTCCTTTTGGCATGAAATTACCTACTAAGAGCAATCCTGACAAATTAATTCCCAAGTACGTATTATGAGATCTGACTAACTCTTGAATGTTTATCCAACGTGATATTAGGTATATATATTTTCGAGATTAAGTTCGCGAACGCGCATTTGCATTCGCTCAAGCTTACAAAAAATTTGCATTTGACGCACCGTGAAAATAAACACGTGTATGTAATTGCACATCGAGCGTTGCGCGTTTTACGTTGAAATTACGATTGTTTAAACTTGATTGAGATTTTTTTTTGTTGCGAATACAAATAACTTAGCCATGTTAGTGTTAAATTGGAAAAAATATTGTTGGATATTACGAAAAATCGAATAATCTGTCGGTTAATTTTGTGTTTTGTTGAAATAATGTGTTTTTGAGCATGAAAACAAAAAAATCAGGCGTCAAATTTACTTTATTTTTAAGGAATTTTTCAAAAAAAGTTCGTTGTTTAAATTCCATTGACAATTTTTTATTTTTGAAAATACTAATAACTTAGTCAAATCAGTAATATCGGAATATCAAAAAGAAAAAAATTTGTTGAATATTACGAATAATCAAATGATCGATTAGTCGTTCAATTAATTTGATATTTTGTTTTACTTATGTGTTCTTTAACACGAAGAAAATTGAAATTAACACGTTTATCAAATTTTCTTTATTTTTAGCGAATTTTCCAAAAAAAGTAGATTTTAGGATAAATATTTTTTCTCAATTTAAAAACTAAAGCGTCTGGCACTTCAATTAATGGTTTTTACGATTCATCGAAATAATCGATGGAGTTTCGAAAACTTGAATGAAAAAATTAATCGATTATTCGCTTTCAAGACTGATTTAGCTATGAAATAATTGGTGTAATTTCTCAAAGCTCAATGTTTCTTACTTTCAATATCACTCTCGAGTAATATGCACCTCTCGTATAGAGTATCAGCCGTGTATTAGAACGTTAGTGCTCCCACATACAGGTGGAAGCCGATTCAATGTAGCGCACCGTCTCGTGTAACTTGGAATTAATTAACCGAGAGTGTTTCTATGGATTCATTGACGAGTCCCGTGGGAACTGGTTTAGCGAAGTTATACGTTTTACGTGAAACGACTGGAATATAATATCCACAAAGTATGTTTAGGGTAGAACGGGTTAATTGCGTATATATAAGGGCGATTTTTTTTTTCGACTATTTTTTTTTTCCACCCGAAATTTTGTTGGATATGTCGAAAAAGAAATTCCCTGAAAGTCACAGCCCTTAATATTAATTCTAAGTACTCTCCCAAAGCGTAAATCAAATTTTTTTTTTTTTTTTTCCAAATTTCTATAACTCAGCCGCATTTTATGCTATCACATTGTTCTTGGTTTCGATTTACTCAGAATAAAACAATCTAAATAAGTGCCTTTTGCGGCGAAAGTGTAAATTGTACTGGTGAGTTGGTACGGGTCACTGAAGTTGATTTTTATCCAAAATTCTCGTTTTTTTGCTGTTATCTCCGAAACAATTAACTTTACGAAAAAAATGTAAATGAAAAATTTGTTGGAAATTTAATTTCCTACAAAAAAGGTCCTGTCGACCCAATTGCTTAGATTAATATTTCTTAAGATATTGAACTTTAACTTATGAGTAGTATAAAATTTATAAAATATGAAATATTAAATAATAAAAAAAATTAAAAAAAATAAAGTTCAAGTATATGCCGGGCGATATTCAATTTTTTTTTCGACACAATTCAACTATCCGAATGTTTTCAAGTGGAAAATGACAGTTGTCAAAAACTTTTGTTTCCTCGTAGAAAAAAAAATTGCGGATGTGTGCGCGCGCGTTGTGTGTGTCGGCTAGAGGTGCAAAATTGAAACCGTTGCAACATCGAATTAGTTGAAGCTTTCGGGCTGAAATTTGGAACACAAGTAAATCAGTAACGGTCCTTTGTTCGCTATAATTTTTGTGTCGATTGACAAATTTTTAAAGGATTTTATAGAATTTTGAAAATTTTCAAAATTCCGTCTTAAGAGAACTTTCTACGCAAATGGACTATCGTGAAATTCACTGTTCGTCATTGAATTTTGAGAAAATGGGTCGGGGCCTTTTAAATTTATGGTATTGTAAAGTATCCATACTATTAATACTTTACGAATAATAACGTGGAACTGTTTGATAGTTATTATCGATGATGTTAGAGTTTGCATCGTTGGAAAGCAACGACAATAGGTTTTTTAACTTTTCATTTTTAGTATTGCTCTCGCTTCTCTCGCCCATTTAGGCCCGGATCCTTTCAGGAGACTCCAAAAAAAAAAAACGTTTTAACGATTTTCGTCTTTGAAAATCCAACCTTAAGGGTGATGACGGTATAAAAAAATCTATTTTCGTTGCATTTCAACGATGCAAACTTCAACATCATTCTTATCGGCACTATTTTATAATCTTCTTTTTTTTCCTTCTTAAACTACTTATCACTAATCCGCAAGTTTAAACGAACGTTTGAAATTTGCGTGTAAGTGCAAAATTTAAGAAAATTCGCGAAATTTCGTCATTTTAATGATGGTACCCGGTGTGTCCCATAATGGTAAGCCCGAATTAATGATGAATTAATTTCTAAACTTTGTTTCGTACGTAAAATGTCCTCGACCATTTGTGTCCCAAGTGCAGTTCGATTTGCTAGTCATTTGGGACGAAATAATTTACATTTAGAAAGTTTAAAGCGATTCGTCGGAATTATATCTCGTTAACGGATTAATACGTCGTGAATAAAATTCGTTGAAACGTTCGCGTTAATGACGAACTATTGATTTAGGAATTATTATTTTTTCCACTCAACCGAAAAATAATAATAAGATCGATGACAAAGCATTAATTTATCGTCAGGTGAAACGAGAGTCACTGCGTACAAAGATAACGGATAACGTACTGTACAATGTACTTGGAATTTCGTGCATAGAAATCGGTTAACCGTTAACGAACTACACGCTCTCTCTCTCTCTCTCCCCGCAATTCCTATAGAGACGGGCACGTTCGTTGTAATAATTCAAAGCTGGAAATAGGGAGGGAGGACGGTGAGAGAAATAGAGCGGGGGTGGAGAGTTTCGGTGATGGGATGAGTTCGTAATTAAAGTTTAAGGTTCCACATTGCGAAATACACGAAGCGCCCCAGGGCCAGTTGAATCTCTCGAGTTAACTCTACATATTCAACGTATTACTTTGCTATGTATTGTGTATATATATATATATATATATATATATGCCTCGGGAGATGCAGATTGCATGTATTAATACAAGCCACAGCGATTTCAAATGCATCACCATGGATATATTTATATATATGTATATGTCTATATAAAAGTATGTGGGGTGCAGTTCTCGAAATTCTATAGAATCTCTACATTATGCGAAGACACGTTCTATATATCTGGTGGGATGATCCGCAGGTGCATGACTCTCTCTCTCTCTCTCTTTCTCTCTTCGTCTCTCGTAAATTCTTCTCTCCTCTCGCGAGTATTCTCACACTCGTTCTCTCCCTCTCTTTCTCTCCTCTCTTTCTCTTTCTTCTCTATCCATTCGTACGTAAGGCACTATATGCCATACACTCTCGTTAAATCCGTGGATCTCTCCCGCGAGAGTCAACCATCTCTCTCCTTATCTCTCTTCTTCTTTCTCTTTCTCTCTTATGTTGGTTGCTCGCGCGCGCCTGCCTCGGTTGAATCGAAACGTGTCCGAATGCAAGGAGTAAGAGGCTCGCCGTTCACATCATTGGTAGAGGATGAAACGAAATAGAATGAGAAGAAGGAGCAAAGCGACGTACGAAAGAGGTTTTGTGTGTGCTGCATGGTGGTTTTCTATCTCTCTCTTCTCTTTCTCTCTCTCTCTCTCTCTATCTCGTTCAGGTGGTTGCTCGCCATCTATGCCACTTCTCTCTTACAGTATAACCTCTATGGTATATAACCACAGAAATGCATTACTGTATATAACACTCATATATCGGTCGTTTCACGCCAAATCAACCGACGGCCCCCTCTCGCCATTTTTATCTCATCTTTATCTCATTTTTTCTTTACAACGTTGTAGAATTTTTATTGTCACACGTCAGTTGCTCTTGCAGAATTTTTTTTGCCATCCTACGCTAAGTTCTTCGTTAAAAAAAAAAAAACAGTTTTTTTGCTCGTTTCACTGTCAAATATTTTTTCATTGCCAATGTTTTTCATTGCCAAACATGTTTCTATGATTTTTCACGTTATTAACGTTCGCACCATTGAGATTCTCAATTCCCTTTTCGTTTCCGAATAAATTTTGTGCATGGGATACAAAAAAAAAATTAAAAAACAAAGAAGAATCATTGTTTTTTCATTCTCACTGCGACATAGAAATTGATTTTTTTTTTCCTTCGAATCGTTAAGCTCAAGGGTTGATTTTAGCTGGAATGTTCCATATATACAGTATATTTATGCAAGATATATATATATAGATATATCGTAAGCTCGTTCCTTTCCGCCGGTGTATCTCTCACCTTAGCTCGCACCGGCGTTGCCATCTCGGTGTTTGTGTGCCCGAGGTCGAAACGCGACGACTACGGACGAAGCACAAGCGCATTAGGAATTCTCCCCCATCGGGGAGATTCCTGCGAGTTTATTGAATTTCACGAAGCGTGCGACACGTACGTCCCATAGACTAGATACTTATATATATATATATATATATATATATATATATATATGTATGTAGATATCTCGCTGTTTCTCTCTCTCTCATTCTTTCGACGAGATACAAGGCATCTCTGCACCTTGCTCGTACTCTTGTTTCACTTATTTATTGTTATTTATCTACTCAGACCCAACCTTCCTTCGCGGTCCCAACACCATACAACGTATCACATATCTATATATATATATATATATATTGCGTCCATCGATGCATACGTATATTTGTTCACGAAGCGAGCGCGTTGATACGATTATCCCCGGCAATAACCATTAACGTACTGGATATTCCATCGTTCCTACCGACACTATCTTTCCCCCCCCACAATGCTTATACGTGATAAATATACAACCAAAAACACGTTTATCCGTTATTTACGATCGGATCGTATTACCGTGTAAAAAAAAGCAAAATACATACATATGTTTTTTTTTTCTTCTTCGGCTTTTTCGTTAAGGGCCCGTAAACGCGATTTGAGAGGATGGGGGGGTTTAATTTGCCAAAGAGGAAAAGGATCGTATCGAGAGAATTCCAGAAACGGTATGATTGTTCGAGATGCTTTTACGAATGTGTACGGTAAACGCGAGAATATTCATATTATGTGAAAAATTCTGAGAGACGTACTTTTTTTTTTAAATTATATTTCTTTTATTATTTAAAAAGAAACGCATCGTGTAGATTTGTTGTTTTTTCTTACGATTCCAAACTGAACGATTTGTTTATATGATCGTCGAAACATTTCCTGTAATCGCTCGTCCGCAATTTTCGAGGCAATTTTTTCTTTTTTTTCTTTCTTTTGCCTCCGCTTCGGCAAATTGAAAAGAAACGTCTCGAGTCTCCGCCCCCCTCCCACCTCCTTAATATCACCACGGTCGGACGGAGTTCTTTATCGAAGTGAAACTCTCGTGTCAAGGGTCTCAACGTAATTCCGCCACGGTAATATATTACCGCGATGGCACGTTCTCGTGTAACAGAAACCGCGCGCGTTGTTGCCGCGGCGCGCGGAAGCTACGGATGAGCGTTTTAGACATATTCGTTAGACAGGTCAGAGCGCGTGTGTGACAAGTGTGTCAGCGCGGTGTAACGTTCTATCCCAAGGACCCCCTAGGGCTATCCAGTTATCGGATTATTGCTAACCATGTTCGTTCCCTCCCTCCCCCTTCCGCCACCTCCCTCTCCGGAGTGTGAGAGAGAGAGGGGCAGGAGGGGAGGGAAGTGTCTCTTTTTCTCTCTCCCTCTCTACCTCTCTCTCTCTTTTTCCGTTTCTCTCGTATATCCTTTTACAATCTCAAAATCCTCGAACCTGTTCCACTACACGTACACACATTTCACATCTCCTCCCGCTCTTTTCTTTCCACTTTCTCACCTCTATCCCACTGTACGGCAGTCGATATATCTTTAGCCTTTAATCTCGCTCGCGTCTCTCGAACGATGTGCTATACACCCGTAAAATGAGTGGTATATAGGATATAACATGTAAAGCAAAAGGATTAACGGCTCAAGGAAAGTTTTTGGCAACCCTATTGATTACTGACATTTTTTTTCCGCCCCACAGGTACCGTCGGAAATAAGCTTTGAATGAAGTTTTTCTATAATCTTGAAGTTTGCATCGTTGGAACGCGACGAAAATAGATTTTTTTTATCACCATTCATCCCCCTCAAGGTTGGATTCTCAAAGACGAAAAATCGTTAAAACTTTTTTGGTCTGGGGTCTCCTTTAAGGGGCGAAATAGGGTTTGGACAGCGTTTTCTCAATGATTTTCATGAATTTTTTTATAGTATAAAAAATGAATATAATTTATTGAAACTTTGAGAATATTTTATACATATATTTGAGTATATACTATCAAATTTTTGAAGAATTTCCTTGAAAAACACCGAAGATATTAGCGACCCCATATTGCAGGTCACAATCAGACTCAGCATTTTGCGTACATTCTGGAAGCCGCAATTTTCATCTGAAATCAAACGAGGTTGGAATTTACTTTTATTATATGTCTCTCTTCTATATGAACCTAAATGCTATCAAAAAAATATAAAATTGAATTTTTTACGGTCAAAACAAAAAAGCATGATTCTTTGCCATTTTTTACAACTTTATTTGCAAAAAAAAAATTATTTTAAATAATGATAATATTCCGATTTTAGGTTCATATAGAGCGCAATACTATGAAGAAAGTAACTGCCAATTTTCAAAACGATTGGTTGAAAACTTTTCAAACTAGCGTGTACGCAAGTTCAAAAAAAGTTGTTTTCAGAAAAACGCGTTTGAAAAAATAGTACCAAGAAAAACAAGCAATATGGGGTCGCTAATATTTTATAGTATATACTTAAATATATGTATCAAAAATTTTTAGTATATACTTAAATATATGTATAAAATATTCTCAAAGTTTCAATAAATTATATTCATTTTTTATACTATAAAAAAATTCATGAAAATCATTGAGAAAACGCTGTCCTAAACCCATTTCCCCCCTTAAGGACCTGGGACAGGAAGCGACAGCAATGCTGTTAATTAAAATTTAAAAAACCTATGTCCGTTGCGTTCCAGCGATGCAATCTTCAACATCATGTTTTTCTCTCTCTCTCTCTCTTTCTCTCTTTATTTTCACGAAAATCTCGACGAAAAATCCTCTATTCCACACTGAACCATTGGATAGTCCGTATATTTTTTGTTATCCCGACAAAATCTGAAAATGTCACGGTAATGTGACTTTTTTTTTTCATGCCGTTTTCACTTGACAATCATTTTCACAACGCAGCAAGTACCAAAACAACAAATTTATACGTTTGAATTAAAGGAAAACAAAAATTTATCGAAAACAATTTAACGAAATTTTAGTGGAAAAAATCTCGCGCCCGTTCCCCGTTAAACGAGAATTACAAAATTTCGAACTCTAAATAATTCGTATTCGAGAGAATTCGCTTACGAATTTTCCATAATTCATTTTCTCTGCGCCAGGCGGTGTGCAATTTGCATTTATTAATAATTAAACAAGGCTGCGGTGGATTTATTTAATTCGCGGTCGAATCGCCCGATCTACGGTTAATAAATAATTATATTTCGACCGAAATTCTCTAATTTGCTCGTACCTTTATTCATTAGTTTTTTTAAATTATTTTTTCTTCAATTTATATTTTTAAACTTTTGAGGATCGTGTCATTCGCGTCGCGAGCCACGTTCACTTTTGGTTCACAGTTCGTTGCTTTGTATTTTCGTGTTCGGTGATGCAATTATCGCGATTTTTAGCGAGAGAGAGAGAGAGAGAGAGAGAGAGAGAGGAAAGAACGACGAGAGAAAGCACCGGTGGCGAACGGCCCCGGAGACCGCGCGGGTATATCCGAGCGTGAGTTAGCTACAAATAATTTCATTTCAATGACACGACGGAGCGATCCGAGAGAGCAATGGCATTTCTAGCTCGGCCCGTCCTTTTCATAACGCAGGCATCGAGATTGAAATTTAAAAAAAAATAAAAAAAAAGTAGGTAATTCGAATTAATCACGCATTTTATGCTCATGTGAATTATCAAACCTTTGTAGCTCGACTACAGGACATTTCGTGAAAAATTAAAATAAACAACTTTTATTTATTTCCTCTGGTCTCAATATTCCATTAATTTTCGTTAAACAAAGAAATATATATTAAACAACAATGTCAATAATGAATGAAAAAAATATACAATTTTCATTAAATTGCTTTCTGTGATCCGTTCAATTTTTTTTTCCAACAGATTTTCGACTAATCAATTTTCGTATTCTCATCTCGAGTCCAATGATCTCTAAAATTCGATACCAACGAATCTCTGATTGTCAGAGTCAGGATGGTCAATGTGCCGTGTAATAAGGAAACCCAGTGTCGACGTTGAAAAAAAAAAAAAAAAAGAGAGAAAAAAGACCTCGTAAAAAATTTCATTCGACGTGGATAGTTTCGAAAAAAATTCTTTCCTCCGTTAAGTCCGGAGTCGTTGGTGATTTCACCGCACCATTCGCACACGCTCCGAACGTGAAAATGTTCCGAGCAATTATTGTCCTTTGGGGGGGGGGGGGGGGGGTATACGCACGTGTCTGTGGTAATTAGCTTCACTGGAAACTGGAAAAAATGTCTTGCCTATAACGACACAGCCGGAGGTGGAATTACCGTGTGTATATAGTGACTATAGCGGTGCTCTGGTAGTACATCGCATACACGTATACACATGGTAGACGTTCCGTCACTCTCCGAAAGGACCTCCCATCGGTTCCCCATTTCCATCCCGCGCTCGCACGCTAGTTTGCAAACAACGGTTTCCACACGTTGGAAGAGTCGGTTCGAGAGAAAGGAAGTGATATATTTTTTCCGGGTACATATTATATAGCGTGCCGCCGTGGCGGGACAGGGTTTTATTTGATTTTCGAGGACGAGGAGACGCTGAAAGGGATGGAGAAAAAGCGAGAAGTATGAACGTAACGAAAAAAAAAAATGCAGAGCCTATATATGGGGTATTCGATATACGGTGAAACGATTTTTGAAAGCGATTTTAATTGAATTTTGAAAACGAAGCAACATGGCGGCGGGGTGGGCGGTGCGGGCAGGAAAATGAAAGGACGCAATATGGCACGAGGTATATAAGGTATTCCGTGTAAACATTTTTTAGCGAAAGTACGTTAAAGACTGTTTTAGTCGAGTTTTAGGCGATGGAGCCAATAAAAGGGATGAGAAAGCGGTGATTTCGAGCCAATAAAAGAAATTTCGTTATAGATTTTAGCAGACGACGAAACAATGGAATGCGCGCGAAAAAACCGAGAGAACGAAATGTTAAAAGACATTTTGTGTACGAAATATTCGATATAAAGTCGAACAATTCTTTGGCTAAGATAAAAAAAATTTTGCGAGTCGTTTTTATTGGATTTTAGGGACGAAAGAAATGCGAAAGGGATCGGTGCCGTCTCTTCATCGCGGAATATCAAGCGAAACCTTGTTTTTTTCTTCTTCTTTTTTTTTTTTTCAAAGTTAAAAAAAAACATTTCTTTGATAACGTTTCGTTCTTTACTTTCGACAAAAATTCGTTCAACTTTACCCTATATATCCTCGGCCTAAACTCCGCTGTCTCATCTTACCGATTCCTTTCACGTTTCTTTCGTCCCTAAAATCCAATAAAACGACTTCCAAAAATTTGTTTAGGAAAAGAGTATTAACGGAATATGGAAAGAGAAATGTGAAAGGAAAAAGAATAAAAAATTTAACCATTAAAAAGTGATTTAGGTTGGGGCTAAATGGACTCTAAAAATGAGGCGAGAAAAGAATTCAACTATCACGTGTGCGTTATGTACTAAATTCTCACGTTACTGGCGAGCTCTAGTCTTCTATCATTACACATAGATACATATATATATATATATATTTCTTTTTTTTTATATAGACATATACTTCAGCTAGTAGTGTACTTTTCTCGTGGGGCCTCTACGGGCAGGCTCCTCTCGTATCACTTTTCAAAGGGGTCGAGCGAGCATTATAGAAGCGCCCTTCTCGCCAAGCGCTTTGCCCACGTTATAAGTACGACGAATGAGAGAGAAAGAGACAGAGAGAGAGAGAGTGAGAGAAAAAGAGAGAAAGAGAAAGAGAGCGAGAAAACGCGCGTTATAGCTCATCGCAAGGGTCGATAGTGCAGGCTCGTTACTACGCTCTCTTTCCTCTTTCTCTCTCCCTTTCTCTTTCTCACTCAAATTTTTATTCCTTTATTATTATTATTTAATTTTTTTTTTTCGTACCCCTTTCGTGAAATCAGGGCGTACAAAGCTTCGTACCGCTAAAAGTAGCCGAGTTATAAATACATACACATAAATATATATTAATGCATTACGCACGCTGAAAGGGAATTGATTTTTTCTTTTCCTTTTTTTTTTCCCTATTCTTCCCAGACTTGTCCAGAGAGACCAACGTCATAAAGGAGAGAAACGTGAAAAGAGCGAAATAGAGGAAGTTTCATTCTCATGAGATTCGGAGATCTCTCGAAACCCCCCCCGAGAACAGCCCTCGTTTCTTCATGAAATTCATTCGCGTGAATTAACATTTTAACAATGACACAGGCGCAAAAGCCATAGTTATCGTATGCCTATATTACGTGCATCGAGAATTCATGGCCTTCTCATACTTTTGTTTCTTTTGTTGTGTTTTATTAATGAAAAAGAAAAAAAAAAAAAACACAAAGGAAATGAAATAAATATTGAAACCGAGTAATTTTTACATTCCAATAATCCGCGTAAATATAATCAATTGTTCTTTTCTGATCGCACGTGCGAAAGGGAAAATCTTTTCTCGGTCGAGTCGTTTACGAATTAATGACTTTTTAGGATGCTAATAGCGCACACACTCACACACAAATACGTTCAGACATTTTTCTAAATATGTTTGCTCGCCGTTTTCAGGTAAATTACGATTTTTTTCAAAGTCGTTACAAGATTTTTTAAATTTTAACATTGATTTTGACGAATTTTTCTATACACATCCTTTTGTCGCTCAATTTCCATTTGAGAAGTGCTTCTTTTTTTGAAGGGTTAAAAAAATTCAGACAATGGTACGGAACCCAAAAACGTGGTCCGAGTGAACTGACGGCATTTTCGAAAAAAAATCACCAACCGAACCACAAAAAATTGAGACATTGAATAATATTGAAGTAGCACATAGAATGTGCAAGACACCCCATACAACCCTTATAACCCTTTGAATCCCTTATATATGACGTTTACAAGATTGTATCAGGAATTCCAGGATTATTCAGTCTTTTTAACGGAATGGCGATATTGTCGGCGGCAATAAATCACCGGGGGGAGTGAAAATTTACAGTACGAAAGGCACAGCGTCAAATAACCGGAGAACGGTCTTGAAATGCAAAAAAGAAAAACTTGGCATTAAAAAAAAAACACTTGGCTTTTAAAAAAAAAGTCAGTAGGGCTACGGTTTGAGAAAAGTTTTCCGGAGGCTCGAGTCAGTACGCGAACTGTGAAGGTATCTCGGGTCTGTCTCTTTTTTACACCCCGCTGAAGTACAGTGTACTGTAGCGGGCAGTACGGTATAAGAGTCGGTTCTCGACAAAGCCGGGCCTTCATTTCACAGTGGCCGGTAGAAAATTTCGGTGAGTTAACGTGGCAACGTTGGAGCAGTTCTTTCTCTTTCACGATCTTTTACACCGGTCCCTTCTTGCCCTCTCCGTTGGCTTCTTCGATTCCTTCGGTGTTACCAGCTTGGCGGCGGTGCATCTTTCCCTTTTCGACCAGAGAAAGAGAGAATTCTAAGAGAGAGAGAGAGAGAACATTTTAAGAAAGAAAGGAGGAGGGAGAGAGAAAGAGAGAGCGAAAGAAAAAGAGTAAGATCGAGAAAGAGAGGACCACCTTCGCTTGACCGGAACGGTGTTATGCCTCTCGTTCTTCCTCGCCCTCCGGGCTCAACACGTAACACAACTGTTGTGTCTTTCTCAGTTTCTCGTCGAGGGGACCACATCTCTCTAGTATATATAGATATGTATATTATATATATATATATATATATATATGTGTGTGTGTGTGTATATATATATATACCGATATGTGTATAGTCTCTTGGCTTTATGCAGTCGGTGCCCGTTTGGCTGCAAGCAGTAAGATGCACCTCCACGCCCCGATGCACATATCCCGCAACCACATCGGTACGCGAGAGCGAGAAGCGAACCCCCGAGAGCTCTTTTGCCTCATTCCTTTTTCTTATTTCGCGTCCGTGTGGCCTCCGCAGCATCCTGTCGTTGCATCTCCTTGCATTATATATATACATATATGTGTATCTTAGGGTGGGTAAAATAAAATGACTAATTTTTTTTTTCCTCGATATAATGAAAAATGTATTGTTTGGCATTTCAAAAAAACCCTCTGCAAGTATGACCCCTTCGTATTTAAATTAAGATGTCCCTCATCGCGAATTTTCATTTCCCATTTAAATAACATGGAAACATTTTTTTTTTCACTTTGGAATTTTATTAGACTTAAACCGTTGATGTTAGGAGAATCTTTTAGCACATTTTTGTAGAACATTCGATGCTCTACAAAAAAGCTCTCTTGTGTCTAATCGATAAAAGTAACCGTACAAAAAATAATCGGTGACAATTAGATCTGGATTCTCTCATATTTGTTTGAAAACAATTAGTAATATATTAGTAGTATATTAGTAAATTAGTAATATATTAGTAGTATATATTAGTAGTATATTTATTCATGTTGATAACGAAAATTTCAAAAAACTTGAAATTTATGTGCTAATAAACGAGATAAATAGAATCCAGAGCTAATTATCACCGATTATTTTTTGTACGGTTACTTTTATCGATTAGACACAAGAGAGCTTTTTTGTAGAGCATCAAATGTTCTACAAATAATGTGTTAAAAAACTCTCGTAACATCAACGGTTTAAGTCTAATAAAATTCCAAAGTTTAACAAAAAATGTTTCCATGTTATTTAAATGGGAAATGAAAATTCGCGATAAGGCACCTCTTAATTTAAATATGAAGGGCTCATACTTGCTGAGGGTTTTTTTTTTGAGATGCCAAACAATACATTTTTCATTATATCGAGGGAAAAAAAAATTAGTCATTTTATTTGACCCACCCTAGTGTATCTACATGCGTTAACATATGTCTACGATATATATTATTTACATCAAAAGATCAGGAAGTATCTTTAATATAACGACAATTTTTCGGATTTTAAAATTGAAACGGCATTTTCAAAATTAACCGAAAAACCACAACACCCCCGACACGCGCTGAACGATCTCTCGCGGAATTGACACAAACGTTTGCGATTTTATGAAACTTCACATTATTCGAAAATCTCAACATTTGGAATTTGACGATGCATGCGAGGAGCAAAAAAATATTTCAAGTTGTTTCCTCGAAATTTCACAAGAATCTCAAAATTTTTTCCCCGAGGAAGCGAACATTGAGGAAAATTCGATTCTTCATAGGAGGGAGCTTTGAGCACTGTGCAAAATGTCGCCGGAAGCAGCTTGGAATTTTAAGCTTGCAACAGTTTTTTTTGGGTACTTCCGTGTCACGTTGAAGTTTGCATCGTTGGAACGCAACAAAAAGTAGGTTTTTTTTTAATGTTCAATTTTTATCGTTCACGCTTTTCTTGTAAAAAAAATAAAATTTATTTTCGTTGCATTCCAACGATGCTAAACTTCAACGTCTTGTACGTTTCAGGTTTTTACGGTCCTTACCCTTTTCTGTGCCGTTTTCATTCTTCGAGCGACTCGCCCCTTTCCCCCGGAGCGTTGTACGTCAGTCACTCTTTTCTGAAGAGCACTATTGTAGCGAATTTGCACGAGGACACAGGGAAAGTGCGGAAAACCTTATAGCGGTTACGTTATATTTTACCGAATTTCCGTCGTACCACCGTCAGAAACTGAAAGAAAAAGGTGCACGATTAAGGTAGTAGTCTGGTAACTTAAGCCGATTTTCATGTCGTTTTTGGACGGCGTTTTTTTGTAGGAAAATAAAAATGAATCGTTTTGGATATTTAGGATGTTTTTATTTACATATTAAAGATACAAAAAAATATCTTTTTGAAAAAATTTAATAGTTTATTATTATTTCTATTATTGATCGAAGTTGGCACCTCGAAAAAAAAGCGCGTGGGTGGCCCCGGTGATTTTGGCTCATGATGTTATCTGAAATCAAAAATTCTTGATAATTCTTAATCTATAGACGTGTCATTCTGGTCGGAACTACTGAAGTTAAATTTCATGGATAAATAACAAAATGGCGGACTTTGGAAAAAAAAACTTTTTTTTCCAAACAAAATAGCGGACTTTGGAAAAAAACTTTTTTCCAAAGTCCGCCATTTTGTTATTTATCCATGAAATTTAACTTCAGTAGTTCCGACCAGAATGACATGTCTATAGATTAAGAATTATCAAGAATTTTTTATTTCAGATAACATCAAGAGCCAAAATCACCGGGGCCACCCACGCGCTTGTTTTTCGAGGTGCCAGACTTCGATCAATAATAATAATAATGATAAACAATTAAATTTATTCAAAAATTTTTTTTTTTGTATCTTTAATATGTAAATAAAAGCATCCTAAATATCCAACACGATTCATTTTTATTTTCCTGCAAAAAAACGCCCTCCAAAAAAGACATGAAAATCGGCTTAAGTTACCAGACTACTACCTTAAGCGGGTCACCCATCCGTATATCGATCCCGGCTAATGATCGAGAGCGCCCCGGTAATGACCCGCTCGTGATTTATCACCAACAATAATCTACTCAATCGATGATCACGATCTTCTAAACGTTTAACAACAGTAGTAAAAAATAAATTCACTAACAATGACGATCATTCGTTGAAAAAAACTAAGCAAAAAATATGTCCCCTCATAATCCCCGCAAACGTTTTCGTAAATAATTCATCGTTGATGGTTTTTGTAAAGTAAAAAACACTGTAAAAAACACTGCAGTGCTCCTCCTTAACTTTTCGATCATCCATAAAATCGTGAAAAAACGATATCGAAAAAAAAATATGCAGCAACCATTTTACTGGTCTGTGAAGAGATGCAGTGACCTTAAAATTTTTTTATTTACTCCGACATACCTTGTATCTCGTCAGAATTTCACTGATACATCATTTTATAGACTTACTGCACTGCTGTGTACTCTATTCGGGTTAAAGTACCAAGGGCGGTGTACTTCACATGCATAAATCGAAATTCATTCCATCCCTCTTTCTCTCCGACTCACCGGGGCGGTAATAAAATATGTTGAATCCGTGATATATTTTTTTTTTTACACTCATTGAAATATATAAAAGCACACGTATATATGTCTATCAACAAATTGAATGTACGGTTTTATGCCTCGAGATAAATGTAAAGAGAGAAAAAGAGATGGAGAAAGAACTCTGTGCGCGATGTGAATCGACGTTAAACGTTCGACAGAGTCAGCAAAACCCTCTCCCCCCTATAGTTTCCTACCCGTTTATAGTTTTCCATAGACTCCGTCCTGTATAAACATCTACAAACACATATCACGAGTGCCCAGGATCAAAAAGAGCTCGTAATCCGAACGATTTAACATGAAAAACGTTAGTTAAGCCCTTTTGTTCGTTAACACCCCCTGATACATATATATGCGAAGTTGTAAAAGCAAAAAGGTCGTAATTCGTGTATTAGAAGGAAAGATTTTACGTTCTATTTGCTTTTAGGTCACTGCTATATGCTACTCGAGGGCTTTAGGATCTTCCGGAGCGGTTAATATTGCTTTTCCGCACTACACTTTTAGTGTATAGTCAATCCTTTTCCAACCCCCCTTCCCTCTTTCTCTTTTTCTCTCTCTCTCTCTTGCTTTGCTGAGGATTTTATTTTTTGGAAAATTCCCGTACGACCACTCTCGTTTCGTGTATAAACGGAGCAGAAACGTGATCGTGAAGAGGACGCCGAGAGACTATCCTTTATATAGGGTAGACGAAAACCTACGAAGACGACGACGACGACGACGACGACGACGACGACGACGACATCGATCGCCTTTTGGTGTCGGCCAGAGGCGACGCGAGAAACGTCGGGTTGCTGTGGCATTTTACGAGGGTTTCACGAGGAATTCAGGAGGAGAAGCAGCCCGATAGAGACAAAGTGTGTGTGAGAGAGAGAGAGAGAGAAAGAGAGAGGAGAATGTAGCAAAACTGTGTATAGGAGTCGTCGCGTTTCAATAATGCAGCAGTCTTCGTAAAACCCGGGTTAGAGTCTGAGAGAGATAGAGAGTGGTAATGATGTATCTCTATATCTATATAAAAGGTACGAATGGCCCCAACAGGGCATTTTCATCGCGATCCTCCCGGCAATACACGAGAGCACAACGTGTCAAGTCTCCACCGAATACGTGTACATCCTAACACGCGATATGGCGTACAACCATAGTTACGTCAATTCCAAAATTTCGTTAGTTACGCCCTTTCGTTTACTAAGATTCCGTTGTACAGCGTCGAAAGAACGAAGATACTCGGCTGTCGCGATTCTATACTACATGTCTTTGGGAATAGAGAGAGAGAGAGAGAGAGAGAGCGAAAGAGAAAGAGAGAGAATCTCTAGTGCAATTGTGCCCCTCTTTCCCTCTGTGTTTCTCTTCGCCAAGGGCTCTCGGTATATCGTTGCACAACGCTCTTCTCTTACCTCTCCACCTCCTCTCAGCGACCGATCCAACACGATTTATATCGTCAGATACATAAACTACATGTTATATGTACCACCTTTAGGATCTCTCTCGCGCGAACCTCGAAAACCTTCCTCACCCCGTCTCACCTATTTCTTCTCGCTCTCTCTCTCTCTCTCCCTCCCTCGGGGACAACTGTTTGTCGAGATAGAAGAGGAAACGCGAACGATAAATATACGTAGCGATAAAATTTTCACGTTCGACAAACCTGCAGTCGAGATCTGCAATGCGAAAAGAGAGAGAGAGACTGAGCGGAACATTTGTAAAGGATAACTGGAGAGTGGAATCTGTTTTTTTTTTTTTGAACAATCAATTTTTCTTTTGAAATAATGAATAATAAATATTATAATGGAATATGCTAATTAAGGTAGTAGTCTGGTAACTTGAGTCGATTTTCATGTCTTTTTTGGAGGGCGTTTTTTTGTAGGAAAATAGAAATTAATCGTTTTGGATAGTTAGGATGTTTTTATTTACATATTAAAGAAGCAAAAAAAAATTAGTTTGAAAAAATGTAATAGTTTATTATTATTATTATTATTATTGATCGAAGTTAGTACCTTGAAAAAAAAGCGCGTGGGTGGCCCCGGTGATTTTGGCTCTTGATGTTATCTGAAATAAAAAATTCTTGATAATTCTTAATCTATAGACATGTCATTCTAGTCGGAACTACTGAAGTTAAATTTCATGGATAAATAACAAAATGGCGGACTTTGGAAAAAAAAACTTTTTTCCAAAGTCCGCCATTTTGTTATTTATCCATGAAATTCTTCTTTTCTCCAATCTTAAGGGTAATTAATGGCGTACAAAATCCATTTTCGTTGCATTCCAACGATGCAAACTTCAACATCATAAAAATCAATTATTCCTATAATTAATAATCGTTTTCCTAATATTTTTAAAAACAATCTTCAACAACCAATTAGTAATAATAATATGAATTATTATTAAATTACCGCTCTGAAGATTCCCAATAAAATCGAGCGTCATTGAGTCATTATACAAGATAAAAAGCGCAGTTCCGAGTTTGAAGAGGGGAAAAAAAGAACAGAATCGTTTATCGCGCCTGTGATACCCGGGGGTTTGTCCCGTTCACTAGAACAAAAGAGACAGAGAGAGAGAGAGAGGCTCTTCTTAGCGCCTTGGGGAGCTTTCATTCCGGCTGTCCGGTTAATCGCGAAAAGTTTTACGACTCGCCGAAAACTCGCTGCATGGGAAAATAGTGAAGGGAGAAAAGTGCGATGGAAGGAGGAGAGGAAAATGGCTGGAGGAGATATAGAGTGTATATAAGGACATAGGAAGCGCCGTGACCGAGGGGGACAAAGCACTTACAAGCATTATCCGGTACGACACAACAACGATAACTACCGACCGGACGAGAGAGGAACTAGACAAGTGACTTTCGAGACAGACAGTCAGATAGAGAGAGAGAGAGAGAGAAAGAGAAAATCCAGCTAGTTTTATTTTACAACTTCCGGAAACACGCGACAACGACACAAAACATACATACACACACAATCAACGACAATGTACTTATTATACAACTTTTTTTTACGTTCATTCGGGATACCACATCTACGATAATAAACTTCTGCTGCTCACTTTTTTTTTTTTTAACCAGATTCCATCTGATATCGTAAAGTATATTATAATATTATAATCATAAAATATAAGCACGAGACTCTTAGAGAATTTTCAAATCGTTACAGGTGTTTCTTAATCTTTTTTTTTTTTTTCGTGTTTTCATTCTTTTTCTCTTACTGAGAAAAGTAACGTCAGTTTTGTTCCTCCCTCTCATCTCCGGACGTTTTATTCAGTAGCTGTGAAACAAACGACGCTATCATTTTATTACGGCGTCGTTGGCGTACAAGCTATTCTTCATTCTATCTTTATCTCTCTTCTCTGTGTGTTTCGTTTATATAGGGCCCGTTATTTCCTTATTTAGAATTCGATACGCGGCGTTTTTGGCGTCCGGCTTCGAATCGACGATAAATTTGCCGACTAACTCCCTTCTCTCGGATTCTCATGAGAGAGAGAGAGAGAGAAGACCGTTGAAATCGTCGCATTGTCGGTGGAATCCCCTCCCCCCCCTCCCCATCCCCGCCCCCGGTTACATTTAGGATTCTCCGGAAAAGTCATGCCGTTTCGGGGATGAGGGGAACCACCCAAGGCTACGGCAGACGAACAATTTTCTGAAACGCTCGGATGTAGTCATCCGATGTCACGTTATGGTTTATGCACGTAACAACGTTTGAATGGAAAAGTAAAAAAAAAAAGAAGAAAAAAAAGCTCCGAGTTGAAACTTGCAAATTGCTTCCCCTCGAAATTTCACACAATGCTCAGAGCTACCGTAACGTGAAACTTATCATTCTGAGTTTTGGGCTTCCTCGCGAAGGAAGCTCCGAGCGCGTTATCCGTAATCTCGGAAAAAACAATTTGCAACTTTCAACAGGCGAAGCTTCTTTTACCCTGATATTGTCAATTTGTAGATTTTTCGAAAAATCAAAAACATTCCATAAAATCCAAACGCCTCTTATCCCCGATATCTCAACATTTGCGGATGTTGGAGAGCGATCAACGGGCGATTTTTCGAAGAATTCAAAATTTACATCGAATCCGGTTGGCCGACTTTCGTGAAATTCAATACCAACCGTTCGTCGTTGACAATCTATTTATGTAAAAAAAAAACAAAAGAAAAAAATAGTCCGTTATCTCAAAATTTCCGGAAGTTGGAGCGTTCGCGGATATTTAAAAAAAAAATTTCATAAAACCACCGAGCCGTTTGATGAATTTTTATAAAAATTGCTGTTTTTTTTTAATCAAATTTCCATACGTCACTCGTGAGATACGGCGCTTTGGGGAGAAAGAAAAAAAAAATATTTCTATAGCGCTTGAAAAGGAAACTCATTAATCCGTATCGATTCCCCACTTAAGGGATTTTCTAAGTAGAGAACTTCAAACTTCCTGCAGAGGTCGTGTCGAATCTCTGTTTTTTTTAACGATGAACTCATTACAATTACGAAAGAATTGGTATATAATTAAAATGGTAAAAAAATAAATACGATGAATAAATAAATAAATAAATAAATAGACATTTTATTCATAATTCCGTTGCGTGAATTATTCTTATTAATTGTCGTTCGAACACATTATTTCGTCTATCATTTTACGCCGAGATAACATCGACGATTCCAAAGAGAGCCAACTCTGTTGGCCCCGAGCGAGCGTTCAGGAGCATTTAAAAGAAATGAAAAAAATAAAATAAAATAGATCAGAGAACGTCCGTCAAACTCGAGCGACGGTCAAGCCTCGATCACACGACTGAGATCGCTGTGGCTTTACCGGTATATGAGCCCCTCTCTCTCTCTCTCTTTCTATCTCTCTCGGCCACTTTACAAGAGGAGTATGCGAGCCACGTGAATTAAATACGTAATACAGCCGAGCGTCGAGCGTGTCGCGCATGCTGATCGGGGAGCACACGTTTATGTGCCGGCCGGCCACTTGAAATTCTTCGGGTCTGCCTGAGTCATATATACATATATATATATATACACATATTCCAGACTATGCATAGTATACTCTCGAGTACACATATGCTCACACTCTTGGCATTTATACGCAAACAGTATGCATATACTGTACCCATGTATATATGGGGAATTTCAGACCCCGTCGACGACGTCACGATTTTTAATTTCTTCTTTTTTTATCCGTACGTCGTAGGGACGTTACGACAACGTTCTTAATACGAATTTTCAGATGTTTTTTTTTCTTTTTTACAAAATTACTTTAATCGTTATCGACAAAATTTTTTAATTAACACTTAAAAGTTATTGTTCACATGTTTTTTTTTTTATTTTTTTTTTATCACTAAATTCTTTACTATAAATGAACATTCTTCAGAAGCTTTAAGTTCTTTTTGTCGTTCAAGAGAAAAAAATCACAGATCGATCAATTTTCGCGGAAAAAAAAAAGAAAATTAACGGTTGATATCGTCTTTCGATTTCAATTCGTCATAGTCCATGGTAAAGATTTATAAACGCGCTCTTTCAAACGATATCCGTTACGGAGGTTACGACAAAGCTCTCAATACGAATTTTCAGATGTTTTTTATTTTCTTTTTTTAGAAAATTACTTTGATCGTTGTCAACACTTTTTTTTTCAAATTAACACTGAAATTATCAGTTGTTCACATGATTTTTTAAAAATCTTCATCATTAAATTCTTTATTATAAATAAACATTTGTCCGATCCTTCGATCCCTCTTTATCGTTTAAGAAAAAAATATCGATCAACTGTTCTTTCGTATTTGCGATAATTATTTCGCCTTTAGAAAATGAAAACTGTCCGATCGATCAATTTTCGCTCGAAAAAGAAAAAAGAAAGAAGAAAATCTGACGATCGATGTTTTTCTTCGTGCCGTAAAACACGTTGAGCGGAAAAAAAAAAGAAAATTAACGGTTGATATCGTCTTTCGATTTCAATTAGGCATAGTCCATGGTAAAGATTTATAAACGCGCTCTTTCAAACGTAATCCGTTACGGAGGTTACGACAAAGCTCTCAATACGAATTTTCAGATGTTTTTTATTTTCTTTTTTTAGAAAATTACTTTGATCGTTGTCAACAATTTTTTTTCAAATGAACACTGAAATTATCAGTTGTTCACATGATTTTTTTAAAATCTTCATCATTAAATTCTGTATTATAAATAAACATTTGTCCGATCCTTCGATCGCTCTTTATCGTCTAAGAAAAAAATATCGATCAACTGTTCTTTCATATTTGCGATAATTATTTCGCCTTTAGAAAATGAAAACTGTCCGATCGATCAATTTTCGCTCGAAAAAGAAAAAAGAAAGAAGTAAATCTGACGATCGATGTTTTTCTTCGTGCCGTAAAACACGTTGAGCGGAAAAAAAAAAAGAAAATTAATGGTCGGTATCGTCTTTCGATTTAACTCGGTGTAGTCTATGGTAAAGATTTATAAACGCGTTCTTTCGAACAATAAATAGTCGCGAGAGAGACGCTTCTCGTACAGCTCGCTCGAAAAACCACGGCTAGCGTTGAGTCTCTGGAAAAAAAAAAAAAAAAAAAAAAAAAAATGCCAAAAAAATAAATGAAACCCGACCAGCCAGTATAGCGAAAGAGAGGAAGGGGCGAGAGAGAGAGGAGGCCATTTCTTTCGCTCCGCGGGTACAGCTTGTATACACGAGCGTCATAAAGAATGTATAACACAGTTTTCCACATCCCTCTTTTGCTCGCGCCCTTCCCCTCTTACCCGCAGAACGATAAAATATCTGCGCCTCACTAAAAATACATATACACACTGTGACATTTACGTTTAAACATAATCGCTGATCCGAAAACAAAAATCTCTTACGGGCCACGTAGCATCATTGCCGATGTATAGATACTTGAAAAGAAAACAAAAAGAGCCAGTTTAATGGTCATAGATCTCGTTAAAGTGTACTGCGAGGGAAGAAAAAAACGATATTTATCGAAAAAAATCCGCTTCGAGGATAAAACATCGTTTTTATTTTATTTTAAATATTCAAAAGCGCATTAAGGTCTGATCTTTTATGTGACTTATTCATATATATGGAAATTTTATTTTTTCTTCACGTTACTTTCGATCTATATACACATCTGTGTATACGTAATTTGTACTGGGAATACGTGAGATATATATCTTTACGTGTTTTATTTTTGTTTTTTTTTTGGTCTCGCTGAGTAGCGCGCGTAATCGTAAAAGTTGACCGAGAGAAGAGCACGCGCTAGCAGAGAGCGCAATGGGCTTTTGCGCTTATCTTCTATACATCGTTACCGGCGCCCGTAGTAGTCCTTCGGTGTCTCTTACTCTCGGGGAAAAAAAAAAAAAAACATTCGTTATACCGGGCCGTGTTACGAGGGATTCTTTTCCGGCCGATACCCCCCTCGCATATGTGAGTCAGAACGAAAGAGCGGGAAGAAGAGAGAGAGAGAGAAGAGGCAGCAAATGCAATACAGCAGAGATGCGGTGGTGAGAGAGCGAAAACCGGCTGTGTGTGTGTTCTGTGTGTTGTTCCGCATCGTAGATGGAAAAAAAAATGTATATACAGTGCTCCGACTCACAGTAAATGGCCCGAAACGCTTCCTATCCGAACTCTCCTCGTACGGAAAAAAAAACTTGTTTGTATACCGAGAAGAAGAAGAAAAAAAAAGGTACTTAAATTCAACAAATTATTGTGACTATATACGGCGAGACGAAACTTCGTGGCTTCGATTCAAAAGCCACGAAAAAAAAAGCCCCATCGATTATTTCAATTTTTAAACAATGTGACAATTCGTCAAATGAATATACGAGTTTTAATCGGGACTCGATGTTTCGTCAATTTTATAATTTTTTTGAAGAAACAAATATCAGTTTGATTGTCGAGAGGAATTGTTTTTAGCCTTTGTTTTTTTGGCTCCTCTTGGAAAACGATTTTTTTTTCCTCGAGCTTTCAATTCAAATGTGTTCAAGAATGTGGCAAAACGTCGGAAAAACAAAAAAATTTCTGCACTGGCGCGTGTTTTGTGTGACGGGGTTTAAAATCGTCGGCGCCACCAATCTCCTTTGACTGACATCACTTTCGCGTGAATAAATCTCAACGAGTTTCAACTACTCGTTCAGATTTTACGTTTTTTTCTTTTCTTTTTTTTTCCAATGCCTTATAACTCGTGGAATTTTTTGGACTATCAGGTTAGAATTTTCTGCACCACTGGACTATCATTAAATACCGTTCGCTATTGAATTTGGAGAAAATCAACCGAGATTTTCGAAATTCGCGAAATTTTTTATTTAAATTTGTAGTGAAAAATCACTATAGAGCCGTCGAGTCGCCAAACTTTCCGCATAAATTGATTACGATGGAAGGACATTTGGTACAGAATTTGAAAAAAATCGATAAAATTTTTCTATATTCATGTTATTTTCAATTTTTTTTGGGAAAAATTCACTCAAGTAAACCTCCCAAATCAAGTTAAGGGGGGAAATAGGGTTAGGACAGCGTTTTCTCAATGATTTTTATGAATTTTTTTATAGTATAAAAAATGAATGTAAGTTATTGAAACTTTGAGAATATTTTATACATATATTTAAGTATATACTATAAAATGTTTGAAGAATTTCCTTGAAAAACACCGACGATATTAGCAACCCCATATTGCAGGTCACAATCAGACTCAGCATTTTGCGTACATTCTGGAAGCCGCAATTTTCATCTGAAATCAAACGAGGTTGGAATTTACTTTTATTATATGTCTCTCTTCTATAAGAACCTAAATGCTATCAAAAAAATAGAAAATTGAATTTTTTACAGGGGTCAAAACAAAAAAGCATGATTTTTTGCCATTTTTTACAACTTTATTTGCAAAAAACATTATTTTAAATAATGGTAATATTCTGATCTTAGGTTCATATAGAGCGCAATACTATGAAGAGAGTTACTGCCAATTTTCAAAATGATTGGTTGAAAACTTTTCAAACTAGCGTGTACGCAAGTTAAAAAAAAATCGTTGTCAGAAAAACGCGTTTGAGAAAAAAGTGACCGCTCGGTTATACACGTGGCGCGCTCGGAGCCTGAAGGAGAACTAGTCACTTTAGGGGCTTATAACAATAGAACGAGTCGGAATTTTCATTTAAAATTTTGGGAACATATTTTTCAATAGTTTTACTAACAATTTATGAAATAAAAAAAAATCGATTTTTTCAAGTATCTAACCCTATTTTCCCCCTTAAGAGAGAGCAAAAATAATGTAAATTAAATTGAAACTTGCACATTGATATTTTCTCGTCATTGTTGTGCTTGCAAAAAGTTTCCTTCGTGAGAAAGTGTCAAGATTGCAAAAAAAAAAAGCCTCTGGCTCATTAACCCCTTGACATGCAATGACGAGTTAGGGTCGTCATTCGTTTCATGTTACCACTGTAGGCTGTGACGAGTCTGACTCGTCAAAGTATAACAGTATACTCGTTAAATAGTATTTTTCGGACGAGCATCAAGTTTCGTTTTATTTGTATGTCAAGGGTTTAAAGAAAATTTGTAAATGCGCAAAAACGATGAGGAAGCGATATTGTATATTTCAATTTGCATTATTTATCTCTCTCTCAATTTTATTGCGTGAGGTTTACTTGATTTTGAATGAATTTATCGAAAAAAAAAAAATGAAAATACCATAAATATAGGAAACTTTGATCGATTGTCCCGAAATTCTACACTAAATATCCCTCCGACGTGCCCCATTAGTGCAGAAAGTTTTGACTCGATAGTTCTATAGTGATTTTTCACTATAAATCCAATTACAAAAGCAATACGCCAATTTCAATTTGCATATTTCCTCCTCATTATTGCATCTCATAATTTTTTTCCAATACGACAAATTCGATTCGATTCACTTCGATTCGCAATGTTCCGAAATTCGGAATAACCATATTTCGAACTAAGGTAAAAATCGTTAGAATTAACACGCAAATGTTAACCTAACGTTTATCAATGTTTGACAATTAAAGTTTCTTCCCAAATTTCATCTGTTTCGTTACAAGTGATTTTTTGTTGTAATTGTTGTTTTCATTAATTTTGCGGTGTCATTGTGAGTTTGTGACGATTGACAAACGAATGAAATTTTTCTTAATAATATACCGTCCCTGTCAGCCATTTTTTTTTCTCTCACGGTACAACGGAGACGAGGGGTGAAATTAACTATATATTAACACGCTACTGTATCTATATATGTCTCATTGTACAATACGAGACAACGTCAGCGTCTCTCCGGGATAGACGATGCCCTTTTGGTGGAAGGCATCGAGCCTGACCGTCGGCAATGTTTCAGAGAAAGAGAGAAAGAGAGAGAAGCGAAAAAGAGAGAGAAACGGGTTCAGGCAAGAGACCCTCCCCGTCTATATTTACATTTTTATTCCGTGCCCGTTTCCTGAAATGAAACTTTTAGCCCCGTCCCTCTGTTCGTCCTCATCCTTTCCCTTTTCGTCGAGAGCACAAATAACGCCCTCTGGTATCCTGACGCAGTCTTCTCATTCCAAGGAACATTTATATATATATATATATGATGATGATGACGTTTTGCATTGCCTTCTCTTGCTTTCTCGTGAATTTTTTTTATTCACTCGAATCCAGTTTATCACGAACCTGACGTTTTTATATGCCGTACCGTCTCTTCGTGTACATTGTACTTCACTACAGCATGTTTAGACATTAATATATAGGTGTATATAAAATTTGTTAAAAGCCCATTCGTCGCCGTGCTCTCGTCGCGTTGCGCATAAATTGCGAGACATCTTTCAAAAGCGTCACTCCCCTCCTCGTTAAAAGTTAAATAAAATGGATGCATAAACAGCTCCCATTTTTTTCTATCAACGTGCCCACCGGTAATACGGAGTGGCGAAGTCTGACACACCGTCCACCTAGTGCATTCATTCATCCATTCATTCATACATTCATTCATTCGCTCCTCTCGCTTTTGCTTCCATTCTACAGAGTTATAGATAATTATCCTACGAGACAGGAAATGAAAGACGAAGTAAATTGTAGAAATGAATTTACAAAACTTTTTCTTCCCTTTCGTTCTTCAACGTCTTACGCCTTACGATTTTTCTTATCTCTCTCTCTCTCTCTCTTTCTTTCTCTCTTTCTCATAAAGCCTAAACCCCTACCTCTTGCGACCGAAGATTTTAATATTCCCGACCCGCTTTCCGCGTCAGCTAAAAACGCGCATTCTCGATTCTCCTTTTGACCCCCCTCGAGAGTTTGATAAATGTGAGAGGATTTTGACTTCGAGAAAGATTCCCGAATCCGAACACGTTTTATTTTTTCTTCATCCGACTGTTAATCGCACAGTCCCACTATACCGCGAGCAAAATCTCTTTGAGAATATAATAGTAGTTCATTGATAACATACTTTTTATTCGTTTGTATTAAAAATATTATTATTATCATTGTAAGGTCGTGCCTCATTGAGTATAATATTTCTGTTTGGACCAACGGCGTACTATATACATATACATTACATTATACTTCTCCGTTCGGTAAAACGAGATCTATGAGTATGCAAAAGCATATTTTTCTATCCTTCACGTTTTTTTTTTCTTCTCATTATTTTATCCCGGCTCTTCCTCTTACGCGCGCACGGTATACCGAAATAATCATAATACGGACAAATGTACCGACACACAATCTCGATGTCGGGTGCAAGGTTTCACGGGGTTGCCTTTCTTCATTGGTCCAGAAATAGAGAGAGAGAGAGAGAGTGTGAGAGGAAGAGAGAGCTCTAGTTGCTCTCGACATTACACGGATTCATAAGTGTGAATATATATATATTTCTCGTGGCCGCTGCTGCTGATTCTCCCTCTCGGCCGAGCGCATAATAGGCCGCTTATGAATTCTCCGGCATTGGCACATCGTACTCTCTGAAAAGGGAATTGGGAATAATGGAAGGAAGAGAGAGAGGGAACGAGAGAGAGTGAGAGATTCTGGCTGTATATCACAGACACATACACATATCGTAGGGTTTCGCGGTTCCGAGACACCGGACACGAGAGAGAGAAACTCTCGCGGACGAGAAATCGGTGTGGCATGGAAGCTCACTCCGCAATAAGAGAGCCCACAAGGACGAGAGCGGAATTTAGACGAGAACCATAAGCGAACCGCGCGCGGGTCCATTGTACCATCCTATACGATTAGTCCAGCGAGACTAGTCGACGCGAGAGAAACGATTCTCTCTCTCTCTCTCTCGCTCGTTTCTTCATCGTTCTGTACCGCTCGCAGAACGTTTTATCGTTCACCCATTGCGCTGTATGAAACGAGAGAAAGAGCGAATGAGTTTCCCCCCATTGCTCCGATTTCGGTTCATTGTTGTGGTCGACGTCCCGTAAACCCGAGACTCTACAGATCCAAAATGACGGACAGACGGATGCTGCGCTCGCCCACACTCTCTGCTTCTCTTTCGTCATAGCCTCCTCCCTCCCCCACCCCCAGCCGGCACTCCCTTCTTTATCTCATTGTTTCATTGTCCACAATACAAAATGGCCGATTGCTTAATTGATTAATTTAAACGTTCAATCATTTCACCGCGATATTATCGATAGTCTTCGTTAATTTTAAGGCAGTCGTCTGGTCTAGAGCGAGATTTTTGACGTCAATTCTAATGTGCAATAACGTTTAAACCGTTGAAGTTGTCTTGATGAAAATTTACACGTGCATTTATTGATCCTTAGAGAATACTTGTACATTAAAAAGAAAAATTATTTTTAATATTTTCATGTAGTTTTTTGCCTTGTTGCACCATGGTGCGCCGAAATCGGGGCGCCCACTCTGGACGATGGTGTATGCATTTGAAAAAAAAATATATATATATATTCTCAATCTGTATGAGTGTTCTGAGCACTGGTAGCAGAATTGGTACTTAAAAAAAAATGTTGACAAAATGGCGGCCCGTTGAACTTTTATCAATGATATTTCATACATACATTTCATACATTTTCGTATTCGACGAGTTATAAAATGTCGGCAAAATTATTGTTCGACTCAATTCTGCTACCAGTGCTCAGAATACTCATACAGATTGAGAATATATATTAGGGTGGTTCTTAATGTGGTGATGTTGGAAATTCTTTGGTATTGTTCCTTTGCTAATAACGTGATAAATATTAGATTCACAAGAATTTTACAAGATACCTTTTTTGTAGAGCATTAAATTTCCTATAAAAACACAATATAACATTTTTTTATCACGAATAGTTTTGAAATAATAAACAATTTTCTTAACCAAATTTTGAATGCATGCATTTTTTCATATAAAAATTCGACAGCTCGGTGGGGTGGGTTGGAATTATTGGACAAAGTTCCGCTTGCGCCCAATTTTTTTTCTGGATATGTTGATTACTTTCAAGGAACAATACCAAAGAATTTCCAACATCACCACATTAAGAACCACCCTAATATATATTCTCAATCTGTATGAGTATTCTGAGCACTGGTAGCAGAATTGAGTCGAACAATAATTTTGCCGACATTTTATAACTCGTCGAATACGAAAATGTATGAAATGTATGTATGAAATATCATTGATAAAAGTTCAACGGGCCGCCATTTTGTCAACATTTTTTTTTAAGTACCAATTCTGCTACCAGTGCTCAGAACACTCATACAGATTGAGAATATATATATTTTTTTTTTTTTCAAATGCATACAACATCGTCCAGAGTGGGCGCCCCGATTTCGGCGCACCATGTTGCAACAAGGCAAAAAACTACATGAAAATATTTAAAATAATTTTTTTTTTCAACGTACAAGTATTCTTTAAGGATAAATAAATGCACGTGTAAATATTTATCAAGACTACTTCAACGGTTTAAACGTTATTGCACATTAGAAATGACGTCAAAAATCTCGCTCTAGACCAGACGACTGTCTTAATGGAAAATTTGGATATTCATTTACTTTGACGATTTTCACATAGCTCACAATGGCGAATTCGCGTTAATTATCGCGGAATATTATAAGGAAACACATACCGCACACGCAAACACACGCGCTCGCTCAGTAACGCTCATTGGGCGCTTTTATCGCGATCGAATAAATTATCGTACAGAGGTACGGATTCTCTCTCTGTCTGGGGGTTAAAAAAAACGCGAGAGAGATCCGTTATCGACGAAGTAAGAAATAAAAGAAAAGAAAAAAAAAATAAAGAAAAAGTATCCTCGCTTGACCATTTCTCGGGTCCTGTCTTTTGAGCACCATTCTCGTGGCATTTTCACCCACTCTTTATATCCCCGTCTCTGCCGCGCTGCGGTATAATCTTTCCACTTCTTTTCTCTAAGGATATAAAGTATACATACGTATGTACATATATACTGCTCGTACGCGCGCACGACCTTTGGCAGTAAATCGCTACGAAAGAGGATACTCCCGAGGACCAAGTCCTCCTTCGTCAGTATCCTCTTCTCCCTCTATCCCTCTCACTCTCTCCCTCGTCGTTCCTCTCGTTCTATCTCTTATTTCTGTCAGCTCTCGCAGCTGAATCTTTACTCTTGAGGATCCGCGAACGCGGTGAAAGTTCCCCGTAGAGTGGTTCCTTCGGAGAGAAAGAACGAGCGATTCGCTCGCGAGAGAAATAAAGTGAGGGAGAGCAGAGCTAAGCTCTGATATTCGAGTCAAGACCGCGCCTCCGTCGAGGTTTAACTTGTAAATGATATCCGAAGATGAAGGGAGGCTGTGCTCAAAGAGGGAGTGATAGAGAGAGACAGAGAGAGAGAGAGAGAGAGAGAGAGAGAGAGAGAGAGAAAAAGAGAGAGAACGTAAAAGAAACGACCCGCGAGAAGGAGGAAAAAAAAGAGGGAGAAAAAGAAAAAAAGCTTATTCACGCCGAGTCCCGGAGACTGACAAACGACTCGCGCTCAATCTTCGATCTCTCATATATATATACATATATATATTATATATATATATATATATCCAATTTCGGCCGAGTATGCGTGCTTGTACGTAAGCACAAACGAATTTTTTTTCTTCAAGTTGCACGCGCTACTTGATCACCGCGCGTACTAACGTTGGTGCGCATACATACATAGATTTCGTCGTCGCTGTGACGTGGAACTCGGGATAGACGATTATTTATCACATCCCGCCTATATTTGGCCACACGGGTCAGAGTGGTATCTCGTCTGGAAACGTAAAACCAAAGGGAAAAAGAACGGAAAAACAAAACAACGCCAAGAGACATAGAAACTTTATTTCATATCGTTCATTCCGTTGTTCATTAATGCGAAATGTATCCTATGCTCGCTTTTTTTCGAGCATAGGAACGCGCTGCCCGCGCCAAACCCCCTCAGACGCAACCTGACCCGAAATATTTTTTTTTACATTTTTTTCAACGTTTCGATACCCTATTCGATCAGAAATTTTCCGCTGATTACGAATAACACCGAGTTTTAGTCGAAATTTCAAAATAACAATTTGAAAAAGGCGAAAAACGAAAAAAATCACTTTTTGGACGATTTTCAATGAAATTTCGAGTTTCTCAAAGAAATGGCTACTGAATTAGAATCAGCGAGTCAAAATACATCGATATAGCGTCCTAAAATAAAATTTAAAAAATCAAAATTTTTTTGCACATTTCGGCCAAACAGAAGTGGCTTCCCTAAAATCGCTGTAACGTTGCTTCCCGATGGAGTTGAAACCCCACTCTGTGCTCATTCTTTTCGTAACCGTTCAACCTTTAAAATGCCGCTTCGTTTATTGAGCTACGATTTTTTTTCGATTTTTCATAGATTTTCAAAGTTGAACCATCGATTTTTGCGAATTTTTCCATACATACCCCTTCTCATTTTTTTCACCGATTTTCAACACGCTCTCACGGCTACAATAATTGAGATATCGGGATGATCCAAAATGCATTCTCTAAGTCTACTCGAGACGTTTTGAAATCACCCGTCAAAACCCAAACTCGATGAAACGAAAGCCAAGTTATAACCATTTGAAATTTCGAGATTTTTAGGTTTCCAAAAGGGTGAGCCAAAAATTATAAAAATTTTTTTTTCATTTTTTTTTCAATGTTTCGATACCCTATTCGATCGGAAATTTTCCGCTGATTACGAATAACACCGAGTTTTAGTCGAAATTTCAAAATAACAATTTGAAAAAGGCGAAAAACGAAAAAAATCACTTTTTGGACGATTTTCGATGAAATTTCGAGTTTCTCAAAGAAATGGCTACTGAATTAGAATCAGCGAGTCAAAATACATCGATATAGCGTCCTAAAAGAAAATTTAAAAATTCAAATTTTTTTTGCACATTTCGGCCAAACAGAAGTGGCTTCACTAAAATCGCTGTAACGTTGCTTCCCGATGGAGTTGAAACCCCACTCTGTGCTCATTCCTTTCGTAACCGTTCAACCTTTAAAATGCCGCTTCGTTTATTGAGCTACGATTTTTTTCGATTTTTCATAGATTTTCACAGTTGGACCATCGATTTTTGCGAATTTTTCCATACATACCCCTTCTCATTTTTTTCACCGATTTTCAACCCGCTCTCACGGCTACAATAATTGAGATATCGGGATGATCCAAAATGCATTCTCTAAGTCTACTCGAGACGTTTTGAAATCACCTGTCAAAACCCAAAATCGATGAAACGAGAGCCAAGTTATAACCATTTGAAATTTCGAGATTTTTAGGTTTCCGATAAGGTGAGCCAAAAATTATAAAAAATTTTTTTTCTTTTTTTTTTCAATGTTTCGATACCCTATTCGATCGGAAATTTTCCGCTGAATACAAATAACACCGGGTTTTTGTCAAAAATTCAAGGTGAAAAACGCGAAAATTGAAAGAATCACTTTTTGGTCGACGGTCGGCAGAGTGAGACGAACTCTCGTAGTATCACGATCGTTCGTCTCACTCGGGGAATCGCGCAACTGGACAAAGTCAGAGATCAATTATCCCTTTAGTGAAAAAAACTCAAAGACCGAACTTCGATGCATTAAATATTGAATAAATCGAAGTTATATGTGTTTGATGCTCGATACTCGAGTTTCTTATTGCGCAATTCCAGTTATGAATTATAAATTTATTGTCTGCACCAAAACAGGCATAGGAAAAGCGAAGCATATCGAATAACACGTACTATACTCATCTTGTATCATTATCAAAAAAAAAAAAAAAACTAAATTGTACGCTGTCGATCAACAAAGCATAGAATTCCTTCCGTCGAATTTCACCGAATTTTATCAACTATTGTTCATAAATACGAAATGTATCCTATGCTCGCTTTTTTTTCCCCGTTTTCTCCCTCCCTCTCTCTCGCACAAGTTTGTCCCCCTAATTTTCTTCGTCGTTAATTCGTAACGAGTATCATACACGGTATCACGCGCCACCCGAAGGGCCCGGACGACCGCGTTCGAATAACGGAGTTAGAACAAACGGAAGGGAATGAATTAGTGAGAAGAATAATAATAATAATTCACGACTAATTAGACTCGGAGTACGATCAAAAACGTACTTAACCTGTCCACGGAGACTCTTGGAATTTTTACTTTCTCATCAAGCACAAAGTGTGTGTGTGACGGAAATGAGTTTTTTTTTTTTCGATAATTTTCATTTAATTATCCGGACGGGGTCCGACACGGTGAGGGAAGATTATGGGGAATTACGTTTATTCGATTGAATTATTGTGGGAAAAAAATCATTTAAATGAAACAACACGCAAAGCCGTTTGCGTCGACATAGATTTTCCGTAGTTTTTCTGTGCTCATCGCAAATGCGGCGATACAGTGTCGCTGAGACGTCTGCGAGCCCGATGGAAGTTAGGTTAGCTCCGGGGATGTGCGACTAGGGAGCGATAGGGGGGAAAAAAACATGGAAAAAATGGAATTGGGACGGTAAACCCGAACGGGTTTACCTTCCCAACGTAAAAACCCGAGATGATATATGTTCGAACAGAGGAAAAAAGAGAATATATGTTTATATTCTCTAATCCTACCGTGTGGTTTAACTCGAGGACTAGGGGTAAGCCCTTTCCTTTAGAAGAAAACTTACTAACGCATTTTTTTTGGAGTCGGCTTGATCGAATGAGAAAAAAAAATAGTGGGGCCGTCTGCGTTTATCAATTTCACAGACGAACCCACTTTTTTTCTTGCCATTCGAATCAGCAGCCTCTGAGAAAAGTGCGTTAGAAAGTTATTGAGATTATGTGGAACCGTAACCTTAATACGGGTTATACCCTGTGAGGAGACCGAAAAAAGCGATTTTTCAAGAATTTTTCCTGGATAGACATTTTAATATATTAACGTAAAAATTTATACACATATTGTCGTAACTTTTAACTTTATTTTCATATTTTTTATTTGTAAAAATAAGGATTTTTATAGCTGCTATATAGCCGATCCGCCGAGAGCACCTCTAAAAAAAAGTGTCTCGCGGTGAGCACGATTAGTACAATCAATAGGGAGCCCGTTACTCCTGTCCGCATCGCACTAAAAATAATCGACAATTTTTTTTTTTAATAAGGTTCAGTATCACGTACTGAATGTGAATTAACAAAATGGTTACAAATTAAGGGAGCGGAAGTGCCGCCATTTTGAGGAAAACCGTATTGGCCAACATCTACGTTACCGTGCACTTCAGGCCAAAAATGGTAATAACCTTTCTTGTAGATAATTGAATTTCCCATCTTTTTTTCGAAACAATTTTTTTTCCATCACTTACCGTTTACGACTTATACGACTGTTAGAATTTATTTATTCACTTTTTGACTTGTATCTCTCCCAATAATTGTTTAAACAATAAAATGCTAATAACTCATCTTTTAAATCCATACATTTTCCACAACTTTTATTTAAAACTTTTTTGTCTAAAATTAATATTCTCAAAGTTGTAACGCGTTCAATGTTGCGCTACTGGGTGCAAGGCTAATAAAAACGCGTTATAACTTTGAGAATATTAACTTTAGACAAAAAAGTTAAAAAAAAAAGTTGTGGGAAACTTATGGATTTAAAAGATAAGTTATTAGCATTTTATTGTTTAAACAATTATTAGGAGAGATACAGGTCAAAAAGTGAATGAATAAATTTTAACAGTCGTATAAGTCGTAAACGGTAAGTGATGCAAAAAAAATTATTTAGAAAAAAAGATGGGTAATTCAATTATCTACAAGAAAGGTTATTACCATTTTTGGCCTAAAGTGCACGGTGACGGAGATAATGACCAATACGGTTTTCCTCAGAATGGCGGCACTTCCGCTCCCTTAATTTGCAACCATTTTGTTAATTCACATTCAGCACGTGATACTGAACCTAAAAAAATATGTCCTTTATTTTTAATGCGCTAAAATATTCTCTATTGATTATACTAGATATGCTCCGGATTGGACCATCCAATATGAAAAAAAAAAACAAAAAAAGATTTCGTTAATACAAGGTATCATCCAGCATTCAATCGAAGGAAACAAAAATATAAATTTCTGGGATATTCCACTTCCTCGTAATTTTTCCGCATCCTCGAAGCTTCCCGAGGCTTCAACGACGGTGGGAAAATTGAAAAACCCCCTTGTTCATAGAACCGAAAACTCGTAAATGCGCAAAAAAAAAAAAAGAACAAAAAATGAAGCAATAAAGAGTTAATTCGCACGTTTCAATTTACATCATTTTTTTTCTTTCCTATTTTTTTTTAACCCTTAACAAAATTGCTCACGGTCAGTCACGATATTCGTAAGTTTTTTCCTTCGTTCTGAGAGAGAAAAGAGAAAATGCTTGTTGCGCGGATAAAAATCGGTGTTTGCGTGTGTGCGGCGGGCGCGCGTGTGTTGGAATGAAAAAAATTACGGGTATATTAATCGCCGGGGAGTCTCGATTGATAAACTGTACGCGTTTAATCTCGAATCTCGTATATCCCCAATTGAGCCGAGCGCCCGGCTGTTAATGCTCATCCACCGGTGTGGAGTCCTTCTTCTATACACGTGTATTACGATAAATAAAAATGTATATATATATTTATATATGTGTATAGAGATACACATCGGAACATAAGCGTTTATTAGTCCCCGAAGAGTGGAAGTGCGTGAGGATATATAACGTGTAGATCGATAGACGGTTATTTATCACGCGCCTCGATTACGGTTTAGATCCTTTCGTTTCGTCTCTGACCAACAGAGCAGATTATTTCTTGTAAAGCTGTGTGTGAACGGCCGGCGGGGGGGGGCTCTTTGGTTCATACATACACACAAATAAACACGCGCCTTACATCCTCCGATTCTTGGTCTTGGCGGCTTCCCGCGTCGCGCACAAAGAACCACCCGTTGAGTTCAACGTGTGTATAGTCCACGAAACATGATTTTTATTTTTAATCGTAGCCCGCCCTTATCGGTTCGTTTCGATTCGTCGACGCTTTTGCCATTACAGATTTTCGATCTCCTCGCGTCTCTTTGCTCGTGGTTAAACTGCCAGAGCTTGACACGAAGTGATGAACTCTCTTTCGGTCGCGTGGATCGGATTCGAAATAATTGCGATGTGTTTGTCCCGTTGATGTGGCGAATTTTTCCACGCGACAAGATATATTCCCTTGAGGAAAATCGACGTATTTTCTCGAGAGTATGTGGATTTTTCGTGAAAATGATTTTTTTTTTCTCTTTTATTCTCCCTCTTTCTTTTTTCCGAACCGACTCGATTCTTTTATTTTCGAATAATTTCCGCCAATTCTGGATTATCTTTTTTACAATAAATATTAACATTTACCGGATTTTATCCATTGCCTTTGATTATATTCACTAATTATTAACGCGATCAATCGTTGGCGTCGTGTGTAATTACGACGGAAAATCATTGGCAATATGATTCCCGTTGTTTGAGTGACGCGTTTGGCTCTGGTAATTCGTTGGAATTTTATTTAAAAAATTTCCGTACACGCGAATAGTAGACGGAAGAGAGGATAAAAAAAAAATCGAGAAAGAAGAAAAAGAGAGTAGATCTCTAACGCTGTACCGCTATGTGGCCTTTTATTTATCGCTCAGTGGCTCTCTCTACGATTAGACACAAAAGTGTTAGAGTCTTACCAAGAGAACGGTTTGCACCTGTAAAAGAGAAGCCCGCGGACCAAAACAGACCACTTACAAAATTGACACTAATATTTTCGTAATCCGTATATACGATCGTCATATCAATGAATACATTTATTCAAAACTTACAGAAAATTATTACCGTCATTATTATTTAATTAATGCGCCAGAGTTTGAGTCGAAGTGATGGAATATTCCGGTCTCGGATCGAACTCGAAATGATGGGAAGGTTTTAACCTTATGGAATTAAAGTCTCATGTGTGTCAAATCCCATGTATAAATCCCATCGTGCTCGAGGGGGGAAATAGGATTAGCACAGCGTTTTCTCAATGATTTTCATGAATTTTTTTATAGTATAAAAAATAAATATAATTGATTGAAACTTTGAGAATATTTTATACATATATTTAAGTATATTCTATAAAATTTTTGAAGAATTTCCTCGAAAAACACCGAACATATTAGCGACCCCATATTACAGGTCACAATCAGACTCAGCATTTTGCGTACATTCTGGAAGCCGCAATTTTCATCTGAAATCAAACGAGGTTGGAATTCACTTTTATTATATGTCTCTCTTCTATATGAACCTAAATGCTATCAAAAAAATAGAAAATTGAATTTTTTACAGGGGTCAAAACAAAAAAGCATGATTTTTTGCCATTTTTTTAAACTTTATTCGCAAAAAAAAAATATTTTAAATAATGATAATATTCCGTTTTTAGGTTCATATAGAGCGCAATACTATGAAGAAAGTAACTGCCAATTTTCAAAACGATTGGTTGAAAACTTTTCAAACTAGCGTGTACGCAATTTCAAAAAAAGTCTTTTTCGGAAAAACGTTCGGTTATACACGTGGTGCGCTCGGGTCCTGAAGGAGAGCTACTCACTTTAATGGCTCATAACAATAGAACGAGTCGGAATTTTCATTTAAAATTTTGGGAGCATATTTTTCAATAATTTTACTGACAATTTATGAAATAAAAAAAATCGATTGTTCGAACCGTCTAACCCTATTTCCCCCCTTGAGCACGATGAGAGTTGTACATGGAACTTGAGACAGATTGGACTTTAAATTCATACGGTTAAAATCTTCCGGAAATGATGGCGACGTGTTTACGTTGATGTGGACGAATTTTACGCGCGACAAGATATTCCCCGAGGAAAATCGATACATTATCGGAAGAGCAAGAGAATGTATCGTGTAATTGATTAGTAACCTCTTTTATTTTCAAATAATTTCTATCAATTCTGGACTATCTCTTTTACAACAAAAATTAACATTAACTGAAATTAATCCATCGCCTTGATTACATTCAATGATTATCCATCCGACCAATCATTCGCGTCACATATAATTACGATGGAAAATCGTTGAAAATGATTCTCACGTTCGATTGGCGTCTTGGCTCTCGTAATTCGTTGGAATTTCAATTTAAAAAAATTTTCCGTACGCGCAAGTAACATTTGTTTCTCAATTAAATTCGTTCCCACGATGTATTACAACGAGGCATAAATATGTTTACCAGTAAAACTGTTTAAATATGTTTTATGTATCCGGCGGTTTTACGCAAGTATACTGTACAAATTTATCGAACTTTATATCTTCTCGCTTATATATATAAAGTTATACTATTTATGTATAACGGAACGATTCGGTGTGCACGTAGAGAACAACTGGTCGGCTGCCGTGTTCCGCAACGATCACGCGGGATGGAAATCTCTCGGGTGACCGTATACCAACTCGAGTATAACGCGAATTCGTCACGGATCCGCGCGGTGGGCCACACAACGATGAGAGAAAAAGGTTTCCCCACCGCTTTACTATACACATATATATATGTCGCTTGTGTATATGAGCGAAGCCGCGATTTCAAAGTTGGCCGGTGTTGCGTTTGGAACGCGAGAAAGCCACGGCTTCGATATTTTACGGGAGGCGCTCGAGCGAGAAGCCTTTGCCGTTTGGAGGGAGACGAGAAAATGAAGAGAAGCTTCCCTCGGCACATAGTCCTCGTCGAATCGCGGACGAGTTTCGTCTCGGTCCACTTCCTTTTTTTTCTTCTCCTCTTTATCATATCTTCTTCTTATTCCCCACTATCTCCCTCTCTCATCGTCTCCACTTCGATCTCGCTCCTTCTCTTCATCTTCACTCGTCCTCCACTTCATCTCGTCTTCTCACCCTCTTCCTCTCTCTCTCTCGTCATTTTTGTTTTTCTTCGTTCCTTTCGATCTCCCCGATGCTGCACGCCTCTCACGAATCGACCGCCGAGCATCATACGTATGGCCGGAGGCTTCTCAATGTTTCGGGGCCTACGAGAAGAGCGAAGGACCAGACACGCTCCCGCGAGCATTTTGATTTATGAGTTCCAGGGAAGGAGGGGAGTAAGAACACGGTACCGAAGAAATTTCGGCCACTTTTTCGGCCGCTCTATATCCTGGGAATCGGGTTTTCCATGATCTCGTCTTTTTTTTTTCTTTTCCTTCCTTCTTTTTTCTCTTTATATGTATATGTACACTCATCATCTTCAGCGTCTTCTCTCACCTTTGGCTCCTTTCGACATGGCATGATCGAGAATTTACGATCGTGTAAAAAAAAAAAATTTCACAGTTGAATTATCATTATAGCTAGTGGATAAGTGCGTCCACTTCACTATCTTCAGGTTTTCTGTTTTTTTATACGTATACATTTATTTATTTTTGTTTCTCACCCACTTTTCTTATTTAATTTATTTCCATTTATTTCGAGAGTCTCGCCGGTGGCTAGATTAATTCCGGGATATATATATTTTTGTTTCTTTCGTGTTTGTTTTTTTGTTGTTGTTTTTTTTCTTCTTCTTTTCTTGCGTCCGTTAAATTGGGCACGGGGTTTGAGAAATTCTTGTGACGAGACTGTGCCGCGGGACTGGTGAACGAGCGATGTCGAGCGAGTGCGGGTTTACACGGGATAGCCGATCGGAATGTTTCTTCTTCCTTTCGGGTCGTGGCCGGTAATATATATATATATATATATATATATATATATATATATATATATATGTGTGTGTGTGTGTGTGTGTGTGTGTGTGTATATATATATCCCATTACCTCGACAACCGGAACCACGGTAACGCTCGGAAATCTCGCTCTTGGGAAATTATATTTCGGTCTCTCGTACATATATACCAGATTACCAGTTATATATCTATACGTACACTCCCCGGTCTTATCTTTACGGTACATGTATATATGAGCGACGTTTTATCTCGGAAGAGGTGGAGGACGCTCTTTTTTTTTTACTCTCCCGGAGGTAGAATACTAAAAACTGACGTGTATCGACGTCTCGAAGGTCTTTTAAATATAATTTGAGTGAAGATTGTAATGAAATTTTTATCACACGATGTACCGTTCGAGTTTTCGAGATATTTATTATTGCTGTATTATCATTATTTATTTGCGTTTATACGAACGTTCGAGGGTTCTTGCAATTTACAGACTTAGCGCGGATCATTCCCGAAGAGCAGCGATTTTTTATTTTTTATTTTTTTCCAATCTCAGTCTCGTCCGTTCGATTTTATTGCTTCGTTGAAGTTGTTTCGTACGCGAGAGTTTGCTACTAATGGAGAAAAGGTTGGTGTATATTATGAACATTTGTGCGAAAAAACCGTGATATTCAAGCTTTTGTACATTTGTCTACGACGATTAGTAATGGTTTGTGAGAAAAGAATTTGCACTTATCTAACGTGATTGTGAAAGGGATTGTTTTTTTTTTCGCGCCAATGTTGAAGTTTGCAGTCGTTGAAAGCGCAACGAAAGAGGTTTTTTAAATTTTCATTTTCAGTATTTCTCTCGCCTCTTTTGCCCATTTTGGTCCAGGTCCTTGAGGGGAGAAATAGGGTTAGGACAGCGTTTTCTCAATGATTTTCATGAATTTTTTTATAGTATAAAAAATGAATATAATTTATTGAAACTCTGAGAATATTTTGTACATATATTTAAGTATATACTATAAAATTTTTGAAGAATTTTCTTGAAAAACACCGGGCATATTAGCGACCCCATATTGCAGGTCACAATCAGACTCAGCATTTTGCGTACATTCTGGAAGCCGCAATTTTCATCTGAAATCAAACGAGGTTGGAATTTACTTTTATTATATGTCTCTCTTCTATCTGAACCTAAATGCTATCGATAAAATAGAAAATTGAATTTTTTACAGGGTTCAAAACAAAAAAGCATGATTTTTTGCCATTTTTTACAACTTTATTTGCAAAAAAAAAAATTATTTTACATAATGATAGTATTCCGATTTTAGGTTCATACAGAGCGCAATACTATGAAGAAAGTAGCTGCCAATTTTCAAAACGATTGGTTGAAAACTTTTCAAACTAGCGTGTACGCAAGTTCAAACAAAGTCGTTTTCAGAAAAACGCGTTTGAAAAAATAGTGACCGCTCGGTTATACACGTGGCGCGCTCGGGGCCTGAAGGACGACTACTCACTTTAATGGCTAATAACAATAGAACGAGTCGGAATTTTCATTTAAAATTTTGGGAACATATTTTTCAATAGTTTTACCAACAATTTATGAAATTTAAAAAAAATCGATTTTTTGAACCTTCCAACCCTATTTCCCCCCTTAAAGGAGAAACCCCGAAAAAACGTATTAACAATTTTTGTCATCGAAAACACCAACCTTAATGGGGAATGAATGGTATATAAAATAAAGATCTATTTTCGTTGCATTCCAATCGATGTAAACTTCAACATCATTTTTTCGCGTTTAGTTTGAAATCATTCTTGATTGTCGAGAGGCGAACGAAGAGAGTAATAGATTTATCAAATAAAATGCCTTGAGAATTTTTCCTCTGAGAGGACAAAAACGAAAGTACGTCATTGAAACATGCCCTAGTATTTTGAGTGGAAGAGGCACATTTTTGATAGTGCACAAGAGCAAAGAACCTCTTTTCTCCCAACCCCCCCAACCCCGGGGCATTACGGTAACTCGAGACGTCGTTGTCCGGTGACTCTTCAACGAGTGTGGCGGTGAGAAGGTAGAGGAGATAGAGTGGTTGGTATACGGTGTGTGTCTGGAAGTCGCGTTTTGTCGAGAGAAGAGTGGAACTAGACGCGCCGCGGATGGGGGTTGTTCATCCTTCTTCCTTCTCGGGAGCTCTCCTCGCCGCGATAGTCCGAGAGAATCTTGCCCAAGGACCATTTATGGCATACCGATAGGGCCCCCTCTTTTGAACCGACCACACACAAACACAAACACATACAGAAAAGAGAGGAAAGGATAGATAGAGAAGAATGGAGAAAGAGAGTAGATCTCTACGTGGGACCCGCTATATGGCCTTTTATTTATCGCGCAGTGGCTCTCTACGATTAGACACAAAGTGTTGAGTCTTAACAAAGAGAACGTTTGCACCTGTAAGAGAAGCCCGGAGAAAAATGATGCCGGAGTTTGGCTCCGTTGGAACGCAATGAAAATTGGTTTTTCTTTTTTTAATTTTCATTTTCAGTATTAACCTCGCTGCTCTTGCCCATTTTTAGGCCTCGAGTCCTCGAGGCGACCGCCTCCCAAAAAACGATTTTTGTCTTAGAGAATTCAAGGAATTAAGGGTGGAGAAAAAGCAGATCATTTATAAAATTGAACCACATATTTCCGTAATCTATATTAACGGTCGTCGGATCAATGATTACGTTTATTGAAATCTTGGAGAAAATTATTACCGTCATTGTTGTTATATTTAATTCAAGGACCAATCGAAATTTTCGTTGAACGATCGTTCGATGAGTCGGGACGAGATTAACGATAACGTCAATGACCGGCGTGTATATGTGATTGACGAAAAATTCGATAAATTCAAACGGCAAACTTTTAATATAGACGACCGAGCGAGGTGTGATTTATTTTTAACATTTTTTTTTCTTTCTTACCAATCATCTTAATCGATTGAACGATTTTTTTTTTTTTTGAATTAACTCGATCGAACGAATCATCGTGCCGATTAGACCGCGAGCTCTGTCGCGAAAAACGATCAAGCTTTCGAGCCTTCGGGCAACATATCGAGAGATATTTCAGACACCATATATTTTTACGTTCGACTGGACTCTGATCCGATTTGTCAGCTGACGTCCTCGTTACGCTCCCCTTCTCGTCTCGACGACGATCCTGGAGGAATGAGATCATTTAAGAAAGAGTGAGAGAGAAAGAGAGGAGGAGAGAGAAAGAGAGAAGGAAAGGAGATTCTATCTCGATCCTATCGAATTTGGCGTTACCGTATATCGCTTTGTTAAACTTGTCCGACCCGGGCGTTTCGATTTACCAACGATCGACAACCAAAAGCGAGAAAAGAAGAGCACCCAAGAATCTGACTGATATAACCCCGCGCGACAGAGAAAGAAGGCCCACTCCTCCGCGACTTCGAATTTTCGACGTCTCGCGGCTCCCTTAATGTCGAGATAAAATTCACGGAACGCCGATTTTACTGGGTGGCCTTCCGTATGGTCCCCTCGATCCCCTCTCTTTTCGATGTTTCTGCTCTTCATCTCCCCCCACACCCAAACTGTTAGGGTTCTTCGCTCTTTTTCCACCATCGTGAACACACACCGCAAGATATCGCCCTTTGAATTTTCGAATTAAACTTCTAAAAATGTTATTTCTCCCTCCGTATCATACCCGTCCCTCCACCCCGCTGTTCAAATTGAAGTTAACCTACTCTTTGAACATTCGACATCCATTCGACATTCATTCGACATTCATTCGACATTCATTCGACATTCATTCGACATTCATTCGACATTCATTCGACATTCATTCGACATTCATTCGACATTCATTCGACATTCGTTCGACATTCATTCGACATTCATTCGACATTCATTCGACATTCATTCGACATTCATTCGACATTCATTCGACATTCATTCGACATTCATTCGACATTCATTCGACATTCATTCGACATTCATTCGACATTCATTCGACATTCATTCGATATTCATTCGACATTCATTCGACATTCGTTCGACATTCGTTCGACATTCATTCGACATTCATTCGACATTCATATTTAATAACAATTATTTCCATTCGTATATGGAGGAGTGAAATATTATTAAATTAAAAAAAAAGGTCATAAGATGAAGAACATGTTTCTTTTTTCTTATCTCCGCCTAAGAAATTCAATTAACGGCGGACAGTCCTTAAGATTATCCCGGAATACCACCGGATAATCTAACTGACGAGTAGCCTGACGGCGAAATGGTGCAATCATCTCTGTCGTAATCGTGATTTACACACGTAGCGCGAGTAATGCCGTAAAGTTCGTAGAGTCACTTTTCGAAATAATCGGGGAAAGACACGAGATATCACGTATTCCGTCGTAGACGTTTTCCCCCCCATCCAGACGAACGATAATATGATCGAATCGTTTTGCCATTCCGTCAGTGCCAGGAAACTCGGTGCTATCCCACCGCGAAATTAGTTATAAACTCGACGGTTAACTATTCGATCTTGGGCGTGGGAGTTTGGAATCTCTGCCGGTTAGTGGCTAGGAGAAACCTCTCTCTCTGTCTCTCTCCCTCTCTCACTTGAAGTGAGCAAGATGCCGGAGTTTGTCTTAGGTACAGTACCGGTAAACGTCCTTTGCCCCCGTAGAATTTGGTTATATGCTGCCCAAAGTTTTGGCTCGACCACCCTCATAGTCCTATCTTCTCTCTTTCTCACTCACTCACTCACTCTGGTATTTGCCCTACTAGTGTGGCAAAAGCGCCATCGTATAGTCCAGATGAGCTTCGCACACAGTTGAGAAATGAAAGCTAGGTTGGTTGGACCATTGTGCGAATAGCGAGAGGAGCGATTCGCTCGCGGAGATCTTACAAACGTCAAACCTCGAGTGTTGTTTCATCTCGAAAGCGTTCATAATTAAATTTGTTAATTAAGGAGAGGCGGGATGGGGGTGGGAGGGGCGCGATGAGGGGTTATACAGTCAAACTGCAAAGGGGCTTGTTTGCGGTTTCGTTATCGTTCGCTCTTGGTCTATCTTTGGGTCTACCGTTGACTACTAGTAAACAAAAGGGACTGAAACCCAAACGATTTTAACAGTAAATTTACGTGGGTTACGTCGTTTCGTTTGTTAGACAGCTTCTCTCGAATCTTCGTCTCTTCCAGGAACATCTTTGCTCCATCCTCCTTCGACCCTTCTCTCGTTCTCGCTCTCTCCTTTTCCCGCCTGTATTTCCCTCTCTCTCGCTCTCTCTCTCTCTCTGCGACATTGACAATGTTGCTGGCTCGACCTTACGCCTCCGTGCGTTCATATTCCATATCTCTCGTTCCTATATAACACCGTTTGGACCGTTCTACTGGATGCACAGCTTCCAAGCAGCCCGTACACTCTTGGTAACCATCAACCTCTCTGACTTTCGTCCTCTCTCTCTCTCTGTATCTCTTGAACGAAGAGAGCGTTGACAGAAAGCGAAGGGAACGGTGTGTGTAGAGCCGACGACGAAACTGTCCACGAAGAGTTTATAGCTCAATAGATAACGCAACAGGAAACCTCGGTGGGTGTCCTCGATGATGTCGCGTATATACTATATTAGTCTACCGCTCAACCAGCATACGACTACGTTATAGTATATGTGTTTATGTATATTAGCTAGGAAATTTCGTCCAATCTGGCTAATTAGTACGCGGCCACATTAATATTCATGCCGATTGCGTTCCATCGCGGAGGCCACAGAGAGAGAGAGAGAGATAGATAGAGAGAGAGACATGACTGTTCAAGTAGCACACAGTTCCGTGTTAGTGCTTTGTCAATATAGAATTAGTAATTGATATATATTGATTTGTGTCATCCACTCTATCGAATGGGTGTATGAAATCAACGCGATACTCATTTGTTATTGAGTTAATCTTCCAGTCTGAACGAGGATTTTTTTTCGAGGGTGAAAATAAAAAAATTCATCGGTACTATCAGATATTTCAACATCAATCTTCTTTCCACTTATTTATCGATAATCGCAGGTAATCTACGAATTTTTTCGTGTACAATAAAAATCAATTAAGGTAGTAGTCTGGTAACTTAAGCCGATTTTCATGTATTTTTTGGAGGGCGTTTTTTTGTAGGAAAATAAAAGTGAATCGTTTTGGATATTTAGGATGTTTTTATTTACATATTAAAGATACAAAAAAAAATTTTGTTGAACAAATTTAATAGTTTATTGTTATTATTATTACTGATCGAAGTTGGCACCTCGAAAGAAAAGCGCGTGGGTGGCCCCGGTGATTTTGGCTCTTGATGTTATCTGAAGCAAAAAATTCTTGATAATTCTTAATCTATAGACATGTCATTCTGGTCGGAACTACTGAAGTTAAATTTCATGGATAAATAACAAAATGGCGGACTTTGGAAAAAAAACGTCCTTTTCCATTTTTTGACGTCATTTCTAATGTGCAATAACGTTTAAACCGTTGAAGTTGTCTTGATGAAAATTTACACGTGCATTTATTGATCCTTAGAGAATACTTGTACATTAAAAAAGAAAATTATTTTAAATATTTTCATGTAATTTTTTGCCTTGTTGCAACATGGTGCGCCGAAATCGACGCCCACTCTGGACGATGTTGTCTGCATCTGAAAAAAAAATATATATATATTCTCAATCTGTACGAGTATTCTGGGCACTGGTAGCAGAATTGGTACTTAAAAATTTTTTTTATTGAGTCGAACAATAATTTTGCCGAAATTTTATAACTCGTCGAATACCCGAAAATGTATGAAATATCATTAATAAAAGTTCAACAGGCCGCCATTTTGTCAAAATTTTTTTTAAAGTACCAATTCTGCTACCAGTGCTCAGAATACTCATACAGATTGATAATATATATATATTTTTTTTTTCAGATGCATACAACATCGTCCAGAGTGGGCGCCGATTTCGGCGCACCATGTTGCAACAAGGCAAAAAACTACATGAAAATATTTAAAATAATTTTTTTTTTTAATGTACAAGTATTCTCTAAGGATCAATAAATGCACGTGTAAATTTTCATCAAGACAACTTCAACGGTTTGAACGTTATTGCACATTAGAAATGACGTCGAAAATCTCGCTCTAGACCAGACTACGGCCTTAAATTTTTTCAAACAAATTTTTTTTTGTATCTTTAATATGTAAATAAAAACATCCTAAATATCCAAAACGATTCATTTTTATTTTCCTACAAAAAACGCCCTCCAAAAAAGACATGAAAATCGGCTTAAGTTACCAGACTACTACTTTAAGTGTGCAGCGCGGTTTCAAGTTGTCGTAATTCCATGGCGACTGTGGAAACACGATTCCAGACGTTCTATTCGTCCGAAAGAAAAAAAAACCAAAAAGATTATTGATCGGTACAAGAATGGCTATCGCACGAATCTCTAAAATTTCGATGAAAAAAAAAAGAAACATTTTTTATGGTTGTTCGAAGATTTTTTTTAAATTCGAAAATCCGTACACATTGTTTAGAAGGTCGCCATTTTGTGAATTTTCGTACTCGTCGAAATTTTAGAAGTTCATGCGATAGCCATTCTTGTACTGATCAATAATCTTTGTGGTTTTTTTGTTTGTTTCGAACGAGTATAAAGTCTGGAATCATGACGACTTGAGAGCGCGTAGCACTCTTAATTTATTTTTATTCTACTTGAAAAAATTTGCAGAGTATCCGCGGGTATGAGTAAATAAGTGGAAAAAAGACCGATGTTGAAATGTTTGATCGTCGTGTCAATTTTTTTTTTTTTCAAACCTCGTGAAAAATCCTCGTTTCGACCTGGAGGACTGAATTAATTTTACGAGACGTTGATGAGAAAAAGCTGTCGTCGAATCGATTTTTTAATCGATCAAACTCGTGCTCAAGTCTGCTCGGTTATGAAATTTACTCATTTGCACGCAGAAGCTTCGTTTCGTGATAAATTAATTAAATTTACTTATTAACCAAGGTATTCTCAAATATACCGCCGATAGAGAGTGGAAGAGACAGAGAGAGAGTGAACGAACATTTTCAGTCGTATCGTCTTGCACGTAGAAAGCAATCTGGCTCTTTTGGTTTCGGCCGAGTCCTTGTGCTACAAACTCAGTGGAAGAGAAAGACAGAAGAAATACTCAAGAGAGAGAGAGAGAGAGACAGAGACAGAGAGACAGAGAGACAGACAGACAGACAGACAGAGACAGAGAGACAGTATACTATGGAATTAGCGTTGGTCCTATCCAAACGTCTTTGGCCCGAATTCTCTTTGTTCCATTCGTCCCACGTGCTCTCACCTCTCCATCTCTCCGTTCACATCTACATACATATATGTATGTTTTAACTCGATAACGTACCGCACTCAGACTCGAAACTTATGGCAGCGTTGCTGGCCTGCGAACGGGTAAATTTGCTCTCGGTGGACTCGGCATTTCGCATTCATCGACCAACTCCTCGTCGACCCCCGGGTAGTCGTGGGCATACAGAAAGAGAGAGAAAGAGAGAGCGTGAGAGAGAGAGAGAGAGAGAGAGAGTGAAAGAGAGCACATTCGATGAGAAAACGAGATCTACGGAAAATTGGCACTCTCGAACGCGCCTCCCCTCTCGCGCGCACTACCCTTCGCAAACCCGAACGAAATTGACCCACTTACACTAATCTCGTGACAGAAGAGCCACGTTCGCCAAAGAATGTCGAAACCGTATTTCTCCCATATCGAAACATATTGTTCCTGGGATTGAAAAACAATTTATATCGGTTTGTCATAAAATAGGTACACACAGGCTGATTTATGATCAACAAGTTCTGGAAAAAGCGCTACCGGATCTGCATTCAATTTTTTTTCTCAAACAATAATTCACCACGGTTCGTTATCTCGTGTTTTTTTTTTATCTTCTCTCCGTTACAACCTGTTTCCGTAATTTCTGAGACACCAGAAATTGAAGCTCAAGTGAGACTCGAGAGTGGTGCGAAAAAAAAAGAGAAATAGCGAATGAAGAGAATAAATTGGTGCAAGGCGAGAAGTTCGCGCGTACATCCACTTCTCCCATTGCACCAATTTATTCTTTCTCTCTCTCTCTCTCTCATTCTCTGTCTCTCTTGCCTCTTTGGACCAGAGTTCCACATCCACTACTGGGCTGTCTGTGGAGTATTTCATCGAAGAGAAAGCTCTCTATCTCTCTCTCTCTCTTGCTCTCTCTCTTTTTCTCTGTCGAGGCTGCAAAGAGATAACGAGAAAGAGTGATTGCGGATGCCTGGAAGGGCTTTTGATGAGCTGGAAAAAAAAGGGAAAAGCGGATAGGAAAGAAAAAAAAAAGAAGGTAAAGTTATGAGATTGAGCGAGGAATCTCGCGGTGTAATAAACGTGAACTTCGTGATTTTTTGCAGCGAACTCTCGCCGAGAGAGAAAAGTGGGAAAAGCGGATTTAACGTTAGAACGTATATAAATACACACACACACACACGCACGCTCGACGATAAGTTTTCGAGCAATCTCTGTGTATGTATCTCCAGGATGTATGGAGGACAAGAAAAAAAATCTTTAATAGGACTTTGAAGGGAGAAGGATAAAGGACAGACACGCCGGATGGTGAACACGTGGGCGTGGAAAAAGTGTTTACACTAAGTGAGTTACGGATGTCGAGGGGTTGATTGAAAAAATAAAGGGTTGTGAATGCTGCCTGGCTCGAACGGGATGATGATAAACTCGGCCGAGCATCGGACTCATCACGCTTCCGGAATAAGAGCGTGTACAGTGAATCCGGACGAGAGAGAGAGTGAGGGAAAAGACTTGCTGCGCCTCTTCCGGAATTTTCATTCAAGGAGAGAGCATTGACGTCATTGAAGACACGCGGTTCTCTCTCTTTCTCTCTCTCGTGCTTTCTTTATCTCTGCAATTATTGAAGGAAAACACGTGGCATCAGGTTCTTTGAGTCGAAAGCTACAAAAAATCTACTTTTCAATTACATTTCGACGCCGCTAACGAAAACTAGCATGTTTCAGATTTCATACGAAAACAAGCACGCTTGATATCTGCGCGAAAACTAGCATGTTTCGGCTTTTGCCACGAAAACTAGCACATTTCGATATTCGCCGCGAAAACTAATTATGTTTCGGCTTTTACCACGAAAACTAGCGGGTTTCGACTTTCACCGCGAAAATTAGCACGTTTCAGTATCACTGGAAGTGTTTCTCATTTTTTACTCCACGTTTTTTGAACATCGGTCTTTTACTCCAAATTGACGAAATATTTATGCTTGTCATTTTACGCTGTTTTATTTTTTGTTTGAATTTATTTCATACATATTTTACCGTTTGAATTTTGGTCCGCTAGGCTTATCGCAAGATGGCAAACGGCAAATGCCTCGTCATTTTGGAGTAAAAAAATCCATGGTCAAAAAAATGAGAGAAAAGAAAATCGAAAACAATTGCGGTGTATGCAAAGTTAACAATGTCAGTTTTTTTTCCCTCTTGCTACTTCGTCCAAGACCTGACAATTTCTCGAGCTATTTCAATCGATTGTTTTGAAGATTTTGTCAACTGTACATTATACTTATACTGTACTTTATACTTTAGTCGTTGATCACTCCAAGATTGTGTTTTTTTTTCCATGAAATAAAAACACAACGAACGATTCCTCAGACTGTAAGTAGAATATACTTTTTATAAACAATAATTTTGTTCAATTCCATCGCTGACTCCGAAACTTGAAGTCATGAAAAATATCATTGATGAACAAAATTTTAGTTTTTGAGTGGTGGAATATTGCGTATCGTATTTGCGAATCGTACTTTCAATAATGTTATTATTTTTTTAACAAATTGACAAAATATTTATGCTTGTCATTTTATACCGTTTTATTTTTTGTTTGAATTTATTTCATACATATTTTACCGTTTGAATTTAAAAAAACCATGGTCAAAAAAATTAGAGAAAAGAAAATCGAAAACAATTGCGGTGTATGCAAAGTTAACAATGTCAGTTTTTTTCCCTCTTGCTACTTCGTCCAAGACCTGACAATTTCTCGAGATATCTCAATCGATTGTTTTAAAGATTTTGTCAACTGTACTTTATACTTATACTGTACTTTATACTTTAGTCGTTGATCACTCCAAGATTGTGTTTTTTTTTATGAAATAAAAACACAACGAACGATTCTTCAGACTGTAAGTAGAATATACTTTTTATAAACAATAATTTTGTTCAATTTCATCGCTGACTCCGAAACTTGAAGTCATGAAAAATATCATTGATGAACAATTTTAGTTTTCGAGTGGTGGAATATTGCGTGTCGTATTTGCGAATCGTATTTTCAATGTTGTTATTATTTTTTTAATAGAAAACGAATATAAATGTTTAAGGGTTTACGGGCGATACACCCTCAATGTTTTTCATTTATTCCTTATAGTGCTACCGAAAAAATTACTAAAACATTTGTGAAAGTTCCGAATCTTATTCGATTTGGTTCGGCAAATATACTACTTTTTCCAGTGCAAATCGAAATACGCTAGTTTTCGCGGTGAAAGCCGAAACATGCTAGTTTTCGCGTCGAATATCGAAACGTGTTGATTTTCGTGGTGGAACACGAAGCGTGTTAGTTTTCGTAAGAAATTTGAATCCTTTTCGCAAACTTTACTCGAACAAACGAGATCTTTCTTTTATTTTGAAAAACACTATCCGTTCATTACTTTCTGTTCGTTGTACAGTTCGTTAACAATGGGTGAATGGATTTTTCCATTCAAATGGAAAAATTCTACACACAGTGCCAGTCAATATGGCCAACTGAGAATCAAAATATTACGAAATTCGAATGAAAATCCGACTGGAGATTCATCCAGGTTGTAAATTTCACATTCATTGTAAAAACTGGCATTTTTGAATCGCCATTGAACAAGGACCATTAGTTTTTCGAGCCATCATTAAAATTCCATCCATGCGAAACTCGGTTTACGAAACGATTGCGCGAAAATCGCAATGTTACGAATTCGCGGACACGAGGTTACGCGAATGTGCAACGATTAAGAAGAGAAAGAACGTAATGAAAATCGTAAATATTGTTGAAGGAAGATACCGCGTCCGGTATAGCCCATCTTATCGTAGCAATTATGATGCTTTTTTTCTTTTACCTCTCCTATACTTGTTTCGGTTGTATGCCCCTTTTGCTCTCACATGAAAGAGAGCCGACCACGAGGCTCGTGACTCTCGTGCGCTTGTGAATCTCCGGGCCCCGTGATGTATACTATGGAATCGCTTGTGAGAGAAAGAGGGAATAAGGCCCGGGCGAAATAAAGATGCGGAGCAGCCCGATGATGGCGCAACGATTGCAAGCACGTACCGTGTCGAGAGGCCTAGCTCATATCTCTCTCTCTTTCTCTCTTTTCTTTTACCTCACTGATCATCCTTCGACTGCCTCCTTTGTTTAAATTTACTCTCTCTCTGTTTCTCTACCTCTTACTCCTCCAACCCCTCTTTCTCTTTGCAACTCGTGGGATTATCTCTGCTCGAACGAACGGGGCATCTGGAAATCATCTGAAACGAGTCTCCTCTCCCACTCTCACCGTGTTACAGCGCGGAATCATCTTCGCATCTTAACCGTTCCTCTCTCAAATGTATATATATGAAAGGCAATGTGAGAATATCCTTTTCTCGTTCTACTTGCGTTCACCGAACTACTTCCCGAAGAGTTTGACGGTGCTTATCCTGTATATACATGTATGTATGCGCTATTTTATAGTCGTAAACTAAACGCGCTCGATATACGAGAGATATCGCGATGTATAATGTATTATATGATACTGGTAAACCAGCTACCATTATTGGTCAGCAAAACGCCATTTTCATTGCCCCCTTGGGGCGAGAGGAATAAAACGCTCAACGGATTATGTAGTGCCGCAAACATCATTGGGAACGTAATCTTTGATGTTATTCGTGTTTGGTTGGATGTTGGAGATGTCAAATGTTTCATCGATTTCGTCGTTTCCCTCGAAATGACAATTTCACTCTCGTAACACAGTTTTTAACTGGTGATTGAACGTTTTATTTTCGGGTCAGCAACATTGATTGTTCTTTGGACAGGTCATCGGGTTAGGTATCCGCTTGTCAACATCCAGAAACGATCCTATTGGTGATGTTATAGTTTGCACCGTTGCATTCCAACGTAAATAGATTTTTTTTGTACCATTTATCTCTCTTAGAGTTTGAATGATCAATGACAAAAATCGTTGAAACGCTTTGTTGGGGCCTCGTTTAAGGGAGAACACCACTGTGACCCCTTGTTTTTTTTCACATTTTTCAAGAATTTTTTTTTGTGGGAAAAAAAAGAGATATTCGAACATTTTTTTTGGGTTTTGTTCCTTGTTTATTAATGTATCAAAAAACATTTTTTTCACATTTTTCACGCCGCATGGTGGCGCTGGGGAAGCTCTCGCGTCAGGTGCTGTCAACTCCGCGGCACGCAGCAGAACTCTCTTCAACGTCGATCTGAAAAAAATACCGAGTGTTTTCGTTAGTACACAGGGATTTGGAAAAATATTGTTTAAAAAAAAATAGGCATGCCTTTGAAATTAAAGTTAATTTCAAAGGCGTGCCTATTTTTTTTAAAACAATATTTTTCCAAATCCCTGTGTACTTCTCTTCAAAATATCATATTATTAACGAAAACACTCGGTATTTTTTTTTCAGATCGACGTTGAAGAGAGTTCTGGTGCGTGCCGCGGAAATGACAGCACCTGACGCGAGAGCTTCCCCAGCGCCACCATGCGGCGTGAAAAATGTGAAAAAAATATTTTTCGATACATTAATAAACAATGAACAAAACCCAAAAAAATTTTTCGAATATCTCTTTTTTTTCTTACAAAAAAAAATTCTTGAAAAATGTGAAAAAAAAACAGGGGGTCACAGTGGTGTTCTCCGTTAACGACTTGGGCCTGAATGGCCAAGCGAGAGCAATACTGAAAATGAAAATTTAAAAAACCCATTTTCGGTGCGTTCCAACGATGCAAACTTCAACATCTTTCCTAGTGTATATTATAGGATAAAGTTTCGAAAAAGTTTTACTCAGATGATAGGGAAGAGAGGAATTAAACGTCCAACGGATCATGTAGTGCCGCAAACATCATTGGGAACGTAATCTTTGATGTTATTCGTGTTTGGTAGTTATTGGAGATGTGAAATGTTCCATCGATTTTGTCGTTTCGTCGGTTCGCTCGAAAGGACAATTTTACTCTCGTAGCCAATTTTTGAACTGGTGATTAAACATTTTTTTTTAGATCACCAATATTGACTGTTCTTTGTATAGGTCCTGGTGTTACGTATCCGTTAGTCAACATCCGGAAACGTTGTATATTATAGGATGAAGTTTCAAAGAAACTTTGAATCAGTTGATAGGGTGGCATTATGTCGTTTAGACGTAAAACCAAATGACTTTACCATCGAAATACTGTTAGTTAGATTAACACTTAACCTCGAAGTAGTCATTCACCACCCAAACCCATAACCTATTCGGTAAACTTCCGGTTGCTGGTATCTATACTAGCTTTCTCTCTCTCTCTTTCTCTTCGGTGACATTGGACGATGACGCTTCTTAGGAAGATAATCTTCGAGAACGACTCGCGACGAGACCGTGACTAAGTAAGACGCAAACTCCATCGTCGGTGGCCACTGGCGTCACGTGGAGGAACAGACGAGAGACGAGCTGTGAATCGCCGTAGCCTCCTGCCAGTGGTATAATCGTATATATATATATATCCTTATTTTATGTACATATATGTGGGGAGACTGGCACACGCACATCGTTACTCGACATCACCCTCCGATTCTTCGCCATTCATCGAGTACTTAGTAGAGCCCTGTGGATAATTTCTTTGCGCGCAGGTAGAAAAGTCTCGCATTGTCGAGTTCGATGTACCCGTGTAAGATTACTCTCTCTCTCTCTTCCTCTCTCTCGTCTCGAGCGCCGTCAGGATTAACCAGGACGAAGGGGGAGATTTGCCGACCTGGACCAGATTCTGCTTCCTACCTTTCTCTCTACACACGCACACACATATACATTTTTTTCTTCTTCACCTTGCCATTCTTTCGCGACTCAATGCTAAGTAGTTCCCTTTCGATTCGCTTCCTTTCAGTCCGTCGCCTTCACTCACCCCCCCTAAAGAAATAAACTACACGAGACTTCCATCTATGCTTCTCTCTACGACTTTACAAAGTACCCAGATATACGCGCAAAGTACCGTACGTACATGCATCCTCGTATAAATACATCCAGCAGAAATTCACACCTGCTTATCCAAACGTTCAAACATCTCGTCTCAATACTACACTTTAGAAAGTGTCAACGAATCGCTGACGTAAATCGCGTGTTGAGTCGTGAAGAAAAAATTGTATTGCTTATTCGCGGAGGAAACTTTGTTTTCGTGCAATTTTTTCCCCCAGTTTTCAATGCCAGTCTGTTGAAAATGTCTCAAAATGTCGGATACAGACATTTGCGAAAAAAATGCCTCCACGTGTGCGCGTTTGCTCGCGCGTGATGAGAAACAATGCTCCGTAACTTTGGAGCGGCTCAATCGATCGGGTCGAAATTTTGCACGCGAGCGAAGCTGCCCGCCTACTTTGTCTGACATAATTTTCGTAAAGTCCGAACTTCTCGTTCAGATTTTATACGATATTGAACTTTTTCCAAAATGTCTGCCTAAGGGCATGTGTAAGGTGAGATGAGAGACTGCAATGGCGTCGATATACCCTTGGAATTTGGTTAACATTCCGGACACATGCGCCAAATACGCAAGTTAACCGTGCCAGAAGCGATGTACTATGGTATTTTGGTACTGTGACCTCTGATTCACCGGACAGAAATCCAAAAAACTCACGAATATTGTTTGTACATAGAAAATTGAGTAAGGAAAATTTCGTTCTTGGAATAAAAACGGACTTAAGCAAAAAAACTTGTTCACTATTCATCCGTTATTTTTTAGCCAAATGTCTTTGTGTTAATTTTGCGGGTACAGCAACAAATGCAATGCGATGAAAGCATTCCATTTTTATGGTATTTTCAATTTTTCGAAAAATGCACTCAATATCAAGCAAATCTCGTACCATCAACTCGAAGGAAAAATAATTTGGTACAAATTGAAACTCACATATTGCTTCGTCATTTTTTTTTACCCCACATTCACAAAGTTCCACGAGGAATTTATAATTGAATCAAGCCTCTTGGTCACTGAGGAAAATTTGTTAATGCACAAAGAATTGTGAGGAAGCAATCTGCGAGTTTCAATTTGCACCAGCTTTTGCATCGATAAAACTGGTGCAAATGAGCCTAAATCGAAAGAATATCTGCACTCTATAGCAAAGCATGTACAACGATCAATTTATAGAAACAAAAAAAACACGTTTTTCATTCCGATAAACATCGGTAATAATAGTGATTGAAAGTAATGAAAATTATGAAAATTATCCGAGCTCATTTTTGAATGGCGTAAATTCAATAAATAATACGACGCATTCGTCGTCATGAATAACATTCCAAACGAATTGATGACATTGGAAAAACGTCCGGCAGTGAATTTTTTATCATATTAAGGGGGGATAGTATAAAAAATAAATATAATTTATTGAAACTTTGAGAATATTTCATACATATATTTAAGTATATACTATAAAATTTTTTAAGAATTTCCTTGAAAAACACCGACGATATTAGCGACCCCATATTGCTGGTTACAATCAGACTCAGCATTTTGCGTACATTCTGGAAGCCGCAATTTTCATGGGAAATCAAACGAGGTTGGAATTTACCTTTATTATATGTTTCTCTTCTATATGAACCTTAATGCTATACAAAAAAATAGAAAATTGAAATTTTTACAGGGGTCAAAACAAAAAAGCTTGATTTTTTGCCATTTTTTACAACTTTATTTGCAAAAAAAAATTATTTTAAATAATGATAATATTCCGATTTTAGGTTCATATAGAGCGCAATACTATGAAGAAAGTAACTGCCAATTTTCAAAACGATCGGTTGAAAACTTTTCAAACTAGCGTGTACGCAAGTTTAAAAAAAGTCGTTTTCAGAAAAACGCGTTTGAAAAAATAGTACCAAGAAAAACAAAGTCAAGGCAGTCATAAATTTTCTTCGGTGTTTTTCAAGGAAATTCTTCAAAAATTTTATAGTATAAACTTAAATATATGTACAAAATATTCTCAAAGTTTCAATAAATTATATTTATTTTTTATACTATAAAAAAATTCATGAAAATCATTGAGAAAACGTTGTCCTAACCCTATTTTCCCTCTCAATGGCTTATACCAACAGAACGAGTCGGAATTTTCATTTAAAATTTTGGGAACATATTTCTCAATAGTTATACTAACAATATATGAAATTTAAAAAAAATCGATTTTTTGAACCTTCCAACCCTATTTCCCCCTTTAAGGTAGTAGTCTGGTAATTTAAGCCGATTTTCATGTCTTTTTTGGAGGGCGTTTCTTTCTAGGAAAATAAAAATGAATCGTTTTGAATATTTAGGATGTTTTTATTTACATATTAGAGATACAAAAAAAAATTTTGTTGAAAAAATTTAATAGTTTATTATTATTATTATTATTGATCGAAGTTGGCATCTCGAAAGAAAAGCGCGTGGGTGGCCCCGGTGATTTTGGCTCTTGATGTTATCTGAAGTCAAAAATTCTTGATAATTCTTATCTATAGACATGTCATTCTGGTCGGAACTACTGAAGTTAAATTTCATGGATAAATAACAAAATGGCGGACTTTGGAGAAAAAAAACTTTTATCCAAAGTCCGCCATTTTGTTATTTTTCGAGGGGCCAACTTCGATCAATAATAATAATAACAATAAACTATTACATTTTTTCGAAATTTTTTTTTTGAATCTTTAACATCCTTACATCCTAAATATCCAAAACGATTCATTGTTATTTTCCCCCCTTAACGTTAGGCAATGTTATTAAATTCGCAACTCTATCGCGTAACTATAACTCTCGTGACGTTATGCAAATTTATCGCTGCCGTGCAGCTGCATGCGGCATAAAGTCAAAGAGTTATACGTTGGTTCTTTTTATTATTATTATTATTTTATTTAATTTTTTTCGATTCATTTTTTTATTTTCGTCGTTCTCTTACTCTTTCAACGGCTCACTCGTTCGCTTTTTATTTTGAAATCCAAGATTCCATTACGTTTGGAATGGTCGAATGGCTGACTCGCATCGCTGGGCTCGAGCGTGGATGGTATTAGGTCGTGGCAACATAAAAGTAGAAGCAGCAGGAGCTGGCGTCTTTTCAAAGAGAGTGAGAGAGAGAAAGAGAGAAAGATGTAGAACCTCCGGGACGCGTCAGTCCTCCCTTTGGAGATACACTGCTGCTTCCTCCTTGCCCTTCGTTTCCTCCATCTTTCTCCAAGGCATACATATCCTTTTGCCCTTTCTCTCGGTCCTTCGATCCCTCGGCACGCTCTTCTTTGCACCTGGAAGCCTGTCGAACTCCCTCGGCAGTGAGGCCCGCTGCCGCACGTCTTCAAAGACCCTCTCTCTCTCTCTCTGTCGATTCAGGTGGTCGAATAAGAATTTATACACCCTCCACCCACTCCAAAGAAGTTTTTCCAGTCGATTTTTCTCAGTCGCACTCTTACACCCATACATATTTCATTACAAAACTCACGGGGCACCATCGTGAATACATTATTTTTCCGTAAAATATGATAAAAACCCCGTTGATTCGATAACGAAATAATTCCCGTAAAGGCATAACAATAATAACAACGAGTTTCATTTTAATACACATCGTAAAATTAATCACGTGGTAGTAATAAAATTTCGTTTAAATTTATCCAAAATAATCACGAAATGGTAATAAAATCTTGTTTAATCCAGAGAAAAAAAAGTCACCTCTCGGCCACACAAAATAATTGAAATGCAACATGTATTTATATATAACGTTTCATGAATATGAGAGAAAAGAATGGAGAGCAACGTTTCATAATTATTCCGGGCACATTCGTTTTCTACTCGCGATGAATATCTCTCTCTCTCTCTTGAGTTGAAGAAGAGGATTCTCTCGGAGAGTGACTGACGAAATAACCTGCCTCTGTCAGAGCATTTCTCTCTTTCTCCCTCTTTCTCTATCTATCTTATCAACTGAGCAGTGTGTCTGGACCAGTGAATTAAAATACAGGAACTCACAGTGGAGAGAAAAAAAAAAAAACAAAGTAATGAGAACGAAAGAAGAAATGAAGCGAGTTAGAGATCGCGGGACGAAAGAGAGTATGAGAATTGGATAGGGAGAAGAAAGAAAGAGAAAGAGAGAGAGAGAGGGGGAGAGAGAGAGCAAGACTCAATGACTTCCGACAAGATTACGTGAGCTCGGCTACACAGCCTCTGGCGACACGTTGCGTATTCTTTTTTATTCCACCACTACCTCTTCTTCAGCATCTCTCTATCTCGCTCTCTCTCTCTCTCTCTCTCTCTTTTTTTTCATCTGTTCATCGTCTTTTTTTTTCCCTACCTTCTCCCGTGTGGCGGCGACGTTGCAACGTCGAATAAAGGGCTGCCACTGCTCTGGATATGCAACTACTCGTGTGCACTCCGGAGTGTCTGCGCGCGAGCGCACCCCCCGCGCTTAACCTAACAATGCATATATAAAATATGGACCATTCCGTATGAAACAACTCAACGCGATGCTGAACAACTCTATTTCGAATGTCCTAAATCCTCGGTAACGAAAGTTCATGCACTTAGAGTCGCGGAGAAAAGAGATTTCACGTTGCTTGAGCTTCTCTCTTCTGGGATAGAATCTATGAACACGAGAATTGGAGGAAAAGGAATTTATCATTTCGAGCATAGAGCGTAACGATTATGTCAAGTGTACGGAAAATTTTTCAAGCTTTACCGATACATCGTTTTTTATTGGGCAATTGTGTCTTTCGTTAATTGACACGTGGATCTTTCAATTAATGATTGTTTGAATTTTTTTTCGATCATGCGCATTTTTTAATGATTTTTTTAAACTATTAATTAGCGTTTAAAAATCGTTATACGATGACTAACAAAATTGATGGAGCATAGGAACTGTATAGACGTTCATGCACCGTTAAGTATCTTTTCGTTAGTTAAGTCATTTATATAAGTCATTGAAATTTAATGGAAAATATGAAATTGAAAGGAAAGTATTCATTAAGTCATTCACACCGATGATACTTTCCATTAAATTTCATATTTTCCATTAAATTTCATATATTAAAAACCAATGACAATTTCGACGTTGTTACAGTTTTTCTGAAAATTTCCAGTTGTCCCTTCGTATATAAAGAATTCATTCAGAATTTTCGGTGCAGTAATTTCGAGATTGAGGGGTTTCGAGAGGGGGCATGGTAAATAAAGAATATTTTCATTGATATTGTTCGTAAAGTATTTTGTTAATCCTTGAAGTGAGACATTTCAAACGATAGCCCACACGCCAGGAAAGAGAAAGAAACAAAGATCTTCAAGTTCACACATTTTGGCCCCTCCAAATTCTTGAAGAAAAAAAACATAAAAAAAAAAATTACTCCAGGGTGGTATTCGCAAGATTTCGATGTAGTTACGAGCCAAATTTCGAGTCAATACGTTAAACCGTTTACGAGTTAGAGACGTGTAACAGACGGACGGACGGACGGCCAACTTTTATGATGTTGAAGTTTGTATCGTTGGAACGCAACGGAAATACGTTTTTAAATTTTCATTTTCGGTATTCATCTTCCTTCTCGTGCCGATTTAGGTCCAGGTCCTTGAAGGAGATCCCAATGAAACGTTTTAACGAGTTTTTGTCATCGATAATCCAATCTTGAGGGAAATTAATGGTGTATAAAATCTATTTCCGTTGCATCACAACGATGCAAACTTCAACATCATCAACTTTCACCGTGAGAATTGCGTTTTATTTTCGGTACGAAATCCTAATAATGACTGAGATTGGGAGAGGAGAGATCGAGAAAAAGTTGACATTTCACTTGCCGATCAAACGTGCGACAAACTGCAGAAATTTTTAACGATACGTCAACGTAGTGTAGTCAAACATTGCCGGCAATAATCATATGATTTTGAAGTTTTTTAAATTTTCATTTTCAGTATCGCTCTCGTTTCGCTTGCCCATTTGATTAATCTCCTTGAGACCTTAAAAAATGTTTAAGTTATGTTAAGGGGAGATGAATGGTATAAATAATCAAATTTCGTTGCATTCCAACGATGCAAACTTCAACATTGTATAATTCATTGCCAATCGAATTCTGTTACAGTGACCAATTTTATACGAAATACCTCATACATGTATATATGACGCGTTAGATAAGCATACATGTACAGCTCCTTACTCGCGGCTATATATGTAAAACGCGAGTCCCATATATACGTATATATATAAGACAAGGCTCTACCTGACGTTGTCAGAGAGAAGGAAAAATGTTAGGCCCGCGGGCGTTGGACAAAAGCTGCTCTCACTGATGCACCGTCTGTCTCTCTATACGTCTGACGTCTGAGCCTCTGCGTGCGGGGCACTTGAGCGAGGCGCCGCGAAGAATATACTACAACCAGTACCGCGATATGAGAGGGGTTTTACGAGAGAAAAAAAAAGAAAAAAAAAAGAAAGAAAGAGGAAAAAAATCCCTCCACCATCAGCGGCTGAGCTGCGGGAAGAAAAGATCAGACTACGTATATATATTTAGTTCATCATTCTCGCCGTCATCGGAGAGAAAAAAAAATGCGATCTCCACATGTACCGCAGTTTAAGGGGAGGATATTCATATATAAAGGAAATAAAAGTGACCCAGGAGAAGGGGAAAAAAATAAAACGATATTTCGTTACCGGCATTAACCTCGCGCCCGGATCTCTTTTTTCAAACGTTTAATTTTTCTTTTCATCGTTCAATTTTCGTACAGCTCACTTTTTTTCTTTTCTTTTTCGTTACGTTCACAAACGAGGGGGAATGTCGAATGGGGGATGATGACGATGTGCGTATATATATAGAGGGAGAGAGAGAGATTGTCGGTATTATATAGCGTGGTATAGATCGTTCGCGAACGCGAACTGCAAGAGAGTTGAATTATACGGCTTGTTAACCCCGTTCATCGGTGCCGCTGTAAATCATAACGCGACGCGAAAGAGAGTGTATGTGTATGTGTATGCGAAAGAGAGAGAGAGAGAGAGAGATAATGTGTATAGGTGAGGGTTTGGGTGACCACCCTTTGCCACAATTACCCTCTCCGGATCTAAACCTCTTTCGCCCTCCCCATCTCACTCTCTTTCTCACTCAACGTCCCCTTTTCCTCTCTTCCTGTTCTCTCCCTCGTTCGATAGTAAAACTTTCCCCAGTGCCTTTAATGGCTGAACGACTATGAGAGAGCGCCCCGGTCCGGTTAGTCCAGGTTAACGACGAGGCGAAGCACACAGAGCCCCGGGCCCAATGTACACGCGAAAACGCTTCAAGTGCACTCTCCATCCCGCGGGCAGCTGGCACACAGCGAAGAGTAACGCGTCTCGTTAGATATTGACGATCATGCGCCCCTACACGTACGACCCAACCCCCTCTACACTACCACCCACCACCACCATCGGGCTTTTAACCGAAATGGCTACGCTATTTGAAGTTCTAAAGAGAACGACGTCTTTTATTTTATTAATTTTACGACGAAATCGTTTTCTCATTAATCTTCAGATTGACTTGTGAAAGATTGTCGGAAAGTTTCATATGAAAAAATGTGTTTGTTTTTAATTCGAATTTCAATATTCATTTGAATTTTTTTACTTTTCTGGTAGTTTAAAAATATTGTCAATTCGTCGCTTGACTGTTTGCCAAAATATTTAATTTTCCACCGTTATTAATAAGAGCAAGGCCCTTCCCTCTACGACGCTAAAGACACAAAATCGGTAACCATGTAAAGGAGTCTAAATGTCTCCGAATTTTACTTTTTCGATCAAAGGCCCAAATAAATTGGAATCTTTCTTCATTTTCATTGCCTAATTCGTGGAATTAATGTTTTGTAGACTTGACAAAATGCAATAGATTTTGACGTGTATAGTGAATTTTGAAAAAAAAAAATTAAATCAAACCGCTGCTAATATTGGGATGGGTGACCGATTAGCCTCGCTCTAACTTGCCCACCGACTACCGATCAGCAGGCAATTTCATTGAATTTCTACGGTCAATACAACCAAAACTTAAGTGTGGCCGCCTGTATCGGCCAGGTTTTCCGCGGTTTCCCTGTGCCCTCGTTGCAAATACGATAGTGCATTGGGAAAAAGTTGTTGCGAATAACACTGCGGGGGCGAGGGGTCGCAAATAGGAAGAAAGGGAAACGATGATTTCGAAGTTTGCATCGTTGGAACGCAATGAAAATAGGTTTTTTCAATTTTCATTTTCTGTATTGCTCTCACTTCTTTTGCCCATTTAAGCAGACGTCCTTAAGGGGGGAAATAGGGTTAGGACAGCGATTTTTCATTGATTTTCATAAATTTTTTTGTAGTATAAAAAATGGATATAATTTATTGAAACTTTGAGAATATTTTATACATATATTTAAGTATATACTATAACATTTTTGAAGAATTTCCTTGAAAAACACCGAAGATATTAGCGACCCCATGTTGCAGGTCACAATCAGACTCGGCATTTTGCGTACATTCTGGAAGCCGCAATTTTCATCTGAAATGAAACGAGGTTGGAATTTACTTTTATTATATGTCTCTCTTCTATATGAACCTAAATGCTATGAAAAAAATAGAAAATTGAATTTTTTACAGGGGTCAAAACAAAAAAGCATGATTTTTTGCCATTTTTTACAACTTTATTTGCAAAAAAAAATTACTTCAAATAATGATAATATTCCGATTTTAGGTTCATATAGAGCGCAATACTATGAAGAAAGTAACTGCCAATTTTCAAAACGATTGACGGTTGAAAACTTTTTTGTTTTGAAAACTTCCAACAATGCAAACTTCAACATCACGGAGAAGAAACGTGAAAATCTTCAAAGATGACGTAAACACTGATAATGCGAATTTTAAACAATATTACAAATTCTTCAACGAACGAAAACAAATGAAAATTAAATTTCGGTGAATAATTTGCATCAAACTAAGGCGATGTCTGCGTCTACCGTGCGAATTCTGGCTAGCCTTAAATTAAAAAGATTGCGCGAAAACAAAATTTAAAACACTGTACTATTTATTCCCCACCTGAGTCCACGTACTTAAACGCTCCAGTCTCATTTACTTCTTGGATTTCTTCCTCCCTCGTTACTTATCTCGCGCATTACCCAATAACGTTGATGAAAATTTCACGGAAAATTGAATTGTGACGATCATCCCCCAGAGGTCCGAAACTTTCTCGCAGAATATGGCTCGTGCCGGTTCGCGTCTTTCCTCGCTCTTCTCCTCGTCTCTTCCGCACTTTGACCCAATTCCCGGCTTTCTTTTTTCGCTTTGATCCTCGAACGACGTGTCCGTTCGTGTGCAAAAACGACTTTTTTCCCTCGCGAACTCTTTGCTCCTCATCGTTGCCTGCGCGTGTGTATATATTTTTTTATTCGAGTGCAACAGGTTCGCGATTGTTCACCTGGTGTATATTCAAAAGCGTGAAGGAAGGGGTGGTAAAGATAAAAAATAAAAACACCAATGATGGGGGTGTGCGGTGTGTCTGTGTGCGTAGGAGCAAGGGAATGAGAGAGAGAGAGATAAGGGAGAACTGAAATCAGGAGAAAGATAAATTGACTTCTTCCGAGGGGATGACAGGTACGCATTCCCATGTCGGAGTATTTCGTTACCTGGAAGGACGTGTGTGCGTTCTGGTCTCTCTTATCCTTCTGCATTTATTCGTCTCTGTCTTACTCGAATGAGAGAAGGAGATAGGTCGCCCTCGCAACGCGTTTTGCATAATACTCGCGGCCCCAAGAAACCGCGAAGATATATAGTAGTAAGAGAGAAGCAGTCGAAAAAGAAAGAGATAAAGCGAGAGAGAGAGGAGAGTATCCATCGAGCAAAGTCGGACCATTTGGCTCGTCAGACTCTCGTTCGTTTCACGTTCATATACATATACCTTTTTAACCCTCATCCCCCAACTCATACCCCTTCGATTTGCGTCCTCTCAGACCTGGCAGCTCTTTTCAGTTATTTCTCTCTTTCTCTTCTTGATGCCAACAGAAAGAGAGGGATTCGGGAATCTTAGGAGCTAGATTATCTCGATAAACGGCGAGTTGCCATCGGGGAACGATTAGTATCTATTAGCCTATTCCGTATGGATCGTCTTCCGCGTGAAACCGCTTCTCTTTCTCTTTAAAAAAATATATATATATATGTGAGCCTCTTTCTCACACAGTCTCCGGTCGGTTTGTGATAAAAGAAAAAGAAGAAAACACGCTCACCTTTTAGCCAGTGAAATTCGTTGAATTCTCAGCCGTCGCCAACACCAAAAAGCTACGAGAGAGCCAAATGGCCACTTTGCAACACGTAACGTCAAAGGCCACCGTATCCGAATGTGAGCCTTATTATACCGATATCATATATCTGTATTTCTTTAATGTGCGGTATAGGTGTGCTTCGTCCTAATCTTAAACGAGCCGAGAGCTTTCACCTTCCAACTTCCACTCTCGATTCCCCCTCTGGTTCTCCTAGAAATGTCCATTTTCTTCATTCTCGTCAAGAACCATCCCTCTCGCCATTTTTCAATGGAAACATTTTTCCTTCCTTCCTATCTATAGATATGAGAGGGGAGGGGGAAAATAATAAATTTGCAACCTGTGCGAAGTAAACGGATATTGATATTTCTGGATTTATGCGAACGGAATGATTATTGAAAGAATAACATTGCTTTTTTCCTCCACTTTCTTTTTCCCTCTAATCTACATACACTTCATCAGCAGCGCGGGGTGATCAATAAATTCTAGTCTCTATACGCTCATGTGCGCCCTTTAATTCTTGGGCTATACCTCGTCATCGATTAAATCTCATTGAAGGCCGATTGTCTCTCGCTGTGAATAGATTTTTCTTCTAGAGTCGCTGATTCTTTGATAAATGAAAGGTTATAAGTTTGCGATCGTTTCAACAGCTGCGAATGCATACATTCAAACGATCAATATCTGATACTCGAAGACTTTCTTTTTTCCAGCTTGCCTTATTATACGTTCACTCGGTTTCTTTTTTTAATATTCATACGAGAAGTACATACCGTATATATGTGCGACTAGGTTAAGGGGGGAAGTAGGGTTAGGACAGCGTTTTCTCAATGATTTTCATGAATTTTTTTATAGTATAAAAAATGAATATAATTTATTGAAACTTTGAGAATATTTTATACGTATATTTAAGTATATACTGTAAAATTTTTGAAGAATTTCCTCGAAACACACCGAAGATATTAGCGACCCCATATTGCAATGACGTTGAAGTTTGCATCGTTGGAATGCAACGAAAATAAATTTTTTACACCATTAATCCCACTTAAGATTGGATTATCGATGACAAAAATCGTTAAAACGTTTTATTGGGGTCTCCTTGAAAAATCTGGGACTAAATGGGGCACGAGAAGGAAGAGCAATACTGAAAATGACAATTTAAAAAAGTATTTGCGTTGCGTTACAACGATGCAAACTTCAACATCATATATTGCAGCTCACAATCAGACTCAGCATTTTGCGTACATTCTGGAAGCCGCAATTTTCATCTGATATCAAACGAGTTTGGAATTTACTTTTATTATATGTCTCTCTTCTATATGAACCTAAATGCTATCAAAAAAATAGAAAATTTAATTTTTTACAGGGGTCAAAACAAAAAAGCTCGATTTTTTGCCATTTTTTACAACTTTATTTGCAAAAAAAAAAATATTTTAAATAATGATAATATTCCGATTTTAGGTTCGTATAGAGCGCAATACTATGAAGAAAGTAACTGACAAATTTCAAAACGATTGGTTGAAAACTTTTCAAACTAGCGTGTACGCAAGTTCGAAAGAAGTCGTTCTCAGAAAAACGCGTTTGAAAAAATAGTACCAAGAAAATCAAGCAATATGGGGTCGCTAATATCTTCGGTGTTTTTCAAGGAAATTCTTCAAAAAATTCTTCATAATTTTATAGTATATACTTAAATATATGTATAAAATATTCTCAAAGTTGCAATAAATTATATTAATTTTTTATACTATAAAAAAATTCATGAAAATCATTGAGAAAACGTTGTCCCAACCCTATTTCCCTCCTCAATGGCTTATAACAACAGAACGAGTCGGAATTTTCATTTAAAATTTTGGGAACATATTATTCAATAGTTTTACTAACAATTTATGAAATAAAAAAAAAATCGATTTTTTGAACCGTCTAACCCTATTTCCCCCCCTTAAAACGTTCTGTCTACGATAGGGACTATATTTCAAACGATATTCAGTTTTAATATTAAACCCGAGAGAAACGTGCGCCGAGAGTCGGGAACAATTGAAAATTCTGTCGATTAATTAACCAGCCATTCGTACGACCTACCGCGACAGATGGTTGTACGGCGTAGAGTTTGATTTATACATAAAGGTGAAGCGATGAAAATGGCGTCGATGTTGATTGAAATAAAACCGAAACTCCGGGACTTTATTTGGCGAGTGAGCTCTATCTCCATTTCTCTCTCTCTCTCTTTTCCCTCTCGTGGCTTCTATTAGTTTATTTTTTCAGCAACCCACTCAGAGTATATCGATGAACGTTGGGATCTCTTCGCGTTTCATTATTCAACGATATTACGTATCTATACGTAGACATTCTTGCTCGTACCATCAACGATCGGAGAGGAGAAATCATATAATGGGACGGGGTTCTCGCGAACCGCACTATCCTGTTTCAACGGCAAAAATCTCTGCGATGAAATAGCGACGATAGGAAAGAAACAGAGAGAGAGAGGGAGAGACAAAATTGCTTTTCGCCGCGAGCAACTTTCACGATAATTAAGTCTCTAATTAATTAATCAATTGTCAATTGAAATATATCCCTCGTCGTATTGTCAATCTGCTATCTCGCTGAACGAAATTTAAATCGATAATTAGAAGAGGAAAAAAAGTAACGATAAACTTTTTATCGGAAAAATTTGACCCGAGTTATTATTATTGTATATACATTCGCGACTCTTACTCCATTTGTCGAATTATTCTCAATTAATTTCATCACTCGCTCTGTCATATATTTTCCTCGTCCGTTATTGCCGCGCGATGTCACTCGATTACGCGGTCCGGTATAACATATTTTGTATCCGGTGTTTGCCGACTGAGAGAATTTAATTGATGTATCCTCGCCGCTCTTCTACTACCGTTGATGGGCTATGCCAATTATTGGTCAGACTACGCGCGGCTTTACGATCGTTCAAACACGCGTATTTGTCGTCATTTAACGTTTTGTGGTTGGCCAAAAAAAATTTTGTCTCCCCGTCCGTCCGTCGATATAACCAAAGGGTGACGCGTGATACGAACGTTATCGGTAATGGGAGGAACGAGGGGGAAGATACGACGAGAAATAGAGGGTAACGCGCGCTGGCCTCTTCCGCGCAATCTGTTTCGAATGGACCCTCCTTCTATATATACCTTTTTTTCGATGCGGCAAACCCCGGTTTTAACCCCTTTCTCTATCGTAGCGGCGTTTTGCTCTCGGTGAATTTCACCGTTACAGAGAAAACGGGTTAGTCGAACGGCTGTTTGCCGGATTTATGGAGTGAAAAGGTATCGTTATATATATATATATCGGGAACCGACGACGATCCAAGCTGTATGGTTCGCCAGGAAAACCGCTGTTCGCTTAGAAATGCCAGACGACGACGACCAGAACGAGCCCGAGCAATGAGGATCGCCGTTTGCCCGCGGAAAATGCGAACTGTAAAAGACCGATTTGACGGTGGATATAGAGAATGATCGCTCGTACAGAAACCATTGCTCTTTCCACGATCGTTCTCGCAAATTGCGAGAGAGAAATCGACTTTTCATTATAGACGTTTTATTTTCGTGAGGCTCCTTCTTTCTTTTTTCTTTCTGTCCCGGCTCAAATACAGAACGAATATTCACTCCAATCGATACAAGGTAGTTAAGGAAATTTCGTGATACACGACACGAAAAGACGCGGTAGCGTTTCGACGATAATTTAACGAAAAGTTTTCGAGACACTCCTGCCGCTGGTCTGTATACACAAAGAGTTGTGAATTATTACGTGAAAAGTCGAAAGATCGTCTGTTAGGAGAGAACGAGATAAATATATCGAACGGTCGAACAGTAATTTGAGTTTTGCTGAGCGTAAAATGATATATAGGTTTGTTAAGGAGTAGTCTGGTAACTTAAGCCGATTTTCATGTCTTTTTTGGAGGCCGTTTCTTTGTAGGAAAATAAAAATGAATCGTTTTGGATATTTAGGATGTTTTCATTTACACATTAAAGATACAAAAAAAAACATTTTTTTTTAAATTAATAGTTTATTGTTAATATTATTATTGATTGAAGTTGGCACCTCGAAAAAAAAGCGCGTGGGTGGCCCCGATGATTTTGGCTCTTGATGTTATCTGAAATCAAAAATTCTTGATAATTCTTAATCTATAGACATGTCATTCTGGTCGGAACTACTGAAGTTAAATTTCATGGATAAATGACAAAATGGCGGTCTTTGGAAAAAAGTTTTTTTTTCCAAAGGAAAATAAAAATGAATCGTTTTAGATATTGAGGAAGTTTTTATTTACATATTAAAGATACAAAAAAAAAATTTGTTTGAAAAAATTTAATAGTTTATTATTATTATTATTTGCAAAAAAGTGTTTTTTTCCAAAGTCCGCCATTTTGTTATTTAGCCATGAAATTTAACTTCAGTAGTTCCGACCAGAATGACATGTCTATAGATTAAGAATTATCAAGAATTTTTTATTTCAGATAACATCAAGAGGCAAAATCACCGGGGCCACCCACGCGCTTTTTTTTCGAGGTGCCAACTTCGATCAATAATAATAATAATAATAAACTATTAAATTTTTTCAAAAGAATTTTTTTTTGTATCTTTAATATGTAAATAAAAACATCCTAAATATCCAAAACGATTCATTTTTATTTTCCTACAAAAAAACGCCCTCCAAAAAAGACATGAAAATCGGCTTAAGTTACGAGACTACTACCTGAAATGATGCCTACGCGAATGTTCAATAAGCCGGAAAGCCAAAAATATATTTTCCATCGAACACACAAACGTTTAACAAAAAAACTTGATGCTTTTTTAAATGAATGAAGAAATCGAGTACTTGCTGCTTCGGACACTGACGCAGGTCGTTACTTCATACGATCGATGTATTCGTCGATGTCGGGGTGTTTCGGTATCACCGTCTTTTATCCCTAAGGCAGCGAATCGGGAATTTAAAAGACTGGAGCGCGCTGCGCGCTCCTTTTGTGGGTTAGGTTCGGTCGTGCGATCCAAAGTGTGCGCATGAGCGAACTCCGAGCACGACATCGGTAGCCAATCATAAAGTTCACCGGCTTCAGAAACAAATCGCATTACGAGATATTTCGTCACGTGTCTTTGTTTCTAGCTGGCGATTGGTTCGCACTCGTACCACGCAGAAGTTTTATATTTACACGGGTTTTATTTTGTCTCGCATGATTTTATATAATGAAAATTGTTTATTTAAAAAAAATAATCACTCGACAAGAGATCGTTTACCGCGAAGTATTAACTGTAAATGTGGAAGGCTTCTCTTTTCACCGTCAACACACAGTCATCAGGAGAGACAACGACGAGGTATAGCGACGACACGGATTGCGCGTTCACCGCCGCCGTCTAATTCACGACGGGTACAGGAAATGAAGGCGGCGCGAGGACAAAGCGACTGCGGTCCTTTCCTCTCTCTCTCTCTCTCTCTCTTTCTCTCTCTCTCTCCTCCCTTGTCCCCTTTCCTCTTCTCATCTCTTGATAGAGTAGTAGGTATATGGCGCCGTGAAATACGACGGAATATAGAGAGGAACGAGAAGTAAGACGCCGAGAGAACGACGACGACGACGACGACGATGATCTTGTCGTCGAATTGTACACGCCTCCTAGAGCGCCGCTCCTTCGGAACTTTTGACGGGGTTCCACACGACGATAACTCCTGCCATCTCGCGTTATATACCCTCCGAGAAACTAGCTTGTCGAATCGGCTCATAGGCATAGTTCGTGACAATGGGTATCAATGGGCAATAGAAGTCTCGGTTCTCTTATATATGTAGACGAGCGTTCGCTTCATTTGCATACGAGGAACAAACGAACATGTCGTTTCTACTGGGTTTTATTTCTTTTTTTTTTGTACGGTAGCTTGTAGTGACAAAGAAATATCTTCTTTTTTTTTTTAACAATTTTATACGGAAAATGGGAAACATTCAAAAAAATAAATTGTTATTGACGTTGTTCAGTCACTAGAACGATGTTTCGTCGATTTTTCTTTTTCCTTTTATAATCCGAGATAGTAATTGTGTAGATGGGTAAATTGTGGGAAGAGAAGAACGTTTAGAAAATTTTTATTTAACCCTCAGTGGTCACTGAGGCGGCAGGGGCTTCTAACCAACCCCATCGTTTACTTTGCAGTTATATGTGCTTCCATGACTAACAAATAACGTTGCCACTCGACCGTTCCTGAAGGTTTCACGTTTCCCTTTAGGGAAACCCTTTAGGGGGCAAATTGGGTTAGGACAGCGTTTTCTCAATGATTTTCATGAATTTTTTTATACTATAAAAAATGAATATAATTTATTGAAACTTTGAGAATATTTTATACATATATTTAAGTATATACTATAAAATTTTTGAAGAGTTTTCTTGAAAAACACCGAGGATATTAGCGACCCCATAATGCAGGTCACAATCAGACTCAGCATTTTGTGTACATTCTGGAAGCCGCAATTTTCATCTGAAATCAAACGAGGTTGGAATTTACTTTTATTATATGTCTCTCTTCCATATGAACCTAAATGCTATCATAACAATAGAAAATTGAGTTTTTTACAGGGGTCAAAACAAAAAAGCACAATTTTCTGCCATTTTTTACAATTTTATTTGCAAAAAAAAAATTATTTTAAATAATGATAATATTCCGATTTTAGGTTCATATAGAGCGCAATACTATGAAGAAAGTAACTGCCAATTTTCAAAACGATTGGTTGAAAACTTTTCAAACTAGCGTGTACGCAAGTTCAAAAAAAGTCGTTCTCAGAAAAACGCGTTTGAAAAAATAGTGGCTGCTCGGTTATACACGTGGCGCCCTCGGGGCCTGAAGGAGAGCCACCCACTTTAATGGCTTATAACGATAGAACGAGTCGGAATTTTCATTTAAAATTTTGGGAACATATTTTTCAATAGTTTTACTAACAATTTATGAAATAAAAAAAAAATCGATTTTTTGAACCGTCTAATCCTATTACCTCCCTTAAGGGAGGAATTGCTTACAGTTAATACCTTTTTTTTCAAACGCCAACCGTAGATATATTTTCTTTCCTCGAAGTACCGTGTCTCGCGAGCATCACTCATAAATTTTATCAAAAACAAAACTCAAAAAATGAACAAGTTACGATTTTTTAAGTGAAAAAGTTCATTTTTCATTTCAGGATTTTTCTTCGATGAAGCTATCGTTTGATTTTTTACGTAAACACGATTTTTTCATATTCGACACTGTTCATAGTATGTTTGATAATTTTTTCAATTCAATTCAACCGGAGACTCTTCGTACAGCGATCATTTAATATCGCCGATGCTATTCTAGCCCGATAGAATATTTTCCTACGAGCTCACGTATGATCTTTCGTTTTCTCTTTTTCCATTATATTAGATCATCTCGAAACCTAAGAGAAAAATTACCTCTCATATAATTAATATCACTGTTATTATTATCAGTTTTATTACTATTATTTATTGAATTATTTCTTGATGGGTATGTAGAGTCGAGAAAACTATAATTCTTTCACTCGTTGCAACGCGCGACCCCCGCTGCTTTTTCTCTTCATGGTCTCTTACATTTTCTTCGCGTTGTTTCAACTTCAATCCTGTTTTTTATATCCGAATGAGACTTCTTGCTCTTTTATTCTTCCCTCATGTAGGTATTCTTTTCTCTTATCCCTCTATATTATATAAATATATTACCGCCGCTGGCGTCGCCGTGTAGAAGAGTTGAGGGTTAGGTTGGGTCAGCTTAGGTTGGCCCAGGTTAGATGGGATGAGACGATGAGAGAATGGCGAAATGAAACGATCGTAAAATGAATTCTGACGGGGATCCTGGACTGGGCCTCTGCGTGATTCCCCGAGTGAGACGAACAATCGTGATACTACGAGAAGTTCGTCTCACTCGGGGAATCAGCCTGCCGACCGTCATCCAAAAAGTGATTTTTTCGATTTTCACGTTTTTAACATTGATATTCTGAGATTTCGATTAAAAGTCGGTGTTATTCGTAATCAGCGGAAAATTTCCGATCGAATAGGGTATCGAAACAATGAAAAAAAAAAAAAAAAACTCATTTTTTGCCCGCTTTTTCAGAAACCTAAAAATCTCGAAATTTCAAATGGTCATAACTTGGCACCCGTTTCATCGATTTTGGGTTTTGACGGGTGTTTTCAAAACGTCTCGAGTAGACTTAGAGAATGCATTTTGGATCATCCCGATATCTCAATTATTGTAGCCGTCAGAGGGGGTTGAAAATCGTGCGAAAAAAATGAGAAGGGGTATGGAAAATTTTGGAAAATTTCGCAAAAATCGACGGTCCAACTTTGAAAATCTATAAAAAATCGAAAAAAAATCGTAGCACAATAAATGAAGCGGCATTTTAAAGGTTGAACGGTTACGAACAGAATGAGCACAGAGTGGGTTTTTAACTCTATCGGGAAGCAACGGGTCATTTTGACCCCGTGTAATCGGTGAAGAGCTGGGAAGATGTATCATCATTACGGTACATTTTTTTCTCTCTATGACACCAGATTTCCGAAAAAAAAAATGGACTGAAAAACAATTTTTAATAACTATTTTCCACAAAAATTCGCGATATTCATGTTAAATGACGATTCTTCAAATAGATTACAAAAATTTCATCGAAACTCAACGTTATTCCCGATCTTACAGCGCGTTAAGGCATCAGCAACTATCGTCTCAATTTCCATCGCACCTCGTTTAGTCAAGTTTCCTCCTCATTTCCCGAGCTATAATTTCGAAACTAAAGAGATCCTCGCGCATATAGCTACAATCATTATAGAAGAGAGAGAGAGAGTCCTGAGAGCGCGTTGCCGGCAGGGTTTTTCTGCCACGTTCCGTGGCTGATGGTGGGGCGGATGAAGGGAGGGTGGGCAGGGGATGCGCTTTGGAAGCTTAGAGCGACAAAAGTCCTCAACGAGGAAGGATATTTACTTGGGAATCGCGGCGGAAAACGTAAAAACTCAAAGAAAACGGAAAACGAAAGAGCGAGCGAGATGGAAAACTGAAGAAATGAGTAAAAGAGAGCGTACAAGATAAAAAGTCTGAGGGTTGGATAGGTCTCGCGTGTCCTAGAAAGAGGAGTACCAAAAAGTACGGGAGAAAGAGAGCGAGAGAGAGAGAGAGAGAGAGAGAGAAAGGTCTCCGGTGGCGGCGGCAAGTCGGTAATCCAAGTCGGACAGGAAATGAAGTCGGCGTGGGACAAAGTTTGAAAGACTCCTCCGCTGCCTCTTGCCACCGATGCTCGGGGGACTATACGACTCTGACCAATGACGAGTACGCGACGACCGCTACCCACACCCGATCGTCAAGGGGAAATTAAACTTTTCTAATTATTTCGACAGGCAGTGTCTCTCTTTCCCGAACCGATGGCGAAGTACCTCGAGTGAGATGGGGAGGGCTACGGAGCCCCATTGACTTCGACGCTAATCCAATCATTCCACGTCGTCTTTGCTTCGTCCGCGTCGTTTTATTTTTTACTTTTTTTTTTCTCTCGCTCTTTTCTTTTATTTTCTTTTCTTTTTTTTCCATTATATACCACACTTCCTGCATGCGTCACGTTATTATACTTCCATAACGGTTTAACGCCCTTCAAAACATCTGTAAATATAGTCACGTACATTTTATAACCATGTATGTACTCGCGTGTAGGTATATCGGTATTTTCAATCAATTAAAGATTCATAGGACGGAATTATCGATTTATTTCGTGATAAATTATGATAATAATGGTTCATTCGTCATTTCAACGACGAATTATACCTATCGTTCGACCTGAGTTATCGATTCGTAAAGGTGTAGGCGTTAGCTATTCGTTCTTCTCGTAGCACATGCGCGCCTTTCCAAAACTTCCGGTTCTCTCTCTCCCTCTCTCTCTCTCATTGTGTCTCTTTTTGTCTTTAAATGTATATAATATGTACTTGTATCCAATGAATTATAGTTCCATATCTATGAAGCTATAGGCATTGTATAGCAAATTATAGTTTCGATTTTTTTGTTTTGATTCTGTACCCAAATATAGAACCCTCATAGGCAGATCCCATTGTCCGTCCGTCCGTCATTCTGTCTCAGGCCTTCGTTTCCTAAATACTTCAATCTATCAACTCAAAATTTGACATCCAATTACAGTGAGATATTCCAAAAATGGCTTCAGAGTCGTTTTAAAAAAAAAACCTTTCCGCGAACTTGGAGCGGCCAAAATGTTACTGTCCTGGCGAGGGCGGTGTCGTTCGAAAGAGTTTACGTTTAAAGGGGAAATAGGGTTAGGACAGCGTTTTCTCAATGATTTTCATGAATTTTTTTATAGTATAAAAAATGAATATAATTTATTGAAACTTTTAGAATATTTTATACATATATTTAAGTATATACTATAAAATTTTTGAAGAATTTCCTTGAAAAACACCGAAGATATTAGCGACCCCATATTGCAGATCACAATCAGACTCAGCATTTTGCGTACATTCTGGAAGCCGCAATTTTCATCTGAAATCAAACGAGGTTGGAATTTACTTTTATTATACATCTCTCTTCTATATGAACCTAAATGCTATCAAATAAATAGAAAACTGAATTGTTTACAGGGGTCAAAAGAAAAAAGCATGATTTTTTGCCATTTTTTACAACTTTATTTGCAAAAAAAAAATTATTTTAAATAACGATAGTATTCCGATTTTAGGTTCATATAGAGCGCAATACTATGAAGAAAGTAACTGCCAATTTTCAAAACGATTGGTTGAAAACTTTTCAAACTAGCGTGTGCGCAAGTTCAAAAAAACGTCGTTTTCAGAAAAACGCGTTTAAAAAAATAGTACCAAGAAAAACAAGCAATATGGGGTCGCTAATATTTTATAGTATATACTTAAGGCCGTAGTCTGGTCTAGAGCGAGATTTTTGACGTCATTTCTAATGTGCAATAACGTTGTAACCGGTGAAGTTGTCTTGATGAAAATTTACACGTGCATTTATTGATCCTTAGAGAATACTTGTACATTTTTAAAAAAAATTATTTTAACTATTTTCATGTAGTTTTTTGCCTTGTTGCAACATGGTGCGCCGAAATCGGCGCCCACTCTGGACGATGTTGTATGCATCTGAAAAAAAAAATATATATATATTCTCAATTTGTATGAGTATTGTGAGCACTGGTAGCAGAATTAGTACTTAAAAAAAAATTTTTGACAAAATGGCGGCCTGTTGAACTTTCATTAATGATATTTCATCATTCGACAAGTTATAAAATGTCGGCAAAATTATTGTTCGACTCAATAAAAATTTTCTTTAAGTACCAATTCTGCTACCAGTGCTCAGAATACTCATACAGATTGAGAATATGTATATATTTTTTTTTTCAGATGCATACAACATCGTCCAGAGTGGGCGCTGATTTCGGCGCACCATGTTGCAACAAGGCAAAAAACTACATGAAAATATTTAAAATATATTTTTTTTTAAATGTACAAGTATTCTCTAAGGATCAATGAATGCACGTGTAAATTTTCATCAAGACCACTTCAACGGTTTGAACGTTATTGCACATTAGAAATGACGTCAAAAATCTCGCTGTAGACCAGTCTACGGCCTTAAATATATGTATACAATTTTTTTAGTATATACTTAAATATACGTATAAAATATTCTCAAAGTTTCAATAAATTATATTGATTTTTTATACTATAAAAAAATTCATGAAAATCATTGAGAAAACGCTGTCCTAACCCTATTTCCCCCCTTGATGGCTTATAACAATAGAACGAGTCGGAATTTTCTTTTTTTTGGGAACATATTTTTCAATAGTTTTACTAACAATTTATGAATTAAAAAAAAAATCGATTCTTTGAACCGTCTAACCCTATTTCCTCCCTTAAGGATTGAAAAAAATATTTTTCTCGATGAATATTTTCGACAATATCCATCCAAATTTTCACGTTCTTTTCACGCTGTCCCCAATTCCAAACTAACACAACGAAAATTCTAAAATAATTTTCATACACTAAGGCACATGAGAAGTTTCGAGGAAAACTATTGCGATGTGGAAATTTTCATTAATTTTTGAGATATATGAAATTCAATGAAAATCCGGGGAAACGATACGGACCTCTGACTTCACGAGTTTGACCGGGGTTTTTTTTTCTCTACGTATTCCAAGTCCGTCCGAAGTTCGCCGGGGAATATATCGGAAAAATTGATTACATCGGGAAAATTCAACGGATAAAATATCCTCACAAATCCTGTGACGCGGATTTTTTTGTCAGCCGGTATAGCGTGAAATGTGCATTGAAAATAAAAAATATAATAAAACATGAAGTTAATTAAAATGTCAATTTTTAAATGTCATACGAAAATAAGATTTTTCGGCCACATGCCCCGACGAAGACTTTGCCGATCTCTCTTGTATCTGAAGTTTCAATTTCCCCCGTAAATGCATTTATGTAACGGCGTATCCCGTATAAATGTACAACGCACGTAACATCGATCGGTTGGTGGCTGGCCACACGCGCAGACCGTAAGGCGCTTATTTCTAATCGGGCCGCATTTCTCGTCCAAAAGTATCGAAAAATGTGAATCCCGCGATAGCGAACCATCCCCTCCGATCAACGTTCTATACGTATATAGGTGTGTGTACGATTTTTTTTTACACACAGCACCACGCATCTATGGAAAAAATTCAATCGATTCCCGATACGAGCTTTATCGAGGCGAGCTCGTCTGTGCAGAGGGCAGACACTGTGCGAGCTTATCCTAAGTAATGTGAACGATATCTCGTTTAATGTATCGACCTTTTAGTGGCATTTCGAGAGGGCCTCTGGTACGTGTTATATACAAGAGGTCACGATATTTTCCCAATTTAGGATTTTGTCGCTCTACTTTTCTCTCTCTCTTCTCTTTTCCCTTTCTCTCTCACTCCCTTTGCTCTATTTGATAAGTCAGAGATAACCCAGAGACCCCTGACGAATTTTATGCTCCCGTTCATGGACGTTTTAAATTTGTTTTTTTTTTAATTTTGTGGGCTCACAAAAAGATAGATAGATAACGATAGAGTGGGAGAGATAGTTCGGTGATAATTTCATTTCGATAGAAAAGTAATAATGAGAGGTTAAGATTGATTTTATTACTATTAGAAAAATATGGGCTTTCGTAGTATCTGTTTGGGGGAAACTTCCTCCTACGATAAAGTTTGACTTGCCGGAAACCTCTGATAATAGCTGGCTCTATACAAGGCTCAACTATTTTGGTGAGCGTGATTTATACAGGAAGGAGATCGATTTCCTCGCTCTTGCTCTTTCTCTCTCTCTCTCGCTCTTTCTTTCTCCTCTCTCCATTCGAAAATTTATCGGCATCGTAGCAATAGCAACGTTTTTTCGCGAGATTCAATTTCACTGCCAAACTTGATCGACGCTCTTACCGCGGCAACAGAGAAGAGCAACATACAAACACCAAGCGCATATACACATATAGGCTAAAAAAGGGAACGAGAACTATAAAGGAAGACGAGAACACGGCAGAAAGAGAGAGAGAGAGAGAGTGAGAGAGAGGAAGAAAGGTAAGAGAGTGTTCAACGCCGATACTATGGTCCGACGAACTTCCCGGTTCTTAGACCTCGATAGGGCTATCGACCTCGACTAGCTGGCCGGAGAAGTTTCCGAACTACATCCATAAAGAATGAAAGCACCGCTCGTGGTTCTCTCCCTCGCTCTCTTTTCTCCCTCGTCCCTAGTCCAAAGCGTGCGGTCTCTTGCAGCCCCTTCTGTGTGTGTGTGTACTTTTTTTTTTCCACCCTCAACACCCAACCCCATCGTCATCCCTTTAGCTCGCTTTCATCGTAGTCGCGAACGATCGCGAGCTTTCTCGTCCCACGCACGCACACACAGACACACGCACGCACACACAGGCACACGCACGCACACGCGGCAGCCATACCAGTAGCGATTTTCCTTCGATCACTTGGACGACTACAATTTTCGAGCAATTTCGAGATCAATTTCCCTTTCTCGTCATAAATAACCCTCCGTTATACGTCCACGCCGGTATTTCAAATGTTTTACCGTCATTGCCGCGCCGCATGGACACGGATCAATCACTTTTTATTTTAATTTTGTACACCCTCTTCAAACCCATGACGTTAGCGATCATATTGATTGCCCGCCATTTTTAATTTTTGCATTTTGACGCTGCACTTGCAATCAACGTCGTGAAAAAAATCGTTATAGCGGTGTTTTTCGTTGGAACGACGACGGGGATGATGTATCAGTTTCCGGGGATTGCTCCGTGTACCATTTCGGCCATTCGTAGGGGTTAAAAGTTTGAAAATCGAGAGTGTAAAAACTGAGAAGTGGATTTTAACTGGTAGACGAAGAAATGAACTTACTGGTATCGGGTTATCAGGCGCGATTCTTTCGTTACATCGATGACAAAAGAATATCACGAACGAACAACTGGGTCGTTGAGGGGGGAAATAGGCTTAGGACAGCGTTTTTTCAATGATTTTCATGAATTTTTTTATAGTATAAAAAATTAATATAATTTATTGAAACTTTGAGAATATTTTATACATATATTTAAGTATATACTATAAAATTTTCGAAGAATTTCCTTGAAAAACATCGAAGATATTAGCGACCCCATATTGCAGGTCACAATCAGACTCAGCATTTTGCGTACATTCTGGAAGCCGCAATTTTCATCTGAAATCAAACGAGGTTGGAATTTACTTTTATTACATGTCTCTCTTCTATATGAACCTAAATGCTATCAAAAAAAATAAAAAATTGAATTTTTTACAGGGGTCAAAACAAAAAAGCATGATTTTTTGCCATTTTTGCAACTTTATTCGCAAAAAAAAAATTATTTCAAATAATGATAATATGAAAAACAAGCAATATGGGGTCGCTAATATTTTATAGTATAAACTTAAATATATGTATAAAAATTTTATAGTATATACTTAAATATATGTATAAAATATTCTCAAAGTTTCAATAAATTATATTAATTTTTTATACTATAAAAAAATTCATGAAAATCATTGAGAAAACGCTGTAGTAACCCTACTTCCCTCCCTTAATGGCTCATAACAATAGAACGAGTCGGAATTTTCATTTAAAATTTTGGGAACATATTTTTCAATAGTTTTACTAACAATTTATGAAATAAAAAAAAATCGATTTTTTTAACCGTCTAACCCTATTTCCCCCATTAAGGTAGTATTCTGGTAACTTAAGCCGATTTTCATGTCTTTTTTGGAGGGCGTTTTTTTGTAGGAAAATAAAAATGAATCGTTTTGGATATTTAGGATGTTTTTATTTACATATTAAAGATACAAAAAAAAATTTGTTTGAAAAAATTTAATAGTTTATTATTTTTATTATTGATCGAAGTTGGCACCTCGAAAAAAAAGGACGTGGGTGGCGCCGGTGATTTTGGCTTTTGATGTTATCTGAAATAAAAAATTCTTGATAATTCTTAATCTATAGACTTGTCATTCTGGTCGGAACTGCTGAAGTTAAATTTCATGGATAAATAACAAAATGGCGGACTTTGGAAAAAAAACTTTTATCCAAAGTCCGCCATTTTGTTATTTTTCGAGGTGCCAACTTCGATCAATAATAATAATAATAAACTATTCAATTTTTTCAAAAAATTTTTTTTTGTATCTTTAATATGTAAATAAACCATCCTAAATATTCAAAACGATTGATTTTTATTTTCCTACAAAAAAATGCCCTCCAAAAAAGACATGAAAATCGGCTTAAGTTACCAGACTACTACCTTAAAGGAACAGTCGAAATTTCAAACTCCTATTTCTCTCTCTCTATTTGTCAATTTTTGTTTAACAACGGTTTTAAACTTTGAACTCTGGCATCTTCTGGGCCATGCAGTAGACACTTTAAGAAGTGATCCAGAATTTTTTCAGATTTTTCGAAAGCCTAGAAAACTCTAAAAAGTGAACTGTTCCCTCAAAGATCCAGTGTACACATCATGTCTCGAAAAATATTGTGCACACCCACGGGGAGTTAAATATAGGAAATTCCGAGAAAAAAAAATGATGATCAACGTTTTGTTTGTGCCAGAGGCAAAAGAACAAACGGGTGTTAAGTTTTAATCATCCTAATGGACACATTCGTGTGTTTGGTTTTTGCCGGATGTGTTGTAGTTATGAAAATACAAAAATGTTGTATCATCCCGATGACTCGAAGACTTTTTGATCGTCGGGCTATTGAACTTTGTCGTCGAGTACTCCGAACGTTGTCGTCGACGACCCGGAATCGGGCTGCGACTATGAGGTAAAAGCAATTGCATAAAAAATGAGTTTTCTTTCCTCCCAGTGTGCAATCGTGCTTGCTGTGCAGTTTTATCCCTTTCACACACACACATACACACACACACACACACACGCACATTGATATATAAGAGAGTCGCGAAGGACGGGGCTGAGTGAGGAGTACGTTCTCTCGCGATTTAGCGGGGAAAAAAAAAAAGAGAAAAAGTTACGACGACGCTTATAAAAGTTTGCGTGTTTCCCCTTGCGCGTGTCCCCGTGCTGGGAAATATTTATATTTCACATGACGGCCCGGCGAGAGTGCTGGATGAAGAGAAGAAGGTTATGTAGAGTTTTTATTTTATTTTTCTTTCGCTTACAGCCGTGTAATACATCGTGAGAGGGTATAACATTATATAATAATGCTGAAATGTTGAAAGTTTCACAACTCTATCCGGAGACTTTGTCTAAATATTGAACAGGGTAGACTGGGTCAAATGAGAGAACAAAAAAAACAGTAAAGAAAGTGTTCATATTTGCTACATTCCGTATTTGATTTCGTTATTTTCTCACTTCTTTTGCGGACTAAGCTCTGTTTTCGTGATGTTTTGCTTTTGGTCGAACTTTCGACGCACCGTAAAAATGTTCAAAAATTTCGAAAAATTATACTTTTAATTTTAAACCATTGACACTGATATTTTTAATGATGGGAACATAACATTCTTTTTGTTTTGGCCTGAGCATTTTTTTTACGGAATTTATATGTGATTTGGCAATTTTTTTGCTTTTAACCCGCGAATTTAATTTGCAGTCTCGTGCGTGTCCGCACCTTTTTCCATTTATCTTTGAATCGCGCCAATATTAATTTCGAAATATTTCATTATAATATCATTTCGGTATGGGGATGAAATCTCAATTGGTTGAATCGAACGAGGGTCGAACGAACCGATGATATTATCCCTGTATAATGGAAAAATGTATTATTTCCAATGTACAGCGATCGATATTATTGTAAAATATATATATATATTGTAGATTATATCTTGATTCGATAACGTCATTCAGATCGGAAGTCTGTCTCTCTCTCTTTTGGGTCGATTCGACGCACTTTATGAAATTTAATTTCGTTGCTGCTGCCACGACGAGAGATGCGATCGGGTTGAATGTGGGGCTCTCGAGTTCCGTAGCCAACTCTATCTCTCTCTCTCTGTTTCTCTTGCTCGCTTATCGAAGTCAGCGATACGGATCGCCACGTCCAACTTCACGTCGTATTTTACAAAATTTAATTTCACCTCTTTCCGCCCTTTTGCCTCCGCCATTTTCTTTATACGTCATATAGAATATAATGTGTGTGTATATATATATATATATATTAGGGCCATTTTTTTTTCGACTATTTTTTTTTTCAGTCCCCACCCGAAATTTTGTTGGATATGTCGAAAAAGAAATTTCCTGAAAGTTAAAGCCCTTAATATTAATTCTAAGTACTTTCCCAAAGCGTCAGAAGATTTTCCATCTAAAATACACGTAAATCGAATTTTTTTTTTTTTCAAATTTCTATAACTCAGCCGCATTTTATGCTATCATATTGTTCTTGGTTTCGATTTACTTGGAATAAAACAATCTAAAAAAGTGCCTTTTGCGGCGAAAGTGTAAATTGTACTGGTGAGTTGGCACGGGTCACTGAAGTTGATTTTTACCCAAAATTCTCGTTTTTTTTGCTGTTATCTCCGAAACAATTAACTTTACGAAAAAAATGTTAACGAAAAATTTGTTGGAAATTTAATTTCCTATGAAAAAGGTCCTATCAACCCAATTGCTTAGATTAATATTTCTTGAGTTATTGATCTTTTTTTATTTTTTATTTTTTTTATTATTCAATATTTCATATTTTATAAATTTTATACTACTCATAAGTTAAAGTTCAATATCTCAAGAAATATCAATCTAAGCAATTGGGTCGATAGGACCTTGTTTGTAGGAAATTAAATTTCCAACAAATTTTTCGTTAACATTTTTTTCGTAACAGCAAAAAAACGAGAATTTTGGGTAAAAATCAACTTCAGTGACCCGTACCAACTCACCAGTACAATTTACACTTTCACCGCAAAAGGCACTTTTGTAGATTGTTTTATTCTGAGTAAATCGAAACCAAGAACAATATGATAGCCTAAAATGCGGCTGAGTTATAGAAATTTGAAAAAAAAAAAAAAAATTCGATTTACGTGTATTTTAGATGGAAAATCTTCTCAGGCTTTGGGAAAGTACTTAGAATTAATATTAAGGGCTGTAACTTTCAGAGAATTTTTTTTGCGACATGTCCAACAAAATTTCGGGTCGGGACTGAAAAAAAAAATACTCGAAAAAAAAAATCGCCCTAATATAATATATATATGTGTGCGTGGGCGTGTGTGTGTGTAATAAATACATGCACACCAGGGACCATTTAGACAATCGTTCGCGATACATCGCCCCTTCTGCAGCGCAATGTCACAATTTTATTTTTTTGCTCCTCGAATGACCAAAAAAAAAAGTCTTTCGTCCGAGTAACTTTTTCTCTCGCCACCACCATTGGGCGATGATTGTTTACGTTTCGAATTGGTTTTTAGACTTTTCTCGAGAACAATCGGTCTTGTAGAGGAAAGAGGGTTTGTCATCCGATGATTTCATTTATCTTTCCACATTCTCTGGTGTCTAAGATTACGATAAAAAGAGGAAAGAATCTTTGAGGCCACCGCAACACGAGCCTCTGCGCTTTGGCTCTGATTCTTGGCCCTGGACCGCACAGAGAATGCCGCAACAATTGTGGTTAACGCCGTGATGTTTTGGCTGCGGCGACTACGAGACCGACTACGAAACCTTTCTCTCTCTCTCTCTTTTTTTTTCCACATGAGATCCGTAAAAATTCCTCACCTCTATAGTCCGCGGAATTCGCTCGTCATATCCGCCCTAAGTGTAAACACACACGATTGAGCCTCGAAGAAGAGCACGTGGAGTTTCTGGTATGCACGAGGGAGAGCAAACGAATAGGAGACAAAATTTCCAGGATGGATGTGACTAATGGAAACAGATGAATAAACAGTCACGATTCACGTATATCTACCCTATTGCTTGTAATAATAATGATATTCCAAGAAAACCACAGACTGCCCAGACGACTCGTTCTTCGTCGTTCGCGTTACAATGTCATGAATACCGTCCGCACAGAGGTTTCTTATCGTTATGTTAATATTGAGAGCACGAACGTTCCCGATAGAGAAACGTGCGTAAAGCGTGTAGCCAGAAAAGAGAAAATATCGAGTCGTAAAAGTAATCATTTTTAAAGAAATCACCACGGATTTCTATTTCGGCGTAGAATAAATATGCTGAAATAAAAATCTGTACTGATTCTCTTAAAAATTTCTACTTTTACGACTCGATATATTTTTTGGCTAAAAATCGCTGGAAGGCCTAAAGAACATCCCGATAAGAGTGAATTTAAAAAATGTTTTGAACATTGGAAGGATCGTTTGCAGAGGTGCGTTGTGGTCAAAGGAGAATACTTTGAAGATGATCAAAATTTTGTGTAAAAATATTAAAAAATAAAGACGAAATCCCCGACGAAATGGCGAAGTTGCCGTTTTTTTTTTGGGTCCCCCCTCGTATAAGCAATTTTTACAACGAGAATACATCGAGTATGTACGAGCGAATGGATGTGAAAAGAAAATATTCCGAATTACCGGAGGCTGAGCGAAAGATAAACACGCGAATTTTAGCGCTATATTCGCGTATTGTCATCGGTGGATGAGTATACAGTGGCGCGAGTTTATCGTTCGAAAATTTCTCATTGTTCCTTCGGATGGTTAGCGAAATATTATTCTTCGGCGTTTCCATTTAGTGGCTCCCCATCAGTCTCGAGTTCTTCTCCTCAATCCTACCCCCCCTATAGCACTTGTTTGCAAGCGCGATAAACTGTTAACCCCGAGCAGATTCACCTGTCAGTGGCACACACGGAGCCTGAGTGAACGAGCACGTATAGAGTGTACGATGAAGAGAGAGAGAGAGGGAGTGGAAGGGAGAGAAAGGAGAAAGATGCAAAATCGTGAGTGAGGTAGAAATAACGTCTTTGAAGCGCGTTACCTCGCGAGAGAAACAAGCCGAGTGTATAAGGCATCCATAGAATCTCTCACTCCATAACAGGCACTAATTACGCGGGATAATAACCTTTATTTTGCGTTACGAAAGCAAGCTTCTCTTTTGTCTCTCTCTCTCCCTCCTTTATCTCGCTCTTTTGCATCTTATGTTTCACCTAATCGCCTCTCGCTTTTTCTTTCGCATCACGATATTCTTCTTTATCTATTTTTTTTTCATTCTTTCCTCCACCTCCTCCTCCTTCTCTTCTTCTTCTTCTTCTTCTTCTTCGATTCGCCGAGACTGGTTCATCCGTCTTGATAATCTCGTGGCACTATGAAAGGCGCCGCGGGGTCGACGCTTGTCCTTTCTCGCTTCTTACTCCCTCTCGACCGTGGTACAATCGAGATTTTCTCTCTCCAGCCTCCAACCTACTCTCCCTTCATACTCGATCGTGACTCTGAATCTCCGGCAACGTTCTCTTATTCCTCCTCCTCCTCTTCTTCTTTCTCGATTCTCTACCTTATACGCGCCGTTCTTGTTTCTCCTTTTGCCACCCGCGAACCTACGGCTGGTCATCCCCTCCTCCCTCCATTTCGAACTTGTTCCTCTTCAACGTACGCCTATATGTATATACGGGTATTCGAACTTTCCGTATACTCTTCTTCGCAATGTACAAGGAAGAGGAATAAGGAAAGAGAGAAAGAGAAAGAGAGAGAGAGAGAGAACCAAAGTCTCGCAAGCGGCGCACGAAGTTCTCGTTCCGGGTGACAATTACTTTACGTTTCTTTTTTCGCAGCATCCCGACTCCTCGTGCTTCTCCCAAGCTTCTTTATTCTTTTTTTTGCACACCGTTACGTCGTGAGACTCGTTACGAAAATACGTCGCGGAATCATCAACTCCAGAACCGGAGGACGAGAAAGTGCAAGGAAAAAAAAAAAATCCCACGACAATTGCGCTTCGATATAATTATTTCTTTGTTTAATCGATGAACCCCTTGTTACCACGGAAAGGAGGGCCGGAGATAACAATCTCGTATATGATCGCTCAATGTTCAAGAGTTCAAGTTTCCACAGGGTTCAACCGTACGTAACCTCCGCTGAATTCTCTCTCTCTCTCTTTCTCTGTCGGTCTGTAAAGTGTACATGATGATATATAGTACGAGAGAAGGTGCGCTGGACCGTAGAAGATCGAAAAAGTTTAGTCCACCCTGCGAGATTCGCGTCCACCAGAGTCCATCTCTCTCTCTATCTCCATTTATATACGTCGTTGGCGAACAAAAGGGCGTAACCAGAAAGATTTATCAAGCACCGTCATCTTACTTACTTCTTTTCGTTTCTAACAAGTTTATACGTGTATGTCAATGACTCGGAAGCAAAAAGGCATAACGACGTTAGAGAAACATCGAACGTTAAAGCTCTTTGGCTGTACGTGGAATCGATATCTATATATATATATATAAAGGTTTAAAGGCCTCTCGACACGGTTCGCGCGTTTTAGCCTAGAGAACGAAGAGCTCTGCCGCGCCGATGCTTCCGACGCTCGCCGTCGCGTCGCTGTATGCTATCGGCTATGTATCAAGCTAGCGACGAGCGTATCTTGTAATGCTCCGCCGATGTTTGTTGTGTATACGCCGTACCGTGCGCCTTACCGAGGGCTCTTCGCGGTTTGCCTTCTATACCACACGAGAAACGAAAGACCGATGCGAGTAGTCGATGTAGCATCTGCAACGCGAGAGGTGGAGGGCCTCGAGGGCCGGAACAAACCCCATCTCTTTTTCTCTATCTCTTCTTAACGCTATATATATATATATATATATATATATATATATATATATAAATATTGTACGTATGTGTGTGTAGGTTTTTCCTGCAGCTTGATTCTCGCCGCGCCATCTCCCGCGGTACACACACACACACGAGAGAAATGAACTTCATTTCCGCGTTCGTAAACTCCCGTGGGCTATATACCCACCACGTTACCCCCGTGTACCAACATACACACGTTCCATAGACGTCTTTTTTACAATTGAATTATCAAATATATCGGCGCATCGGTGAGCTCGACGCGATATCATGAATATTCAGCGTATTGCCCGTCGGGCAAAGTTTCCTTCTCTTTTTTTCTTTTTTTTGGTTCATTCCCCTCACGCCGAGAGACCATGACATCCGCGTGTTTTACATTTCATCGTTGGCGATGAATCTCGCCTCGAAAAGTTTTCCTACGCAATCGGCCCTTTTGCCACAGGGACTTTTGAAGCTCCAGATTTTTTTTTTCAACTTTTTCGTTTAATCGAATTTTTCCGCGTATTCATCCCATCTTTCCATTCATTTTTCTTTCATTTCTGACCCCCCCCCCCCCCCCCCCCCCACGGAAACAAGGGTTTCTGTCGCTTCGTCTAATGAGCCCGGAAAACAAAGAACTGCGCACGAAACATCGCCCTGAAAAGAAGGTATATAAGCAATGGAACAAGATGCTGACACAAGAGACCGCCCACGAAACCGAGAGCACGCGTCAGCAAGACTCTCTCTATCTCTCCCCCTTTTGCGGTCGAATCCGCATGAGACGCGGAAATTCACTCGACCTCACACTTTCACCCTGTTCTCTCGTCACCGAACACCCTACCCTACGTATATACGTACGTTCGTTATTCGACGTAAAATTGGATTACTTTTGGTCGGGTACACGCGATTCTCATTGAATTTCACATTTTCACGGTGAAACGTATAAACGAAGTGTCGTTGAAGCGAGGAAGTAAGATTCCAAGCATTTTTAGTGAATACAATACTTACTTTTTTCTCTTGTTTGCTGGCGAGTGGCAGAATAAATTTTAAATTCTCATCACAACTTCTTTTCACGGCCCTATGTCGATTTCATCCCTCTCTGTTCATCGAGTCCCGCTGAGCGTCAGTTATGTGGAAAAATTCGAAAAATGTCCGAGCGTTTGGTGGCTTAGACAAAAGGTTTGTCAATGAGCGAATTCGTGACAAACAACTTTGTGTACACAATAGATTGTTGTGTACGTGTGACCGCACGTGGATTTCCATACATTGGGAGAATGACCAGCCTCGACAGTGAAAAAAAAAGAAGTTCCAACCCTTCGTTTCCTTTGCGCGCGCGCGCGCCCTCACGAGCACACAAATATTTTCCATAGAAATGTATTTCAATGTGCCGGCGGGAAACGAAGGGATTGGTCGATGGTACGGCTAACGATGAGAAGCGAGAGGAATGCCGGAGCCGTTAGAGTGGCGAGAGGAGAGGGGCCAGCGGTTAAAAACGGTGGTGGAACTCGTATAATTCGCCATCATCGGTTCGACGATCCACGCCGGTCGACCCTTGCAATATAATCGATATGTATGGTACATACCGATCGTAAATGCACAAATCTTAATGCACTCTGTACAAGATATTTTCTTATACCCCGGATACTTATTCATATACCAAACGCTAAAGTGGTTAAACATCAAGAGTGGAAATAGTATCCACCGTTTTTATTACAATAATACCGAATACTTGAGCGTCGGCAGATGAGAATGTATTTAAAGTACCGCGCGTGAGTATTATACAGTGCTGATCGTTTAAGAGGGGAAATAGGGTTAGTACAGCGTTTTCTCAATGATTTTCATGAATTTTTTTATAGTATAAAAAATGAATATACTTTATTGAAACTTTGAGAATATTTTATACATATATTTAAGTATATACTATAAAATTTTCGAAGAATTTCCTTGAAAAACACCGAAGATATTAGCGACCCCATATCGCAGGTCACAATCAGACTCAGCATTTTGCGTACATTCTGGAAGCCGCAATTTTCATCTGAAATCGAACGAGGTTGGAATTTACTTTTATTATATGTCTCTCTTCTATATGAACCTAAATGCTATGAAAAAAATAGAAAATTGAATTTTTTACAGGCGTCAAAACAACAAAGCATGATTTTTTGCCATTTTTTACAATTTTATTTGCAAAAAAAAATTATTTTAAATAATGATAATATTCCGATTTTAGGTTCATATAGAACGCAATACTGTGAAGAAAGTAACTGCCAATTTTCAAAACGATTGGTCGAAAACTTTTCAAACTAGCGTGTATGCAAGTTAAAAAAAAGTCGTTTTCAGAAAAACGCGTTTGAAAAAATACCGTACCTGAGTGACCGCTCGGCTATACACGTGGCGGGCTCGGGGCCTGAAGGAGAGCTACTCCCTTCAGTGGCTTATAACAATAGAACGAGTCGGAATTTTCATTAAAAATTTTGGGAACATATTTTTCAATATTTTTACTAACAATTTATGAAATAAAAAAAAATCGATTTTTTGAACCGTCTAACCTTATTTCCCTCCTTAAAATGGAACGCGGATATCTTCCCGGATTTTTCGCGAAAATTTCACAGATTTGAAAAGTTGCACTTGAACAATCCCCGTCGTTTCCGGGGAACGATAGCGCCAATTTATTTTTAAGCGTTCATAGGTCATCGTGAATAATACATCCACGATAAAAATGAGGCCAATCGGTCGGACAGTTTTCACACTAGTCCAGATGAAAGATTTCCACTTTAACCCCCTTCCCTGCCACCGGGGCGTTGCGCGTCGAATTGCTCCTGGAGTAGTTTTTATCCCTGTTCGTGATCCTTCAGTTTGATACCATATTTACCCTCTATCGCGTCCGCAACCCTTAAATCACAAGGTCGAAGGATCACCCGATTTTCCACCCCCTCACAATTCCATTTCGTTAGTGCGCAATTGTTGACCGATCTCAATGGGACCCGTTTCGTTCGAAAGATTATCAAATTTCCTTGAATGTACTCTTTTCAAATTTTGGAATTCGTCATATTTTCGCGAAAATCGACGAAGATGTCGCGGCATTCCACTTCAAATGCTCAGCACTCTCTATATATACATTTGGTAGTTTAAGGTAGTAGTCTATATATACATTTGGTAGTTTAAGGTAGTAGTCTGGTAACTTAAGCCGATTTTCATGTCTTTTTTGGAGGGCGTTTTTTTGTAGGAAAATAAAAATGAATCGTTTTGGATATTTAGGATGTTTTTATTTACATATTAAAGATACAAAAAAAAATTAGTTTGAAAAAATTTAATAGTTTATTATTATTATTATTATTGATCGAAGTTGGCACCTCGAAAAAAAAGGGCGTGGGTGGCCCCGGTGATTTTGGCTCTTGATGTTATCTGAAATAAAAAATTCTTGATAATTCTTAATCTATAGACATTCTGGTCGGAACTACTGAAGTTAAATTTCATGAATAAATAACAAAATGGTGGGCAAAATAAAAGGACTTTTTTTCTAAAGTCCGCCATTTTGTTATTTATCCATGAAATTTAACTTCAGTAGTTCCTACCAGAATGACATGTCTATAGATTAAGAATTATCAAGAATTTTTGATTTCAGATAACATCAAGAGCCAAAATCACCGGGGCCACCCACGCGCTTTTTTTCGAGGTGCCAACTTCGATCAATAATAATAATAATAGTAAACTATTAAATTTTTTCAAACAATTTTTTTTTTGTATCTTTAATATGTAAATAAAAACATCCTAAATATTCAAAACGATTCATTTTTTTTTCCTACAAAAAAACGCCCTCCAAAAAAACGCCCTCCAAAAAAGACATGAAAATCGGCTTAAGTTACCAGACTACTACCTTAAACTATCGAATGTATATATAGAGAGTGCTGAGCATTTGAAGTGAAATGCCGCGATATCTTCGTGGATTTTCGCGAAAATATGAGGAATTTAAAAATTTTAAAAGAGTACATTCAAGGAAATTTGATATTCTTTCGAACGAAACGGGTCCCATTGAGATTGGTCAACAATTGCGCACTAACAAAATGGAATTGTGAGAGGGTGGAAAATCGCCGAAAAAGGGTCGAAAATAAAAAAGAACGCCCTCCAAAAAAGACATGAAAATCGGCTTAAGTTACCAGACGACTACCTTAAATATATTATATATACTCGTATATAATAATCTAACAGGCAAGAAACTCCACTAATAAGCCAAACTGAATATACATACATATATTATTATATATTTTAATAATCCCGACGTAAGAGCATATAAATCAACGTTTATGTGTTATTACAACGTGTTTCCTATCTCCCCTTTCTCCCGTCCTCGCTCCGCACACACTCACAAATTGTCGAATGATCTTTAATGTTTTTCTTCTCATTATTTTTCCAGTAAGTTCCGCTGGTTTTCGGAACGAGACATCGGTTGTACAGGTCTCGTGTTTCTATGGTTTCCGTCGACATACCGGGAACGACGTCGGTAGGAGAACGGCCATCACCGCACTTCGTAAACGGTGAGCAGAGCAAATTTAACCGCAGCTTGGGAAACACCAGGTCTGTTTCGACTGGGTGGTGTGTCCCAAGTACAGACATATGCACGCAGTAAACACATGCACACGTTGACACGTATATCGATGCCCTTCAAAGTCACAAAGACATCACAACGTGTGTTTCTGCCTATCGATGTTACGCCCTTTTTGAAATATTTCTCGTCGAACGTAACACGTGGGTATGTAAAGGCGCGTTGTCGCCGACCATTCTCGTTCGATGGGTTATTAGTTATTTGGTTCGTTGAGCTCTCTCTCTCTTCCTCTCTGTCCCAGGAACCATGGCGTGCACACCGATGTTCGCCGCCGTGGCGTCATGTGGCAAACATAAAAGCATCGATGCCACCTCTCTCTCTTTCCCTCATCTATGCTCATACGCTTCGGGCCATGCAGTTTATCCAATCTATGCATATATACCATATTTTATGGTTAACAATGAAAAGGGCCTATATTATACACACGCGAGCGTCATTGACGCCATTTTACCGATCAATCCATTGATATTTATGCATGTTAAAGGCTGTACAGACTCGAATATATATGTACATGTGGCTTGACGTTAGGCATTCATCCGTACACGCGCGCCACAAAACACGCACATTGGATGCTGCATCAACCTGTGCACTATCTCGTGGTCTCTTGGCCTCCGTCGACGGTAAATACTTCGGACCAGTCACGTGATCATTAACATTTGCCTCTGGGACGAAGAAGACCCCAGAAATGAGAATGATGAGGGTTGGGCGACGCGCGGGTTCGGGGGGGGGAATGAGATTGCGCAAATAATCGAAGGCTTCGGGACCTATCCTTAACCCAGTGAACTTTTGCACCGTGGCGCCGCGCAACCATCGACAAGAGTGGGCCTGAACTCTTCGTTTCTCTCTTTTTGTCTCTTTCTCTCTTTTTGTCTCTCTCTCTCTCTCTTTTGAATATCCCAATACCGCGCGAGAGACGAAACCTCGATTCTCGGAATATAATATGTATATAATTCGCGTTCGCCATTATTATACTGGAAAAACGATTATAACCGGTTGTTCAGAGAGCTTGGGTTATAAGGAAGGGTAGGGGGTCGTCGAAGACTCATATAATTTTTATATGGTATATAATATCTGTGTTGCGGTTGTAGAATTTCGTGACTCAGAATTCATGATGCACCCAAGGGGGATCGTAATGTGGGTTTTTTTTAATTTTTTTTATTATTCCTCTTCTTTTCATTCTCTTACCTTTCAGTCTGAGATTTCTTGTATACAATATGTATGTATATATATATTTATCCAGTAGATTGTTCTTTCGTTGCTGGTACCTCGGCTACATACCAACGGTCGGCAGGACTTTTATATATAATCCGATGAGCCAACTTTAGCAAAAGTTTGCTGCGCCGAGAGTAACATTCAACTCTCGATGAGAGAGAAAGAGATGAAAAATTGTCTCATCAGTCGAAGGTTTTAGCCTTCGGGAATAATATAATCGCGTCTGCATTACTGATGCTCGCAGCTATTATAACCGGTTACGGATGATATATCGCATTATACATACGTATATAATGGGGTGGTTTTTAATTTGATGATGTTGGAAATTCTTTGGTACTGTTCCTCAAAAGTAATCGACATATCTAGAAAAAAAATTGGGCGCAAACGGAACTTTGTCCAATAATTCTAAACCCACCCCACCGAGCTGTCGAATTTTTATATGAAAAAATGCATGCATTCAAAATTTTGTTAAGAAAATTGTTTATTATTTCAAAACTATTTATGATAAAAGAATTTTATATAACGTTTCTGTAGGAAATATAATGCTCTACTAAAAAGGTTTCTTGTGAAATTCTCGTGAATCTAATATTTATCACGTAATTAGCAAAAAAAACTGTCATCATTTATTCCAAAAGTCGATCATTATGGTCAAAACGGGAGTTTGACGTCGAATAGCTGCAATTTATTTTTCGTATGTATATAAGATTATAAAGAAATACGTAGCGCACTCAACAATGAAATGTCAACAATATTCAAATTTTCAATTTTATCAATTTTATTGTGAATTATAATGAATGATGTCATATATTTTAAAAATCAACTTACAATAATGAATTACATTGGTTAGAACAAAGTTGCTTTGCTAATATCAGGATATTTTTTAAAATATTCTTCAATTATTTGTACAATGAATTGTTTCTGATCTTCATCATAAGTGAGACGATCATTGTACTCTGTCATAAGTTTCACTCCTCTTTCTGCAACATCGTTAACCACTTTAATTCCTTTAACTATTTTTAAGCCTTGTAAATAATTTTCATTAGAAATCCACTCGCTCACATCGATATCAAAAAATGAGGAGTTGATTTCAAATCTTACGAAAAAAGCCATCGAATTGGAACTGACAAAGAAATCAATGTCCTTATCGATCAAAGAAGAAAAATTTATCATGAATGATAATAAAATTGATAAAATTGAAAATTTAAATATCGTTCACATACTGTTATTGAGTGCACTACGTATCTCTTCATATTTCTAATTGCATCTGAAGAATACATTGCAGTTTTTCGACGTCAAACTTCTGTTTTGGCCATAATGATGGACTTTTGGAATAAATGATGATAGTTTTTTGCTAATAACGTGATAAATATTAGATTCACAAGAATTTTACAAGATACCTTTTTTGTAGAGCATTAAATTTCCTATAAAAACACAATATAACATTTTTTTATCATGAATAGTTTTGAAATAATAAACAATTTTCTTAACAAAATTTTGAATGCATGCATTTTTTCGTATAAAAATTCGACAGCTCGGTGGGGTGGGTTAGAATTATTGGACAAAGTTCCGCTTGCGCCCAATTTTTTTTCTGGATATGTTGATTACTTTCAAGGAACAATACCAAAGAATTTCCAACATCACCAAATTAAGAATCACCCTATTATATAAGAATATCGTATATACACCGCGCTCCTCAATTTTCCATACGAGAGTACCGGAGAAAAACCTTGCTCAGTTTTTCTCTATATTAGGTATAACGGCTTTCGGAAATGCTGTGTTTTTAAAAAACGTTCAATCCATGGTTTTCATGTCAAATTTTGTGATGTTGAAGTTTGCATCGTTGGAACGCAACGCAAATAAGTTTTTAAGCTTTTATTTTCAGTATTCCTCTTCCTTCTCGTGCCCATACAGGCTCAGGTCCTTGAAGGAGATCCCAACAAAAGGTTTCAATGATTTTTGTCATCGATAATCCAATCTTAAGGGTAATTAATGGTGTATAAAATCCATTTTCGTTGCATTCCAACGATGCAAACTTCAACATCATCAAATTTTGCTGCAATGTTTGCCGTAATATTTTGTTATTTAATTTTTCAATTGGTTCTCCTTTTTCGAAATTCTAATGTTATTCGTTTCAACGGAAATATATCAGTTGCAACGAGAAACAAAATTAACGCCGTAATGGAAAACGAAAGATTGTCCCTTTTTTTCGCATAAAAATTCTTCTGTGTGTGAGTTTTTTGTTTTTTTGTTCATTTTCTCTACGGAATTTTCGTCTCTTTTTCTCTCTCGAATCGTCAACCGTCCCGAGCGTTTACTATCCCGATAAATAACGTTGAAATTAAATACCAACAAACCCCCGATAATGCTCGTACGACCGGGGATATTAATTAGCCACATGGTTATATTCACTCGGTTGTAGGAACCGGTTTCACGTCATCATATTATTTACAATGAAACGAGTCTCGTCGCGGACATGCAATATATACATACTTATATATGTATACATTAAACACGTGCAATTTTTCTTATTACATTTCGCCGGACTCTCTCGCTCTCTTTCTCTCTCTCTCTTGTAAAATCGAGAAATTTATTACTCGCGGATTAATCGTCGTGTATCAGTTTCGCGAGGCCCCGAAAAATGATATTAAATTATCACGGCTGACGTTTACTCCCTTAACGAGTCACGCCGCGCTCGTTTCACTCTCGTTGAAACGAGCCGTCTTGGGTTATTTTTATTTTTATTTTTCTTACTTCCTACTCTTCCTCCTCTTCCTCCTCTTCTTCCTCTTCTCGTGATGCTTTTCTGATGAGAGAGCCGCAACGTCTGGTCGCGTCTTTTTCGCGAAAGAATGCGACCATCTGTATACATAATATATATACCGTATGTATGCATTCGAGAAACAACTCTCTGGGATTCAGAGTGCATCGGCTTCTCGTCTCGAGAGAAACAGAGGAGGAAAGATAGAGAGATGAGCCTCGAGCCAACAATTTCTTATAGTGTTTGTGCGTGTTTCTCGAATACCTGAGTGATGCCCTTACTCATTTACTATTTCAACACAAAAGATATCTCGAGTACAACTACCGATATTGTTGCGAAGAAGAGGGCTTAATTCACAACGGTTTACCCGCAGAATCGGTGGTACTTACGTTCGTTAATTTAGTAAAAATCGATGTATCATTTCCCACGTAGAAATTGCCAGTATAATTCTACTGGCCAAGCTTTGGGCCAATATAAAATATCGTTTTGTGCCAGTACTGGTTGTCAATCTGGCCGCACTACGGGCCGGTTCAATAACCAGATCTGGGCCAAAATAGGCTATAAAATACGGCCAAGCTCTGGCTTCGATACAGGCTTAGTACTTGGGCTATAGAAAATGTCAATACTGAGAGTATTTCACTTTAACAGTTGCGTTCTGTAATGTAATTCTAGATTAGGTTATTCTCATCAAAAGTCCATTATTTTGCAAACAACCAAATTGTTCAATTATAATTTGCCCCGAACTTGAAATTGCACGATTAATACAATATTTTTTAGTGTAACATTTGCTTCATATAGCCTATATTTTATAAACACCATTCTATAAACATTTAAGTACGTATTTTAGACCTGTATATGTACTTAGTCTCTAATTAATAAAAATTACTCCGAGTATTTAGTAATGTCAAGTGCATTTAATTATCAAACATTTATGCATAAACAACCCAGACAACACGGACATCCAAAGGACGTCCTAAAAACATCCGAAGAACGTCCTTACGTCCAAAGTACATCCCTTGGACGTACGTGTGCTGTTTGGGAAACATCTGGTAACGTGGTAAAAAGAAATATAAATTACTCCCAGAGAGAAATAGAATTTGAATAGACATTGGATCGACGTCCACTAGACGGCAAAAGTGTCTAAAAGACGTCGATTCGATAACTATTTAATTTGCCATTTCTCGCTGAGATGTAATTTGCACCGTCGGCAAAATCGTCTGCCAAGATCCTGCCCAATGAAATAACCAGTATTGGTACGACCGTTGGTGCCAGTAGTAAGCCTGAAGTTTGCCAAATGTGGGCCAAAGTCCGGGCCAAAGTCTGGTCCAAAGTCAGAGCCAAAGTCCGGGTCAAAGTTCGGGCCAATTAAATAACCGGTACTGGCCCGACCGTTGGTGCCAGTAATAACGGCCGGCTATTACACTCCTGTACCGAATCTGTACTGGCCCAATACTGGCAGCCAGTATTGGCCCAACGCTCGGCCGTTACAATTTTTCTACGTGGGTTGTGCTTATATATGTGTATATGTACGAATGAGCCACGGATGAAAATTGACTAACAATGAGAATAAAATCATACGAGCAAATTGGTCAGAGAAGGAGAGAGCCACGCAAGAGAGCTAATGACGTGGAAGCTCTTTGGCGATTTCACGAACGAACATCCCGCGGCCGAAGCAGAGATGGAGATATTCCTGCTTCATCAGGTAGAATCACTATGCATATTAGGGGAAGAGGATGAAAACCGAGAGATGAAGAACGGGGGATGGGGGGCTTAGTCGCAACAAAGGCATCGTATACATAAATACCATTAGCATCCGTCCGTGTTAATTAGTATTAAGAGTCTGCTCCCGAGACCTATTCCTCTCTCTCTCTCTTCCTCTCTCTCCTTCTCTCTGCTTCCGTTCACAACGTATTCATGATTCGTGAAGTCAAAGTCTATGTTCTGTACTGTACACGTGATATTAGCGTTGTTCAACCACCATTAGTCAATCATTCGATAGTCACGCAGCATCCACCAAAATGCTGATGTATCCATACATATAATCATGAGGCGTACTCGAACGGAGAGGTTATAACTTGAAGAAAAAAAAAAGAAAAGCGTCTCAGAAAGAGAGAGAGAGAGGATGAGAAAGAGAGAAAAGAAAACATAATCGTTCTACGATGACTGTCCTTATCGATCGTAAAGATCATTCTTCCATTGACGATCGTCATTGTTATTATCATTTCTTTTGACCGCGTTGTCGCATTAAATATGTATTGTATGCACCTTCTCTCGCGAGACGCATCACTCGGATACTCCAGGAATTGTTCAACAACTCGTCATTCTCATTCATCATTGATTCATGACTGATTCATTCCGCATCGACCCGTCTGTGGCAAACAAAAGGTCCCGAGCAACGTTATTTTAACGCGTAAAGTGGATCGTCGGTTAGGCCCTTTTGTTCGCTGGTGTACGGATACGTTCCTTTTATATATAATGTCTATCATTGTGTTGGGGGGGAGTATCGTTGAATTTCGTCCGAGAGAATCACATAGACGCCCTCTTTATTCCAACATCGGGAGTAGCTTCTCGAGGGAGACGAGACTGGGCAAACTCAAAGAGTAAGAGTAAACATTGGTCGAGCCGAGTGGAGAACTAAGCGCGAGAGGCTGAGACGAGGTGAAGAATGCTAATGAATTGGAATGCTGGAGGAATGACAGGGAAGAGAAAATGTGAAAGAGACACTTTCATCTATCTATACCTTTCTCTCTCTCTCTCTATTTTCTATCTCCGTTACTTTTCACGAGGGTTCTCCCTGGGCACGTTTGCTCTTTAGCTGGAAAACCTCATTGTTGAAAAATAATAGTGTCGTTAGTGCGCGCCGCGAACGATTTTACGATAGGGAAGGGTGTGTTTGTTTGTCCCTAGAAAGACAAGGGGCGAAACCAAAATGCATATATATATATTTCCATATTATACGATTCTTTCACTCGTTTTCTGTTATTCCCAACGTTTCACAGCGCGTTCCTTCTCCCCCCCGTCGAATATGCGATCACTTGCCGACGCCCAAGAGATCTTCGGACATATTATGCAAACACGCCACTCAAATTCCTTCTTTTTTCTTTCTTTTTCACGGGAAAGCTCTCGCTAGAGCTCGGATCCATCTATTCAACGGGCGTTTCCAGCACGTACACCAAGGTACATGTATATGTACTTGAACCGTTGTTAAACAAAAGGGCCTAATACACGTAATTCTCTACCGTGTTAAATCTTACCCCCGAGCAAATGGTTGGGCTCCTTTTGCGCCTAGAGGTCGATTTATGTGTTATTTGCTCGGAGGACGAGCGCGACGCCTCGAGAAACGATGAAACAGTTCGCTCGGCACGTACAGATAAAGAGCAAGAGAGAGAGACCTTTCGGTGGACGTACCGGTGGGAAGAAAGGTCCTTTGATGGACGTGGCAAAAAACCTAAGGACACACGGAGAGGAAGTGAGAGAGCAAAAGAGACCCACCACCGTGCGCGCGACTAAGAACTCTGTGCTTATACTTACCGTACGTAGACGCGAGCACTTTAAGTTGTAAACTTTTTCTGTTTACCTCTTTTATATATATATATATATATATATATATATATATATATATATATATATATATATATATATAATGGTATATGACACACCGTGGAATCGTAGGAATACAATGCTCGCACCGTGTTATTACCCCAACGGCTTATTTCGCACCGTTACGGTTCCTGCTACCGTTGGAATGCCGCCTTCGACTCCTATATGAGCCTCGGCTCTCTCTCCTCTTCGGCATCTCTGATTTTTTTTCCTCCAACGAACGATAGAGAGCAAGAGATAAAGGGAGAGGGAGAGAGAGAGCGAGAGAGAGAGCTGGATATGCGCATACATTATCCAACCGACGTTGGCCTCACAACCCTCATTTGCGTATATACCGCCCCCTATACGCGTCTGTAAATTACCAATTTTTACGACTCCGCTGTTCCGTGACTGCGCACGTGCAAATCCAAGTGTATTTTTTTTCTTTATTCCGCCGGATATTCTAACGTAAACTATGAACCACTTGGTATATGGTAACGATGGTTTTACCAATGAAAATCACGAAATGTCTGAAGAGAAAAAAAAGCACGTGAGAAATACCGACCGACGGTACCAAAAATGGTAACCACATTTTTTCTTTCACCAATTTTTGGGGATGGGATAACATTTGGGGGATAAGATTACAGACTGCCTCTATCAATTTTTTTTTCAAGGGGGAAATAGGGTTAGGACAGCGTTTTCTCAATGATTTTCATGAATTTTTTTACAGTATAAAAAATGAATATAATTTATTGAAACTTTGACAATATTTTATACATATATTTAAGTATATACTATAAAATTTTTGAAGAATTTCCTTGATAAACACCGAAGATATTAGCGAGCCCATATTGCAGGTCACAGACTCAGCATTTTGCGTACATTCTAGAAGCCGCAATTTTCATCTCAAATCAAACGAGGTTGGAATTTACTTTTATTGTATGTCTCTTTTCTATGTGAACCTAAATGCTATCAAAAAAATAGAAAATTGAATTTTTTACAGGGGTCAAAACAAAAAAGCATGATTTTTTGCCATTTTTTACAACTTTATTTGCAAAACAAAAATTATTTCAAATAATGATAATATTCCGATTTTAGGTTCATATAGAGCGCAATACTATGAAGAAAGTAACTGCCAATTTTCAAAACGATTGGTTGAAAACTTTTCAAACTAGCGTGTACGCAAGTTCAAAAAAAGTGGTTTTAAAAAAAACGCGTTTGAAAAAATAGTACGCTCGGTTATACACGTGGCGCGCTCGAGGCCTGAAGGAGAGCTACTCACTTTAAGGGGGGAAATAGGGTTAGGACAGCGTTTTCTCAATGATTTCCATGAATTTTTTTATAGTATAAAAAATGAATATAATTTATTGAAACTTTCAGAATATTTTATACATATATTTCAGCATATACTATAAAATTTTTGAAGAATCCTCTTGAAAAACACCGGGGATAATAGCGACCCCATATTGCAGGTCACAATCAGACTCAGCATTTTGCGTACATTCTGGAAGCCGCAATTTTCATCTGAAATCAAACGAGGTTGGAATTTACTTTTATTATATGTCTCTCTTCTATATGAACCTAAATGCTATCAAAAAAATAGAAAATTGAATTTTTTACAGGGGTCAAAACAAAAAAGCATGATTTTTTGCCATTTTTTACAACTTTATTTGCAAAAAAAAAAATTATTTTAAATAATGATAATATTCCGATTTTAGGTTCATATAGAGCGCAATATTATGAAGAAAGTAACTGCCAATTTTCAAAACGATTGGTTGAAAACTTTTCAAACTAGCGTGTACGCAAGTTAAAAAAAAGTCGTTTTCAGGAAAACGCGTTTGAAACACGTGGCGCGCTCGGGGCTTGAAGGAGAGCTACTCACTTTAATGGCTTATAACAATAGAACGAGTCGGAATTTTCATTTAAAATTTTCGGAACATATTTTGCAATAGTTTTACTAACAATTTATGAAATAAAAAAAAATCGATTTTTCGAACCGTCTAACCTTATTTTCTCCCTTAATGTACAAGATTTAACTTTTTTTTCATTGGCTACTCGACAATTCGTTCTCTCGTTGATACCGGAGTTGATGCTTTTATTGAAATTTCGATGATGTTGAAGTTTGCATCGTTGGAACGCAACGAAAGCAGGTTTATTTAAGGTAGTAGTCTGGTAACTTAAGCCGATTTTCATGTCTTTTTTGGAGAGCGTTTTTTTGTAGGAAAATAAAAATAAATCGTTTTGGATATTTAGGATGTTTTTATTTACATATTAAAGATACAAAAAAAAAATTTTCAAAAAATTTAATAGTTTATTATTATTATTATTATTGATCGAAGTTGGCACCTCGAAGTTGGCAGCCCGGGTCCTAACTTTTTTTCTACCGAACCAATTGCTTTCAAATTTTTACAGGCTACTCTACACACTTACAGTTCTCGTCGGAACTACCGAGAAATTTTTTCACCCCAAACTTTTCATTTTACAACCCCTTCTTTGCTAAAGTTCTTTTATTTTATCGAAGAAGGGGTTGTAAAATAAAAAGTTAGGGGTGAAAAAATTTCTCGGTAGTTCCGACGAGAACTATAAGTGTGCAGAGTAGCCTGTTAAAATTTGAAAGCAATCGGTTCGGTAGAAAAAAAGTTAGGACCCGGGCTGCCAACTTCAATCAATAATAATAATAACAATAAACTATTAAATTTTTTAAAACAAAATTTTTTTTGTATATTTAATATGTAAATAAAAACATCCTAAATATCCAAAACGATTCATTTTTATTTTCCTACAAAAAAACGCCCTCTAAAAAAGACATGAAAATCGGCTTAAGTTACCCGACTACTACCTTAATTTTCATTTTCACTATTGCTCGCGTTTATCTTGCCCGATTCAGACTCAGGTTCTTGAAGGATCTTGATAGTATTTAAAAAAATCTATTGTCGTTGCATTCCAACGAGGCAAACTTCAACGTGATAAATTTTGCGGAAACGATGAAAAATAGAACTCACTCCAATTAATCCTGTACATTTTGGATTCCGGGTAATTGTCGCGCGCGTGTTCATCAAATTTCCGTGTGCTATTACGCCCGTTGAAAATCCAACATTCACCTTTTTGAAGGATTTTTCGACAATTACCAAATCCAATTACCGCTGTAGTTGATTTTGATTACTCATTCATCTCGAATAACCCTACAAGTGGTAAAACGCTTTTCTTTTGTTTTTTGGAGGAATTAAAAAAAAACGTGGAATAACTTTTGGCGATGACAGGTTTTCTCTTTTAATCGCTTTTTTTTTGTTTTTATCGAATATGACACAGTCGTTCCCGCCAGGAAACAACCTCGGAGTCACGTCAGAGAATTCCTTTTTTTTTTCTCTCTTCTAGACAAAAATTCATTCCTAGGCACGAATCGTGACGTCTCTGAGTAATATAACGACAGAGAAAGAGAGAGAGAGAGATGAGAGAGACACATTTTTCTCTCGACGATGGTTCCGTCTTCTCATTTCGTTGCCCCGTTTTTATTTTCTCTCGTCTCTTTTCCCTCATTCTCTCTTCTTTCGTCCCAAGTTTTTTTTTTTTGTTTCCAGTCCTCCCCTTTACACTTTTCTCGTTGTCTATTCTGTAACCCGTTGAGAGCAACGCGAAATTGCAGTCGTATATATTATTACTGTATATTACAAACCCGTATATCTTCCTCTCTCTCCGTTTTGCTTCCCTCCGTCTTTCTCGCTCTTGAGCGGAAATGTCAGGTTACGTGTGTTTTCGCGGCACGGGAAGAGAGAGGGCGCGTGTCTGCCATGGAGTAACGTCACTTTTCGTGTCTACCGGCAATATAAGATGTCCGAGAGAAACTCTTCTCTCGTTCTCCTTTACTACGCTCTTTCTCTCTTTCTCTCTTTCTCTCTTTCTCTCTCATTCTCGTCAGAACTCCTGCGTGCGCGCGCGCTAATTAGCTCCGTTACATGGAAACTCGCGCCCGCATCCCTTCTCTATTCCTCTCGTACTCCGAGAAACTGCACGTCGCGCTCGTTCCTCTCGTTTCTCCTTTATAACACTGACTACCGGTCCACCGTATACAGTTATACACGCGCAATCTGGTTAAACACGATGTTACAGATGATTTTGTGATCGCAAGAAAAAAAAAAACACATTTTTTGATATAATAAATTACCGTAAAATTCGTAGTGACGAGTACGAATTATAATTGGGACCTGTACAACTGCGAGAGACTCTTTGCGTGATAAAACAAAAAACAAACAAAGAGCAAGTTAGTTGCAGTTAAAATTGCGGTCAATTCCGGTAAAAAAAAATCAACTACATCATTTTCTTTCCGCGAAACAAGCCGTACAAATGATTATGAAGTTTTACCTTTGAGGTGACATAAACAATTGGACGGGCAAACAATCAGTCAATTTTGAGGAATTTTTTTAACTAACAAATACTTCTTCTACATTTATCAAATTTTAGATATACTTTAATGGTATATTTGAGTGGACAAAACAATTTAAAAAAATTAATTTATCATAAAAATGGCGGAGCTGTGGCAGAGTGTTGCCCGCAAGGTTGCGGTGGGAAATTCGAATCTTCGTGCAGTCTAACTTCCCGCCGAAAAAAAGAAAAAATTCACTAACTTTTTCCCCGTCTAATTGGATATGTCACTTTAACGCTAAACTGAAGAGCTTTTTCAGCGCGCACACGAGTTTCTCGGGCTAGAAATTTCAACGCTATGGAAGGCGGGCTCTTTTTTTTCCCCTGATCATCAAAAACACACGGAGAAAAACCGTTGTTTCTTGTGGTTTCATGAGGCCAAAGTACAATAACACAACGGCACACAACACTGTATCCCTCGGTTTTAAATAACCCTCGAGTGCAATGATGGAGCGCTGCGAGAGCAAAGGTTTCTCCCGGGGAGTATCAAGTGGAGCCGAGGCGAGAACGAATGGAAGAAAAAAAATGTATGTATACATATATATATAAAAAGAAGAAAAAAATGTTAGAAAAAAAAAATGCAAGCCCTCGCTGTTCTGTATAACTGTGTGTATAGCTGTGCCTATACACGGGGTTATTTCTCGTGAGAAAATTTAAGGGCCCTAAAGTCGAAATTACTCGGTCGTTGGAGAGGCAAAGTACTCTCGTTGCACCTCTGCTCTCTTTCTCTCTCTTTCTCTCTTTTTCTCTTTCTTCCACTCCCTCTCTCTCTCGGCCTCGCTCCTGGTCATTGTCGTCGTCCTTCTCCGGAGCAAATTCTCCACATCTCGTTGGTTAACGAATTGAAAACAATTGACATTTTTTTCGCCCCAAGCGTCTCGACCGTTGAATCTTTTTACATTTTTTTTCCATGATCTTTGTTTTTTTCCGCTCTTTTAATTTTATTATTATTTTTTTTTATCAACGAACTCGTCGAATATCATCTGTCGATTCTCTCTCTCACTCACTCACTCACTCACTCTTTTTGTCTGCTTCTCTCTTGGCAAAAAAAACGAAAATGACATGCTGACGTTGAGCCAAATGCTATGCTCGTTAACGGGGGGAATTGGGTTAGGACAGCGTTTTCTCAATGATTTTCATGAATTTTTTTATGGTATAAAAAATGAATATAATTTATTGAAACTTTGAGAATATTTTATACATATATTTAAGTATATACTATAAAATTTTTGAACAATTTCCTTGAAAAACACCGACGATATTAGCAACCCCATATTGCAGGTCACAATCAGACTCAGCATTTTGCGTACATTCTGGAAGCCGCAATTTTCATCTGAAATCGAACGAGGTTGGAATTTACTTTTATTATATGTCTCTCTTCTATATCAACCTAAATGCTATAAAAAAAAATTGAAAATTGAATTTTTTACAGGGGTCAAAACAAAACAGCATGATTTTTTGCCATTTTTTACAACTTTATTTGCAAAAAAAAATTAGTTTAAATAATGATAATATTCCGATTTAAGGTTCATATAGAGCGCAATACTATGAAGAAAGTAACTGCCAATTTTCAAAACGATTGGTTGAAAAATTTTCAAACTAACGTGTACGCAAGTTCAAAAAAAGTCGTTTTCAGAAAAACGCGTTTGAAAAAATAGTACCAAGAAAAACGAAGTCAAGGCAGTTATAAATTTTCTTCGATGTTTTTCAAGGAAATTCTTCAAAATTTTTATAGTATACACTTAAATATATGTATAAAATATTCTCAAAGTTTCAATAAATTATATTCATTTTTTATACTATAAAAAAATTCATGAAAATCATTGAGAAAACGCTGTCCTAACTCTATTTCCTCCCTTAATGGCTTTTAACAATAGAACAAGTCGGAATTTTCATTTAAAATTTTGGGAACATATTTTTCAATAGTTTTACTAGCAATTTATGAAATTAAAAAAAATCGATTTTTTGAACCGTCTAACCCTATTTCCTCCCTTAATCGATGATATCGGAGGCGTTTGTTTTCGCATCGCGGGTTGCCAACATAAATCGAAAATTGAAATAAAAATCGTCATGAAAAAACATAAAAATAACAAGAAGATAAACAAATAAAACGAACAAACAAAGCTCTCGCGAGCTTCTGTCGCGGGGGTTGGGATGAGAGATGAATATAGAACGGCCGCGAGAGAGAGAGCGTAAATAAATAAATAAATCATAGCGATATCGGTATAAATGATATAAACACCAATCGGGCATCGCGGCAATATAAATGGGATAAAACAGTTGTGTCGGTTGTATGATTTTTAAACCGTTCCCGGTTTGGGGTGGAATTTTTAGAGATTTTTTTTTCATGCAATCTTGATATACAAGCGCATAACAGCTTCGCGATTTTTCGCTGCTTTTTTTTGCGTTTTTTTTTTTCTTCGTCGATGTTTCGTTGCGTATATGTGTATTCGTCGATGTTTCGGTGTTTCGCGAGCGCCATCTGCATAGAAGCCCGCGAGGTTGAAGAAGAGATCGCCAGAGGGAGTGAAAGCAAACGAGAAATGTTTACTCTGTTATAATGAATGCATCGTCGACATTGTTTACGTTGTAATAATGAATGCCGATGGGTCGAAGTTTCACGATGGAAAACGAGAACCCCTATCTCTCTCTCTCTTGTTTCTCTCTCCCTCACTCGCTCGTGGCGTTCTCCACTTCTATTTTCCACCCCTATTCTGTATTTAAAACACATCGTTCATCCCTTCCCATCGTCACATCCCCATTCTCCTATACCCGTCGTGTACAGTACCTGTGCGTTAAACGACTGGATATTTCACTGACGAGTTTTTCGAGCGATTTTACCGAAACTCGACCCTGGGCGTGAGTTTTCCCTCTGGAGTTTCCATGGAAATGCCAATCGTCGTGCTTCTGTACCACCGTGTATTTTTTTTCTTCTTTCGTGTCTTTGATTTTGCCATATCGTGTGTCCTTCACAGAGCATCAAGTTGATTGTCAGAATGACAAATTTCAATTTCACTGTTGTCATCCGACCATGTGTGTAAATAATCGAAGAGAAAAGATGTGAAAAATGAAAATTGGGAAACGAAGGTAACGATTGCGGATACTTTTTTTTTTCACCGTTTTCACAAAATGTACGTAAATATATTTCGATGAAGGTTTTTTCCATTTGTTAAACGCTCGCGTAGAATACCAATGATTACAAATTAACATTCGTATTAGTGTTTAACATGTACTATTTAATTACGTTATTTTTATACTCCATGCCCGTGTAAAAAAAGTTGAGTCTACATTAAGTCTTTCACGTGGTCTACGAAAAGTCTCCCTATTGGAACAAATGCAGCCTTGAATGTAGATTTTTAAAACTCAGTGATTAAATCCATTATAAGTCTACGAAAGTTTATATCTCTCGATAGTGTATGACACGTTCCACATTGATTTTACTGTAAGTCTACAGGATGTCTATGTCCGATTCTTCGAGGAGGATTACCAACAGTTGGCCCGAGGTAATGAGTATAGATTTGAATATAGTCCTGATAGACCTCACGTTCACGATCGCAACTCGCAAGTAAATTTATGGTAAGTTTGCCCGATGTATTTATTATGCATGGAAATATAGACCTTGTATCCGGAAAAGTCTATTATAAGTCCACACCAGGTTTACTATCGTTTTTTAAAGCTAGTTTATTTGAAGTCTAAAAATTACGGCGATTATGGACATTAATGTAGACTTAATTGTCTGCAGTAGAAGGGGACACGAAAAATGTATATCAAGCCGACAAATGGTGTGCGATCGATTTATTAAAGTATGTCAAAAGTCTGCATATTCTAACGATTGTAGACTTTAATATAAAATTGGTAGTTTGTAGGAGAACGCTGCTAGAAGTCTTTCGTGAGGTCTATCAGGTCTATGTTCAAATCTATACTCATTATATCGGGCCAACTGTTGGTAATCCTGCTCGAAGAGTCGGACATAGACATCATGTAGACTTACAGTAAATTCAATGTGGAACGAATCATACACTATCGAGAGATATAGACTTTCGTAGACTCATAATAGATTTAATCACTGAGTCAGAAATCTACATTCAAGGCTGCATTTGTTCCAATAGAGAGACTTTTCGTAGACCACGTGAAAGACTTAATGTAGACTCAATTTTTTTTACACGGGTGCTCTTAAAATAATTGCTTGAAACCGTTTTTTTTTTAAATTCAACTTTAAAAATGAAAAATAACCGCGATGGTGTTATTCAGTGTCGAGAAAGTGCTTCGTCAAAAATTACATGAATTTTTAACGTCCCAAGACCGAAGTGTACATGGCATAAAATTTTAATTGCAATTTGAAACATTTAATAACTACGGTACTTATTGTCAGCATCACAAAAGGATCGGGTAAAAATTTCAATCGCCAACGATCTCATAAAAATTTCAATCGCCAACGATTTCATAAAAAGTTCAATCGCATTGTCCGTAAATCTTTGCGATGTAACTTTTACGTTTATCGTCACTGTGTTTATCGCAGAATCCGGAGTGCTCAATCTTTTACGTATCACGGAGATTATGCGCCAGTCATTTAACATTGAAAAGTTCATACTCTCAAGTTGGCTTTCACGTTTATAATCGTACTTCTAAAATATCGCAGCATCCCCTCCGTGCCATCTCTTTGTGATTTGTTTTCGTAAAAAAAAAAAAAAAAAACCAAACAAAAACGTTTACTTTTATAATGTCAACGTGTTTAAAATATGCGAAAACATCGGAAAATCAGATCTAGAAAAAAATGTCCGTGTGTGCGTGTGCGATAGGCTTCAAAAATTCAACGCGTTATATCTCGAGAACGACTCGGCACGATTTCTTGCAAACTACACGCAGATTTGGGGCAACGAACCTCCATTGTTTTCTGAAACTTTTGTTCGAATTACCGGCGAATTAGAGATTGGACGCCGTTTGGAAATTTTCGTCGAATGCGCGCAATCGCTCGGGCTTTCGTAAATTTTCAGTTATCGAGTCGAAACCTTTTGCGTAAAAGGGTTAGGGGACGAGGGGATGTTTGGTACGGAATTTGGCAGGAATCGTTCGAGGCTTTAGGATTTTATGAAATTTTGATTTTTCCGAAAAACCATTTGCGATTGATTTGATTCCCAAGTGTCGTGAGATCTTGGGTCAATTATTTTTCATTAGCAGAGTATCATTGAAGGATGATTAGTATCGAATTAGGCGCGATTCCATGGAAGGATTAAGATTTTATTGAATTTTAAATTTTTTCTAAATTTCTTTCTAAATTTTTTTCTAAATTTTTTCTAAATTTGTTTCTAAATTTTTTCTAAATTTTTTTCCAAATTTTTTCTAAATTTTTTCTAAATTTCTTCTAAATTCCTTCTAAATTCCTTCTAATTTTTTTCTAAGTTTCTTCTAAATTTTTTCTAAATTTCCTCTATATTTTTTCTAAATTTTTTCTAATATTTTATAAGAAGTTTTATGTTTGTTTGAATTAACTGTGGATGAAGTAATTATCATAAAAATAGGTTCGGTGGATTACTCCCACATTATCAAGTTGAGGGAGTAAAAAACAAATGGTGCAAATTGAAGTTGGATATTGCTTCCACATCATTTTCGTGCATACACAACGCTTCCTCTGCGAGGAAGTTAAAATTAGAGAAAGGCCACTTGCTCACGGAGGAAAATTTGTTTATGCGCAGAAATGATGAGGAAACAATGGACAAATTTCAATGTGCACCACATTTTTTTCAACCACTCTCCGCTCTTAGATAAACGCGCTTTCATGATGTTGAAGTTTGCATCGTTGAAATGCAACGAAAATAGATTTTTTATACCATCATCTCCCTTAAGGTTCGATTTTCAAAGACGAAAATCGTTAAAACGTCTTTTCGGGGTCTCCTTTAAGGATCCGGGCCTAAATGGGCAAGAGAAGCGAGAGCAATTCCGAAAATGAAAAGGTAAAAAAGCTATTTTCGTAGCGTTCCAACGATGCAAACTTCAACATCATGTGCTTTTCTGTGATTTGACGCACCTATATTTCGTCCTAATTTCTCATCGATGTTCGAGTTGAAAAATAGAGTGTGGAAGCGTTTTCTTCGTGTATCTAACAGACCACGCGATAAGACGCGTGGGTGAGTGACGAGGGCAAGGACATGGCGCGCAATGTGTGGTACAGCGAATTAATACACGCGCGGCGTCTTTCTCCCTCTCTTTCTTTCTTTCTTTCTTTCTCGCTCTTCCGCTCCTGGCGAGATTCCAATTTTCCGAACCAATGATCTTAAAACACTTTTCTCGCGATTAGGTGTGACCCGGATCGGCTATATCGCACTTTAATGCTATATATTCAGCGTTCTCGCGTTCGAACGAACGTTATATACTCTCTCGTTACGGAAACCGCGCGCACGCAGATTTTCCACGAGCGAGAGTATCCGATAGACGAAAAAGAAACTGCACATTGTGTTACGAGGATATTTTTCGGTCATGCCTCTGTCACGCCCGATAATCTTGTTCTCATTTCGCTGCTTTTTTTTTGTCCTTCTTCCACTTCTCTTCTATCGCGACCGAAATAACCTCGTTACGCGAAATTTCATATCGTTCTATATGTTTGTTTTTTTTTTTTTTCCCCCGTCAAATCTCGCGTTCCAAATATTGAAATTTAAAACTCGCGCGGTTTATTGTGATATAATGTACGAGCCTGCCGGATCGTTTGTGGTCACGCAACGAACGTTCGTTGATGCAAATCCGTGGTATAGAAATATTACCGGGGGCAATTGCGTCCAATCGATTTTTAGAACATGAAACGTACTCTCTGTTGTTATTGCGATTATTTGCTGACGAAATTTTCGATAATTCTTCTGTCTCGTGGAAGAAGCTTTTTGTTTTCGTGAGAAAAACAAAGTTTTTCTTTAAACTTTCAATGCCAATCTGTTGAAAATTCGTCAAAACTTCAAACGTTGGATCTTTTTATAAATATCCACGTGGATTTGTGTATGTGTGCGATGAGGCTATGAAATTCAACGTTTTATAACTCCAAAGTGGTTGTAATCAATTGAGCCGACATTTTGCACGTAAGCGAAGCTTCCAATCGTCCTTTGTCTGCTGAAATGTTTCATTTGAAGTTCGGACAAGTGTTTAAGATTTTATACGACCATTAATTTTCTCAAAAATGTCTATTAAGAGGGAGCGGAAGCTCCTCTCCCCACCCCGCATTTTCGCGCTTGTAAGTGCAAGAGGGACAAAGAAAAACTTGTGCTAATACACTTTTCTCGAAGGCGGCTAAATCGAATGGAAAAAAAATATTGCTGCCGTCCGCGTAATTGATAAACACAGACGGCCAAACTATTTTTTTGCATTCGAGTTAGCCGTCTTCGAGAACAATGCGTTAGAAATTTGTTGCGGTTATGTTGATCTTTAACCTTCCCTTAAAAGACATAAATAACTCGCGCAATTTTCAAGCAATCGGCCTAAAACTTTGTACGGAAATAGACTATCGTCAAATACTGTTCGCTATTGAATTTCGTGAAAATCGTTCGGGGTCTTCGAGATTTATGGAATTTTTCGAAAAAATCACTATAACTTTTTGTTAAGGTTTCGTAACTCGTGCAATTTTTCGACTACAGCGTTAAAATTTCCTACGCCAACTGGATATCGTGTAACGATAATTGATACTGAATTGCGTGAAATTCGATAAAAAGCGCATCCTATATTCATGGTATTTTCAATATTCAAAAAAAAAAAAAATGCATCAAAAATCAAGCGAGCCTTTTTCTTTAGTATTGCAGTTAAATCCTCTTTCAGGGAAGACCGAAAAAAAAACACAGGAAATTTAACGACTGGAAAGTATCAGTTACGTTTCATTTTTTTGTTTTCATCCCCGATCGATTTCACACACGTTTTTCCCCCGCACGTTATTATTATCACGCTCGTGGCGTTAACTCTCGGTATTGGCAAAAGTCTCATGTGTGCCTTATCTCGTCGTGGTATTTTATGATTTTTCGCAACAACGACGGTGATATTCTCGTTCGCGGAATAGACAGAGCGCGACGGCGGATATGGGCGGTGGATACACGCCGGTGGGAGATGAAATAAGGGATGGAGTTGGGAAAAGCGTGGATGAAAATTTATAGTCAGAACGGTGGAGGAGACGGTGTCCGAAATAATTGGTACGCCGTACGAAATTGGAATCTCGCCAGCGACGAGACAAGGTTCATCTCTTCTCGCTCTATATAACCACGTATCTCTCAGTTGACTCCGCGATATCTCTTCCTCCCCCTTCTCGGTGTACTGACTTTCATAGACGACATGACGTTGAATCGCCTTTTCCTATAACATATATGTATGTGTGATTTAATAATACGTCTAAGCTTCGCGGAGCTTACCGCGAAAATTGAAACTTTGTGGATTAGTGTCGAAGCAAAACTTGCCAGTTATATACTATAAGTCTCGTGTCCCTCCTCGTCCCGACACTTATTTACCCTCCCGAAATCTCATTCGACTAAAATTTCTACGTCCAGCATAAAAAGCTCATTCTTGCATGAACTTTCTCGTTAAGGGGAGAAATAGGGTTAGGACAGCGTTTTGTCAATGATTTTCATGAATTTTTCTATAGTATAAAAAATGAATATAATTTATTGAAACTTTGAGAATAATTTATACATATATTTAAGTATATACTATAAAATTTTTGAAGAATTTCCTTGAAAAACACCGAAGATATTAGCGACCCCATATTGCAGGTCACAATCAGACTCAGCATTTTGCGTACATTCTGGAAGCTGCAATTTTCATCTGAAATGAAACGAGGTTGGAATTTACTTTTATTATATGTCTCTCTTCTATATGAACCTAAATGCTATGAAAAAAAATAGAAAATTGGATTTTTTACAGGGGTCAAAACAAAAAAGCATGATTTTTTGCCATTTTTTATAACTTTATTTGCAAAAAAAAGCTATTTTAAACAATGATAATATTCCGATTTTAGGATCATATAGAGCGCAATACTTTGAAGAAAGTAACTGCTAATTTTCAAAACGATTGGTTGAAAACTTTTCAAACTAGCGTGTACGCAAGTTAGAAAAAAGTCGTTTTCAGAAAAACGCGTTTGAAAAAATAGCAAAATGCTGAGTCTGATTGTGACCGGCAATATGGGGTCGCTAATATCTTCGGTGTTTTTCAAGGAAATTCTTCAAAAAATGTATAGTACATACTTAAATATATGTATAAAATATTCTCAAAGTTTCAATAAATTATATTCATTTTTTATACTATAAAAAAATTCATGAAAATCATTGAGAAGACGCTGTCCTAATTCTATTTCCCCCCTCAATGGCTTATAACAATAGAACGAGTCGGAATTTTCATTTAAAATTTTGGGAACATATTTTTCAATAGTTTTACTAACAATTTGTGAAATAAAAAAAAAATCGATTTTTTGAACCGTTTAACCCTATTTCCTCACTTAATTTACACTCGACGCGAATGAACGATGATTCTCAATGATTTTCATGAATTTTTTTATAGTATAAAAAATGAATACAATTTATTGAAACTTTGAGAATATTTTATACATATATTTAAGTATATACTATAAAATTTTTGAAGAATTTCCTTGAAAAGCACCGAAGATATTAGCGACCCCATACTGCAGGTCACAATCAGACTCAGCATTTTACGTACATTCTGGAAGCCGTAATTTTCATCTGAAATCAAACGAGGTTGGAATTTACTTTCATTATATGTCTCTCTTCTATATGAACCTAAATGCTATTAAAAAAAAAAGAAAATTGAATTTTTTACAGGGGTCAACACAAAAAAGCATGATTTTTTGCCATTTTTCACAACTTTATTTGCGATAAAAAGCTATTTTAAATAATGATAATATTCCGATTTTAGGCTCATATAGAGCACAATACTATGAAGAAAGTAACTGCCAATTTTCAAAACGATCGGTTGAAAACTTTTCGAACTAGCGTGTACGCAAGTTCGAAAAAAGTCGTTTTCAGAAAAACGGCGTTTGAAAAAATAACAAAATGCTGAGTCTGATTGTGACCGGCAATATGGGGTCGCTAATATCTTCGGTGTTTTTCAAGGAAATTCTTCAAACATTTTTTAGTATACACTTAAATATATGTATAAAATATTCTCAAAGTTTCAATAAATTATATTCATTTTTTATACCATAAAAAAATTCATGAAAATCATTGAGAAAACGCTGGCCTAACCCTATTTGCCCCCTCAATGGCTTATAACAATAGAACGAATCGGAATTTTCATTTAAAATTTTGTGAACATATTTCTCAATAGTTTTACTAACAATTTGTGAAATAAAAAAAAATCAATTTTTTTTAACCGTCTAACCCTATTTCCCCCCTTAATTTACACTCGACGCGAATGAACGAGAGAAAGAAAAGGAACGATCCCGTACGATAATAATGCCCTCACAATAGTAGAAAGGGTGTAAAAATAAGAGTAACAAAAGATTGGCAAAATAGCGTATGAGGTAATGAGAAATAAGAGTGTGTACGTGAAATGCATGTAAGAGAGGTTGGGGGGAGAAGTGTGTGGTAAATTAATTTAAAAAAATGAGTAATCATATTTCTGACGAAGGTATGAACACGACACACACAGGCATGTACACATTACGCTGATATGCAACTCGCGAAGATGCGGAAACGACGAAGCGCCGTTAATAATATGTACTCCGCTGTGTTGCCCCCGACGCGTAAAGAGAATACAAAAATATTTTGTGAAATACCTTTCTCTCTATCTCTCTTATCGTTGAAAAAGTAATTATACTTCTTTCTCACTTTTTCACACTTCGGTTATTTGTAAATATTTTATTTCTTTCGTATTCGAGTTTTTGAGAATTAGCGTGTTTTTCGTTGAAAATAGTCGGATAAATGATATTGGAGAATAAAGTACAAATGCATTCGTTGCATTTGTTTGTGCGTGTGACGGGCCGAAGGGGAGTTTGAAAAATTAATCGTTAATCGAAAACGATTTTAGCTTTCGGGCTTTGGAACAAATTTTCGCCATTGTTTGTCATTATTTCAATTAAAATTGATGCAGATAAAGGGATTTCATTAAATATTATTTTTCGCTGTTGTTTTACCGAAGAACGGTGCAGCTTTCGAGCTTGCAATTTACGACGGAAAATTAAATTACCGTTCGAGGGACGGTTTCGTTAAAGGAAAACAATTGTAGTATATATCGAATTTTCGTTTTGACAAATGATAAAAACGGAGGCACGTTCGATATTATATGAAAATAATTTTATCCAACTTGGGATACTTCGAAATTAACAATACAGTGTACGTCACAGGCACAGGATTTATTTGTCTAGCAATTTACTATGAAAACATAAGAGTGTTTTTTGTTGTTGTTTTCTTCGTTTGTTACGCGGTTTGTTAACAGACACTCGCGTATAAACTCTCGGAAAAGTAAAATCAAAGCAAGTTTCCACAATATCCCTCTTTCTCTCACTCGGTACTGGCTGCCATTTCGAGGCCTCGAGAGTTGTCTGTAGCGGTTAAACTTTGTTTGAAAAGGGGGATTGTTTTGGTGTGCCTGCGAGTATGTTTCCCGTGGATTTGGTTAGATGGCGAGATTCGTAGAGGGAAAGAGAAAGAGAGAGAGAGAGAGAGAGAGAGAGAGAGAGAGAGAGAGAGATCTCTGAAGCAACATCAAACTCTCTCAGCGCGTTGATGGAGAGAGAGCGCGCAGACTTGTCGTTTATAATTTAATTCGGCTAATACCGGGAGAGCTAGCCAACCGGAAAACGGATTGGACTGTCGGCGACGGTCTCCAACGGCACCGCACACGACGTTCCCACACGTCGCATCAACTTTTACCCACGCACGTATAATTTAATCGACGTTAGTTTGTTAATTAATTCAAGGAAAACAGGTAAGCGCTTTTATAACGTTATAACCGCACTTCTACCGACGAAATTCACTAATTACGTCGTAATGTCGCGGAGTCTCTTGAATATTCGATTAAATTTGTTGGTGCGCGGTTGAATTTTCGAAAATTGATCGAAATTGAACCGTGCCAGTAGGTGAAACTACATGTACTCTTGCTTCTCATCGTAATTCTCTCTTTCTCTCTCTCGCGAAGAGCGGAAGCGAACAATGGGTCAACCGCCCCTGGGGAAATTACGCGGTTTCGTATTTTCCGGTGGCCAACAGTTCGCACTCTCTCTCTCTCGATGTTGCTCTCTCGTGAGATCCTAATCCTCTCTCGTCGGCTTTATCAGTGAGGAAGCCGCGGGGCATCCCGTTCATCTCTGCATCTCTCTCGACTTGCTACAACACTCATGAGCGCATATCGCAACGGTGGTAAATGTTATATCGGGGAATGGGGTTTTGCTACGGTAATACGAGATTCCGGCCATTTCCCAAATTCATCGTTCTCGCGCTTTTGGCGTGCGAACGCGCGCGCGCATACACTCGAATACTCGTCCGAATAACTGCATAAATAATCTTCCAACGCTGCTAAATTTACGATCGAACTGTTAACGCTCTATCGTCGTTCTTCCATCTACCGGGCATACATTTGTCAGGTCAATTAATATGATAAATTTCCCGCATTAAAACGGGACACTAGGATCGTAGATCGCCTTTGCAATCTCGATTATGCGAGTATTAACACGACATATTTGATCAAATTCAACAATCATTCGTTATTTATGCTTCGTCATTAACGATCCATTCGTTTACATCAATTTATGCTTCCTCAATGAAGGAAACCTTTGTTTTTGTGGATAAAAAACGAACAAAAAAATCGGCAACATCGAAAAGTCACATCTGTCAATAAAAATTTGTGATAAGCCGGAAAACATTTAACGCGGTAGTCTGGTCTAGAGCGAGATTTTTGTCGTCATTTCTAATGTGCAATAATGTTTAAACCGTTGAAGTTGTCTTGATGAAAATTTACACGTGCATGTATTGATCCTTAGAGAATACTTGTACATTAAAAAAAAAAATTATTTCAAATATTTTTATGTAGTTTTTTGCCTTGTTGCAACATGGTGCGCCGAAATCGGCGCCCACTCTGGACGATGTTGTATGCATTTGAAAAAATCTGGTTGCAGAATTAGTACTTGAAAAAATTTTTTGACAAAATGGCGGCCTGTTGAACTTTCATTAATGATATTTCATACATTTATAATATATTTCATACATTTATAATATCATTAATGAAAGTTCAACAGGCCGCACTTTGTCAAAAATTTTTTTGAAGTATCAATTCTGCTACCAGTGCTCAGAACACTCATACAGATTGAGAATATATATATATATTTTTTTTCAAATGCATACAACATCGTCCAGAGTGGGCGCCGATTTCGGCGCTTCATGTCGCAACAAGGCAAAAAACTACATGAAAATATTTTAAATAATTTGTTTTTTTAATGTACAAGTATTCTCTAAGGATCAATAAATGCACGTGTAAATTTTCATAAAGACAACTTCAACGGTTTAAAAGTTATTGCACATTAGAAATGACGTCAAAAATCTCGCTCTAGACCAGACGACGACCTTAACTCGCTATATTTCGAGAACGACTTGACCGATTTCGTGCAAAATTTGCATGAATTTCTAGCATCGAACCTCCTTTGTTTGCCGTCATTTTTTTCTCAATATTGAATGAACGTTAAAGATTTTACGGTACTTTGAAATTTTTTAGAAAAATGTCTCTGATCCCTCTATCTTTCGTGTATTTTAAGATATCGAGGGCATCCTTTTTATTACATCAATGAATTAGGAAACAGTGATGTTTAGAGTTGAATTTCGCAAAAATCGTTTGGCCAGTTTGGATTGCGACATTTTTGGATTTTTCGAAAAAATGTTTGTTAAACCGAGTCAATTTTGAAGCCACGAATGTGCCATTGAATCCACGGAATGGTTAAGATTTTATAAAATTTTCAATCTTTCGAAATAATGTTTCGGACCTTCGAACTCAAACGAAGCGAAATTATTCAACGCGCCGAAAAAGACGGCGAAAAAAAGGTGCAAATATGAAAACTTTTGCCGCTATTGCGCACGGCTTTCTTCTCGTTTTAGTAAATTCACAAATGTCCCTTCGCAAGTGGTTTCTTTCATTTTCGCTTAGCTGCAACTTTTACTTTGCATCTTTTGTTTCCTTGTCGTTTATTCCTTTGATTTTTCGCGATAGGACCGGAGAGAATAGATGATCAATAAACGTCTAAATTTCATTAGCAAGGATTTTCTCGACTAAATGTCAACGAATGAATTGTTATTTATTTAAATTTTACATATTCTCACAGAGTTTTATCGCGCCGTGTACGCGAATATACGAAGCGAGTACACGAGATCGTGATACGAGCTCTCGGGAAGCTTCTCCCGTGTTTCGCACGATATCTCGCTGTTACACGGTGGAAAACAACCGCGATCAGAGGAGGTCTTCTCGATCGGAGCAACGAAACTTTTGATCGTTACCACGCGAGCGGAGGGGGCGAGATGAGAACGAGAGAACGAGTGAGAGAGAGAGGAAGAGGGTGAAACCGAGAGGTGTAAGAAAACGACGAACACAACGGTTATTACGGGGAATAAGGCCGTGGATAAATCGAGAAGGAGAGAGATGGAAAATTAGAGAGCGAGACAGGGGGTGGGAAGAAGAGGTGATTCGAGCAAAATGTGTGGAAGAGGCTGTGGGCACGACCCAACGAACGGTATCCGTACTATCGGGAACACGAGAGCGAGTGAGATCGGGGAAAGAGGGTACGAGAAGGAGCGAAAATTTCGATTGCGAATCTCTCTCGATGCTCTCTGAGTAATCGTGTGGTTGCCTGGTGATAGCCATTCTCTCTCTCTCTCTCTCTCTTTCTTTTCCCAATATTCACCTGCTGTTGGTTAGTGTTACATCGCAGCTTACACGTTCCTAACGTCGATACTTAAACTCCGATATCGTCTTCGACATCCTTTTATTTTTTCTTCTCATTCTCGTTCTCAGCCTCCTTGTCTCTCTCTCGATCTCGAGCGATTAGAATACTCGCAACGTGAAATACACTTATCTGTATTTTATTCGAGTTTTAATATCAAACAGGATATTATAATCCCTCTAAGCCATACGAGGTCTGTTAAAAAAGTATAGCGAATTTTGAATTTCCGCGGGCTACGTATATTCGATTTTCGATTTTTTTTTGTGGCGTTAAGTTGACACTCGTGTCCCTCACTTATGCTGGAAAAATCGGTCATTTTTAATGTTTAGTTAATTGTTGACAGCTGTTTTGGTTAGGTAATTTTGTTTTTCACACAAAATTTGATACAGATTCTTCGATCCATTTTTTGGAATAGGCAAAAATCGAGGACAAGCCAAAACACGTCTAACCAAAACAGCTGTCAACGATTAAGACAGTCGTCTGGTCTGGAGCGAGATTTTTGACGTCATTTCTAATGTGCAATAACGTTTAAACCGTTGAAGTTGTCTTGATGAAAATTTACACGTGCATTTAATGATCCTTAGAGAATACTTGTACATTAAAAAAAAAAAATTATTTTAAATATTTTCATGTAGTTTTTTGCCTTGTTGCAACATGGTGCGCCGAAATCGGCGCCCACTCTGGACGATGTTGTGTGCATCTGAAAAAAAAAAAAATATATATATTCTCAATCTGTATGAGTATTCTGAGCACTGGTAGCAGAATTGAGTCGAACAATAATTTTGCCGACATTTTATAACTCGTCGAATACGAAAATGTATGAAATGTATGTATGAAATATCATTCATGAAAGTTCAACAGGCCGCCATTTTGTCAAAAATTTTTTTTAAGTACCAATTCTGCTACCAGTGCTCAGAATACTCATACAGATTGGGAATATATATATATATTTTTTTTCAGATGCATACAACATCGTCTAGAGTGGGCGCCGATTTCGGCGCACCATGTTGCAACAAGGCAAAAAACTACATGAAAATATTTAGAATAATTTTTTTATTTAATGTACAAGTATTCTCTAAGGATCAATAAATGAACGTGTAAATTTTCATCAAGACAACTTCAACGGTTTAAACGTTATTGCACATTAGAAATGTCGTCAAAAATCTCGCTCTAGACCAGACGACTGCCTTAACTAAACATTCAAAATGGTCGATTTTTTCAGCATAAGTGAAGGACATGAGCCTAACCTAACGCCACGAAAAAATCGAAAATCGAATATACGTAGCCCGCGGAAATTCAAAAAGCTCCATACTTTTTGAACAGACCTCGTATAACCCAAAGAATAACGCAGCGGGGATGACTAAAATTCCAACAAAAAAAACCAAAAAAAAGCCATCAATTTATTACTACATAACGAATATTTATCGTAAAAAAAATTAAGAACTAATAACGAATGATAAACCGTAATTATTTCGTTTGGAAAAAATTGTCATTCAATCGTTCTTTCATTCGTACATGACAATTCCATTTGTCGTAACTAAGAATCGCCGTGCCTATATGTGGCTTTCGCAATTTATTCCCGAACGATTACATTTTCTACGAAATTACTTTAAAACGTTTTCTTACTCCTCTCGTATTATTCGCTCTCTCCCGCCCTTCACATCCCTCGAGTATGAAGGTGATCGGTGGGGGAAAAAAAAAAAACGAGTACGAGGAAATAGAACCTTTTGGAATACTTACCGAAAGTACACGCCGTAAGCGGCCAGGATAAATTCGCGACGATAGAAAGAAAACGAGAGAGAGAGAGAGAGAGAGAGAAATATAGAGAAATAAAAAGAGAGAAATAGCTGATCGTGAGAAAAGAGAAGAGTTTGAAGACTCGGTTGAATCTTCTCCCTTTACCCTCACGATTCGTCTCTTCGGAAACTTTTCCCCGAGCACACGAACATACATTGTGTTCATACGGGCTATCTATATATCTGTATATCCGTGTCCCCTTCTGCCCCGGCAAACCGACGATTCCGCAATCGTCGGACGAGGCTAGTCGTACGATCGGGAAATAGTCGAGAAGAAGGAAAAAAAAAAGAAGAAAAAAAAACAAGAAGAAGAGAGAGAAAAAGGAAGAAGCTTTTTCTCTCCTCTCATCCGGTGTCTGGTACCAGTTGAAAATGGATTGGAAAACGTTTTTGACCAAGTTCCGTTGCTCCTCTCACTCTTCTACCTTTTGCGTATATATATACACACATACATCTATGTATAAACGTCTCTGTGTGCGTGTATATAAACTCTCGAATGGGAATAGAGTCGAGTCTCCATCTCGCTTCGCGACTTATTCGGGTTCTCGATGATAATACGGTTTTATCGAGAGGCGAAGCGGAGGAACGGAGGTGAGAGAACATTGCGCAGCGGCGATATCCAAGGTTCCGAAGAGACGAGATCGTTTCTGAAATTGTATCGCTTTTTACTTTTATATCGTATCCCTGAGAGAGATCAGATACCCTTCGTGTCTTGCCCCTCACGAACAGTTCTCTCGTTCAACTTTCATCGAGTATATATTTCCACAAGGCGGGGGGGGGGGGGGGGGGGGGGGGGGGGAGTTATTTCGAAAATACTCTGACGAAATATTTCGTGAAATTTAACAAATTTTTATTTTTCCAATATGCAATTTTATTTTATCGGTACTATTTCGTTTTGTTTTTGTTTTGTCTTCCGTAAAGACACGGCGTGTTTTATCGAGAAAAATTTCACTTCAATACGAATATTATTTTACCCAATAGTAATTGTATCTCGCTGATACAATTTTCATTCTTTCGAGACGCGTATTTTATTTTTTTATTTTTTTTTCTGACACCAATTTACCCATTGTTCGACGTTGATGTTTTTCGTTCGATTTTTTTTAACTTTCATAAACTTTCTCGAATTCCATCGTAAGATCGTTATCGGTTACGTCGACTTTTGACTTTGCGAAAGGCGTATATGGACGCACACATAATGTGCCTATAATCGTTTGTGGAATATGAAAGAGTGAGAAAGTTACAGAGTTTTGTATTATAGATTCTATCGGGAAATGTTACATTCACGATTGGATAGTTGTTTGGCCATCTGCCAGTATTTCACTCACTCTCTCTATCTCTCTTTCTCTCTCTCTCTCTCTCTCTCTCTCTCTCTCTCTCTCTCTCTCTCTCTCTCTCTCTCTCATTTATACATGGCGATGGACACCCGCGTGTCGGGAGGCCAGCATTGATCATGGACAATGACTATCGAATTATTTGACCGTTTTCATCGTACAACATCTCTCGAAGATCTCTATGCCCCTCCCTCGTCAATGTATACGCGTTTCGTCATTTCTTCTCGGGGGTCCCTCCTACGAACGATTATTGTTACCGTAACAGAGTAATGGTGATGATTGTGAATATATATATATATATATATATATATATATATATATGAGACACGAATGTATATACATTGGTACAAAACATGACTACTGTTAAAGCATATAACAAGCATACAGAATTTAAATCGTCGTTGCACACCAGATGTTTTCGATAATTAAGATGTCAGGGTTTGATCGTCGATGGATACGACAGAATAATTCTGTTTTACAATCGGCGTATGGGTCGAAGCAAGGCCGGACAATTTGAAGAACAAAAAAAAATCATTATAAAATAATATACCGATAAAATAATTGTTCGAGGGGAAATAAATATAACTTGAATAAAGCTTTGAATAATTATATTTCCGTGTTGTGAATATTATATATATATATTTATTCACGTTTCATAAGTTGACTTATCAAATTATTTCGGTAGTCAAGATCTCGAAGCTTTCGTTATTATCTGATACATGGCAAATATCATATCGTGTCGTGTGATCATTTGTATAGAAAATGGGGGCGGCAATCTTTCGCATAAAATGTCTTGCTCTCTTGTGACAGAAAACAATCAATTATCTTTTGAATTATCAGATAAAATAGAGAAAAATATAACGTTTCGTAAAAATAAATTCTCGAATAATTGTCACTTACCAATGAATATTAACATATTTTTTTGACAATATAATACACCGTTGTACTTTGTCGAATGATCTCGGTAATTAAGATCCGAGTTTTGTTCTCTGATATAGCGAATAATGCCGTGTTTCACACTCATTTGTAATCGCTTGTTCGGCATTCACAGCCGGTTGAATAAAAAGAAAATCAGTTTTTATGATTTTACGATAAAATAATTCGTCATTGGTGAAGTTAATGTAGACTATTTTGTGAGAAATATCAATTCAAAATGATGAAACAATATGCATGTTTCAATTTTCATCATTTTTATCTCCTTTAAGTTAATAACGTGAATTTTGCGCTTGATTTATCGTGCATTTTCTGGATAAATTAAAGCACCATAAATGTAGAATGGTTTTAGCAATTTTCTCTACATTCAATACCAAATATCCTTCCGTAATACTCAATTGATGTAGAAAGTAGTTTATTAATCTATTATTATTGCAAGTACCGTCTCTACTGCTGTAAATTTCAACCAACATACAATTTCTTGGAAAATATAAGAAAAAAAATGTTAAAAATCAAAAATTCAATAAAATCTTAACGCTTTCACCGGTTCATGTCAAATTCAGCGCCAATCATTCTTCAATGGGGCTCCATTCGTGAAAGAGAAATTAAGCAAGGTTCTCAAAGCCTTCGGCAATTAAATCAATCTTAAAGATTTTTCGAAAAATTGAAAATTTCATAAAATCTCAATCACTCGAGCAATTTTTGTCAAATTCAATACCAAATATCCTTGTCCTCTGACCCTTTTATGTCGAAAGTTTTGATTTGATAACTGGAAAATTTACGGGGAACGAGCGATCACACGGATTTTTCGCGAATTTCTGAATGTTATAAAAACTCTAACCCGAATTCGAACGATAAATTGCAGCAAACAACGAAGATTCAGTGTCTCAAATCCGTGCAAAGTTTGCAAGAAATCGGTCGAGTTGTTCTCGAGATGTAACAAGTTAAATCTTTCGAGCCTATCACAAAAACATAAACTTCTTTCTAGATATTATTTTCCGACGTTTTGTCACATTTTGAATACACTGAGATTGAAAATAGAATGAAAAATCTTATATCACGAAAACAAAGCTTCCTTCATGATGAAGTAAAAAAGGAAGAATATTAATTACTTCAGTAAGAGAATTTCGAGTAGTTATGAAATGGAATGACGAACCGAGACGATTATTAAACACGATGATGATGTTATTTTCGATTAATCGATTATATATCGGTCGTAGAAAATGACCCGTTTGGTTAGGGGTGAGAGGAGCTGAAGTCTTAACAACCGAAATGCGTGTTGTAGCATGATGTCGAAGTTTGCATCGTTTGAATGCAACGAAAATACACTTTTTTTTTATACAATTCATCCCGCGCTCAAGGTTGGATTTTCAAAGATGAAAAATCGTTAAAATATTTTTGTCGGGTTCTCCTTTCAGGGGGAAAATAGGGTTAGGACAGCGTTTTCTCAATGATTTTCATGAATTTTTTTATAGTATAAAAAATTAATTTAATTTATTGAAACTTTGAGAATATTTTATACATATATTTAAGTATATACTATAAAATTTTTGAAGAATTTCCTTGAAAAACACCGAAGATATTAGCGACCCCATATTGCAGGTTACAATCAGACTCAGCATTTTGCGTACATTCTGGAAGCCGCAATTTTCATCTGAAATCAAACGAGGTTGGAATTTACTTTTATTATATGTCTCTCTTCTATATGAACCTAAATGCTATCAAAAAAATAGAAAATTGAATTTTTTACAGGGGTCAAAACAAAAAAGCATGATTTTTTGCCATTTTTTACAACTTTATTTGCAAAAAAAATTACTTTAAATGATGATAATATTCCGATTTTAGGTTCATATAGAGCGCAATACTATGAAGAAAGTAACTGCCAATTTTCGAAACGATTGGTTGAAAACTTTTCAAACTGGCGTGTACGCAAGTTCAAAAAAAGTCGTTTTCAGAAAAACGCGTTTGAAAAAATAGTACCAAGAAAAACAAAGTTAAGGCAGTCATAAATTTTCTTCGGTGTTTTTCAGGGAAATTATTCTAAAATTTTATAGTATATACTTAAACATATGTATAAAATATTCTCAAAGTTTCAATAAATTATATTCATTTTTTATACTATAAAAAAATTCATGAAAATCATAGAGGCAGGTCACAATCAGACTCAGCATTTTGCGTACATTCTGGAAGCCGCAATTTTCGTCTGCAATCAAACGAGGTTGGAATTTACTTTTATTATATGTCTCTCTTCCATATGAACCTAAATGCTATCAAAAAAATAGAAAATTGAATTTTTGACAGGGGTCAAAACAAAAAAGCATGATTTTTTACCATTTTTTACAACTTTATTTGCAAAAAAAAAATATTTTAAATAATGATAATATTCCGATTTTAGGTTCATATAGAGCGCAATACTATGAAGAAAGTAACTGCCAATTTTCAAAACGATTGGTTGAAAACTTTTCAAACTAGCGTGTACGCAAGTTAAAAAAAAGTCGTTTTCAGAAAAACGCGTTTGAAAAAATAGTACCAAGAAAAACAAAGTCAAGGCAGTCATTAATTTTCTTCGGTGTTTTTCAAGGAAATTCTTCAAAAATTTTATAGTATATACTTAAATATATGTATAAAATATTCTCAAAGTTTCAATAAATTATATTAATTTTTTATACTATAAAAAAATTCATGAAAATCATTGAGAAAACGCTGTCCTAACCCTATTTTCTCCCTTAATGGCTTATAACAATAGAACGAGCCGGAATTTTCATTTAAAATTTTAGGAACATATTTTTCAATAGTTTTACTAACAATTTATGAAATAAAAAAAAATCGATTTCCGAACCGTCTAATCCTATTTCCTCCCTTAACGACCTTGGTCCAAATGGGCAAGAGAGACGGGAGCAATACTGAAAATGAAAATAAACATAAAACCTATTTTCGTTGCGTGTTCGCAACGATGCAAGCTTCAACATCATCTTCTAGTCGAGAATTCGACGCAACATCCAAGCAAACCCAGGAATATAATCCATTCTGCATATTATTATTGTTATATACATAGCGGAGTGTGTTTATATACCGTTGTGTTTGTAACCGTTGTACAAGCCCCCGGTTGTACGTAGTACGTCAACAAGAAATCATACGACTATACGTGCGACGTTGATGTTCACATAGCGTAGAACCTCCGGGGGCAAATATCCCACAAATCTCATAGCTCTATATAACCCCGAGCACTCCCTCGCCTAGACCTTCTGGCCTCCTTATCATTGCCGTATACACAGATGCATGTATATCCTTTCGATATATATATAATACAGAATGGAGTAGTAGTCGAGAGCCAGAAGCACTCAGCTGCCAGTATACTCTCATCCGTGGAAGGCCAAGTGAGAATCTCGCCCCGTCGTGTTGTAAGGGTACCTGCATACTGATAACGAGCGGCCGCATTTGTTTTTTTTTTATCTTCCTCCCGCGCCATGTACAACGTCCACTAACCCGAGAGATTCTCCACCGTTCGCTATCTCTACTACCGTGTACGTATGTGTCCCGCTCCTCCTTCCGAGTGCGCAAAAGATAAAGCCGAGCAGCCGGGCCGATCTTTTTCTTTCCCCTTCGCGTCCTTCCAACCACCGTCGCAATGTGTAAAGCAGCATCACGCGCTCTGTGGAGCAGTCTTTTACGCGAACGCCTTTTTTTCTTTCCCCTCGAGTATAGGGAGCCTTTATCCCTCGGGGATACATGATTTTCGATACCGGATCAAAGTGAGATTGACACGAAACATCAACTTCAACTTTCTCCGACGTTTTGTTCGAGCAGCAGGCTTTTTAGTTTAATGGAAAAAATGAAACGTCGGAGTTTCATTGAACGAATTTTATCGCCTTCTTCTAAGTCTTCCCTGAAATCAAGTCTGCCTTGTTAGATTTCATTTATTTGAAATTAATTTTCTTCGGTTGAAGTGGAACGACGTGAATCCAATTATTATTTTTTTTTCATTTTATGTCTCGCTATGTTCTTCCGCCTCAACTCGGATTTGTCCTCTCGCTCTATGTCTTCTTTTTAATCAGACAGCGGTCATGGGATGCCGACGTCTTGATTTCACGCGAGGACAAACACATCAGGCGTCTCTTGCGATGAAATTGAACCTTTCCTATCGTTTAGACCTATACATATATATATATATATATTTTGTTTAATATATAGCTTTGGTATACGTTGTACAAATATACTATCTCCGTCTATGTGTGCTTCTCTATCGACGAACTCTCATCGAAGCTTCTCACAGTTTTTTTTTTCCTCTTTTCTGTCTTCTTCTTCCTTCGGGGGGTTTGAGAAAAATCGCGTGGACATTGTTCAACGAGCATCAGCGCGGAATGAGTAAGAAGAGGGAAAGAAAAAAAAAAGAAGAGCGAGTACAATTCCCCGGAGGAATTTAACGCATGGTCGACGAAGATGTACCTCGTGGGGATCAGTGGTATAACCCATGGCGATTTTTCTCCTCCTCGGTGTCCTTCTCTCACGTTAAAGTAAATAAGACCTTCAACTCTTTTCACCGGTGATACCGCCGGAGAGAACGTTTCTGACACCGGGAAAATCTTGTTCTGTGGTTCCGTTTTATTTCTTCGTTCGGTCGAAATTCCTCGAAAAGTCGAAGATGTCAGTATTGTTGGAAAAAATAAAAGGCGAAATACGAATTCCGGTGTTGTACGCTCGAAGCTCGATCTGCCCTTGGCGTTTGACAGACTCTTCCGTCAGTATGTCTATCAAACTCCTCCCCTTTTTCTTCTACCCCTTTCTGTCGCTTGCTCGTTTAGAAAATCGTGGTAGAAAACAGGTGACGAGGAATACAGGGAGAAAAGAGCGAGGGGAAGGAATAGTCGATAATCGATCAACTTAACAATTCTCTTGCTTTACCGTATGTTGTTTGTGTGTGTGCGCGCGTGTATGGAACTAGCGATACCTTGCCTCGAAATATGTTTAAGTAATGGATCCCTTTGACTTTCGCGTGACTAAAGCACTTTCGACGCGACACGACGATCGCCCTGCCCGCTGCTCATATAGAACCCAAGAATTTGGGTCAGATAACGAAGTAGCCCGCTTCCTTCTTTATTCTATACTTTTGTTCGCTAGCTGGGGGTGGATTCGTCAGTGAATAATGACTTTAACGGAATAAGTATTCAAATAATCAATAGATTCTAGTCGTTTGTCACGTAGCAAATGTTTCAATTGAGTCGGGAATAATTTTAGAAGGACATTAGAGATTCTGCTGCATCCAGTCATTTTGTGGTTTTATTTCGGTCGACCAGTTTATCAAAAATCCTTTACTGATGAACGATTTTGATTTTTTGCTTTGTCACATAAAGGAAGCTTTGTCTTCGTGGAAAAAAAATATATGTTCAAGTTTCTTTAGGTAGTAGTCTGGTAACTTAAGCCGATTTTCATGTTTTTTTTGGAGGGCGTTTTTTTGTAGGAAAATAAAAATGAATCGTTTTGGATATTTAGGATGTTTTTATTTACATATTAAAGATACAAAAAAAAATTTTTTTGAAAAAATTTAATAGTTTATTATTATTATTGTTAATGATCGAAGTTGGCACCTCGAAAGAAAAAAGCGCGTGGGTGGCCCCGGTGATTTTGGCTCTTGATGTTATCTGAAATCGAAAATTCTTGATAATTCTTAATGTATAGACATGTCATTCTGGTCGGAACTACTGAAGTTAAATTTCATGGATAAATAACAAAATGGCGGACTTTGGAAAAAAAAAGTCCTTTTCCATCAATTATCAAAGAGTTTGAGGGTTGTAAAAAAATATGTTAAAAGCCTGAACTTTTGTGTATTCGGCAAAATTAATGAGCTTGCTCTATCAAATTTTGCAGAATGACAGGGAAGACTCGCGAAACTTTGCAACTAATTGTTAATTTCCACCAGTTATACAGTTCTGTCGGCATTTAATGAGAAAATTTGTTAAAAAGAAAAAGAAAAAAAAGCTTGTACATTGCTCCCACGTTACTTTATCTCGGTCACAAAGTTTTCGTCCACGAGAAAGCCAAAATTGACGAACAAACTTGCTCACGGAGACGGAATTCATAAGCGAGATAAAGTAATGAGGAAGCAATGGGCCCAAGTTTCTAATTTGCTCGTTATCTTTTTTTTTTTTTGTATATCAAGCTTTTTGTTTTCATGGTAGATTCTCGAAACTTTTAACGAAACAATTCTTTTACAATGTTTTCTTCACAAGAAAACGAATTCTGTATATATGCCGGCGAGAAAATAGCAGTAAAGAACGTCGGTTAGGAAGCAATTAGGTAAAACTAGGCACGAAGGAGGATTCCAACTCGATCCTCGAGCTCATCGCCAGACATACACGTCATCATTGTCAGTGTCACTTCGGCGTTGCCTTTGGCTCTGTGGGCCATTTGGGCCTTTTGCCGATGTTCCCTGTAACGCAAAGTTTCGAAAACTTCGTTAACAATGCGGCGAATCGTTGTTTAACGAGGATTGAGAAAGACACGAGTGAGCGGGCGGGTAAACCGTAGGAGAGAGAAGGCTAACGCGAAATTGTCTCTTCGCCTCTACGGTTACGTTATTCCGTTTTGGTGTGTGGTACCGCACAGTTCCTTATGGCTATACCTAGGACTTGGTCGTTCTTATTAGCCATCCCGGGGACACATGGCGTGTATACATTGCTCGTTAGCTTGGACAAACAGTTATAACGTGTATGTATGTGTATAAGTGACTTTGGAAAGTCGAACTGTAAGATACAACGGACTAGATTTTTGCTCTCGCGAAATTGCTGGTACTTCTCTCTCGTTTTCTTCACTCTTCGCGCTCGCCGGACGATAATTGCCAAGAACAGAGCTGGCCGAGTCTTGGCTTCGTGTCTTACGTAACTATATATCGAGAGAGCAAAGAGACTTCCCTTTGGAGTCACACAGAAATTTCTTTCTCTCTCTCTCTGACTCTTTCTCTATCTTTCCCTCGGTCTTTAACTCTCTCTCTCTCTCTCTGTCTTTCTCTCGGTTATCTTGACTAGGGAAAGAGCGAGAGAGAGACAGAGAACAAGAAGCTACTTCGCTACGAAAGGCAACTTATCACGGGACCCGAGCGCTGATAGGATTACCTCGCGAGAGCGCGAGGATTGGCAAATCCGTTGAGTAAAAGTGGCAGCTGCTTCTAGCCATTCCACGAGCATTAATGTACGTATACATGTAGTTGTACCGTTGACCGAGAGAAGCGAGTTTCAAATGGTCTCGTTGAAGAAAAAAAAATGAAAAAAAAAAATAACCGATTTGTATATTCTACAACGATTACATTTAAACGAGGCTCCGATACTCGGCACACTTTCCAACGACACTGCGAAAACGCACGGTTTTTTTTCTCTTTATCTCTCCATTTTACGATAATTCAATAATAACTTCGCCGATATTAATCCATCTTCGATTTACAGAATTATCTCGCGATTTACCTTTCGCGCGGATTAGAATTGATAATTTTTTTTTTGTGGAATCAAACGAGTTTCTTCGTTGTCGAAGATGTCAGACTAATAATGTAGAAATTTCGAAATTGTCCAGTAAAAAAAAAAACAGAAATACAAATGATAAACATTAAAATTGTCGGAGGGCAATTTGTAGAATTGAAATTTTTGTACTCTTCTCTCGTAATGTTTCGTTCGAGCGAACGGCCGCACTAAAGAACTAATTTGAAGCACAATGCAATTCATTATTTCATCCACATTCTATATTATGCACAGCTCATGCTTCGTCCGAGTGTCGAGTGAGAGAATATAAGTGTGCGTTTTGTTACGAGAAATGTAAACGTTTTGAATATTATTCGAGTTCTTAATTGCATTGCTCTCCCTCTTTTACGTCTCTCTTGTAAAAGATCCCGCGAGAGCCCGCTTCGCTCGTGGCACGTAATTAATAAAAGGGTTAATTATGATTGTTAGGCCGCGGTGACTCTCTCTTTCTTTATCTCTCTTTCGCTCTCTGTTGGTCCATTTCTCTCTTTCTTTCCAGCATCTTTCTCTCACTTTCGAGAGAGATGGAGCGCTTTTCCTTCGTTTAACGGACCTCCATAGTAAACTCTAACAGCGAGACGTTTGTCCGTCACGTAGCATTGACAAACGACAGTTCTTTCTCTCGCGCGTCCCTTGTTTTTCTTTATTAGAAACTTTCGCCGGTCCGCGACGACTAACCATCACTGGTCTCAACAGCGTTTCGCGGTTTCACACAAATTCACATAAACACACACACTTACACACACAGAGAAACATACACACAGAGAGAGAAACGGTAAAACAAACTACGAGAGAACACATCAGAACTCTCCGGCGGCGTTCCTCCGAGGTTACCTATATACACATTTTGCAGAAGAGCAACTTCTGTGTTGCGTGCGGCGAGACAATGAAATGTGGCCTCGCCCTCGGGCAACTCGTCTCTCATCTCTATCTATATCTTTCTCTCTCTCTCTCTTTTTCGCGCGCGCTCTATCTCTTACTCTCTCTTCGTGGATCCTCCTCCGCCATCTTGTCGACTCTCCACCTTTCGCGCTAGTCGTTCGCGACCCGGGCTATTCCGGTCCTACGGCATTAATCCAATAAATTCGTGACGCAATTCGTTCGATATCGCGACGATAGAGATAGAGAATTGTGTTACTGTAGTTTGTGAGGTGACCGCATTACAGAAATTCAGAAAAAGAGGGGCGGCAGGATAGCCAAAAGGTTTTTTTTCACATATACACATGCGTTGCGGATACTCCGATCTCATTCTCTCTCGCGCAATGCGAAAATTTTCGTTCGTTCGTTCCTCAACGAAGCACACCCCCGAGCTCGCGATCCATCTCCGTTACAAGTTACAACGATGGCCAACCGTTGAGACGGAACAACAACAACAACAAAAACATTAAATATAATGAAATGGTAATTATGAATAATTATCGTCGAATGACAAAAAATTATGAGTTTTTTCGAACAATTAGATCACCGCGATGAGAGTTTTTATATTTTTTAAATCATTTTTACAAAACTTTTAACGATCAATCAACGTTAAGCCGTTGAAACAAAGTTACTCAGTCGATCTTCCAATGTTTAATTGAAACAAACAAAAGTTGACTACAATCGATATAACGCGTTTTCCAATAATCGCCATAATATAATTCATTCATTTGAGAATACAATTTAGTAAAATGAACTCACAGCTTATTAATGAAATCTTATTTGCTCGGGGCAACTAATTATATCCTCGTATCGACAAAAACACATTTTATTGATTATGGTCATTCATAATGGTTGTCATCGATAATCCAATCTTAAGTGGGATTAATGGTGTAAAAAATTTATTTTCGTTGCATTCCAACGATGCAAACTTCAACATCATTGTTGTCATGATGTTGAAGTTTGCATCGTTGGAACGCAACGCAAATAGTTTTTAAAATTTTCATTTTCAGTATTGCTCTTGCTTCTCGTGCACCATTTAGCCTCAGATTTTTTAAGGAGACCCCAATGAAACGTTTTAACGATTTTTGTCATCGATTATCCAATCTTAAGTCGGATTAATCTCGTATAGAGTAGATCTCTACTCTCTATATAGATCTTTCCGGGCGAAACGCTCGTCTCCGAAATTATCAAAAAAATGTTTTTTATTCCAAATACTTTGAGACGACAAAATTACAATTATAAAGATCGGAAATATATGTAGATCGGCCTGTAACGCCAAAAATGCGATAGTTGAAACTTTTCTTTTTCAAAAATTTCAAGTCACCGATGAAAAAATAGGTTATAAACACGGTTTTACCCCCTTCTCTTGACTCATTCTCGATGAGTCGTGACAATGTTCGAAGGTTATTCGACGCCATTGTTAATTGGTATTCGAACGAAGGGCGCTAGTAGCGGAAGCATGGTTGCGATATTGTGGAAAACCGGACAAATTTTGAGAGGGGTTGGGATTGTCCCTGGCAATTTTTTTTTCGAGCGCGATATAAGATTGCTAAAAATGTTTGGATGACAAGCAGTGAAGTTATGTTATTGACAGCACTCTAGCAGCGTTAATTTCTTTAGGGACGGCCATTTTACCCCGGTCTTTTCCCTGACATACTTTACCCTGGATATCTCGTTAAGGAGTAGAACAGAGGGGAGATTAGTCTTTCGTATCACAAACGATAACGACGTCGATGATGATGACGATGATGATCAATCGTATAAGTGGCGCCGAGGTATGCCGTCTCTTGTTCTGAGAGTCATCCAGAGTCTTGACCATCAGCTATATCGATCGTTTATTAACGCACACACACAGACACACGGAGTAAGGAGTTTTATCTCGGTATTTATATCGATAGGACACAGATTGCGTGCCATAGTCATTGTCCAGTAAAAAAAAAACAACACACTATTTCTACTACATAGAAACGTTTTATATAAATACAGAGTGTCCTAAAAGTAGCACGTCAAAGTGACACGGGGGTTAGATTGGCTCCGGATTTATCAGAATAAACAAATATGAAGTCAGTAAAAGTCTAATGGTTTTCGAGAAAAGACGTCTTTGTTGATTTTTTGCGAAAATCGTTACTTAGTACTTGTTATTCCGCGACCATTGCCATGAATTACTTTGGATTTGAACAAATGGCACTAAAGCGGCCTTAGGTACCTAAGGTGGTGAGCAAACTGGTTCCAAGGAAAAAAAAAGAGTACTTTTGTAGGAGTTTAAGGGTGAAATAGGGTTAGGGCAGCGTTTTCTCAATGATTTTCATGAGTTTTTTTATAGTATAAAAAATGAATATACTTTATTGAAACTTTGAGAATATTTTATACATATATTTAAGTATATACTATAAAATTTTTGAAGAATTTCCTTGAAAAACACCGAAAATATTAGCGACCCCATATTGCAGGTCACAATCAGACTCAGCATTTTGCGTAAATTCTGAAAGCCGCAATTTTCATCTGAAATCAAACGAGGTTGGAATTTACTTTTATTATATGTCTCTCTTCTATATGAACTTAAATGCTATCAAAAAAATAGAAAATTGAATTTTTTACAGGGGTCAAAACAAAAAAAGCATAATTTTTTGCCATTTTTTACAACTTTATTTGCAAAAAAAACAATTATTTTAAATAATAATAATATTTCGATTTTAGGTTCATATAGAGCGCAATACTATGAAGAAGGTAACCGCCAATTTTCAAAACGATTGGTTAAAAATTTTTCAAACTAGCGTGTACGCAAGTTAAAAAAAAATCGTTTTAAAAAAAACGCGTTTGAAAAAAATAGCAAAATGCTGAGTCTGATTATGACCTGCAATATAGGGTCGCTAATATCTGCGGTATTTTTCAAGGAAATTCTTCAAAAATTTTATAGTATATACTTAAATATATGTATAAAATATATGTATAAAATATAATGTATAAAATATTCTCAAAGTTTCAATGAATTATATTAATTTTTTATACCATAAAAAAATTCATGAAAATTATTGAGAAAACCCTGTCCTAGCCCTATTTCCCCCCTTAATGACTTATAACAATAGAACGAGTCGGAATTTTCATTTAAAATTTTGGGTACATATTTTTCAATTGTTTTACTAACAATTTATGAAATTTAAAAAAATTGAATTTTTGAACCGTCTAACCCTATTTCCCCCCCTTAAGGGTTGAATTTTCAAAGATGAAAATCGTTAAAACGTTTTTTTGGTGTCTCCATAAAGGATCCGGGCTTAAATGGGCAAGAGAAGCGAGAGCAATACTGAAAATGAAAAGTTTAAAAACCTATTTTAAATATGAATAAACCGAAAATGTGAATAAACCCAAAGTAAATCACAGCAATAGTAGCAGAACAACAAGTACTAGGTAGCGAATTTCCGAAATATAAAAAAAAAGATGATTTTTCTCGAAAACCATTAGACTTTTACTGAGGTCAATTTTTGTTTATTCTGATAGATCCGGAGCCAATTTATCTTCCGTGTCAGTCTGACGTAGTTTTGGGACGCCCTGTATATACAGGATTTCAAGCGTATTTGAATTTGTGGTTGTCTTATATACTCGATAGAATAATGGTCGCTCGTAACCGCTTGATCTTTGCCACTACGGGATGACACCTGAAACTTTCCAGCGAGATCACGATCTCGCGATAACCGTAATTAAACTTCTCGCGCGAAACGCGAATTTTTCTCGACGTCCTGAAATTATTTCTTATTGTCAGACACCACGTATATACGTATACGCGATGGGTTGATATTTTATTCGCCCATGAGAAATTTCCATGGTAATAATTTATCGAAGAGAGAGTGTGTGATCGAATCTCTCGATAGTTTTTTTTTTTTTTTTTCTTCTTTTTTCGTACTTTCGAAAGACTCCCGCGGTGATTCGAGACATCAAGATGGCATCTGAGATCTACGCGTAACATCAATACAAGATCACAATTACCCGATAGCGTTAATTAAACCACTGCCATAACGGTTCGTGAAATTTTCTACGCTTCGTACAATATTTATCGTATTCTCTCGCAAACCAATTTCATCATACACGCTTTTTTTTCAACTCTTGTTGACGCGACTCTCTTTTATTGAAACTCGTCATTGTTCCATGTGATCATTAAGGCGCGATGGCATTTTAAAAAAACGCGAAAAGCTCTGCTGAGGGCGAGGATAACGTTAAAGATTCGTCGATAAGCCAGAAGCGAATATGGTGAGAGAGAAAAAGAGGGTGTGACGGATGAGGGCAATGCGAGATCGGTGAAGAAGTAATAAATCAACGGGGTCGAGAACGCTTGATTTCAGTCACGAAAATGTCTGAAATCGAGAGAAAAAAAAACCGGTAATGATAGGCATTAATCAGTTTTCGAGTCTGAATAACCGTGGTTTTTTTTTCCGTTCAAATCGATATTTTTTCTCGTCGCTCAACGTTTCGTATTATTAATCAAATAACGTATTTATTATTTCTTTCGCGACGTGTTTGACACCGGTGCTGAGAGGACGATGGTTTCATCCTTTTTTTTTTCGACAAATTGCAGCTATAAACGACACCTCGAAACGATAAAAATCGCGCTTCTTCATTTTACTATTCGACGAAGGCAAAACTTACTTTTTTTTTCTTTTCACTTCAGCTCATCTCGGATATGAATATATATATTTTTTTTTTAATTTCTTTCTCGCCGTTCTTCATCGCTATCATTCGTCTAGACACTTTTCGTCACGGCCATTCTATGTTTAATGAAATTCCGATCTCTTTTTTTCTCTTCTTTTCTTCATAATATACATTACTTCTGCTCTCTGTTATATACGTATAATTCGATGAGGATGTCTGAGTTGAGTGAGAACTCAACTCAGACACCCCCATGAAAAAAACGACAGGGGATATGTCCGTCGACTGTCATTTTTTTTATATTCCTCACCAATATACGAAGAGTATCCCGTACCCTCGACAATACTCCATCTACCCTTTCTACTACTCCTTTTTTTTTTTTGTTCTAGCTTCAATTCAACCCTCTCTCAATCTCCTTCCAATTTTGCCTCTCGACTTTTTCTCTCCCTTCCCCGATATTATATATACCTGGATGGACGACGGTGGAATCACTCGCGAATCCCGAGTAATTAAACCCTCCGGACTCTCTCTCTCTCTCTTTTTTCATTGGACATCGATAGATCCGTTGACAGTATGGTCTATATGCCCCGAGAGTGTGGGATAGGACCGAAGATTTTCAACGGAATGAGGAAGGTAGGATCGATATCCAGTTGGATAATAAAAATGAAAAATAGCAGATTGATTGTCCCATCTGATGACCCCACTAACGCCAGGGTGAGCGTCACGAGGGAAGAAGAAAGGGAAGAAAATGAAAATTATTGTTAAAAAGTTTTTCTTTTCTAAATCATTTCATTAATGACTTTATTGACATTTATCATTATGATTAAAAAAAAACAATGTTCTCAGCATATATACGGTTAATTTTATTTAATTTTTTTATTTTAATCGTATCAAACCCAACGAACCCAACAAACCCATCTGATGACCCTCTCTGAGAAGAGAGGGAAGAAAATGAAAATTATTGTTAAACTGTTTTTCTTTTCTAAATCACTTCCTCAATGACTTTATTAGCGTTTATGTAAAAAAAAAACAATGTTCTCAGTATCTTTAACACGGTTGGAATTTAAAAAAAATTTTAATTTTAATCTTATGACTCAAACTCGCTAATGACTCAAATTCTGATCAACTGAAGCTTTCGATTGAGATTGTATTTTCCCAATTCCGCATTATTACTATTTCCATTGTGTAACTATCACGTTTTTACGTCCCTTCCCATTTTTCCCCATTTCTATTTCTCGTTGTTCCTTAATGGACGAACGAATTTGTTCTAGAGCACAGGGAAACCGTGAAAAATTTCAGTGACATAAGCGGCCACATTTTCCTAAGTTTCGGTCGTATTATCATCAGAAAATCTGTAAAAAAAATATGTCGGTTGGTTGGAATCGTACACGCGAAGTATTAAAGAAAAAAATTGTATTGTCGCTCTAACGCATGAAAATGAAGTAAATATTGCGAAATCGATAAATGAACGAAAAAAAAAACAAACAAACAAAACCCATCGTGAATACAATAACTCGTATACCGATGTTCGTATCGATTGAGTGCGGGAGGCGTTCTCGATTCCAGGGGGCGATTGCCAAAGTATAACCGCGTGTGTATGGAGATAATAAATAAAAAAAGAAGAAGATATGCGGAACAACAACCGGTGAAAAAAAAAAACATGGTGCACACTCGGGAGGCTAAATGTACCACCTTCCTCCCTACTCATCACAATAGCACCGCTTTCGCGTCCTTCACTCTCTCGCAGTTCCATATACACCCTCTCCAGAATAGAAAACCAAGAGGGAGAGAGAGGGAGAGAGAGAAAAAGCGAGAGAGTCCTATCGTCATCCCCTTGCGGGCGAATTTTCTTTTTTTTTTGTTTTTCATTTTTGATGCTTCATACACGCTGTACTGCCCTCGACGTTATACGAGGTCTGTTCAAAAAGTATCGCGAATTTTGAATTTCCGCGAGGTACCTATATTCGATTTTCGATTTTTTTGTGACGTTAGGTTGGTACTCGTGTCCCTCACTTATGCTGAAAAAATCGGCCATTCTGAATGTTTAGTTAATTGTTGACAGCCGTTTTGGTTAGACGTGTTTTGGCTTGTCTTTGATTTTTCCCTGTTTCAAAAAAGCAGCTTCCATTGCGATGATTGAGCTTTGGTTTCCCACGTCATAACCATAAACCCATGATTCGTCACCAGTTATGACCCTCTGGAGCAAATTTGGGTCGTCGCGGACCGAGTCCAACGGCTCCTTAGCAATGTTAACGCGACACTGTTTTTCTTCGAAATTGAGCAATTTTGGCTCGAATTTCGTGGCGACCCGTTTCACGCCCAAATCATTGGTAAAAATCGAATAGCACGAGCCAATCGATATGTTTAGTTCCTCGGCAACTTCTCTAACGGTGATTCGACGATTGGCCAATATTATTTTCTTCGCTTCGTCAATGTTTTCGTCCGTTGTTGATGTGCTCATGCGTCCGGAACGCGTTTCGTTGTTCGCATCTTCTCGGCCCTCTGAGAACATTTTGTACCACCGATAAACGTTGCTTTGGTCCAAGGTAGCTTCACTATACGCCACAGTCAACATTCGGAATGCGTCGCGCACTTAATTTTGTTTTTTACACAAAATTTTATGCAGATTCTTCGATCCATTTTTTTGGAATAGGCAAAAATCGAAGACGAGCGAAAACACGTCTAACCAAAACAGCTGTCAACAATTAACTAAACATTCAAAATGGCCGATTTTTTCAGCATAAGTGAGGGACATGAGTACCAAACTAACGCCACAAAAAAATCGAAAATCGAATATACGTAGCCCGCGGAAATTCAAAATGCTCGATACTTTTTGAACAGACCTCGTATATACATGTTTTGCTCGCTCGCTCCCAGTTCCTTCTCTCTCTCTTTTTCTCTCTCTCATCGTCGCTTGTCGTTCTCGTGGTTTTTATCTTTGTTTTATTACTATTTCTCCTCTTCGGTTGGCAAGCGATACGCGCATACACAGAGAAACAACGGTTATGGAATTGTGAGAGGCGCTCAGTGTCCGGTAACATCCGGTTATTTTTCTCGTTCGTTCCCATTGTGGCCCCCGCATATATACTTCTCTTCCCCGAGCACATTCTCTCTGTAAACGATGTTAAAAACTCGCTTCGAAAAATCTGAAGATGAAAAAAAAAGTGTGGGTGAGAGAGACGGACGGGGGATGTAGAATGTGATAAAAAATAATAAAAAGTATAAATGAGAAAACAGGGATGATGGAGAGAGAAGATATAGAGAGAAGAGTGAGAAACGAGGCGAGGGAAGCGAGATGAAGAGAGCCCATGGAAACCGTACGAACATGCCCCAGTTGCCTTTGAATTAAAATAAATTTTATCACCGTTATAGCGCGAGATTCGCGCGCGACGACGAGCAAAGAGAGAGAGAGAGAGAGAGGCTTTGCGAAAGCCGTGAGTCGTTCACGGTCCTCGTTTCATTTTTTTTTTTTTTTTCTTCCACACCCAACGTTATCCAGCCCGGTACTCTCATTCCTTAGCTCTCCTCATGGCCGCTCTCTCTTTAACCGCTTTTGCGGAAGAAAATATGTCGTTTTCTATTGTTTTCAACGCGAGGCCTCCATTTATTTTATTTTATTTTTATTTTTTTCCCCCAACAAAACCCCTCTGCTCGCTGTTTCTCATTCGCTTGTACGCGTCAACGATAATCCGATATCGTTGGATATTACGGTGTATCTAATGTCCCTAGATATTCGATATCCCATTGTGTATCATCTATTAATATTATCTTTATTACTATTATTGTTATTGTCGCGTTTATGATTTTGGTAGCTGCGACGGTCGCGTATATTATCATCATATTCTCAGGCCGTTTATACGCGTGGGGGAAGAGCCCCGAAAATTTATTCAATTGAGCTCTAGGCGTCACCCTAGCGAACGAACATTTTTTTCTGTATTGTGAGAGAAAAGCGTCGCGATAAGCTCGCCGAGCGACTCCCGTGACGTACCAGAGATCTCACGAGGCTCGCAGGGTAAAATTGCCCGGTTGATGGAAAATGCCGAGGCCCGTCAAGCTTCTCGGGCTTGGAATTGTAAATAATTTACATAAACACTAAATAAAACTCGTACCGTTTGTTCATAAACTAATTAAATATTGAATACATTCATTTTAATGTAATCGCGATGAATGAGTTTTCCGTTAATACTCTTGTTGATTGAAATCTACCGTTGGTAGTCATTAAAATCGAAAATAAAAAGCTTTAAAATCACGAGTTGTCACGCTGAGTTGTCACGGTGAGAGAAAAGCGTCGCGATAACCTCGTCGAGCAACTCCGTGTCCTACGAGAGATCTCACGAGGTTCGCGGAGTAAAATTGTCCCGTTGATGGAACATGCCAAGGCGCGTCAAGTTTCTCGGGCTTGGAATAGTAAATAATTGACATAAAAACTACATGAAACTCGTACCATTTGTTCATAAACTAATTAAATATTGAATACATTCTTTTTAAGGGGCGAAATAGGGTTAGGACAGCGTTTTCTCAATGATTTTCATGAATTTTTTTATAGTATAAAAAATTAATATAATTTATTGAAACTTTGAGAATATTTTATACATATATTTAAGTATATACTATAAAATTTTTGAATAATTTCCGTGAAAAACGCCGAAAATATTAGCGACCCCATATTGCAGGTCACAATCAGACTCAGCATTTTGCGTACATTCTGGAAGCCGCAATTTTCATCTGATATCAAACGGGGTTGGAATTTACTTTTATTATATGTCTCTCTTCTATATGAACCTAAATGCTATCAAAAAAATAGAAAATTGAATTTTTTACAGGGGTCAAAACAAAAAAGCATGATTTTTTGCCATTTTTTACAACCTTATTTGCAAAAAAAAATTATTTTAAATAATGATAATATTCCGGTTTTAGGTTCATATAGAGCGCAATACTATGAAGAAAGTAACTGCCAATTTTCAAAACGATTGGTTGAAAACGTTTTTAGAAAAACGCGTTTGAAAAAATAGTACCAAGAAAAACAAGCGATATGGGATCGCTAATATCTTCGGTGTTTTTCAAGGAAATTCTTCAAAAAATTCTTCAAAATTTTATAGTATATACTTAAATGTATGTATAAAATATTCTCAAAGTTTCAATAAATTATATTCACTTTTTATACTATAAAAAAATTCGTGAAAATCAGTGAGAAAACGCCGTCCTAAACCTATTTCCCCCCTTAATGACTTGTAACAATAGAACGAGTCGGAATTTTCATTTAAAATTTTGGGAACATATTTTTCAATAGTTTTACTAACAATTTATGAAATTAAAAAAAATCGATTTTTTGAACCGTCCAACCCTATTTCCCCCCTTAACACTTACCGTTGGCAGTCCTTAAAATCGATAAAAAAGCCTTAAAATCACGAATTATCACAGATGACTTCTAACTGCAATTCACCAGGAAATTACTGTAATTAGTTTTTTATCTTTTTTCAATGGAGTTGCGTGCAGCTAGATGGTAATCACACAGTGGTATTTACAATAATTCAACTTCAATATTTAAAAAAAAAATACAGTGCTTTAAGCGGTCGTGCTAGTGAGATTTTCTATAAAAATACAATTTTGTTAATTCATTGGCTGTGGTATTATTCCGTCAATGGGAAATTCACTCTATAGAGGGCGTATCAGCATTATTGCACTTTTTATTAAATCATTACGTTCATAATCTTCATCTTTATCTTTTTTATTCACATTTTCAGTTTCGTACAAATTTTCCTCTTTGTTCTACGTTTTTTGCTTCCTCATGAACGAACTTTTGTTACCGTGAAATCAGAAAAAAATTTCCAGTTTGTAACAACAAAATATTCAGAATGTGCAGAAACGTCGAATAAACGGATTTCGAAAGTAAAAAATTTCGCGTGTGTGTGTGTGAGAGACTGGATTCCAAAATAAAAACGACCATAGCTCGAGAATGACTGAAAATAATACGCTCATATTTGACACAGGTAAAGCAACCAACCCCTACTTTACTCCCCATTTTTATTTCCTGCAATTTTCTTCTTTGAAAACGGGGAGGAAGCAATGTGCAATTTTCAATTTACAACTTTTTTGCCATTACGCATAGATCATCTCTATAATAATATTACCATCGTTCTTTTTTTTTTGTCAGTACATAAACGAGGAAATAAGGATGCGAAAAAGTTTTTCCTTCGCTTCTCTTTCCCTCTCTCTTTCTCTCTCACTATTTTAACTATATTTGAAAGAAAGTGTCGAACGCGCAGCTACATTCTATTTTCAGACCGCAAACAAAACAACGGGCATTATAATTTAATCGTATTATAATATTATCCCCTCTGGCCGCTGTACGTGTTAATTCGCCTTCGTGTATGGCCGGCGTACACGATGAGGTTCATCATGCGACCGCGAGAATGAAAAAAAAAAAAAAAAAAAAACTTCCTCGTCGCAATTTTAACACGCCAGCGGCAGCGGCAACAATTTTCATTCGTACTTTTGGCGCGCGCACACGCGTTCGACACACAGGTCCCCTCGCACCACGTGTGGGGAAAAAAAAAAAAAATTGCATTGAAGCCAGCGACTGAGAGAGCGATTAAATTTCTCGTCCCAGCTCCGGCGCGTTGTATGAAAAAAAAAAACAAAAAAAATTGCATTTTACATACTTTTTTTCTCTCCTTTATTATTCTTTTATTTTTTTTTCATCTCGTTGATGTTTTTCACTCGGTTTTTTCGTTCAACCTGTCGAAAACTCCAGAGACTCGGAGAGATCGTAATCACGCTTCAAAGGGACAGGTGTTTTCATTCAATGTTTCAGGCTAGCCACCGAAATATGAAATAAATAATAAAACAAAAGTAGAGCTCTCGTTCGCTCGTAGACATCGAGAAAATTACTTTTTCAAACTACTACCTATGTATAAGGGATGTTTCAGCTGAAGTGGAAGAAATTCATTTAATTCGCTAATGGCAGTTCAAATGAAAATGAAATAACAAAACAATCGTGGTAATGTGAAAATTTGTGAAACTTTTCTATATTTTGTTGTTTTTTTTCTCTCTTAAATTCATCTTTTAATTACGAAAATTTTAATCAAAACTATAACTGTCATAATTTTGATTGATTTTTTATGAAATTTTTTGTAAAACAACTTCAAAGTGTCCTTAAAAATATACCATTCTCCCAATCTTGAAATAATTAATTAAGGGGGGAAATAGGGTTAGGACAGCGTTTTCTCAATGATTTTCATGAATTTTTTTATAGTATAAAAAATGAATATAATTTATTGAAACTTTGAGAATATTTTATACATATATTCAAGTATATACCTATATGAACCTAAATGCTATCAATAAAATAGAAAATTGAATTTTTTACAGGGGTCAAAACAAAAAAGCATGATTTTTTCCCATTTTTTACAACTTTATTTGCAAAAAAAAATTATTTTAAATAATGATAATATTCCGATTTTAGGTTCATATAGAGCGCAATACTATGAAGAAAGTAACTGCCAATTTTCAAAACGATTGGTTGAAAACTTTTCAAACTAGCGTGTACGCAAGTTAAAAAAAAGTCGTTTTCAGAAAAACGCGTTTGAAAAAATAGTACCGCTCGGTTATACACGTGGCGCGCTCGGGGCCTGAAGGAGAGCTACTCACTTTATGGCTTATAACAATAGAACGAGTATGAATTTTCATTTAAAATTTTGGGAAAATATTTTTCAATAGTTTTACTAACAATTTATGAAATAAAAAAAATCGATTTTCTGAACCGTCTAACCCTATTTCCCCACTTAAGTAGCAAAGAAAAATTCGTGAAAATGGACCTTTTTTTGAGTCCGTTCACAGTTTGTCCATTAAACGAATTAAACGGCTCTGGAAAAAGTAACCCGAAGAGAAATCGTCAAATACTCCACGCGGAGTATGCTCGTGTATATACACATTAAATCTGAATTTTCGTATTCATGAAATTTCGTTCTATCGCGAACATTTGCTGTGGATCTCGTTGAAATGTGATTTTTCATGCTTTGTCGTTTCGTCCGACGTTTCTCTACATCTCATCCAAATCCCATACGTGCGATTTAATGCAGTAGAGCACATACTCACAGAGAGAGAAAGAGTTAACGTGGCATATCTGAAAATCCGTGACACGCTTTGGTCGAGATCTTTATTCAAATTCTCGGAGTCCACGAGTGTATGGTATTACAGCAGAAAGAAAGAGAGAGAAAGAGAGAAAGAGTAAATGTTTGAAGAAGGGAGGAAGATTTTCTCGTATATTCATACACTCTCGTAGTCTCTCTTACGTACATTCACTGTGCGCCAACATTCGCCAACAACTTCTCCGAGAATGCGTCATATATCTTCGGAGTATATCTTTGGCCATTCCTCTTCGTTAAAGAATTCGAAAAACGCGTCTCTCTTTTTCTCTCTCTCTCCAAACTTCCCCTATATATCTTTTTCTCTCTTTTTGCCCGTGTCACCGACACGATCCTTTGTTTTTCATTTATTTTTTTACAGAAAAATAACACGTACACACACTGGTCTCGTTCATCAAAAATTACAGCTAGTTCTGTGCGTGAGAGAGAGAGAGAGAGCGAGAGAAAAACGTGACAAGAAGAAATCATCGAGACTTTTCTTCTCGGGACAATGTATATTTAGGACAAACTCATTATATTTTTTCATTCTCTATTCATTCTTCTGCCTTGTGTGTGACCCTTTTCTCCTATCAACCTACGAACATATTTATCGTATCGAGAGAACGACATGTCTTTCGTGACGTCCGACGAACGATACCGCGATATCGTGAGAAATTGACGAGATCAGTGGAACAAACAATTTTATTATTTCAAGAGTTAGTGAACGGGCGCAATAAAAGATCGCTTTTCACAATTTTTCGTTTGCTACTCAATGAATTATTTCACGACTGAGAGAATTATATGTTTTTAAGGACACTTTGAAGTTGTTTTCTAAAAATCTTCATTAAAAAATAATAAAAATTATGACAGTTACAATTTTTATAAGCATTTCCCGTAAAAATTTTTCTTCTAACGGTAGAATTTTTATCTCTGGCGTCGTTAATCTGAAAAATAACACAAAAATCTTTTCTTAATCTACACAACACCGTTGGGATGCAACGAAAGTAAATTTTTCTTTTATACCATTCATCCCCCTTAGTTGGATTATCGATGACAAAAATCATTGAAACGTTTTGTTGGGGTCTCTTTCAATGACTCGGAACTAAATCGACAAAAGAAGGCGAGAGCAATACCGAAAATGAAAATAAAAAGAAACACCTTTCGTTACGTTCGAACCGATGAAAACTTCGTCGTGTTATTTACTGTCGTAATCACTCGCGAGAGAGGCGAGATTTAGCTTTGTCAGTTCCGAGAAAACTGGGACCAGAACGGTCGGGGCCAGAGAAGTGAGGAGAGCCAATAAATATGTTTGTTTCCCGTCCTTTACATTCCACCTGCCCTTTAAATTTTCACGCGCAAACCAGTACCGCTCGGAAAGACGACAGTCATGTTTCAAGCACGGGGGGTGTGTACGGAACTTTCTCTTCTCGCGAAATTGCCAGACTGAAACGTTACCCAAGTTTAACCTTGAACGAAAAACTGTACACCGTCATCCCGAGCTAAGGACGTCTCTCGTCTCTCGCGTGTCGCGTCCCTCGTGTTGTTAGTGGAAAATCCTTACTCACGGGTTTTCGGGTCGCGCGACGAATTTGGTCGCACGCTGAGAAATGATTGGCTCGCGAAAATATTGTTAGTAAATAGCCCTCGGTACCATCATCGTTCGGATCGTAAAATCCATGGAGTTGCACTCTCCCGGACGATCGTAAATCTCGAAGGATATTGGTAGAAGGGAAACGAGAAAGAGAGACGGCGATAGATTACTCGGACACAGGTAAACCGGTAAATGATTCGGTGAATTTACCGTACGGAAAAGTTTCCGAAAAATTGTACGTACTCACGACAGTTGGGTAACCGATGCCGACGAACGCTCGGTGAGCACGCACATGGGTGAAACAAATTTTCGTGTTCCTTTTTTGGGAAACCTTCGGTTAGTGGGCGCATTAGGCGCGACGACGATGAGGGGTTGCCGAGCGAAGTGGTCAAGCGGGGAAGGGATGTTCTATAATATGTGCGCAGTTCGAGAGATCCACGCGAGAAGTTCGCTCGAATCTAACAGAGGGTAAAGTATAATTGCTACTCGAGAAATATATCGTCATTTCCGATCATAATAACGTAACCCCACGGTGAAATAATCGACTCTGTAGTTTTCGATCAACTTCCCCAACCCTCGGTAAAACCTCCTATGGCCAATTCTCTCTTTCGCCCTCTGCCCCTTCCTCGAATTTATGGCACATATTATATCCCTCGAATTCTCTCGAACTTCATATGTCGATCGACTGGCGAACAAAAGGGCTTAGGCCCCACTCGATTAAACACGTCGAGCGACGTGGGTTATGTCCGCTCTCTCGTTCGCTACTTAACCGATGTATGGGTTCCCGAGTCACTTTCATCCGATGTGACAACGTCGAGTCGCTTTCCTCTTATGGCTCTATATACACTGAACCGCGGAAATGCAATACCGTGTTAGTTTTCGGGGGTTATACGCTAACGTCGCTTATACGACGACTCTAACCGCACGCGTACTCGAGCAAATCCGGAGAGAGGTTATCAAGGATGAACGCCTCTCGTCTTTGCTGCAATTGGCGTCCCCGAAGCTTTGGATCTTACGCTCTGGATTCTCCGTTGGAAACTCCGCATAGGGCAGAGAGACATACGTACATACACACGTTTGTGTATTCGCTTCTCTGGGCTCTTTGCTCGTGTCCCTCTAATCCTCTACAGAGCTCGGGCGAGAGAATGTTCCACAGGAACGATTACGGATCGACGATTTTGGATTGCACGTTAAAGCCCCTTTTGCCGCCTTTGGATGTACTCCATTACATAAGAAGAGAGAGAGAGAGTGAGAGAATGGCTGAAGTGACTAGGGAAATTGACGAACGGTTTACTTACGTGCATGAAACTCTAGTTTATATCCCATTTTAACATATAATGAAACGAACAACTCACCGTTTCTCTATCTCTCTCTCTCTTTGTCTTTTGAATAATTTGACTGAACGAAGTTAATATGAACAAAGTTTTGCTTCCACGAAGAGGAAACTTTGTTTTCGTGAAGAAAATGTACTTTTTTATGTCAGTGTATTTAAGGGGAGAAATGGGGTTGGACGGTTCAAAAAATCGATTTTTTTATTTCATAAATTGTTAGTAAAACTATTAAAAAATATGTTCCCAAAATTTTAAATAAAAATTCCGACTCGTTCTATTGTTATACGCCATTAAGGGAGAGAAATAGGGTTAGGACAGCGTTTTCTCAATTTTTTTATAGTATAAAAAATGAATATAATTTATTGAAACTTTGAGAATATTTTATACATATATTTAAGTATATACTATAAAATTTGTATACATATATTTAAGTATATACTATAAAATATTAGCGACCCCGTATTGCTTGTTTTTCTTGGTACTATTTTTTCAAACGCGTTTTTCTGAAAACGACATTTTTTTAACTTGCTTACACGCTAGTTTGAAAAGTTTTCAACCAATCGTTTTGAAAATTCGCAGTTACTTTCTTCATAGTATTGCGCTCTATATGAACCTAAAATCGGAATATTATCATTGTTTAAAATAATTTTTTTTTTTTGCCAATAAAGTTGTGAAAAATGGCAAAAAATCATGCTTTTTTGTTTTGACCCCCGTAAAAAATTCAATTTTCTATTTTTTTCATAGCATTTAGGTTCATATAGAAGAGAGACATATAATAAAAGTAAATTCCAGCCTCGTTTGATTTCAGATGAAAATTGCGGCTTCCAGAATGTACGCAAAATGCTGAGTCTGATTGTCACCTGCAACATGGGGTCGCTAATATTTTATAGTATATACTTAAATATATGGATAAAAATTTTATAGTATATACTTAAATATATGTATAAAATATTCTCAAAGTTTCAATAAATTATATTCATTTTTTATACTATAAAAAAATTCATGAAAATCATTGAGAAAACGCTGTCCTAACCGTATTTCCCCCCTCAAGCACATATGACATAAAAAAGTCGACACATCACATTTAGAAAAAAAATGTTTGATTCAAATGAATCATCATTTATTTGAATGAAACAAATTATAGAACGATTGAAAGAATGTATGACTTTTGTAAAATTCTTACCTCTTTTCAATCAAATCTTTGAGAACGAAAAAGAAAAGAAAAGAAACTCGAAAATGTTTGCATACATTGAATCCGAGATGTGAAATGAAAATTTGAAAGTTGTGAGTGGGTGTGAAACTCCCTCGTATACAACGGCACCCCATCGAATTTTCGGGTATATAATTTCAAAGTTAAATCCGCATTATGATTTATGAGAGTCATTGTGCGGTGTTGAATAAGTCGTCATAATTTACGCTATAATCCGTAACGCTTTGACCGCTTTTGTCATACAACTCTTCTCTCTCTCTCTCTCTCTCTTTCTCTCTCTCTCTCTCTCTCTCTCTCCGCCGTTACATATCACCTATACAATCGGTACCATAATACCCGTACCACTCATAATATACGTATATTCGTTGTACGATCAGGAACGACCAACAGTCGATCCTCAATCATACTTTATCTCGATTCCATTCGCGCGCAAAGCGACGATGGACTCTATAAAAAAGAGGGAACCATCGATTGCGTTACTGCTCCTGTTGGACCATATATAACATATATATAATCGTCATATACTGTATATATATATATATATATATATATATATGATTGGGGGGGTGCTCGAGTGGTTCAGGCTGGCCAAGTCCCACTGGGAATTCTCGTGAAGAGAGAAAAAGAGGGGAAGAGAAACTCTGCCTGCCCTGCACCCTTAATGACGACCCTCGAGCTGCTCGTGTTGCCTCGCTAAGTCCTTGCACATAGCAGGACTGTTGTATATATATATATATCTTAATATTATGAACCCTCGAGCCTAAGTCCGTTAGCTACGAAAGTAACGAAACGATTGGAGCAGCCCTCGGAATAGCTAGCCAACGTTGCCAGATCGAAAGAATTCACGAGCGTTTTGCCGAACCGTACGAATCATCGAAATACTAAACAGACGAGGAGAGGACTGTATGCACGCGGTTGTAGAATTTCGTGAAGAACTGAGGGTAGATGGAAAAACGTGCCGGGTGAGAGAATGAAGACTTGACTTTGGCCTTCTCCAACCCCTAATGACGAACTAACTTGCTTTCCCTCGTCGTTTCAATATTGCCATAAGGGTCGTTCATGGTGTATTTTCTCATGGACACGGATTTTCGGTACGGCGCCTCGGTTTTCCACGTCACACAACCAGAGAGAGAGAGAGTAGGAGAAAAAGTAAAGACGACGGCACAAGATATATTGCATCCTTCGTAAAGAGAGAACGAGAGGAAATAGAAAAAAAAAAAAGACTTCGAGATAACAAACGTGAGTCGGGAGAATAAAGGCTAACTATGAGAATATTTATATATGAGCTTTTTCCTTTCGATATTTCGTGAATACTTTGGGATCCTAAATCATCGCGCCTCTTTCATTCGCGCGCGCACTCCGTGTCCCGGGCACGTGGCCAACGGATAATTTCAAATTTTTGAAAATTATGGCAGGTGCAAATTATGACACCGTCTCGAAACCCGATATTTTTTTACATGATCTCGAAATCGGCTATCTCATATTAATCATACAACAATTTTTTTTTAATCCCTTCGATTTATGGGCAAATGTTTTATCGGTCATTTGCAATATCAATTTTCTTCTTTTAAGGTAATTGTCTGGTAACTTTAGCCGATTTTCATGTCTTTTTTGGAGGGCATTTTTTTGTAGGAAAATAAAAATGAATCGTTTTGGATATTTAGGATGTTTTTATTTACATATTAAAGATACAAAAAAAAAATTTTTGAAAAAATTTAATAGTTTATTTTCATTATTATTATTGATCGAAGTTGGCACCTCGAAAAAAAAGCGCGTGGGTGGCCCCGGTGATTTTGGCTCTTGATGTTATCTGAAATCAAAAATTCTTGATAATTCTCAATCTATAGACATGTCATTCTGGTCGGAACTACCGAAGTTAAATTTCATGGATAAATAACAAAATGGCGGACTTTGGAAAAAAAAGTCCTTTTATTTTAGCAAATAAATTTTGTTATTTATCCATGAAATTTAACTTCAGTAGTTCCGACCAGAATGACATGTCTATAGATTAAGAATTATCAAGAATTTTTGATTTCAGATAACATCAAGAGCCAATTTTACCGGGGCCACCCACGCGCTTTTTTGTCGAGGTGCCAACTTCGATCAATAATAATAATAATACTAAACTATTAAATTTTTTGAAAAAATTTTTTTTTTGTATCTTTAATATGTAAATAAAAACATCCTAAATATCCAAAACGATTCTTTTTTATTTTCCTACAAAAAAACGCCCTCCAAAAAAGACATGAGAATCGGCTTAAGTTACCAGACTACCTTAACGTTGCGTTCGAAATCAGCAATGTCAATAAAGAACGAGTAGAGTTTTCTTGATTCTTCGACGTCATTCTTCAAGCTTAAATTTATTCAATTATCCAATTAACATCACAAATATCCAATCAACGTACGTTTTAATTAACATTCGCGGAACAAGAAGATTTTCATTTTTATTTCATTCGGGATCAGGAGCGATAATAATCAGTATGAGAGATAATTCCTTCATTTATATACACCCTGTGCCACATTATTGAAAGTATAGCAATCACGCGTACGAAGTTCTATAGGAACGCGCACGAATATGCCCGACTTATTATGCGTCGAAAGTCGGGCTCTCTCCTTCCTGGAAGCTTCAACGACGTTATATATGTGAAACACATTTTCCCAGTAACGCATGCGATGTACCGTGGCGCAATAGTGTTGTTGCGGAGGGTGGCATCAGTAGAGGCCTCCCGTTGGGATGCTCGTGTGCGTCGCACACCATAGGAACGACGACGACAACGAGAGGGGGATGAAAATTTGCGAGGGCAATAGACGACGCGCGCGGGACCGAACGCTCCACGACACGAGAGGGTGGCAGGTCGGTTTATCGTGGACCGAGAGGGGGCAAACTCGATGGGCAATTTAGAAAAAGAGAGCGAGAAAAGAAGGGCAGAAGGGAACAGAGAGAGAGAGAGAGAGAAGGAGAGAGAATTTCTCCGCAGCTCTAGCACGCGCGCATCACAAAATTATGGACACGAGGGGTGGAAGACTAGTAGCAGATTTTATGACGAAAACTGCTCGGTAATCGATCGAGGGATACGAGCTCGGATAAAGTATTACGGAGTTTCCGAACACGAGCTTTTCCAAAGATTTTTCGATATAACACCGTTATATCTACTAAAGGCTGAGATGGGGGAAAAATGAGCGTAAGAGAGAGAGAAAGCCGGGCTTTGTACCCCCGCGAAGAAACAAATATAAATCATGATAAAAATGGATGTGACGAAGGGTCGAAAAGTTTCCACGTGGAAATACAGTTCAATGGGAATGTGATTGAGAAACGTATAAGCATCATAGAGCGCACAGAAATTATGATGTTGAAGTTTGCATCGTTGGAACAAAACGAAAAATAGGTTTTTTTTTATTTTCACCTTCAGTATTCCTCTCGCTTCTGCTGCCCATTTAGGCACAAGTCGTTAAGGGCTCACATACCGATGCGCGCGCTGAAAACCGAGTAAATTTGAAACATTATTATAAAGGTTATGTAGTGAAAAAAAAATTAAATTGTTGATTTTCCATTTTTTATTAACTTTTCAACTATAATACTATAATAAAAAACGGACCTCCTTTAATTGTTATTTTTCACAACATAAAAAAATATTTATTTATATTGTACCTCAAAAATTCCCGCAACAACCGTTAATCCGTTATGACATATGAATACAGCCGTGCGAGCTACGAAATCGAAACTGCGCACGGACTTACCGACTTTACGGCGCGCTAAAAGTCGTGGGATTAAAATTTTGGGAACATATTTTTCAATAGTTTTACTAGGAATTTCTGAATTAAAAAAAAATCGATTTTTTGAACCGACTAACCCTATTTCCCCCCTTAACATCACGAAAAATCACTTTGGAATGGATAATAACAATTGCCACAACTCGGTGTATCTCTTTAATGATAAATCGGTATAATTATTACTATTTTAAATATTGTAAATCCATATCTTCTTGACACATCACGCGATATATCGATTAATCGATAAAAAAAAAGCATTACTGACGATTTTCCAAATTTAATACTCGTTCGAACGATACTCATTGCCGTTGTAACGTTGTAATATCGTAATACGATGGAATTTATCGAAGCGGATTGTCTTTCTCTTCGGGTATTGTACGTGTACGTTCAACCAGTAATTTGGATTAATCAATAATCGAGCTATTCCACCGTCGGTGGAGGTTTTACATGTATAAACTGTGCACGCGCGGATATAATGGTTCGGATATTGAAACTCTCTCGGCTCGTCCGAAAGCGTGAGAGAGCTCGAAGGGTTTCGATGAACCGGGGGAAATACATATATCCCGTACTCTCCGCTGTAATATCGTTTCGTATCAATGAACTTTTGGGGCTAACACAGTTGAAACGACGATAAGCACGACGTCATCATTCTCGTGGCGAATAATTTTGCGGAAATTATAGAATCGACACGCCTCTGTAGTCCGTTACTCTTCCTTCTTTCTCCTGTTATATTCAATACTATATTCTTCGATTGTCTAGTGGCGCGTCTCGCTCGTTTAGCTTTGATGGCAAAAGCCACCGAGGCTTTGGTACATATCCCCGGGGGGGGATGGATTGTGGCTCGAACGGATTATAGAAATGGTTGTACCCTCTATACGAAACCGGGAAAAATACTTTCGAGAGCATGCTGAAACGGGTAAGAAGAATTTTCTTAAATTAAAACAATTTCTCCCGTTTTTCTCATTGTTATTTTGAGTTTTCGGCAAAAAATTTCCTGTGTCATTTGTAATTAGGGGCGTAAAAAATTGACAAAAATGTTTTTCTTTTCTTCCTTTTTTTTTCATTTGCTTTATCACTTATGAGATAATATAAAAATATCGAAATTTCAAATTTGTTCATTTCTGTTCGGCCGTTTTTTGACTTTTAGCGATTTTGGAGAGCGCGTGAGTAGGGAATAACATTTGATTCGTCCTCGATAACTCAATGATTGTGATTTTAAGGATAGTTAGAAAATTGACGAAAAAAATGAGTATTGGAAAAATTGTCGCGAATCGATTATTCACATTTTTTTTAAATCTGTGAGAAGTTTGAAAAAATTGGGGCTGAACGGAACGAAAAGTTATTTTAAAGATTGAACGATTACGAAAATAATGAGAAGAGCGTGGAGTTAGAATTCTATCGAGAAGCAGCATTACGAATTTTGTGTGTCAACTAATTTTTTTTGCTCGAAAAACGCAAAGTTCGAAAAACTTTGATTTCTTTATTTTTCTTATGGGACACTGTATCTCGATGTATTTTTCCTCGTTGGTCACTAATCCGGTAGACTTTCTCGTAAAACACAAATTCTCATCAAAATCGTCAAAACGTGATGTTTATTCAAATCAAAATGATTTATTAAATTTCAACGAATCTTCGTGGTTAATAAACTGAATTATTCGTCTAGGAAAAAGTTTTTCTTCGAATACAATTCGTAAGAACTTTATTGAATTCGAATCAATCGATTTTTCCGAAATTTCATTGTTAAACAGAAGAATACATTTTCTAGTAGTTATTGACATTGAATATCTCGCTCTTCACGAGTGAAACTTGGCTTACAAATTAATTTTCGTCTCAATGGATTGTCTTCCAACTGTTGTGTTTAATTGCTTCTCGCACGATATCGTTTCACGTCCTGAGAGTATATGCAGATAGCACAGCGTCCTCGTTCAATTTCTCCCTAAACCTATACGAGAACTCGACACTCTCGCTTTTTCACCTCACCCCTCGCTCTCTCGTTCACTCTCGCGAAATTTCTCTCGTCTCTCTGGAGAGAGAATTTGATTTTATTAACGGTCCCCCCCCTCACGTTTCCAGTCTCCATCAGCCATTCTCGAATAATTTCACGATGTACGAGTGGAACACTTTTATAAAGTAGACCTTTTCTGGCTTCCCTTCGAGTGGGGTGTAAAAATCGTCGACAGGGTCTCCTCGGGCACGAAAACGATTTAGGGGCTGCTACATGATCGTCATTTTTTAAAACGAAAGCAACGATGGAGATTCATTTTTTTAACAAAATAATTACGTAAAATCGTAAAAATACATTATTAACCTCTTGAAAAATTCAATATCGACGTTTTTTCTGTTACTCTTTCATTCTTTATAACTTTACTGAGGCTTCCTCATGAGGGATCTATCATCAGCGAAAGTAATATACGTTTTAGAGTAAAAAATATTCACCCGAATTTATAATCGAACAACAGAGTTCACGGAACGACAATAAAAAATAGAAAAGAAAATATGTAAGAACGCAATGACATTTTCTGTCGCTGACGTGAAATTTATTAAAATGAAATTTTGCTCGATTTAGGGGTGTGTCTCGCGTTACAAAGTAAACCGATGCGCGGTTCTCTACGATGGTTTCTTTTCATCCGCTCGCCGTTGCCAACGAGAGGAGCCTCCGTACCTCGTTGTACTCTCTCGAGCTAAACGTCGTTGTTAATTGTGTACGCTCTTTATGACTTCACTAGCGAGGAAGCGAGCGTCTGGCAACAACAGAGAGATAGAGAGAGAGAGAGAGAGAGAGAGAGAGAGAGAGAGAGAGTGAAAGAGAGGGAGGGTAGTAGATCGTGGCAGGAGCTCGTAAAGTTGCGTTGAAAGCGAAGTCCGGGCAGGTCCTAAGGGGATCCTTTGTCTTCGTCATCGATTCATTTCTTTTCAGGCCGTTGTTTGGTGCACACGGTGCAGCCTCGTGAACCGTATACCAACTCCACCCTCTCTCCAGCCGGTTTCCATTCTAAGGCAAACGTTATAGCTGCGCATACATAAATACACAAGTATCTTGGATATTTATCATTGTCCGGAGTAAAATGATAAGAAGATCGTTGGTATAATTGAAAATTAATGAAACGGAGCGTCGTTTTTTTTTTTTCTTATCGTATCTCCTGTTGTCAGACAAACCAATTATCATTGTCTTCGATAAATATGAAAGCTGACAAAATAATGAATAATTCCGGTAAACAGAAAAGTAAATTAAGGGAGTACGATCAATGATCGGTTACTCAAGGATATCCTTGTATTTTTTCTGCATTAACACGATTGTTGCAACATATAATCCATAATCTAAGTATTTTTCAAGTACTTTTTTAATAAACAACGGAGTTTTTGTATTAAGGGAACGATTTATTGATTGAAAAAAAAAAATAAATCTATAATAACATTGATGTTACATACATCTATTTTAGAAATGTCGCTCCTCGACGCTTGCCAAAATCGCAATAGCACCAAGATTTTTTAACAGCAACAAGAAAATTAAACTAATTCCATCATTCCCTTTGCCGTTATTTTCATAAATTAAGGGGGGAAATAGGGTTAGGACAGCGTTTTCTCAATGATTTTCATGAATTTTTTTATAGTATAAAAAATGAATATAATTTATTGAAACTCTGAGAATATTTTATACATATATTTAAGTATATACTGTAAAATTTTTGAAGAATTTCCTTGAAAAACACCGAAGATATTAGCGACCCCATATTGCAGGTCACAATCAGACTCAGCATTTTGCGTACATTCTAGAAGCCGCAATTTTTATCTGAAATCAAACGAGGTTGGAATTTACTTTTATTATATGTCTGTCTTCTATATGAACCTAAATGCTATCAAAAAAATAGAAAATTGAATTTTTTACAGCGATCAAAACAAAAAAACTTGATTTTTTGCCATCTTTTACAACTTTATTTGCGAAAAAAAAATTATTTTAAATAATGATAATATTCCGATTTTAGGTTCATATAGAGCGCAATACTATGAAGAAAGTAACTGCCAATTTTCAAAACGATTGGTTGAAAACTTTTCAAACTAGCGTGTACGCAAGTTCAAAAAAAGTCGTATTCAGAAAAACGCGTTCGAAAAAATAGCGCGCTCGAGGCATGAAGGAGAGCTACTCACTTTAATGGCTTATAACAACAGAACGAGTCGGAATTTTCATTTTTAATTTTGGGAACATATTTTTCAATAGTTTTACTAACAATTTATGAAATTTAAAAAAATCGATTTTTTGAACCGTCTAACCCTATTTCCGCCCTTAAGGGGTATGGTCACGGTAGAATCTTCACAAAAATCAATGTTTTTTTTTACTTCATAAATAATTTCGAAAATTTTTACCCGATTGACTTCAAAATTTTAAACTACGTTTCCAATTGCGTTTCGCACGAGAAGTACGTACGGAATTTTTGATTAATTAAAAACTTTCCATTTTATGAGCAGTTTTATACGAAATGTCACACTGAAAATTCACCTTTTAAGTTCAAACGCCTACAATATTCGAATAAAACAATATTTTTTCAAATTCCATACGTACTTCTCCGGGTATTCCGATGACGATTAACGAGAATTTTTTCTTTTTCTTCTGGCTCAAAAATTGTGGATGCCAAATGTCACGCATTCCGAAAAAAAAAAAACATACCAAAAGCAAACAGTACTAGTCGGCCATTTTGTCGAACAAAAAAACTAAAAAAAATATTATTTATTAGCTTGATATTTACACTAAATAGATGTGTAATTATTTTTATGAATAAAACACTTTTTCATAAAAAAAAAAAATTGTTAAGTGTGCATGTGATTTTGTACCCGTGGCCATACCCCTTAATTCTTATTAATCGCAAGCGTCGATTAGCTGTTAAACGGTTCTCGGCACACTACCCATTGCAGAGCACAAATTTCGAGTTTCAAACTCTTTATTTCATAATTGTCATGTCGGAAAAAAAAAATTCAAACATGTGGCTACGGCGTTGAGTTTTCACCCCCGCGAGTATAAAATTCAACTAGGGTGACTTGCCCATTGAAAGAGCACTGTTAATAAAGGAACACTTTCCGTTGAAGTACGTGCATAAAAAAAAATGTTCTCCTTCATTGGGTTTTGTTTCTACGCTTAATTGCTCCTTCAATGGACAAGTTAGCCCACTTTGTCATTTAGTATCTCGAAATCGGTGCGTCAGATCTGATGGAAATTATGCAAAATTACGTATCGCCCTTTTAACTAAAACGTAGTAAAAAAAATTGAAACGTTTATCTTGAATACATCATATTGACGCCGTACGATCCTTAAACTTCCTCGAAATATAACGAGCGAACAAAAAACGTGCATATCAACGGAAAAAAGTACAGTATTTATCGTTAAACAGACAAATTAACCTCAAATGTTACTGAGAAAAAAAAAACAAAAGTTTGTTCGTTAAATTAAGGTAAAAATCATAGTATTTTTCGTAAGAAGCTACAATTAAGTCTTCAAAACGTTACTGGACAAAAAATAAGGTAGAAAAAAAAAATTACGTCTATCATTATATTATCGAAACACAATTATAGTGTCTTCGTTTTTTTTTTCTTCCTCCGGATAATAAATTTTACGATTTTCCTCGTGCCTCCCCCCTCGTGCTCATGAACAATAATTGTCGAGAACGTCGGTCAAACACTCTGCTTCTATCGCCTTTCGTTCGTTCGCTACTCACGCTTTTTCTTTTATATTTTTTTTTTCTTTTTTCTTCCTTCATTCCACTGAAACTTCTTGAAATACAGTCATTCCCGAAGCGGGGCAACAAAATTGGTATTTGAGACGAGTTATGTGTAATATATACTCGCGGTTAAATTCCATACTATGCGGCGGTGAGAGAGCATGGATATTTTAACTGCGGAGCATTCTCGATATTAATTGAACAATGGAATCGTTGTTTCTACGCCATCCGCTGTTATATTATATATTATATATATATGTACTGCTACTATTGCTGTCTTAACTATCGATCTTTGAGAATCGTGTTTTCAGGGAGAATGAGTCTGAGAGAAACAGAGAGAGAAAGAGAGAAAGAGTGGCAATGGCATTTCTCGGGTAACGTCGCGGTGTTCCCTCGTAAAAGTCTCAAGAGCAAGAAAACACTAACTCCTCGCTCGTTTCTTCGGGGCGGCAGCGGGTTTATATAATACAGGGCGCCCTTTGTGTTCGTCCTCGAGATGAATTCTTCTCAGTTTCTCTCTCTCTCTCTCTCTCTCTGTCTCTCTTTCTTCTGGTATGACTCTCGATCATCTCGACTCTTCTCCCACGATATCGCGACCAATGTTCAACGACAACGAGAGTCCTTGAGAGAAAAAAAAAAAACCCCCAAGTAGGGATTCCGCTCCCCTCAATATAGACTCTCGAAAGATTTGCAATTCATAATATAATGATCCATCGAAGAAAGTAAAATAAAACTCGAATCGCCCTCGCGTTAATCGACGCGGAAGGGAATGATTTAACGAAGACAAAAAAAAGAAGAATCAGTTCTGTGATGAGCGTACGAAGACAGAGAAAGAGTGATAAAGTTGAGCTTGACGATCGCAAACGAATTCAATGAATAATTGAGTGATTCAAAAGTCTCTCGACGAAAGTTTTCAATAAAATTTCAATTAATTTCAACGAAATTATCATTATCGCGGATACTCGGATTAATTAATCCAAGTATCAAAGTCAGCAAATGGCTTTTATATTCATATTTTATTTTACTCACAAAAATAAATTTTTAATTTCTTTCCCTCTGTTGTTTATATATATGTATGTGTGAGAAAGTGCGCACCCCCACAGGGCCTCGAGTATTCTCTGCCCCGTGGCTGTGTGTTCCTTCACTCGTGTCGTTTCTTCACTTCGTGTCAAGAGTTTTCAATGAAACTGCCTCGCGGGCTAGAAATTAGCATTTTATGAACGAAGTGGCGGTGAAGCTATCCGCAAGACTGCTTGGTCGAGAGCGAGGCGCGGAGGAGATAAGAAATGGAACACACCCGGCCGGTCTCACATTGAGCTCTCTGGCGATGTGAAAGAGCGAGGAATGAGAGAAAAGCGGACGCTGCACTCGGGGGAAGACGCCGATAATTCTTCGACGATGGGTTTTACGCATATATATATATATTATAGCACCCAGTGACGACAACTTCACGAAGATATCGAATTTCTTTCTCGTTCACGTGTGTCGCAGTTCTGTTACATTTTGTCAATTTCGTTCATTTACGCTACCACTCGTTTTTCGACGTTAACTTTTTTTTGTAATTTTTTATCTGCTTGTTGTTTTCAATTTTGTAAATAAGAACGAGACAGTTGATTGAGACTAGGATTTTTAAGGCTACAGAAAAATTGGACTTTCTCAATGTTTCATTAAGGGGGGAAATATGGTTAGACGGTTCAAAAAATCGATTTTTATTTTATTTCATAAATTGTTAGTAAAACTATTGAAAAATATGTTCCCAAAATTTTAAATGAAAATTCCGACTCGTTCTATTGTTATAAGCCATTGAGGGGGGAAATAGGGTTAGAACAGCGTTTTCTCAATAATTTTCATGAATTTTTTTATAGTATAAAAAATGAATATAATTTATTGAAACTTTGAGAATATCTTATACATATATTTAAGTATATACTATCAAATTTTTATACATATATTTAAGTATATACTATAAAATATTAGCGACCCCATATTGCTCGTTTTTCTTGGTACTATTTTGTTCAAACTCGTTTTTCTGAAAACGACTTTTTTTTTATCTTTCGTACACGCTAGTTTGAAAAGTTTTCAACCAATCGTTTTGAAAATTGGCAGTTACTTTCTTCATAGTATTTCGCTCTATATGAACCTAAAATCGGATTATTATCATTATTTAAAATATTTTTTTTTTGCAAATAAAGTTGTAAAAAATGGCAAAAAATTATGCTTTTTTGTTTTGACCCCTGTAAAATATTAAATTTTCTATTTTTTTGACAGAATTTAGGTTCATATAGAAGAGAGATATATAATAAAAGTAAATTCCAACCTCGTTTGATTTCTCATGAAAATTGCGGCTTCCAGAATGTACGCAAAATGCTGAGTCTGATTGTGACCTGCAATATGGGGTCGCTAATATTTTATAGTATATACTTAAATATATGTATAAAAATTTTATAGTATATACTTAAATATATGTATAAAATATTCTCAAAGTTTCAATAAATTATATTCATTTTTTATACTATAAAAAAATTCATGAAAATCATTGAGAAAACGCTGTCCTAACCCTATTTCCTCCCTTCATCGCAAAATCATTCGATAGCTTTGTTTTTTTTTTTTGTAATATCAAAATCCACCTGACGTTGCGTAATGTCTCGTTGTGCCGAATATTACGAGTCGGTGTAGTGAGATGACAATTTTACTCTCAAAGTCCGAGAATGTCGAAGCTACGCTCGAAACTTTTGCTAATAAATGACGAGTAGACTTTATCGTGATCATTAATATTTGCTCGTGGTCAATCCCCGGTGAAACCCATCGTATTTATTAAAAAATACGCGCTTTCCTTGCGGCATATGTATATGTATGAAGACGAGAAAATTCATCTCTCTCGCGCAAATAGAACGTCGACCGCAAATCGATTGAGAACGAAACATAATGGAAAAAAGAAAAAAATAGTAGAAAACAAAGTGGCTGATGATGCTCTCGCGGCTGCAGCCGCAAATTTAACCGTCAGTTTCGGTCTCTTTGTAACGAGAGAGAGAGATAGAGAGAGAACATCGCTGTCGCGGTGATAGTGGTAAGCGAACCCTGTATCTGCACTCTGTAATTGGTTTTGCGTAGGTGACCGAATAAAATCGAGTACGTGAACAACTGGATATTCGTACCAAAGAGCTATATTACACGGCAAACAACTGAAATTTCATATGTTCATTGACATGAACAAAAATACGAAAAAAAAAGGTGATATAGAACTGAGAAGAAAAAAAATGTAACTACGATTCAGCGACGAATTTGAATTGCTCGAAAAAAAAATATATATATATAAGAGATAACGTTTTATCGCTTGTTCCATAGGACAAAAAAAATATTCAATATTACCCAACCATCTCTCTGTCTACCGCTCTTTTTTGTTTTCTCGTGACGTTACACGGCGATTTTCCCGGAATTTCTGTTCTATCTGTAACTCTCTGTTTGTCCCAAATGAACGCGTCTCGTTCCACACGATATTCTCAATATTTGCTCGATGGATTTTCCATAAGCTCACAGTTCGATGCTCGTGTTTCCCGCACCGTATCTCCAGAAGTGCGAGCAGTTAGAATGACAAACAAAACAAAAAAAAACCCAATGAAAAACGATAATTGTAAAGTAAAATATTTACACGAACAATTATCGGGCGCGGAAAGAATATTATAACTCGTTTTTTTTTAACGCGGTAGTCTGCTCTAGAGCGAGATTTTTGACGTCATTTCTAATGTGCAATAATTTTTAAACCGTTGAAGTTGTCTTGATGAATATTTACACGAGCATTTATTGATCCTTAGAGAATACTTGTGCATTAAAAAAAAAAATTATTTTAAATATTTTCATGTAGTTTTTTTGCCTTGTTGCAACATGGTGCGCCGAAAGCCGCCTCAATCGGCGCCCACTCTGGACGATGTTGTATGCATCGGAAAAAAAAATATATATATATATTCCCAATCTGTATGAGTATTCTGAGCACTGGTAGCAGAATTGGCACTTAAAAAAATTTTTTGACAAAATGCCGGCCTGTTGAACTTTCATTAACGATATTTCATACATTTTCGGGTATTCGACGAGTTGTAAAATGTCGGAAAATTTATTGTTCGACTCAATTCTGCTAACAGTCCTCAGAAACAGGCTACCCAAGGTACGTGCAAAATTTGAGCTCGATCGGTCCATTAGTTATCGAGATATCGTGGGCGCCGATTTGAAAAACATAGTTCTAAGATAAACGCCGTTCAAAGTTTTGACTAACTGAGCGCGCGGCTTGCTTAGAATTTTTATTTCTCGGCTAATTTTCGAAATATCAATAAACGGTTTTCAGGAGCGTATGAAGAAAGGTCTAAGGAATAAGAGAATGAAAAAAAAAATCGATTTTTTCAAATTTCCAGACCAGATTACCGCTTTAAGTATGCCCATCGTTCTCGCGATCATTTCGATATCGAAATACTTTTTCGATAATTGTTTTCCGTTCCAAAGTACTTTGCTTTTCCGGTTGTCAAAGTAATCGGCCGATTCTGATATACACGGCGCACGCTAATATTCTGTGATAATGTAAATTCGTACAGTTGGCCTCTCGTACAAAATTCAACTCCGGAAAACGGAAATCCATACCCAAGGAAAGTATCACAAGGAGAAAGAGAGAGAGAAAGAGGAGAAGGAGGAAGGAGAACGAACGTGTGGCACGTTCGTAGTGCATCGGGCAAGTTTGAAAAGCGATTACGAAACTTCGAATCTCTCGGTGTGTACGGCCCGAAAACGAAATTCTCCGTAAAGATATCTGTTTCCCGAGCCAGAACACACTTTTCATCTCTCTCTCTCTCTCTCTCTCTTTCTTTTTCTCTTTCCCGTCACGATTTTAAGCGCAGTATGTCGTGACGCAATGGTAAAATCTCTCTCTCTCTCTCGAATCCCCGAGCGACCAGACATTTGTGTCTCGCGCGAACAACAACGATAACAAGAAGAAAAAAAACGTCTCATTCGTCACTGGTCGTAACGTGTGCCCGAAAGAGCGAAGCTAATACAGTAAACACATAATATTTTTGTCCCCTTTTCGGTCCGTGAGACCGAGTGCGAAATTGCGTACCAATATACGGTCATATTGCGTAGTTATTTTACGTTCTATGCTGAGTACACACCGCGCCATTTGCTCACGTTTCCCGATGGCTATTGACTTTTGCTGGGAGATGAGAGAAGAACGGAAAATTATATTGAAAAAAAAAACAGCGATGGAGAGAAAGGGTGAGGGAGGGAGTAAAGATCAATAGTGTAGATATCCTTTTCTCTCTAGGATCGTATCTCTTGCGAAGGAAAGTGCAGGTACGAGCCATCGCGTACGTCCATGGGTAATCATTCTGATTCCACGCGTGGTCAGGCTCTTTCCGTATGCATCCAATATTTTATGTATACACATATATATAGAGAAAGAGGAGTAGAGAGAGAGATGGAGTAAGATCGGCATTGGGAATAGCGCAGAACAGCATCACGAGCTCTCGCTCTAAGAAGCCACTTTCCATCGCTTCTCTCGGTTCCCTCGCGATCGTTATACCTTGTGTTGCGCAATTAGAATGTTCATCGCTGTTGCACGATGGCTTTGAGCGAGACGGGAATACCGAGATATGTTGATGATGAACCCCAACTGTGCCGCTTTATACGGCGCGTTGCTTCTGATGCCCTCTATCGGCCTCTCTTTCTCTCTGTCTCTTTGCTCCTGGTATTATACCTTACTTACCTTACACGCCTCTGTATAAACGTCCTCGGCATTAGTACCTCGGGGAATGTTGCTCCAGCGACCACGAGTCTGCGAGTACCGATAGCTCGCGGGGAATGTATGTTAACCCTCCACATGTTCGCATGTGGTATTAGTTAGCCGTTCCAAAGCGGAGAACTCTTCTCGCAAAAGCTTTTAATGCTTCGGGAATCTCTTGTCGTGGACAAAGTTTCCTGGGTCAACGTGTCGCGAAAGATAACAATCTCGTCTTCGCGCATTGCCTCTTCATCGATTCCCACGTATACAGTTAATTTTATAATGGTCCCAGGAGAGATAGAGAGAGAGAATGTACATCTTGCGTTAAGGAGGAATTAACTGCACGTGCGCAATGCGACACGCAGTTTTCACTCGGGCGAGAGACTCTCTCGTAATATAACATACACGCGAAGTTTTCTCGTTGCGCTGATGGACCTTCGCCGTCTGCAATTCAAGCTGTAACCACCTTGCTGCAACTTTCGCTTCTCGTCACCACTTTGAGAAAGCCTGCGACCCCGCACATATGGCAAAGGTGTGCGAACAAACGTACTTTGGACCAATCAACAAATGGACACGGTGTCACGTTAGAGAGCAGGCCAATTTGGCATAACAAAGCTTCTTAATAAATGTGTTGACTGTTAAAAACGAATTGGTGAAAGAAATGAGTACTCAAAGTTCCGAAGATTAGCCTAGAATTACCAGTAGGTCACGAACATTGTATATTTAAATCACGAATACTGTGTCAACTTATTGAGAGATTCTAAAAATGTTCTAACTTCCTTTTTTTTTTGGTGACATGAAATTTTCGAAAAAGAAAAGTTTCAGTCACTCCAGATTTCTGGTTAGGGCCCTAATTGTCTATATTCCCGCACGTAATTACAATTCGTTAATTAGAAACTTTCTTCAAATTTGAATTTTTCAAATAATTTTGTAGAAAACCGTTTCTCCCTGGTCTCCCGTATGTCTTATCTCTTTGAAAAACAAGTATGCTTTCTATACGTGAGGATATTAATTTCGAGTGTAAGTGAAAACTTATACTTAGCGTTACCATTTAGAATTTGTAATTATGGTTAACCGTAACAAATTTCTAATGGATCTTAATTTTCTAACGGAGTAAATAATATTACGGGTATTAAACGAACAACAGTGCACCCGCGGTCGGTGCGCGGCTCTGCCGATCACCTGAGTTATCCTTTGGTCGCAGTCACTACTAAGTAGGGTTAGGACCGCGTTTTCTCAATGATTTTCACGAATTTTTTTATAGTATAAAAAATGAATATAATTTATTGACACTTTGAGAATATTTTATACGTATTTTTCAGTATATACTATACAATTTTTGAAGAATTTTTTTGAAAAACACCGGGGATATTAGCGACCCCATATTGCAGGTCACAATCAGACTCAGCATTTTGCGTACATTCTGGAAGCCGCAATTTTCATCTGGAATCAAACGAGGCTGGAATTTACTTTTATTACATGTCTCTCTTCTATATGAACCTAAATGCTATGAAAAAAATAGAAAATTGAATTTTTTACAGGGGTCAAAACAAAAAAGCATGATTTTTTGCCACTTTTTACAACTTTATTTGCAAAAAAAAATTATTTTAAATGATGATAATATTCCGATTTTAGGTTCATATAGAGCGCAATACTATGAAGAAAGTAACTGCCAATTTTCAAAACGATTGGTTGTAAACTTTTCAAACTAGCGTGTACGCAAGTTAAAAAAAAGTCGTTTTCAGAAAAACGCGTTTGAAAATATAGTGAGAAGAGCTACCGTAGGAGATCTACTCAATTTAATGGCTTATAACAATAGAACGAGTCGGAATTTTCATTTTTAATTTTGGGAACATATTTTTCAATAGTTTTACTAACAATTTATGAAATAAAAAAAAATCGATTTTTTGACCCGTCTAACCCTGTTTCCACCCTTAAATTAATGAATAGCCCTTCGCATTAACGGTATAAATTTTAAATAACGGCATATAATTGTTGTAATATAGCTTAAAAATCACGAAGCCAATATCCTCATGTATAACTTTATTATGAAGGGAAGGACTATGATGTTGAAGGACTATACGAAAATGGGTTTTTTAAATTTTCATTTTCAGTATTGCACTGGCTTCTCTTGCCAATTTTCGCCCAGGTTCTCAATTGAATCTCCCAAAAAAAAAAAACGTTTCAACGATTTTTGTCTCTGATAATTAATCCTACCAGAGGATAAATGGTATTAAAAAAAAGATCTATTTTCGTTTCATTTCAACGATGCAAACTTCAACGTCACGAAGGACCGCTGATCTATCGTTAAAGCCCTTTAATCATAAATGATCTACCAAATCCCTCGTGCTTGTTATTACGAACAGAATCCCTTCCGTAGAATCCTCGGGAGATTTCTGTCTACAGCTATACATACACACGTGCAGCCCTAAAATCTCAGCTTAGCTATGTGGTACACCTTCGTAGGCGTCTCCCCTAGAATATACCGTAACCATCGCATCTCTCGGCCTCCGGAACATGTCCGAGAGGTATAGTGCATCAAAACACGAAGGGGAGCCTTTGGGTTCCGACCTTTAAGAGTCGAGCGTGTGGACATGTAGTCTGAAACAATGCGAGAGGTAAACATTACGGCAGAGGGGTTGTGGGGGACAAGCGAGGAAGCGAACAGGTATACACGAAGCTATCGCATGCGTTCGAGGAGGCCCATGAAGGAGAATATCCGCGTGTATGTTGCTAAGGTCGTGGCTCCATCGTAAGAGAGACCGAAAGAAATAGCGAAGGAGGGGATAAAGAAGAAGTGGTGGGGACTTGGGGCAAGGGCAATCCACGATGGACGATGAAGAGAGCAAGAGAAAAGAGGGAACCGGAGTTCGTGCGCGAGTGGGACGGTGAACGGTGAGCCCTCGCAAACCCGGGGAGCCCGGGAATGGTTGCCTATACAGTGACGTCCTCAGTTATAAATCATCCCTGCTTACGGGGTTCTGCTTGGCGCGCGAGCGATACCCCCGAGAGAAACGAAGAATGGTAAAAGAGTGAGAGCGAAGCTAACTCCATTCGTTGGTACACCGTTGTCCCTCTATCGCGCCGAGATTGAACCGACGCGAACGACCGTCCGGCATTGGGAGCGAGATCATTCGTTCGTTTGTTCTTCGTTGAAAATACGCGAGAGGGCGCCGCTCACGCGATCATTTATCGATTAACGGATAAGGGCACACTTCGTTATTGCTCCACCAGAATCACCTTCGTCTTCCCTCGTTTGCTCAATTTTGTCTCGTATTACCACGAAATATATAACGAACGATCATTTGTCATTGCCACGATCGTCATTCATCAATTCCCACGTACATTATCACCATCGCATAACCATGCTTTTTTTTTCGTCCTCCACCCGCCGTGTATTCTTCTAACATATTTTACCTTTTTATTTATTCCTTTATCGTGTACGTTTATTGCTCTTCCATTATACCGAACTATCCGCCACGTGGCGTTAAAACTCGAACGAGCTTTCGAGCCATCAATCTTTCGGCACTTCCTCGCGCAACGTCTGTGCTCGGCGGAAGAGCGTAAAAACGGAGCTGATGCGTTATATTGTGTGAAACAAAAATTCTAGTCTCACCGCCTGCTCTGTGTTTGGGCTCTGCTTATTCGTTCATTTCTCCTACTCGTTGTGTATCGTTCGCGTTCTTGCCCGAGGCCCTCTTAATATGTTAAGTCGAAACACCTCTCTCGAGGAAACTCCTACTTTGTCTGCGTTCATTAGAGAAGTATAGACCGAGACGGATAAGAAAGTTCGTGTGGCGAACAGCGAGAAAGATAGAGAGGAAAAAGTTTGAGCGAGACGAAGAAAAGATTCACCCGACCTAACCGGGCTCCAATTTTAACCCCTTCGAGTTCTGCTGCGGTCATCCCACACAGGGCTGTTCTCGCCTCTGTCATCAATCTCCTCGCCTTTCTCTACTTTGTCGCTTTCTCTTTCTCTCGCCTCATCTCAAGAGAAAGAGAGTGAGAGAGAGACATATTCTTGGTTATCCATTCCCTCTGTTGGAGGCAGGACCCGGCCGCACATTAGAACACTCGGGCAGACGTGAGAGCCAGAGTAATCAGTGATTAGTAATTAAGAAGGCAGAGAAGCTGGTAATGGGAGGGAAGACAGAACATCGTTCTGACGGGATTTTCCAAGAGAATTCGACTCGTGCGCGAGAGTGTTAAACCGCTTGTTCTTCTGGTAATGTGTTCGAGAACAAGAAGGAGACTCTCGATTATATTGAGAATCAACAGAAGAGGAAAATGGTCCCTAAAATAACGGTAATTAATCTAAATTCTAAAGAATTACAATGTTGATATGTGTTAAAAAGAAGTACTGTCGAGTACTGTCGTTTAAGGTAGTAGTCTGGTAGCTTAAGCCGATTTTAATGACTTTTTTGGAGGGCGTTTTTTTGTAGGAAAATAAAAATGAATCGTTTTGGATATTTAGGATGTTTTTATTTACATATTGAAGATACAAACAAAAATTTTTTTGAAAAAATTTAATAGTTTATTATTATTATTATTATTGATCGAAGTTGGCACCTCGAAAAAGAAGCGCGTGGGTGGCCCCGGTGATTTTGGCTCTTGATGTTATCTGAAATCAAAAATTCTTGATAATTCTTAATCTATAGACACGTCATTTTGGTCGAAACTACTGAAGTTAAATTTCATGGATAAATAACAAAATGGCGGACTTTGGAAAAAAAAACTTTTTTCCAAAGTCCGCCATTTTGTTATTTATCCATGAAATTTAACTTCAGTAGTTCCGACCAAAATGACATGTCTATAGATTAAGAATGATCAAGAATTTTTTAAATCACCGGGGCCACCCACGCGCTTTTTTTTCGAAGTGCCAACTTCGATCAATAATAATAATAATAATAAACTATTAAATTTGTTCAAAAAAATTTTTTTTTGTATCTTTAATATGTAAATAAAAACATCCTAAATATCCAAAACGATTCATTTTTATTTTCCTACAATAAAACCGCCCTCCAAAAAAGACATGAAAATCGGCTTAAGTTACCAGACTACTACCTTAAATCATTAAGCCAACAAATAATACTAGATTGAGCCGGCTGGCGAAGAGATTTTCTTTCCGCCACTGCGTTTATTTCACACTTAAAGGGGGAAATAGGGTTAGGACAGCGTTTTCTCAATGATTTTAATGAATTTTTTTATAGTATAGAAAATGAATATAATTTATTGAAACTTTGAGAATATTTTATACATATATTTAAGTATATACTATAAAATTTTTGAAGAATTTCCTTGAAAAACACCGAAGATATTAGCGACCCCATATTGCAGGTCACAATCAGACTCAGCATTTTGCGTACATTCTGGAAGCCGCAATTTTCATCTGAAATCAAACGAGGTTGGAATTTACTTTCATTATATGTCTCTCTTCTATATGAACCTAAATGCTATTAAAAAAAAGAGAAAATTGAATTTTTTACACGGGTCATAACAAAAAAGCATGATTTTTTGCCATTTTTTACAACTTTATTTGCGAAAAAAAATGACTTTAAATAATGATAATATTCCGATTTTAGGTTCATATAGAGCGAAATACTATGAAGAAAGTAACTGCCAATTTTCAAAACGATTGGTTGAAATTTTTTCAAACTAGCGTGTACGCAAGTTAAAAAAAAGTCGTTTTCAGAAAAACGCGTTTGAAACACGTGGCGCGCTCGGGGCCTGAAGGAGAGCTACTCACTTTAATGGTTTATAACAATAGAACGAGTCGGAATTTTCATTTAAAATTTTTGAAACATATTTTTCAATAGTTTTACTAACAATTTATGAAATAAAAAAAAAATCGATTTTTTTAACCGTCTAACCATATTTCCCCCCTTAAAGAAGAAAAATACGACGCTTTTTCAATTGATCCAGTCATTATTGTGTCACTTCATAAATCAGACAAAATAACCACGTCGAGACCGCAGTAATCATTTATTCCTGTGAAAACCTATTACTCGATAAAGAAGCCGTTGCCCTTAATCCGTCATTCATGATATAGCGAACTCACCCTCGCAAATTCGCCATTTATTTTTGTACCTACCATAGTCTCCTCGAGAAACTTGTATAGTCTCGTGATGTGTGTGTGTCGGCGATGAAGGTTGAACGTGTAACAGGTGTGTTCGTGATAACATTAGGCAATTTTCTCTCGCTCTCGCTCGTTTCCTATCCGAACGAAAACCAGCAGACGAGTTGAACCGGACGTCTTTCGACGCTTTGATTGCCCAAATACAAGATGTTCCGGCGTTGGCTCACCCTGAGTACCTTGTTCCTCCCCTCTAACAAAACCACATTCTCCTTTCTCCTCACTCTCTCTCTCTCTCTCTCTCTCTCTCGCGATTTCAACGCGGAATTATGCCGCAAAACACGAATTCTCCGAAACATTTATTTTCAAACACTTGGATAGAATGAAAAGTGTGAATATGTACGTAGACGTTTCCCGCTTGTAAAACAAACTGCACGAACATACGCGAGGATTGGCAGATGTTTCGTTGTTCGTTATGAAAAGACGAGTTATGAAACTTCTAAGTTATGTCCGAAGTATCACGTGAAAACTTAACATTTTCCCGTGTCTGGTAGAGCTTTTCCAACAATAGATAGAACGAACTAACGCGCACTCGACATACCGGAATACGTAGCAATCGCGGGGAGTGACAGAACGATTGAGAATAGGGATGTCCAAGAGTAAACATACTTGCTTCGAGCAAAAATGTCAAACGTAATGTTTCACGTACGAGGAAAGATACGAAGCAAGTGCGAAGAGTACACCCGAGAGACGGTGGGAAAGAGAGAGATAAAATGTTTCGTGATATATAAAGTTCTCGGTAAAGTTTTAACACGACCGCTCCAGCCCCTATTTGCCGTGTCCTTCTTGTTCACTTTTTTTTTTTTCATCTTTTTCTCTTTGCCACTCGTGAAAAGCTCACCGGTAGGTGGCAGATGAGTGTCCTCGTTTTATTCTTCTTCACGAGAAACAAAGCTACTCCGGTATGCCGAGAGAGAGAGAGAGAGAGAGATAGAGAGAAAGATACTCTCTTTACTTCTATCGTAATACGACAATGGTAACATGTATAACGTACATTCGAGGAGTTGGAGTACGAGAAAAAGTAAAACTTGGAGAAATAATAAGAGATGTATTTTTTTCTTTCCTTTTTTTTTCTTTTCTTTTTTTTTTTTAATAACAAGGTCAAGATCGTTGAAAGGAAAGTCTCTCGCCGATCGTTCATACCCATTGAACAATAATCCCGTGCAATAACCTTATTATTATATATACCCAACTCATATAATATAACAATACAGTCTTTCTTGTGAAGACGACGTTCGAAGAGGCATAGGGTCGAAAATTTATCCTCCCCTGTCGTTCGCCACGACAGCAAATAATTTTTTCCACGTTTCCAAACCTCGTCCACGTTATTAATGGCCCACTTTGTTGAAAGAAGCGGTTTTTGCGCGCGTTAAAAAATAACAAAAATTGATAAACCTAGAAATTTCGAGTAATTGACAAATTTATCAATTTTTATTAATTGACAAGTTTATTCATTTTTATGAATTGATAAATTTAATCTTGAGTCGGTGTTGAAAAGATTGAAAAATAATTTGTTTGATTCGACATTGGTTTAAGGGGGGAAATAGGGTTAGGACAGCGTTTTCTCAATGATTTTCATGAATTTTTTTATAGTATAAAAAATGAATATAATTTATTGAAACTTTGAGAATATTTTATGCATATATATAAGGTAGTAGTCTGGTAACTTAAGCCGATTTTCATGTCTTTTTTGGAGGGCGTTTTTTTGTAGGAAAATAAAAATGAATCGTTTTGGATATTTAGAATGTTTTTATTTACATATTGAAGATACAAAAAAAAAATTTTTTGAAAAAAATTAATAGTTTATTATTATTATTATTATTGATCGAAGTTGGCACCTCGAGAAAAAAGCGCGTGAGTGGCCCCGGTGATTTTGGCTCTTGATGTTATCTGAAATCAAAAATTCTTGATAATTCTTAATCTATAGACATGTCATTCTGGTCGGAACTACTGAAGTTAAATTTCATGGATAAATAACAAAATGGCGGACTTTGGAAAAAAAGTCCTTTTATTTTAGCAAAGAAGGGGTTGTAAAATAAAAATAAATTTAACTTCAGTAGTTGTTAGTAACTGACCAGAATGACACGTCTATAGATTAAGAAGTATCAAGAATTTTTGATTTCAGATAACATCAAGAGCCAAAAAAAGAGGTGCCAACTTCGATCAATAATAATAATAATAATAAACTATTAAATTTTAGAAAAAAAAAATTTTTTTGTATCTTTAATATGTAAATAAAAACATCCTAAATATCCAAAACGATTCATTTTTACTTTCCTACAAAAAAACGGCCTCCAAAAAAGACATGAAAATCGGCTTAAGTTACCAGACTACTACCTTAAGTATATACTATAAAATTCGTATACATACATTTAAGTTTATACTATAAAATATTAGCTATTCCATATTGCAGGTCACAATCAGACTCAGCATTTTGCGTACATTCTGGAAGCCGCAATTTTCATCTGAAATCAAACGAGGTTGGAATTTACTTTTATTATGTGTCTCTCTTCTATATGAACCTAAATGCTATGAAAAAAAATAGAAAATTGAATTTTTTACAGGGGTCAAAACAAAAAAGCATGATTTTTTGCCATTTTTTACGTTATTTGCAAAAAAAAAATTATTTTAAATAATGATAATATTCCGATTTTAGGTTCATATAGAGCGCAATACTATGAAGAAAGTAACTGCCAATTTTCAAAACGATTGGTTGAAAACTTTTCAAACTATCGTGTACGCAAGTTCAAAAAAAGTCGTTTTCAGAAAAACGCGTTTGAATAAATAGTACCAAGAAAAACAAGCAATATGGGGTCGCTAATATTTTATAGTATATACTTAAATATATGTATACAAATTTTATAGCATATACTTAAATATATGTATAAAATATTCTCAAAGTTTCAATAAATTATATTCATTTTTTATACTATAAAAAAATTCATGAAAATTATTGAGAAAACGCTGTCCTAACCCTATTTCCCCCCTCAATGGCTTATAACAATAGAACGAGTCGGAATTTTCATTTAAAATTTTAGGAACATTTTTATCAACAGTTTTACTAACAATTTATGAAATTAAAAAAAAATCGATTTTTTGAACCGTCTAACCCTATTTCCCCCCTTAACTAGGAAGGTAATATTCGTACCTCCTTAAGCATGTACAAAACGGGCTTTAACGTTTTGCAACAAATCAACAGGAATATATCGACTTTCGTACGAAAGGGCACTTAGGATCTCGGTGTCCAGCTTTCCCCTATCAAACCACTCGGAGAATCCATTTTATTTCGAAATAATCCGACGAAGGTCGAGAGCAAGAGAGAGAGAGAGAGAGAGAAAGGTGGAAGATAGCGGAAACACGAAAGGGGAGGATAATTGAGATGATTGAAGTTGGGCAGAGAGACCGCGAGGGAGCGGGGAAAGAGATGTGAAACAAAAAATAAAAGAAAGCGATGAAAAGACGAGAGTGATCGTAGAGAAGAAACGACGAGGACTCTGAGCCGAAGCCGCAAAGAGTAGGCTTGTAACGAATGTTTTTTTCGATTCCAATTTTTTTTTCTTTTCCTCATCCCCGTCCTCTCATCGTCTTTCATTCCTTTCTCGTCCCCAACTCCCGTCTCACCCTCTGTGATCTTTGATTCGATCCACCATTTTCTCCATCACGTACAAATATCTCTTTATCTCTCTCCCTCTTGTTTTGGCAATTCCATTCCAGCTCGTTACGACTCTTATCATCGTCATCTCAAATCCAACCGTTTTGCAATTCCCCAAATATTTCTCATCTTCTCGATTGTCAAATTTATCCTGTGCCATTGGTATTATTAAAAAAAAAAAAAAAAAATTCATGAAATATATTGTATTATACGAAAAAAGAACGATATGTGGTGGCTTATCGTATCGAGGAATCTTTCCGTGATCCTCGTCGTTAGGGTCTTTGGCCTTTCATTAAAGTATCCCGGTGTTATACGGTCGTGAATATTCGTTCTGGCACCTAGTCATCCTTAATAAGTATATGGAGAAGTGTGTGAGAGAGAAAACGAGAAAGAGTGCGAGAGAGAGAGAGAGAATAAGCGGCTCTACCGGCGAGGAGTTATTAATATACAAGAACCACTAGAGAAAATGATTCAGTGCGCTTCGCCACGACCTCATGGTCAACTTCCTTCTCTCTCTCTCTCTTTCTATTTCATAATCTGCTGTTCGCCTCTCCCTTCAGTCAGGATTAGAGATAGTTTTGCCGGATAAGGGAGATTCACCGGTGTTTGCCATCTTGCGTTCTCCGGGGAACACGAGTTAGGTATAAAGCGGGGAAGAGTGCGGACTATAACGTGTATACCCGGTTGCTATTCGCGGTGGTGTTCTTGTCTCGACGCATATAAACGTTACTTCTCTCTCTCTGTATATCGCCTCTCCCTCCGCTTTCTCTCCGCTCGTTCGGATCAACGCGAATTATTTAGTTCTCCCAACCGAGACTTCGATGGTACCCCGGCTACTATCGTTCTCTTGCGCGCCAAGATATTCACCGGTTAGTTTGCTTGTACACCGGTGTGCGGAGAGTTTGCTTCGGCGAATTAATACTCAAGCACTCGGGGCTAACAGCTTGAACGTGCAGCGACAGGGCCAGGTAGAACGTATATCGGTTCGCTTGACTAACGAAAGGATGTAACTTGCGTCGCGTCTTGTAACAAATTCTCTACATTACCGTCTTTACATTTGGCAATCGACGTAGCTTCCTTATACACGCCTAGATCTCCGCTATTCTTGACCAATATAATAGAACCTCTCGAATACTCACCGTGTATATAACCTCTCCACCGTTCCTGCTCGGTGTACTTTCGAGAGGAAGTTTATTTCGAAAATTGATGGTAAAATTGTACGTACGCGGTCTGTTCGAAAAGTATCGCGAATTTTGAATTTCCGCGGGTTAAGTATATTCGATTTTCGATTTTTTTGTGGCGTTAGGTTGGTACCCGTGTCCCTCACTTATGCTGAAAAAATCGGCCATTTTGAATGTTTAGTTAATTGTTGACAGCTGTTTTGGTTAGACGTCTTTTGGCTCGTCTTCGATTTTTGCCTGTTCCAAAAAAGCAGCTTTCATTGCGATGACCGAGCTTTGGTTTCCACGTTATAACCATAAACCCATGATTCGTCACCAGTTATGACCCTCTGGAGCAAATTTGGGTCGTCGCGGACCGAGTCCAACGGCTCCTTAGCAATGTTAACGCGACACTGTTTTTCTTCGATATTGAGCAATTTTGGCACGACGTTTCGCGGCGACCCGTCTCATGCCCGTCTCATTGGTAAAAATCGAATAGCACGAGCCAATCGATATGTTTAGTTCCTCGGCAACTTCTCTAACGGTGATTCGACGATTGGCCAATATTATTTTCTTCGCTTCGTCAATATTTTCGTCTGTTGTTGATGTGCTCGAGCGTCCGGAACGCATTTCGTTGTTCGCATCTTCTCGGCCCTCTGAGAACATTTTGTACCACCGATAAACGTTGCTTTGGTCCGAAGTAGCTTCACCATATGCCACAGTCAACATTCGGAATGCGTCCGCGCACTTAATTTTGTTTTTCACACAAAATTTGATACGGATTCTTTGATCTATTTTTTGAAACAGGCAAAAATCGAAGACAAGCCAAAACACGTCTAACCAAAACAACTGTCAACAATTAACGAAACATTCAAAATAGTCGATTTTTTCAGCATAAGTGAGGGATACGAGTACCAACTTAACGCGACAAAAAAATCGAAAATCGAATATACGTAGCCCGCGGAAATTCAAAATTCGCGATACTTTTTGAACAGACGTCGTATATCATCGGGAGGTATATTTCTAATTGTGACATTATATAACGATGAAATTACCTCGTAAGTAATGTATTTTCTGCCGATAATATCCCAGATGCGCAGCAGCTTCCGCAGTTTCTAGGAATTAAGGTAGTAGCCTTGGTAACTTAAGCCGATTTTCATGTCTTTTTTGGAGGGCGTTTTTTTGTAGGAAAATAAGAATGAATCGTTTTGAATATTTAGGATGTTTTTATTTACATATTAAAGATACAAAAAAAAAATTTGTTGAAAAAATTTAATAGTTTATTATTATTATTACTATTGATCGAAGTTGGAACCTCGAAAAAAATGCGCGTGGGTGGCCCCGGTGATTTTGGCTTTTGATGTTATCTGAAATAAAAAATTCTTGATAATTCTTAATCTATGGACATGTCATTCTGGTCGGAACTACTGAAGTTAAATTTCATGGATAAATAACAAAATGGCGGGCAAAATAAAAGGACTTTTTTTTCTAAAGTCCGCCATTTTGTTATTTATCCATGAAATTTAATTTCAGTAGTTCCGACCAGAATGACATGTCTATGGATTAAGAATTATCAAGAATTTTTTATTTCAGATAACATCAAGAGCCAAAATCACCGGGGCCACCCACGCGCTTTTTTTTTCGAGGTGCCAACTTCGATCAATAATAATAATAATAATAAACTATTAAATTTTTTCAAACAAATTTTTTTTTGTATCTTTAATATGTAAATAAAAACATCCTAAATTTCCAAAACGATTCATTTTTACTTTCCTACAAAAAAACGCCCTCCAAAAAAGACATGAAAATCGGCTCAAGTTACCAGACTACTACCTTCAATTTTTATTATTAGTCCGAATTCTTCGTTGGTTTATTTCGTCTCGCTCTCTTCGTCTTTTTCTAAAAATTTGGTGTGACAATATAAATCGAAATCTCGCAAGCATTGTAATCGATATATCGATTGATTGTTAACGTTTCATTCGTCGTGTAATCGATTGGTCGAGAGAGAGAGCTAACGGCAGAGAGAAAGAGTTCCGGTCGGAATTTGCGCTTCCAAGTTTGACACATCAAAAGACACATCACGAAGTATCTCGAAATGCGATTTATTCCTGAATAAGTCAGCAAACTCGTCATTATGATTAGTTATCGATGTCGATGCTCGGAGTTCGTCGGAGAGTTCGTATGTGCACGTTTCAGTTCGCACGATCGTAGAGAACGAGCTTAACGTAAAAAGTAACGCCCGCGGCGCCCACACCGATTCTATTATCGTAAAATATAATTCCAACAAAGAAAAAAACCCCACGTCACACCTGGTGTCGTCAACGCTACCATTGCTCAGCCGATACGAATATCCGGAATTTTCTGCAATGTCGTTAAAATGACATATGGACTGTATTGAAATCGACCGAAACTCATCGGGAATCAGCAATCGTTCAATTTGCGAGTTAAAAAAAAAAAAGAAAGATAATGGAAAAACCGCGAGGAGCTTTGACAAAAAGCGAAATGAAAAGAGCTTCCTGCAAAAAAAAACAGAGGGAGGGAATAACACCGGCAATTTCGCGCGTGAGAGGGAGTGGAAGAGTCTAAACCGCGAAAATAGTTAGGACAGAGAGTGAGCTGTGACTGTATGCTTGCGTGAGTAAGCTTTTCATAGAAAAAGTTTCGAACTCCTATGTATATATTCACAAAGATGTTTTATATTTATATGTGCCACGGTGTCTATTCCATATATCTATATGGGAAAACGTGTTCTGACGACACTATATGGCCAAACGGCAAAGGGAAGCTCTCTCTCTCTCTGCACTCGACGTGCATATTTACGCGCGTCTCTCTTTGTACCTGACTGAAAGAGAGAGAGAGAGAGAGAGAGAAAACGAATGCGCAACACAGCCTCCACGATTAACGCATGGAGAGACGTAAAAGCGCGAGGCCACGATAGAACGAATTTCCAACGAACTCCCCATCCATCCACTTCACCTGTGCCCGCTGTATATCTCAATGCACCCCTTTCACTCACACCGTTCTACACACAGAATGAATCTTCCCTCCTGGCCCCTCTCTCTCTACGTTTCCGCATCCTGCTCTTCCTTCGCTGCCTACTCGACTGCTACGGTGCTCCTCGTTCTACCGCACTCTCCTCTTCACTTCTCTCTATGACTACGATGTGCCTTCGGCTCGCATCGTTTCGTAACTGCGCTACGTTTACGCCCGTTCGTTTGACTTCAATCGAGCGGTGTCCTTTTGAGTGTCGCTACGTACACTCCCTATCCTTTAATATCACAGTGCTTTATGAGCATATGCGCACGTACAATGTTTCTGTGTCTATGTACCGCCGTGTTTATAGTTGAGAAACGGTTCGAGAAACGCCGCTGATTGCCGGGGGTTTGGGGAGATACGAAATATATACCGTTCGCTGTTACAACGGATACGTAGCGAAACGAGTTTCGTACAGGGTTAATATCGTGTGGCATACAGCAGCAGCAGACGGTATACGCGCCATTCTGATTCTCTCGACGGGAGGAAAATAGACGTCTCTGGCAAAGTGAGCGTCCCAACCCTGTTATTCCGCGGGAGAATAAATCGGTTGTCCATTCGTAGTATTCGCGCGAGAACTACACACAACGAAGAATGGCAGGAGGGGAGGAACGTAGGGTAACCTCTAGAAGCGAGAGATGATTGGTAGCGCGGTGGGATTTTCCCGTGGTATAGGAGAAAATTCGCGAGGATAGTATCGAGCGACTCGCGTGGCGTGACGACAGCCTGGGCGCGTCCGCGTACACGCGGACGCTCGAGGAACGTTTTCCCTCCACGAGCAACGTTCTATTCCCCGAGTATTCCCATCGCCATCCACTGCAATGGCCAGAGAACGCGACGCGCTCGTTCGTTCGCGAAGAGACACCACCCCGTTGAGATTGGCACGATTCCAACGGAAACAACCCTTCCCGCTTCTCGGCCCCTTCCCAAGAGGTGATGCTGCGACCGAGAGAAAACGAGAACCGCAGAATGAGAATGTAGGAAAGACAACAAGACTCGCAATGTGGCCTGGAAAATCTCTGCCGAATAGTCAACCGGAATTTATGAACTATCAACGATATACCACAGCGTTAATCATCATCGGTTTCAGCGTCCATTTCTTGCAGGTTAAACATCGAACAGAGATTTCGCTGTGGAATTAAAGGGCGAAATAGGGTTAGAACAGCGTTTTCTTAATGATTTTCATGAATTTTTTTATAGTTCAAAAAATGAATATAATTTATTGAAACTTTGGGAATATTTTATACATATATTTAAGTATATACTATAAAATTTGTATACATATATTTAAGTATATACTATAAAATATTGGCGACCCCATATTGCAGGTCACAATCAGACTCAGCATTTTGCGTACATTCTGGAAGCCGCAATTTTCATCTGAAATCAAACGAGGTTCGAATTTACTTTTATTATATGTCTCTCTTCTATATGAACCTGAATGTTATCGAAAAAATATAAAATTGGATTTTTTACAGGGGTCAAAACAGAATAGCATGATTTTTTGCCATTTTTTACAACTTTATTTGCAAAAAAAAATTATTTTAAATAATGATAATATTCCGATTTTAGGTTCATATAGAGCGCCATACTATGAAGAAAGTAACTGCCAATTTTCAAAACGATTGGTTGAAAACTTTTCAAACTAGCGTGTACGCAAGTTAAAAAAAAAGTCGTTTTCAGAAAAACGCGTTTGAAAAATAGTACCAAGAAAGTTTCGACACGTAAAAAACCAATGATCAAAATTCCTTACGGGTTAGTCAGCGATACCAGACGCATATAATAAGCCTTCAGCTTATTCATAAAGTTGATTTTCTTCCATTAATGAATCTCTTCTTGCTTATCGGCCGTCTTTTGTCTCTGAAAGACTGCGCCTCTCCTGTTGCCTGCATTCGCCTTTGATCGCTGTTGTCGGCAAAATTTGTCGAATTTTTCGAATTTTCCTTAAAAACTTTGGACAAATATTCTACACATACAACTTTATCGTTTAAAAAATCATCGATTTTTGTTGATCGTTGTAATTTTATGTGTCCCCTTAGGGGAGGAAATAGGGTTAGGACAAAGCGTTTTTCCAAAGATTTTCATGAATTTTTTTATAGTTTAAAAAATGAATATAATTTATTGAAACTTTGAGAATATTTTATACATATATTTAAGTATATACTATAAAATTTTTGAAGAATTTCCTTGAAAAACACCGAAGATATTAGCGACCCCATATTGCAGGTCACAATCAGACTCAGCATTTTGCGTACATTCTGGAAGCCGCAATTTTCATCTGAAATCAAACGAGGTTGGAATTTACTTTTATTATATGTCTCTCTTCTATATGAACCTAAATGCTATCAAAAAAATAGAAAATTGAATTTTTTACAGCGGTTAAAACAAAAAAGCATGATTTTTTGCCATTTTTTACAACTTTATTTGCATAAAAAAATTATTTGAAATAATGATAATATTCCGATTTTAGGTTCATATAGAGCGCAATACTATGAAGAAAGTAACTGTCAATTTTCAAAACATTCGGTTGAAAACTTTTCAAACTAGCATTTACGCAAGTTAAAAAAAAAGTCGTTTTCAGAAAAACGTGTTTGAAAAAATAGTACCAAGAAAAACAAGCAATATGGGGTCGCTAATATTTTATAGTATATACTTAAATATATGTATAAACATTTTATAGTATATACTTAAATATATGTATAAAATATTCTCAAAGTTTCAATAAATTATATTCATTTTTTATACTATAAAAAAATTCATGAAAATCATTGAGAAAACGCTGTCCCAACCCTATTTCCTCCTTTAATGGCTTATAACAATAGAACGAGTCGGAATTTTCATTTAAAATTTTGGGAACATATTTTTCAATAGTTTTACTAACAATTTATGAAATTAAAAAAAAATCGATTTTTTGAATCGTCTAACCCTATTTCCCCCCTTAAGGGAATGTCCTAAAAACCTTTATGACGTGCCGATAATCATTGCACATCAATGACCGCAAATGACTAACGGCGGAATTAAAAAAATCATCTCACGTTAAGTAATACTTCATTTCGGAATTTCGCTAATACAAAGGGAGGCTGATAAATGTTTTTATACCAATTCCCGGAGTTAATTAACATTCTGTTAATCGCGTGCGATATCCCATATGCATCAGTGTGCTCCGTACAATTTTACGAGTCTTTTATGCTTCAATCGGTAGAATAACCGTCGCTGCAACTTAATCGGGGAATCTTCTTCCGCGAAGTGGAAGAGGTATAAAAAAAAAAAAAGAAACCTAACATACCACTTCGTGGATCTTCTCTCTCGAGCTCGTAAAAGGATTTCTTTATACTCTTGAAACGGAGAATTGAGTGATTAAGGGCGACCCATTGCGAAGTAGCTCGCGTTTTATTTCGCAATCCGAAAGCCAGTGTGCAACCGAGGAGTCCCCAGATGTTCAGTATAGATTGTGTACGAGCGTATAGCGTCTAGGTCGAGGGAATCTTGCCGCAGGATGTAAGGGTTGGTAGGGACACTTTGACGGCGTATATTCTACCGCACCCCTTTTATATAGGTTAAGTACTGTACTGTCATGACGCAGCCTTCGTGCGCGATTTCCATGAAACGAATCCGCACCCTTCGCGCAACCAATAGCGAACGGAAGAAGTGAACCTGCACGTAGAAGATAGTAAATGGGTGACTCGCAGAAGTGCCACCGTAGTTTCGGTTATATAACGAAAAAAAAACGGGGGATATGACGACGGCGTCTGTGACTTCCGTAGAGGCACTCCGGTCGCAATCTCGTTTATACGTTCTCGTAGCCACACCTGGATAACATCAGAAACAAGGTTTCCCTTTGGGACTTGTTCGAATTTCTGTTCTCATTTCTCTCTCACTCTCTCTGTGTCATTTAGACATCTGTGCTATAACCATTGGAAAAAACTTCTCGACGATATTGATCATCGGTTGAGGGACAAAAGAAGGTATTTTTCGTATTTTCATCTAGACACAGATCGTCACAGGTTTGCGTACTTTAGATTTTTTTTGTTTCTTCCCATCTTTATTCGACGATTCGTTTGTCCGATTGACCGGAAAAGTCGTGGCGTCTCGAAATTGTTCTCCGGATGTTGGTATCACAATCGATGGTATATTCCGAGAGAACGACGATCTACGGATGAGAAGAGCAGGATGAGAAGGAGGAGGAGGAACTTGAAGATGATCCAAAAAGATTCGTTGTCGCTTCTATTAGACGCTAGTGTCAAGATGCGTCTGTGTGAGAAAGGGTAAGGAGAAAAGTGATGCTGCTCTGTCGTTCGGAGAGGAGACGATGTACCGTCTCGTCGTCGTTTTCCCGAGTGAACGGCGGCAGCGAGGCGTCGAAATTGGCGCAATTTCAGACAAAAATAGAGGATAAAAAAAAGGAGCGAGAAAAGTGTTGCCTAGTCGAGGGTATACGAGGTTATACGAGAGTGAGAGCGTTCACGCGACACAGACGTTCTGGAAATAGGCACCTGGAATTTGTTGCCGGGGGTCCCCGGGTCAGAGTCGCCGTAACACGGACCATTCAGTTACCCCGAGACGACCAGACTACACGCCATTCATTTTCTCTCGTCTCTCGTCTCTCTCTCTCTCCCTCTCTTTCTCTCATTCGTTCTTGGTTTCTTTCGTCTTGGCCTGCTTCATACCGTGACTCTCCTAGCCAGCGGCTGTCGGTCTTATGTGTGCTGTTCTATACGTGGAATCCTCGCGTTCTGATGCCCCAGGCGGATCACCAGCATCTTCGTCTCGTTCTCCCCATCCCATCGGTCATGTACACAAAATCATTATATGGGTTCTTAACACGTCTATCCCTTCACCACTTACAGTACCGGTCGGATGACGATATGCTCCATAATTCCTATACACGATAAAATTCTGAAACTTATGACCCGATCAAATGATATTTGACGATATTGAAGAAATCGTTGAGTCGTTTTTTTTTTTGACAAACACGCTGTTATATGCTAAAATTTTGTAGATTTTACGGTTTCAAGTTACGAAAAAAGGAATGCTGATTGGGACGCTTTACAACTCGCATTGGTAAAATTGTCAATTCGCACAGTAGATTTTGTCGTCGAAAAGGAATCTGACAGATATTTTTATTTCTTTTATTTTTGTCCCGTGTTATTAAATCAATTTTTTTTCTCTCCTTCTCTGCACACAAAAAAAAACCTACTTTTTTTTTGTCCACGTTAGCTACAGAGACAGATCGAGCCACGAAATGAACGATATAAATTTCACTCTGGTTTCCGTGTCGTTGATTTAAAAAAGGCAAAAAAGAAAAAACAAACGGTAAGGTCCAATTATATGTGTCCGGGTTCGGTGGCAAGTAGGCCAGATTTTTCATTCTCCGCATTGAACCAAAAATGGCATTGACTAATTAATCGATTCGGGCTATCCGCAAACACTCGATACGATTCCCGCACAGTCCTGAATTTTTTTTCTTTCCTCATCAGCGAACCAATATAGAAGCTTACCGGAGCGCGGTACAACGATCAACAAAATCACGCTCCGAATCAATCTATACCCGGTTATCTCTATTTTCGGATAATAGGAGTGAGAATCTGTAGCAAAGTTAACGAACAAATAGAAAAACAAAAAAAATATGTTCTGCCATACGTGAGAAAGAGAAAGAGAAAGAGAGAATGTACGTCTGTGCCACCGTTTGAATCGCGCAAGCCTTCGTAAATTATCTCGTTCCGCGGTGAACTGTTTGGCTTAAGGGGCGAAATTGGGTTAGGACAGCGTTGTCTCAATGATTTTCATGAATTTTTTTATAGTATAAAAAATTAATATAATTTGTTGAAACTTTGAGAATATTTTATACATATATTTAAGTATATACTATAAAATTTTTGAAGAATTTCCTTGAAAAACACCGAAGATATTAGCGACCCCATATTGCAGGTCACAATCAGACTCAGCATTTTGCGTACATTCTGGAAGCCGCAATTTTCATCTGAAATCAAACGAGGTTGGAATTTACTTTTATTATATGTCTCTCTTCTATATGAACCTAAATGCTGCTAAAAAAATAGAAAATAGAATTTTTTACAGGGGTTAAAACAAAAAAGCATGATTTTTTGCCGTTTTTTACACTTTATTTGCAAAAAAAAATTATTTTAAATAATGATAATATTCGGATTTTAGGTTCATATAGAGCGCAATACTATGAAGAAAGTAACTGCCAATTTCCAAAACGATTGGTTGAAAACTTTTCAAACTAGCGTGTACGCAAGTTCAAAACAAGTAGTTTTCAGAAAAACGCGTTTAAAAAAATAGCAAAATGATGAGTCTGATTGTCACATGCAACATGGGGTCGCTAATTTCTGCGGTGCTTTTCAAGGAAATTCTTCAAAAATTTTATTGTATATACTTAAATATATGTATAAAATATTCTCAAAGTTTCCATAAATTATATTCATTTTTTATACTATAAAAAAATTCATGAAAATCATTGAGAAAACGCTGTCCTAACCCAATTTTGCCCCTTAAGCCAAACAGGAATTTTCATTTAAAATTTTGGGAACATATTTTTCAATAGTTTTACTAGCAATTTATGAAATAAAAAAAAAATTGATTTTTTGAACCGTCTAACCCTATTTCCTCCCTTAACGGGTTATACGCAATTGCAAAGCCAAAAAAAAGTCGTTTTTTTACGAATTTTTTCTGTAAGGGGATTTTATTTGACAAATACAAGAAGTATTAATAAATGTAGTGGTAGTTTTCAACTTTATATCGGCATTTTTCATTTTCAAAAATATTGATTTACACTGATCCTGTAGATGATCTCCTAGAGGTCCTCCAAAAAAAGGTGTCTGGTGGTGAGCACGATATCTTCGGTTTGGATTATTTAAAATAAAAAAAACCAAAAAGATTCTATTAGTGGATAGATAAATCTAGGTATTGATCGAAGGTATAGTTGAAATTTTGATTTTTGACAAAATGGCGGCTCCAAAAAGAAAAAATTCCAATTTTCGATCAAAATTTTTTCGTTGAATTATTTTTAAAAAATAGAAATAATTGTCGGAAATCTTATTGCTTCGGTCAATACCTGAAGAATATATCTGAGAAGGTTGTGTTAAAATTGCAGACCGATCGGTTGAACCGCTTTTGAGAAATCGTGAGTTTGAAAACACCATTTTGAGAAAAACGCGTTCAAAGTTTCATGCTGCTATTCCGGTCTTTAGGCCGCTTACTTTGTAACGCTCCGAGCGTCCTTACAAATATGCATGTATCTCGAAGAATATTTGCCGGATCGATTTGAAATTTTCAGAGAATATACTCAATTATATGTACATTCCGAAAATGCAATGAAAAAAATCGATTTTGTGAAATTTCCAACTGCGTAAAACCCTTTAACCACTGGTATAAATCAGAACGAAGAACGAAGTAAAATTTTCGTCTCCTATCCATTAATTTTGGTTTTCTAATTAATCGTTAAACGTTACTATTTATCGAATGGTATTGAAACGAAGAGTGACGGTTTACGTCGACGGGATATTGAAATCGAGAAAATTCAACAAAAGAATTGAAACGTGGACAATGCGAAAAATCAAACGTGTCCATCGTGACTCCGATTTTGTTATTTCGTGAATTCAGCCATAAAATATTCATACTCAGACATGATAAAATTTCTCCTCGTTTTGTCCACAAAAAAAGACTCCCAAAACCATCTAGAAAAATGAATTTTTGTAAATTTTGTCTGGAGGATGGTTCCACAAATCCTTCAGAGTAGAGCGGAATGACGCTGCGAACTTTTGTTCTCCTGATACGCGTAACGCGATACGCGAGACGTTTCAATGCGAACAGAGACCCGAGGCATAAAGCTTTTTGAAAATACGGTGTATTCTGAAAATTCGTCGTTAACAGAAACTCCTCGTTATCTTGAAATTACTGGGAAAAAACTCTTTCTTCGCATCCAGCATTATCGGTTGATCCGAGAACTGTATTCACCAATATCTACATGAATGTGTCATCTCCTTTGTCTCTATTTCGTTCCAGTTTTCACGATCTCTCGTGCATTTTTCCCGATAGAGAGCTGTGCAAATTTTATCATGAATCGTCTACGTCATTCATTTTGCTTTGCAAACTCAGAGGATATACGATAAAATGGGTGTTTTATGTTGAAGGGAAATTCTCTCCTTTCATAATGAACGTGGGACAAAAAGGAAAGAATGGAAAAAAAAAAAAGTTATAATGAAACAGGAGGAAGAGAATTTTGCGCGGCGAAAATCATTATTAAAAACGAGTAACAAAAAACGTTGCGGAATAATAAGTGATGATAAAAGGAAACGGAAGAGCCAGGAATGAGGAAAAGAAGTTGGGAGATAGAAAAAAAAAAAAACGGAAGGGTATAGAGGGAAAAAATGGCATGGATCATGCGGATGAGTGGACACCACATCCGGGCTAACTCTGGTCCTGGACCTTTCTCTTCTCTCCTCACCTCCTCTCTCTTTCTCTCTCTCTCTCTCTCTCTCTCTCTCTCTCTCTCTCTCTCTCTCTCTCTCTCTCTCTCTCTCTCTCTTCTATGTATACCTTAATGAGTCTGGAAATTCTACAAAACAAACGCGAGGGTGCCTCAGTGATTTATGGTCCCAGCACTCCTTCCACTCTTCTCTCTCTATCGCTGTGAGCACTCTTTTTTGGCGCAAAGGGCTTTTCACTTCAGGCACCATTCGCGCTATATACAGATACACCGTGTATGCATGTATACATGTGCCAGTATTCCCTTTGGTCAACAGGATTTGCCGGGCCGATAAGCATCCGGGAATGCTGGATTTTGCGTTCCCGTCGTGATCCCGAATAAACGATGAAAAAAAACAATTTCGCGTTAAACTCAATAGCCATAATTACGACTATGTGTGTGTGTGTGTGTGTGTGTGTGTGTCTGTGTGTGTGTAAGAGAGAGAGAGAGAAGCGAGGAAGAGTCTGCAGTCTTCTCGACCTAATATATCGGCTGAATTTTGTATTTAGCAATTATTTATGGAAATTCAAACCATCCGAGATTGTTGTACATAGAAATTCCTTATTTTACGGTTTTACATTTGTGCGTAGATTATAATCTTGCGCAAATAGTATGCATGTATGAATAATCGCGCGGGATATATCGTCCATGAATCGACGAATCAAAATTTTATCAAATTCCATGAAAATTTTATCAGAATATTATCAAAATTTGTATTATGCATTCGTCACGCATATAAATTTGAGATTATCAAATAAAATTAACGTGGACAAAATAAGATTTAACGTAGAAAACGTAAAATCTTATTTTCTTCATAAAATCACTTATTTATATAATTATTTTTTGTTTCAATGAATCGAGGTTTTCGATTTAAATCCCCGACAACAAGTTCCCGATGATTTGTTGAACATTTAAAAACTATTTTTATCAACAACTTTTCGACACTATCATTATTCAAGATCGATGCTTCTACCATAATTAATATACTTGATTTTTTCATAAGATTTTCATTACGATGAAAATCTTATGAACATCAGTAATTCGCGATAACTCGCGACTCAAATTCTGATCGTTCGCGAAACATTTCAATCTATTATTTTACCATTAGACTGGGATTATTCTCGATCGTTGATTTCGAACAAAATATAAAGAATTCGACCGAGTGACGAAAACGATTTTTTAAGTGCGTTCCCGCTTTAGGCTATAATTTACAAAACTACTGATATATATTCATATGATAATTATGTATGTATAAAATAACTTATGAATACAGCACGTTTCGTCAATAAATTACGTTCAACCATTTCGGGCGTAAAAAAAAAAGAAATAGCAATTTAAATTGTCCGCGAGGAGTTCATCGCACCGGTAATCGAGATAATACGTACATTTCATTAACGAAATTACTAAAGTACGTTTTTTTTTCTCTCCTGTGTTCGCAGATCGAGTCCGGGAGAAGTCAGTAACTCTCGTTGGTGTCTGGATGGCCGCTTAAACGAAGGTAATTGTTGAAAGAATGATTATTTCATGGGGGGGCTAATGAGTGGAGAGGGCAAATTCCCTACAGTTTTCATCCGCACACGCACACGCACTTATATCTATGTTTGGTTGATCGGTGTGCTCTTGTGGTTCGCGCGCCAGACGCGTTTTAATAGCCTCCGCGTTCTAATTTCGATGGAACGATTTACGAAAGGGAAGACAGACTATGAAAGAGTGAGAAAAAAAGAGAGAGAGAAAAAGCTCGATGATGTTCGTGGATGCGGTGAGTTCGGCCACATCGTGATTATCCTCGGGTTCGGCAACTTTTTCATTCGTGCAAAGAGAGAGAGAGAGAGAGAGAGAAAGAGAGAAAGAGAACGAAGAGCGCGAACGGATCGTAGCTGCCATTGCCGCTGGACAGTGTGCTTCTCTCGAAGAGCAAAAGGGATAAACGAAAGGAGACGCGTGGAGGTTCATAAATAACGTCCGACAAAAACCACCAGCTTCCCTTCGTTTCTCCTCTATTTTTTGTCTTTATTTTTTTCTTTATTTAGCTTTTTTCAAATCCTTCCCTTTCCTCGTTGCATCGTCGTCGTCGTCGTCATTCTCCCTGCGATGCTTACCTATATACATACTCACACACTGAAGGCAATTTATCTCGTACATGCACATCAGTCTCTCGCAGCCACACTCCCTCGCGGAAGAGGATCGGAGGGAGCCTGAAAGTTTCACGATAACGACCGCTTGTTCTATGCTCTCGCGGAGATGCCGTCATTTTTTTTTTATTTACTCTCTATTTTTTTTCTTCCCCGTGTGAGAGAGGGGACGCGAGAAGCCCTTTTCTCACTCGCTCTCTCACGAGATCTCATCTCTCTGGTTCATGAGATGCTGCAGCGTGCTCGTATCTCGGCTCGAGACTCTCTCTCTCGTTTTGGCATACCGAGGATTTTGCTATGCCTTCCGAAAGAGGGAGAATCCACGCACACACGCACCATGTTTATTGTTTTATGTGTGTATATATATAGATATCCATTTTATTCGCGTAGCTGCGAGAATTCGCGAGAATGCCGCGAGAATGCCATGTGATTCAGGACCACGGTGAACCCCGATTCATTCGCCATGTTGTGATTCGTGACTCACGAAACTGAGAGAGAAAGAGAAGGTGCGAGCGTCACGACAAGTTCGAAAGGTCGATGTGTGCGGTGCCAATTTTTTAAATACCGTATTTATGAATCACAGTCAAATGGTTATTTATATATATATACATTAGGGTGGGTCAAATAAAATGACTATTTTTTTTCTCCTCGATATAATGAAAAATGTATTGTTTGGCATCTCAAAAAAACCCTCTGCAAGTATGAGCCCTTCATATTTAAATTAAGAGGTCCCTCATCGCGAATTTTCATTCTCCATTTAAGGTAGTAGTCTGGTAACTTAAGCCGATTTTCATGTCTTTTTTGGAGGGCTTTTTTTTGTAGGAAAATAAAAATGAATCGTTTTGGATATTTAGGATGTTTTTATTTACATATTAAAGATACAAAAAAAAAAAAAAAAGATTGAAAAAATTTAATAGTTTATTATTATTATTATTGATCGAAATTGGCACCTCGAAAAAAAAGCGCGTGGGTGGCCCCGGTGATTTTGGCTCTTGATGTTATCTGAAATCAAAAATTCTTGATAATTCTTAATCTATAGACACGTCATTCTGGTCGGAACTACTGAAGTTAAATTTCATGGATAAATAACAAAATGGCGGACTTTGGAAAAAAAAAGAGCCAAAATCACCGGGGCCACCCACGCGCTTTTTTTTCGAGGTGCCAACTTCGAACAATAATAATAATAATAAAAAACTATTAAATTTTTTCAAAAAAATTTTTTTTTGTATCTTTAATATGTAATTAAAAACATCCTAAATATCCAAAACGATTCATTTTTATTTTCCTACTAAAAAACGCCCTCCAAAAATGACATGAAAATCGGCTTAAGTTACCAGCCTACTACCTTAAATAACATGGAAACCTTTTTTTTTCAACTTTGGAATTTTATTAGACTCAAACCGTTGATGTTACCAGAGTTCTTTTAGCACATTTTTGTAGAACATTTGATTCTCTACAAAAAAGCTCTCTTGTGTCTAATCGATAAAAGTAACCGTACAAAAAATAATCGGTGATAATTAGCTCTGGATTCTCTCATATTTGTTTGCAAACAATTAGTAATATATTAGTAGTATAATTATTCATATTGATAACGAAAATTTTAAAAAATATGAAATTTATGTACTAATAAACGAGATAAGTAGAATCTGGAGCTAATTATCCCCGATTATTTTTTTGTTCGGTTACTTTTATCGATTAGACACAAGAGAGCTTTTTTGTAGAGCATCAAATGTTCTACAAAAATGTGCTAAAAGACTCTCCTAACATCAACGGTTTAAGTCTAATGAAATTCCAAAGTTAAAAAAAAAATGTTTCCATGTTATTTAAATGGGAAATGAAAATTCGCGATGAGGGACCTCTTAATTTAAATACGAAGGGCTCATACTTGCAGAAGATTTTTTTCAGATGCCAAACAATACATTTTTCATTATATCGAGGAAACAAAAAATTAGTCATTTTATTTAACCCACCCTAATATACATATATGTATGGGTAGATACGATTTTTCTTTCTTGATGACCCCGTTCCATTCACAGGTCTCAGTGCTTGCAATTATCGCTGCAATAATGAATTGATCTCCTCTCTCACTCCCTATCTCTCTTGCTCTCTTACTCTCTCCTAGTGCTTTGATCTGACTCCCTCTCGTTACGTGATAATGAGCGGGTCGATCGTTTCATAACCGAACGATGATAATTGAATGATAATCAAACCGCCCGCCTGGATTACTGAGAATAATTGCGATTAATGGCATTGGGAAATCTGGTCGGGTATTTGCGCCGTCTCGAAAGCAAAATGACGATGATTAATTGAGGAAAAATACACGTATATATCGCCGTTAGAAGCGATATCCATTTTTTTCAGCCTCAAAAATTCCGGTGACTAGGGGGAAAAAAGGGCGAAACCCACGAAAATCGACGAATAATTGTTGATTGCGAATAATATGAGGAATTAATAATGAGTTGTTTGTGCACAATTGTCGTGATGAAACAAAACGATTCATTGGTATGCAAAGATTTGAGGTTATGTACACGAACTCTCAGCCTGTTCGACAATAGTCCCAGTTTGTTGGGCATTAAATCAGTCTTCTAGTCTAAAGGAGGACTTTTTTTTTAGGGTTAAAAAAAAAATGCGTCGGTGCTATTAAATATTTCAATATCGGTCTTCTTTCCACTTAAATAAGTGGAAAAAGTGGTTAATAAATATTAATACTTGCAGGTCCTCTTTTATTAATACTTATTTATTTATTAATACTTTTTTATTACTACTTAATACTAACACTTAGTTATTAATACTTGCAGGTATTTTTTTTCGAGTACAATAAAAATAAATTAACAGTGCTACGCGCTTTTAAGTCGCCATAATTCCATGGCGAGTGTGACGATTATTCCGGACGTGCTACTCATCCGAAACAAAAATTCCAAAAAGATCATTGATCAGTACAAGTCTGATTATCGCATGAACATTTTTTTTTTGGTTGTTCAAAGATTTAAAGAAAAATTCCAAAATCCGTACACATTGCTTAGAAGGTCGCCATTATGTGAATTTGTTTTTTCTTCGAAATTCTAGAGGTTCATGCGACAGCCATACTTGTACTGATCAATGATCTTTTTGTATTTTTACGTTTCAGATGAGTAGAACGTCTGGAATTATGGTCACAGTCGCCATGGAATCTTGAAACCGCGTAGCACCCCTAATTATTTTTATTGTACTCGCAAAAATTTGCAGAGTACCTGGAAGTATCAATGAATGAGTGGAAAAAAGACCAATGTCGAAATATTTGATAGTACCTATGAATTTGCTTCTTTTAAACCTCGAAAAAAATCCTCGTTTAGACTGGAAGACTGACTTAACCCGATGGGGGAAATATCGAAGATTCCAAACGTTTTTTTTCTTCTTCTTATCACGAAAATTATATTTTCTCTGCGGTTCATCGAACTCTCCCGTAAGTACCATTTGGCGCAGCAATGGTACTTACGGGTACTTTTCATGATTAAGTACGGTGTTTTATCCAAGAACCGTCGTGCTACCCTTAAGGGACAAAATAGGGTTAGAACAGCGTTTTCTCAATGATTTTCATGAATTTTTTTATAGTATAAAAAATGAATATAATTTATTGAAACTTTGAGAATATTTTATACATATATTTAAGTATATACTATAAAATTCTTGAAGAATTTCCTTGAAAAACACCGAAGATATTAGCGACCCCATATTGCAGGTCACAATCAGACTCAGCATTTTGCGTACATTCCGGAAGCCGCAATTTTCATCCGAAATCAAACGAGGTTGGAATTTACTTTTATTATATGTCTCTCTTCTATATGAACCTAAATGCTATCAAAAAAAAAGAAAATTGAATTTTTTACAGGTCCTCAAAACAAAAAAGCATGATTTTTTGCCATTTTTTACAACTTTATTTGCAAAACAAAAATTATTTTAAATAATGATAATATTCCGATTTTAGGTTTCTATAGAGCGCAATACTGTGAAGGAAGTAACTGCTAATTTTCAAAACGATTGGTTGAAAACTTTTCAAACTAGCGTGTACGCAAGTTAAAAAAAAGTCGTTTTCAGAAAAACGCGTTTGAAAAGATAGTACCGCTCGGTTATACACGTGGCGCGCTCGGGGCCTGAAGGAGAGCTACTCACTTTAATGGCTTATAACAATAGAACGAGTCGGAATTTTCATTTAAAATTTTGGCAACATATTTTTCAATAATTTTACTAACAATTTATGAAATAAAAAAAAATCGATTTTCTCAACCGTCTAACCCTATTTCCCCCCTTAAGCGTTTTTTGTTCCTCCGTTCAACCCCTATTACATGAATCTCTGATTACTGACTTCCGAATATCCCGGTTTTGTTGGTAAAAAAAAAAATATCTTCAACCATTAATCAACTTAGACTAATTTCAAATTAATGCGACAAAGTAATATGGCTTTGGGGTATCTCGCTGGATGGTGAAGTTTTCCAGCTTTAAATTTCGTACATTTCGTGTACATTTTGTTATCATATTGCACGTCCATAGATATATATTTCGAAGCTTTCGCGTATTCGTGGTCATGATGTGGAACGACGATGGGTACCGCACCACCGGCACCTCTCGGGTACTCACGGCGAGCCGCGGGTCCGCGGTGGTGGGCGAGAGAGAGAGAGAGAGCGCCGGAGAGAGCTCGAGAGTTTCCGTGGAGAATCTTGATTACGACATTCTTGCGCCGAGTCCTAGGGATGCCTCGGGCTTCGAAGACCGCGGGCGTCGTCAGCGTTACCCGCGAGCTCACGTTTTGCGGCTATATATACGTATACATAGATATATACACGCGTGTATATGCCTGCAGCAGAAACAGCAGCATCGGGCCGTGCATAAGCACACACCAACCCGTAGTGTCCAGAGGGTATCCTCGCGGGTGTTCTCGCCGGCTCTAAAACTCTAGAGCGTTCGTTAAATTGTCGTAAAACCATCGGGGCGCGCCCGCGCACTCGCGATTTATATACACGTATTTTTTGTTCAACGGGAAAAGGGAGCGAGGAATGAGACGCTTTTTCGCGTCGTATTTTCGGTTTCGTTTTTTCTTCCACAAAAATACACGAACCGGAACGAAAATTACGTACCCCTGTACATGAACGTACTGCATAAAGTGCAAATTGCTTGTGTGGTGTATCCCGCATGAAACTGATAGCATATTTTTCATCCGAGAAAACGTGGAGTCATTTAATTCGCAACTGACTTTATAAAAGTACATTTTCAAGTCAGCACCAGAAGCAATATATCCTAGAAGACTTTTTACCGTAAATTCATCTTTTTGTTAGTTTCTGTTCACGATATAAATGATTTTAAACCAAAATTTCAATATCCTCGAAACGTTTGGGAAGACATTTTTTTTATACTAAGTATCCTGAGTGTATCCGCGGTATTTTCGACGGTTTTGAAACTCTAGAACGTTCGTTAAATCGTCGTAAAACTATCGGGGCGCGCTCGCGCACTCGCGATGTATATACACGTATTTTTTGTTCAACGGGAAAAGGGAGCGAGGGATGAGACGCTTTATCGCATCATATTTTTAGTTTCGTTTTTTCTTCCACCAAAATACACGAACCGGAACGAAAATGGCTTTAAAAAAGTACATTTTCAAGTCAGCACCAGAAGCAACATATCCTAGAAGACTTTTTATCGTAAATTCATCTTTCGGTGAGCCCCTGTTCACGATATAAATGGGGTTTCAATGAAAATTTCAATTTCCTCGAAACGGGTCATTGTCAAAATACGGCACGTCCACTATTTTGAACGGCCGAAATGTGGACTTTCAAAATAACGAACGTTCAATGTTTCCAACGTTTCATATTAAAGGGGGAGATAAGGTTATGAATTTTTTTATAGTATAAAAAATGAATATAATTTATTGAAACTTTGAGAATATTTTATACATATATTTAAGTATATACTATAAAATTTTTGAAGAATTTCCTTGAAACACACCGAAGATATTAGCGACCCCATATTGCAGGTCACAATCAGACTCAGCATTTTGCGTACATTCTGGAAGCCGCAATTTTCATCTGAAATCAAACGAGGTTGGAATTTACTTTTATTATATGTCTCTCTTCTATATGAACCTAAATGCTATCAAAAAAATAGAAAATTGAATTTTTTACAGGGGTCAAAACAAAAAAGTATGATTTTTTGCCATTTTTTACAACTTTATTTGCAAAAAAAAATTATTTTAAGTAATGATAATATTCCGATTTTAGGTTCATATAGAGCGCAATACTATAAAGAAAGTAACTGCCAATTTTCAAAACGATTGGTTGAAAACTTTTCAAACTAGCGTGTACGCAAGTTCAAAAAAAGTCGTTTTCAGAAAAACGCTCGGTTATACACGTGGCGCGCTCGGGGCTTGAAAGAGAGCTACTCACTTTAATGGCTTATAATAATAGAACGAGTCGGAATTTTCATAAAAAATTTTGGGAACATATTTTTCAATAGTTTCACTAACAATTTATGAAATTAAAAAAAAATCGATTTTTTGAACCGTCTAACCCTATTTCCTTCCTTAACACCCCGTGTGTACAGTATATTTTTCGAGACATGATGTGTACACTGGTGTGAGGGACCAGTTGACTTTTTAGAGTTTTCTGAGCTTTAAAAAATCCGAAAAAAATTCTGGATTACTTCTTGAAGTGTCTACTAACATGGCCCAGTAGTGGCCAATGTCTAAAGTTTAAAACCGTTGTTAATAAAAATTGAACAGATAGAAAGAGAAATACGAGTTTGAAATTTCGATTGTTCCTTCAAAGACCCACTGTACACACGCGGGTTTAAGAACGTTTTTAAATTAAAAAAAATAAATAATGAGAACACAGCAAAAACACAAAACCGATAGTTCAATGTTTTTTTGTGTTCTCATTATTTTTTCTTCTGATTGAAAAACGTTCTTAATATGAAACTTTCAAACTATTGAACGTTCGGTTATTTTGAAATTCCACATTTCGCCCGTGCAAAATAGGCGGTCGTAACGAATTTTGAACCCTCAGCCCCTCGAAACATTTGAGAAGACATTATTTTTTTTTTTGCTTCTCAGTTTCTAGAACCATTGTTGACGAATTAAAGGGGCATGGGAAAAAAATCTTTCGATCATAAAACGCTCCATTTCGCGTGGAATGGGCGGTACAGCGCGTTCACTGAGAGTCGTTACACATATCTATATATATTTTTATATTGCCGGAGCTTTGTCTAGATTAACGAATAAATATTCGCTTTAACGAGCTTTTTATCATGCTCCGGGTTTGTGGGAACGGTTGCGAGGGGGGGGTGGGATTGGCAATGAGAGAGGGCCGGCTGAAAACATCGATGCATAATAACCGCGAGCCCTCCCTCGCGTCGCGAGATAAATAGCAGCGATGCGCGAAGGAAAAAAAAAATGTACCGAGCAAGGGAGACGGCGAGGGAGTGAGAGTTACATCGTGGCTCTCATCGAATATTGATATTGATATCGATAGTCACCAGCGGCAGGAAAGTGAGTCATATATTTCCTATCAAAGCCACTAAAATCGTTGTAAATATTATCGCTGGTAAACGAGGACTTCTTCAATTTTTGTCTTCGCCCGAGTCGTTTTATCATCTACCACACACGACAACAGACAGTTTTATGATTGCCCCTGTGTTTTTATCAACGAGAAAAATAGAGCATGAAAATATTCGATATGTATATACACCATATTGTGTGTATATATACATATATATGACCCATATAAAACGAGAGTCGCCATTGGTTTCCGGATCGAGTGGCACTCGGTCGTTCTTTGGCAACGTCATCACTATATTATATACATATATATTGTATATATGCCATACGGTGTCCGGTATAGTATTACGTGCATACGTGGGATATTCCGCGTATTCTTTAAATTCGTTTTTTTTTCTTTTTTTTTTCTTTATTACAACTTGCTAGCGACATATTTGAGCGCTAACATACCGATGCGCGCGCTCAAAATCGACTAAGTTTGAAAAATTATTATAAAGGTTATATGGTGAAAAAAAAATTAAATTGTTGATTTCACCTTTTTCATTAACTTTTCAACTATGAGAAAAAAAATTAAAAACATTTTTTTTTTAAATATTAACATTATTTTTTAACGGATATAAATGGACTACCATGATGAAAACCATAGCGTCTTCTTGTCGCCATCATAATTTCACCGAAAATTATCCAATTTGTAAAAATAAAAAAGAATCTAGTAAAATAATGTAATAGTAACAGTCTGACCGAATTTTTTATTTTATTTTTTCAAAAATTAAGAAATTACAGTACTTCAAACTTTAGTATGCAATGTACAAAAAAAAAAAAAAAGAGTTTAATTATTTTTCAAAAATTGTCCAACCAAAAAATGAATAAAACCTCTCGTCAGACAATAAAGAAAATAATTATCAAGATTTATAAAAAAACTGTTAAAAGATATCAAAAATTGACTGGGTTATCGTCTGACGGAATTATCTATTTTATTTTTTCAAAAATAAAGAAATTACAGTTTAAACTTTAGTATGCAATGTAAAAAAAAATTAGAGTTTAATTATTTTTTTAAAATTGTCCAAGCAAAAAATTTAAAAAACCTCTCGTCAGACTATAGAGAAAATAATTGTCAAGATTTAAAATAACAAAAAAAGTTAAAAGATATAAAAAATTGACTGAGTTATCGTGCTGACACTGTCTAAAAACATCGTTTCGAGAAAAACGCGTTTAAAGTTTCCGGTAGGTACAACGTGAACTTGCGGCTAGTCTCTCATTTATTGCTATAACTTTGTAACGGAGTGGAATTTTCGTAAAAGTTTTTTTTTATTATCAATTCTTAGAAAGTATAAAGAATAAAAAACTGTAAGAAAAAAATCGATTGTTTGAAATTTTACAGGGGTATGCGAGCGCTTAACAAAAATATAAAAACTTCCTATACTGCCTTCAGCGAGTAACAAATAAAACAGTACCTTGCGGTAAAATAAATAAATTACCTTCTCAAGAAATTGACAATTGCACAATACTTTTCGTATCATTTATAATTGAGTTCTAGAGCTATAGGAAAATCGTTACGTGGTAATAACGTAGTAAATTGTAGACGAGACATCAAAATCATCGATTGTTGATTAAATACTGTTCTTCTCGTGGAATAACCCATATATATACAAATATACATGTATATAACGATTACCACAATCGGCAGGGTGTCAACGTGAGCTCGTGCTTCAATATCGTATTACTAAAGTGTAAATGGTTTGCCGCTGAACAAGCGATCGCCTGCGAGAGAACGAAAGGCCGAAAGAGACAGAGAAAGAGAGAGAGTGCTTAACGAACAAACGCGCGGCGTACCTTTGCGATAGTCTCTGCCATATTCAGGTTCGCCAGTGAATTTTGCTCTTCGTGGCTCTTCTCCGCTCTCTCCTCACTACCTTCGAGAGCGTCCACCATCACAGAAGAGTAAAAGAGAGCGAGTGAGAGAGAATCAGGAGCGAAATAAGAGAAGAAGAGAGATATATGGAGAGGGAGAGACTCGAGGGCGCTGATTCGGTATGCAAAATCGGCGTGTGTTTCGATCACTTTGATCTCCCGTAGCCACAATCCACGAGTACGGTAAATCTCCCAACGTTTCTGTATATAAATCCGATAGCTTCTCTCTCTCTATCTATCTATCTCTCTCTCCGTTCCTCTCGTTTTATCTCTGTCCTTCTATTCCACTTCAGTTTGTACTCCCTTTTGACCCGTTATATGTACTTCAACTTCGGGGCTTTGAAACTTTTTTCGCAGCGAAGTACAAGGGTAAATACCTGTACATATGTACCGAGATGCATTTGGCATGTACGTGTAGTTGTGGGATACATAGACGAGAGAGAATTTCCAAGTGGCTCTTCGAATTTACAACGACGGAGAATACGTTAAGAGAGTTTATTTGTTTTGACTTTTTTGCCAATGGGAAAAAAAAAACATTGCGTTTTTTTTTTCCATATAGCTCTCCTTTTAGAGGATGCTTCGTTAACGTGAAGCTTTTTTTTTTAATCTTTATTTTCGGTGCTCCGAATAATTAGAAAAGCTCATCTAGAAAAAAGGGCCTCGAATCGCGCTAAAATTTCACACTAGAATCCTGAAGCGCTGAACTCTGTTTCGAGGGTTTCCAATTTTATGGGATTTTAAGTTAATTAGAAAAATGAATTTGGCTTTCACGACTCTCGAAATGCGGCGTACCGTACGACAAATAAATTGGCATCACGGTCGATAAATTGAAAGAATAAGAATCGCAATTAAACGATTTGCAACAAATCAAACAAGAGATATTAAATTGCTGTGCGTTCAACCCTCGGCACGTATCAGAAAATAAGTACCAAAACATACCGTTCAATCTAAAAAAAACTAAGTTGACCTTGAAATCTCCGATGCGACTCCACCTAGCAACAAAAAACGCCATATGATAGCCCCCGTTGTCCCATGCAACTTGTGTTTCAAAAAATTTTTCTACTACTATCGTACCTTCGGAGTTATTCTACGTGGCAACAGTTAGTGCCTCACCCTGTATACAGATGTATATATAGTTGTCGTACATATAGGTGGCCATCAGATTGAACGGAATATTCAATAGACTCCTTCCGCAGTAGCCCCGATTCCCTTTTTTGTTCTCCTCCTCTCGTCGTTTCGTCTCTCGCGCGATATCGAAATGATCACAAACAAATGGGCGTAACATTGACAATCTTACGAGTTAAATTGATACAGGATTATGCCCTTTTGTTTGGTCAACATTTGATATGCACATTTGCTCTCTTTCCGTCTCCTTTCTCTCTGTCATCTCAGCCTCTCTCGCTATCTCTCGGCAGTGAAGCCGAGAGACATTTCGAACGACGGAGGATGCGCTCCCCCATAAATGCTTATCGACCTTTCGTGTAGTACGCGATCTCTCGCGAATCGAGCATCGAGCATCCGTGGCGTGGGATGGCTTCTGTAAGATGTACGAAAACGGAAAGTAGGGATCTCCTTCACGTGTAGAAAACTGTAAGCCCGAGAGAGAAAGATACGCTTCTATCTCGTTCTTTCTCGTTCTTTCTCTACCTTCGTTCCCCGGGCTTTCATGCTCCAGGAGTTTCATCCGTTTCGGTATGAAACACACACACATATATAAGCAGTCAAGCTGACGATGCATTCGGGATCTTTTCTCTTTCGTTGTATCCGAAGAATGCACCGGTACTTACTAAACTTTGCGATAAAACTTGAAGCGAAGAGATGTCACGATCGTTTGGGTTCCCCCTACCAAAAGTAGGCAAATGCCAAAATGGACCGTATCGTTATGTACGAACAATAACGGAATAGCAAAAGTACGAGATTTATCTCACGTTGATGCTCACCGGGGACGGTAGTAAGCGGAGAATAGTCGATTTTAACGATCATATTTTCCGTACTTATCCTTTTTTTTTTTTATCATCAGCGGATCAATGTTTTGTCGGCATTTCCATATCCCTTGTACAGCAGGAACGGAATCGAGTAGAACGTTATTTTTTTTTTTTAATCTCCGTCTACAAGAAAAATGAATATCCCGAATTATGCGATTGGAGAGAGCCTTATGGAAATTTTGTAATGTGATTTAATGCCGTGTTACCGGATAACGCCTGGGATGATTTTCAATTCCGCGCGCCAGGATTGGATATTTGTGTTACGCAGAACGGGTCCTGGGAGAGGTCGGTGGGAATATCGTGGAAAATGAGAATGAGGAAAAACCGAGGAATGGCTCCTTGTGTTCGCGGCATCAATTCCATCGATCCTCTCCTTTTTCTCTCTCTCTTTCTTTCGAGTATGTTATAACGGATGTAAGAATATTTCTCCGATCTCTTACTGTTCTCTCTGTGACTCTTCCATCGACTGCACACATTGCTCAACGTCGATAGAACGCGCCGGGACCCCCGAGGAACGTGAGAAAATGAAGAAGAAAAAAAAATGGTAAAAAACGTTGAAAAACGTTGAAAAAAAGTGTTAGAAGACGAGAGGAAAATCTCGGGCATATATATGCATATATCGACGCTCTTCTCCATCGTCGGCGATGTATAGAGGATTCAAAAAAAAAAAACACGAAGGAAAATCCATTAACGGCTTCCATGGAATTCTGCCGCCGAGGTCTTCGTTGTGACTTTCGTTCGCTCTCGTCGCGAGCACATTTACTCTCGCGCACGGTTCTAAATACTACCGAACATCCAGGAGGATCCGTGCTCTTACGGGCATACACATATTCGCGTCGCACACGTCAAGATCCGTCAACGTCAGCGCGAATCGATTCAATTTATCGTCGAATGAATTGAATTGAAGTACAGGGAGGAAAAAAAAATGTGTCACCAATAATCCGCGAGTGAATTAATCGAATAGAGGGAGAAAATAAAACTGTAAAATCACTTTCACGGAACTGGCAGCTGTTTATGAAAAATCGAAGTGAACTTTTCTATACGATTTCTCCTTTTTTTTTTCTCGCAAGAAAACGATCGTCTTGCCTCAGTTTGAATTATTTTCCCATATTCGCTTTCTTCGTAATACAGCGAGATTTTTTTTTCGCCCGCTTATCTTGCTGTTCCATAATTATTCAATATTTATTCGTACTTGAATTGATTGTGAAACTTGAAATAGAAAAAAAAGAAAACAAGCAGATTAAACATCCGGTGTCCGCTGATGTTAGCTCGGAATATTTGAACAACGTGATTTTTCGTACTTCTACGTTGGTATCGTGTCGGATACCTGAAACCTCGTTCACCTAAGTCCTGAATAATTGCTGTGAATTCGTCGAGTGTGTATTGAGAACGAATCGTTAAACAGATTCAGGAGATCGAAGGTTCGACCGTGGCCCTTCAACGATTGGTCATATGGAGTTGTTGGATCAAGGGACTTTGCCTTGTACCGGGGAATGTACAGGAGAGGAGAGCCTCTGAGTATCGAGAAGCTTGTTGAATATGCGAAGGTGGCACATGGACCAGAGAAGCCAAAGGGTGCACACAACGATGTGCATAGATAGATCTATATACGAAGCTTTACCAATATTGAAGTTTGCCCTAGCGCTTTGGCTTCCTGTATTGCTGTACGTTTCCTGTCGCTTGAGAAGCTTCTCGCTCTTTTGCTCTTCATCTCTCTCTCTCTCTGTTACTGGAGAGATCGGCATTGAATCGCTTTACCTCGGGTATTCCAGCGATTCTCGTTCGGTAGCGTTGTAACGTGATTCAAATGAAGTTCAGGACAATGTCATACGTATATGTACGAGGTTCGTTCAAAAAGTATCGCGAATTTTGATAAGCGATACGCAAAGAAAGTTAATTTTATTTAATAGTACAACAGCTACAGAGATAAACTGCAAATGGAGAATTTTTTCCCAGGAATAATAGAAGAATTATGCAAAAAAAAACGAAAATTTGCGGGTCAAAAAAGTATTCGTACACTTACGATTGAGCTGCTAAACCTCGATAATCACTCACGGACGGTCTGACCTCTGCGTACAATGTAAACAAGTCTTCGTTTACACAATGGTTTTGACCTATTCCATGCGGTAGTAGATCTTCAAGCTCCGAACGGACATGACGGCAAAGAAAAGCGAAATATCAATATCCATGCGAGATAGAGTGATTTTTCTTCGGAAACGCGGTGAAAGTTATCGAAAAATTAGTAAAGAAACTAAATCTAAGTTTCGCAACAGTGCAATATATAATAAAAAAAATACGAAAGAACGAACAGCAGAGAAAATAAGCCACAAACCGGTCGACCGAGAATACAAACGGTACGAGAGCGTCGGAGTATCGTTACAGAGGCTACAAAAAAAACCGTTCACAAGTGCTCGCAGTTTAGCGAACGATGTCGCGTCAACATCGGGGAAGAGCGTGTGTCCCCGGACTATTCCAAACGTTTTGCATTCTGCCCAAATATACGGGGGTACTGCCCGCAAAAAACCATCAATTAATAATATAAATCGAGAAAAACGTTTAGGTTTGTCAAAAACCTACGTAAAAAAATCTATAGAATTTTGGAAACGTGTCGTATTCTCGGATGAATCAAAGTTTAACATCTTCGTGTCCGATGGAAAAAAATTCCTCTGGCGGAAACCAAATGCCGAGCTCCAACAGAAAAATTTAATACCGACTGTAAAGCACGGCGGAGAAAGCGTCATGGTTTGGGGCCGTATGGGATATTATGGCGTTGGTAATCTAGCTTTTATAGATGGTACAATGAATGCCCAGAAGAATATCGACGTGTTGCGCAGCAATTTGAAAGCGAGTGTAGATAAAATGGGCCTGGATGGAAATTTCTACTTCCAACAAGATAACGACCCGAAAAATACTGCCATGAAAACGAGGGAATGATTACTCTATAATGTCCGCAAACAATTCATTACACCACCACAATCTCCGGACATCAATCCTATTGAAAATTTATGGCACTTGGTGAATGTAGAAATTAGAAAAAGAAAAATAACAAACAAATCCGATCTCCAAAGAGTGCTTTTAGAAGAATGGACGAAAATAGCAAAAGAAACAACGCAAAAGCTCGTAGAATCCATGCCTAAGAGACTCGAGGCGATAATTGAAGCAAAAGGGATGCACACCAAATATTAGTTATAATTAACAACTATAATGATGTACGTTTTCACTGTAATCGTAAGTGTATGAATACTTTTTTTGCCCAAAAATTTTCGTTTTTTTGACATAATTCTTCTATTATTCCTGGGGGAAAAATTCTCCATTTGCAGTTTATCTCTGCACCTGATGTGCTATTAAATAAAATTGGCTTTCTTTGCGTATCGCTTATGTCTATAAAGTTATCGCAAAAAAATAAGATGTATGAATACTTTTTTGACCCACTGTATATTCGATTTTCGATTTTTTTGTGGCGTTAGGTTGGTACTCGTGTCCCTCACTTATGCTGAAAAAATCGGCCATTTTGAATGTTTAGTTGATCGTTGACAGCTGTTTTGGTTAGACGTGTTCTGGCTTGTCTTCGATTTTTGCCTATTTCAAAAAAGCAGCTTTCATTGCAATGATAGAGCTTTGGTTTCACGTCATAACCATAAACCCATGATTCGTCACCAGTTATGACCCTCTGGAGCAAATTTGGGTCGTCGCGGACCGAGTCCAACAGCTCTTGAGCAATGTTAACGCGACACTGTTTTTGTTCGAAATTGAGCAATTTTGGCACGAATTTTGCGGCGAGCCGTCTCATGCCCGAATCATTGGTAAAAATCGAATAGCACGAGCCAATCGATATGATTAGTTCCTGAGCAACTTCTCTAACGGTGATTCGACGATTGGCCATTATTATTCTCTTCATTTCATCAATGTTTTCGTCCGTTGTTGATGTGCTCGGGCGTCCGGAACGCGTTTCGTTGTTCGCATCTTCTCGGCCCTCTGAGAACATTTTGTACCACCGATAAACGTTGCTCTGGTCCAAGATAGCTTTACCATATGCCACAGTCAACATTCGAAATGCGTCCGCGCACTTAATTTTGTTTTTCACACAAAATTCGATACAGATTCTTCGATCTATTATTTGGAATAGGCAAAAATCGAAGGCGAGCCAAAACACGTCTAACCAAAACAGCTGTCAACAATTAACTAAACATTCAAAATGACCGATTTTTTCAGCATAAATGAGGGACACGAGTACCAATCTAACGCCACAAAAAAATCGAGAATCGAATATACGTAGCCCGGGGAAATTCAAAATTCGCGATACTTTTTGAACGGAACTCGTATATTATTATAGGGCAAGGTAAAAGTGTCACACGGTTTGCCGGAAGGGTAACGAACGCGCAGAAAGCAACTGTAAACTGCGTGACGAAAGTTCCATTTCCTTATATATATAGAGGCTCATTTCGTATGAAGGAGAAAGAGACGAGAGGATAAAGGTTAGTTGTAAAACGAGAAGATGCGTAAGAAAGAGGAACGACAAGAGTAAAGTGCGGAGCGAGAGAACTGTACATGCAAAGTTGTCGAGCAAGAGTATATGATGTGCGTTTGATGCAGCGTACCGTGTAACTTCGTGCTGCATTCTCAACTAAACGCATGCACATCCGTTTATAACAGGGTGTCCCACTTGTTTTTTTTTCCCCTCCTAGAAAGCCGAGATAAAGGTGATTGGGATGGCGAACGGGAAAAAGAAGATGCCACTGTGTATAGAGCTAAAGTTCGGAAGATAAAGTTCACGCTTGCGCAGATAAAGATGCCGGGGAAAAGATGTAGATACCAAAGTAAAGATGACGGGGAAAAGATAAAGATACGAAGAGTAAGGCAGGGGGATAAAGAAAATTGAAAACGTAACAATTCCATGATATACAATAATTCCGCTACACACCGATGAATACAATCGAGTAGACACGCGAGATGAACCTCTCTGTCTCCTTGTACCCTGTACTCTACTCAAAGACACCGATGTAACTTCTTTTTTCAACGGCAACTGTATATTTTTCATCCTCCCGGAAAGATGGGTAACCTTCTCATCGTATATTTATATACACAGTGCGTATAGATCCATATATTTTTCTCTTCATCGTGTTATCCAAACGTTTCTACGTTCTGGCTGTACGCGATATACACACAATACAGAAATAATAATCCGCTTTAGACTGCTCCCCTGTATCTATATATATTCCGTCCGTTCGATAACCCAACATTGGGAGAGAGAGAGAGAGAGAAAGTGAGAGTGAGAGAGTAGAGACGATCGCGGGTCGGAGTGCGGAGATTTCGATATTGCGCAATCCGGTAGAACGATAATCTACTGATCAAAGGTCTCCTTTTGGATTCTCTGGTATTTCGTTGAATATATGGAAAATTAAAGTAGTAGTCTGGTAACTTAAGCCGATTTTCATGTCTTTTTTGGAGGGCGTTTTTTTGTAGGAAAATAAAAATGAATCGTTTTGGATATTTAGGATGTTTTTATTTACATATTGAAGATACAAAAAAAAATTTTGTTGAAAAAATTTAATAGTTTATCATCATTGTTATTATTGATCGAAGTTGGCACCTCGAAGTTGGCAGCCCGGGTCCTAACTTTTTTTTCTACCGAACCGATTGCTTTCGAATTTTAACAGGCTACTCTACACACTTATAGTTCTCGTCGGAACTACCGAGACAATTTTTCACCCCTAACTTTTTATTTTACAACCCCTTCTTTGCTAAAATAAAAGGACTTTTTTTCCCCAAAGTTCGCCATTTTGTTATTTATCCATGAAATTTAACTTCAGTAGTTCCGACGAGAACTATAAGTGCGTAGAGTAGCCTGTTAAAATTTGAAAGCAATCGGTTCGGTAGAAAAAAAGTTAGGACCCCGGCTGCCAACTTCGAGGTGCCAACTTCGATCAATAATAATAATAATAATAAACTACTAAATTTTTTCAAAAAAAATTTTTTTTGTATCTTTAATATGTAAGTAAAAACATCCTAAATATCCAAAACGATTCATTTTTATTTTCCTACAAAAAAACGCCCTCCAAAAAAAGACATGAAAATCGGCTCAAGTTACCAGACTACTACCTTAAAGCGACGATAACGTTGCGAAACGAAGGAATTGTCGAAAGATCACGTTTCTACATGCGAGCTTTTCTCTATATGACCGAAGAGGAGCTTTCTTCGTTAATACGTTCTGAAAGAAACAGAACGCGAATTCACAGCGGATAAGACGGAAGAAAAACTTGGCAGCTATGTGCTCGCGCATTGAAAAACAAAAGAAAGATTCGAAAATAAAACGACGGTGGGAAAAAGATTGGGTTTCTATTTGGCTGGACCGTTGAACGAAAAAGGATGTAGGATAAAAAAAATCGACTAGTTCACTCCTCGTTCCAGTTTTGATCGAGTCCCTCACTTTGTTCTTTCGTTGCCTGGTAACGCGGCATTTTCGCATCGCTAAACCGATTGTTGGCAACACGGACGAGGAAGTGTGTATATTTATGGTGTACGGTGAATTTTCGTTCGATATAAAGGGTCGGATGTCGATGTTCGAAGAGTGAGTTTTTCACAGTGGAACATCAAAAGGGAAAGGCTCAAACGATTATCCTGGGAATATATATTGAGAACGCGCAGCATCCAAGGACGAGAGAGTGAGAGAGGGAAGTCAACATTGCATGGACCTCAATTCTCTCTCTCTCTCTTTTTCTCTCGGTTCGCCTTGTTGCAACGGCAAAGCGCGATGACTCCACCGCCTCGAGGCGATAATGCTCTCGCGCTATTCTCGCTCGATCCAGCCATTTTGTATGTATTCAGTAGACGAGCCTGAATGGTAAGTTAAAGAGAGAAAGAGAGAGAGAGAGATGGAGCGGAGAAGAAGGAGAGTGGATAAAAGCCCAGGAAAAAACCCGAGCCTCTCTCGGGCACGAAAGTGAAAGATAAACGCTCCGGGAGGAGCAGGATTCCTTTACCTCGATTCATCCTTGCGAACTTCGTACAGAAGAGCTCACCTCCTCGCTTCGCTGCAGTCTCGAGTCCTCTGGTGGATGCTGCCACGGAGCGCCGGCTGTTTATCAGTATCTTTCTTTTTCTCTCCTTCTCCCTCTTTCCCTCGTCTCGATTTTCTCTTTCCTCGTCGTACCAACTCGTTCTCTCACACATAAATATAAGTGTGTGCATATTTCCCGAGTAACGCTGTATGAGACGACGGTTAGATGAAACGAAAAGAAGAAGGAAAGAAAGAAGAAAAAAAATTCCAACCGAAGGTTGATTCAATTTACTCGTTTATATTATAGAAAGAGAAACTCTCGCACGCTTTGATATGCCAGATAGATATCGAGGTAAGTGCGTTTACCCTACATGGATAACCATTATGTGTCTAAATATATCTTTTTTTCTTCGTAAAACTCTATTTAACACGTCCCAGTTTTCTCGCTGCGAGTACCGCAGTGAGAAAAACAAATACGTTTATTTTTTGAGGTGGCAGTCTGGTCTAGAGCGAGATTTTTGACGTCATTTCTAATGTGCAATAACGTTTAAACCGTTGAAGTTGTCTTGATGAAAATTTACACGTGCATTTATCGATCCTTAGAGAATTCTTGTACATTAAGGGAGGGTTAAGGGTTTCAGCGTAAAAAAAACACTTTTTTTGCGATTTTTTTTTCTTAAATATGGATTGAGCAATTTTATTCGAACCTTTTGTACATTATTGAGCATACTTTTGACAATGTGGTGTAATTTTTTCATGCAGAAATATTGAAGCATTAGCCCGTAACAGAGCTTCCCCCAGAACGTCTTGGAAAAAAAACAATTTGCGGTGTTCACTATAACTCGGCCGGAAATTATCTGAAAATTAAAAACCATGAAAATTTAGTCAAATTATAATCAAATCTTCCCCCCAACGTTCTCTGATAATTTTTTTTTTTCATTTCAAAATTTTTGGCGGCCATCTAAAGTGCGAACTGTTATTTTCCACGAAAAATTCCGCCATTTTGTGGGTGGGAAACACCCTTAATGTAAAAAAAAAAAATTTTACTAAACGTTGGGGGGAGGTATTTTATATGTAGAAAATGTGTACAGAGTTTGAAATGAATCGGTCAAGTAGTTTTTAAATGGTAGTGAACACGGACTTTGAAAAAGTAGTTTTGAGAAAAACGCGTCTAAAGTTTATGAAGTAAAAAAGTGAAGAAATTTTTTTTTTTTTCCAACTTACACAGAATCATCGATTCCAGTTCCTTTCTTCGCTCGTTTCTTCTTTTAAAATATTGTAGTGTATAGTATACACTATATACTATATACACAATATTTTCATGTAGTTTTTTGCCTTGCTGCAACATGGTGCGCCGAAATCGGCGCCCACTCTGGACGGTGTTGTATGCATCAGAAAAAAAAATATACATATATTCTCAATCTGTATGAGTATTCTGAGCACTGGTAGCAGAATTGGTACTTAAAAAAAATTTTGACAAAATGGCGGCCTGTTGAACTTTCATTAATGATATTTCATACATTTTCGGGTATTCGACGAGTTATAAAATGTCGGCAAAATTATTGTTCGACTCAATAAAATTTTTTTTTAAGTACCAATTCTGCTACCAGTGCTCAGAATACTCATGGAGATTGAGAATATAAATATATTTTTTTTTTCAGACGCATACAACATCGTCCAGAGTGGGCGCCGATTTCGGCGCACCATGTTGCAACAAGGCAAAAAACTACATGAAAATATTTAAAATAATTTTTTAAAAAAATGTACAAGTATTCTCGAAGGATCAATAAATGCACGTGTAAATTTTCATCAAGACAACTCCAACGGTTCAAACGTTATTGCACATTAGAAATGACGTCAAAAATCTCGCACTAGACCGACTACGGCGTTAACAAAGTTTTACACGGAAATTTTGGACCTGTCAAGAGAACTACACGGAACTTCTCGGGATAAAATAAAACCCAAAAGTTTTACGTGGCGATGAAAAAAAAAAAATTCTCTTTTGTTCGTTAACGAAGATAAATCGACTTTTTTTTTTTTTTTTTTTAAATCTGCTAGCACATTAAGTACGTATAACGTCGGACGGACGTTGCCTCGAATCCGCGTGAAAAATGGGGAGTGTGAGCAACGGTCAGCTTCGAGTGAGAAATAGATCGAGAGGCCCCTGATTCGAGATGGAGGATATATATATGGGTATATTTACCTTCTCTCTCACTCTCGGCGAATGCCCGATCAATTGCTGACCTGGAATCGCATTAGTTGCTTGCGTTTCTGCTCCTGTCGCTGCTGCTGCACGCTATCTATGCGGTACGTTGATCCGTTTATCTCTCACTCTCTCATCGTGGGAGTGCCCTCCCCCCTCCCATCGATACTCGATCGAGGATGAAGTGGTATGTGTGTATACGGACCCGATCATTCTCTCCCTCTCGCTCTCTCTCTATCTCTGCCTATCTGTGAAACTACATTGAGCTCGTCAATAAAGTAGATATTCACTTCGCAATATACGAATACTTCGATTACGTAAAATTTTTATATGGCCTAATCGATTATCATCGTTACCGTTCTCATTCATTCGTTTATTCCAATCGACGATATATTGAATAACTTAAATATTTATTCAATAACAATTATTAATAATCAGTAAATAAAATAGAATGACAATGAAGAAATTAGTGAAATTTTTATGTCTAGCGGGATATACACGGAAACATTCTGGTAGTTTCGTTCTCTTCTCGTCGCGCACGTAAATCCAATTTGTCACTGGCACGACGCAGGCCCCTATTACCCCGGAATACAGAAATTCAGTACACGGTTAGAAATCTCTCTCGCTCTTTCGCGCGAGCACGAATACTCGCTCTCGTAAACATACGTGAGGTATTGCGAGAGCGAGAACAGTTTTCCCTCTCGCGAGCTGGCTCCACGAAGAGAGGGATTGACGGGCATGGGAACGTGGAAAACTGTGGCTCACGAGAGAGAAAATTCAACGAATATGTTACAATCCTACGTATCTTGGCCTCCTATCCGCAACGACCTCTCTCTATTCTTGCTTATCATACTCTCTTTCTCTTTCTCTTTCTCTCTGTCTCTCTCGTTCGTACCTATCAGTATAACGGCGAGAGGACTCTTGAAAAAGCATAACCTCCTGCTGTGTGCTGACGAGAAATAAGTATGAAAATTGAAAGAAAACTTTGCTATGCACAATATACAAACGAGCTGAGAATCAGGTGGAGTATTGTCACGGTAAATTCGTTAAAATTCTCTATGTATACGAAATATAGTCGATTATCACGAAAAAACCTAATATATTCAGTTTTATAATAAACTTTACGAACATTTAACAAAGCCTCATTAATTAAATCGTTTCGCGTTACTTTCGACGAAAGTAAAATTAATTTCAATTAAATCAATTACCTTTAGATCGTTATGTTAAAAAAATTGTTCGATAAATTACGAATTCGGTATAATCAGCAAAATCTTTTGTTAATTTGTTTTTCTCCCTCCTCCTTTCCGTCCTTACCCCATGAAATTATCCAACGATCATCTAAAACCTTTTATCGATTTGCGTCACAATGAATTTTTTCGCACGTTAAATGGAATATAATGGCAAAAATTAAGAGTAACGTTTATTCATTGTACCCTATGTGTAACTATTGCTCAATTTGAATATTGACCACTTGTATCGTTCGTAAAGTCTTGTTGTATCCTCGTGGGAAATCGAAAGGAGAAACCGATAGCAAGAGAGAGGAGAGGGAGAGAAATCGTCACGGATTTCGTTCGAAGGACAAAACGGAAGTACAGGATTCCCGTTATTAGTTAATTACACACTTATATAGAGGATAATGGTATATGGTGGGGGAGGATAAACTCGGCAGCACGACTATATAGAAACAGTGGTATCTCGCGGGGCGTGTGATTCATCGTTGGGTTAGAGGATCGTGAGAGAGACGAGATATGTGTTGATGCTGGGGGGTGGGGGGGGGGGGGGCAGGTAACGAGAGTACGTATATATGTACATAACAACCGATATCGTAGTGTGCACGTTGATGATTATGGTATGGCGATGGCAATGGTAAGTTTGGGATCGTGCACCGGATCCGCGAGAGACCAATGAAGGACCCAATTAAAACGCGGTGAAGAGATACAGGAGGGTCGGAGAGAAATGGGACAAAGCGAGAAGATATATGGAGTCTCTGATGGCAACCGGTGCGTATTAATTCGGCCTATTGACTGTCCGCATCTTCAATTAACGCCGCTGCACCAGAGTCCCTTTTGCTGTAAAACGAACTCCCCGCTTTTGCTAACGATCCATAGATATGTACCACAATTCATTCGTATTCTCTAATCCTCTTCGTCCGAAGGAGTGTCCTGCTTTTTTTTATATTTTTTACCAGAGAGAAAATTAATCTCATCGTTACGTGGAGACACGAGTCACGGACTCAATGGCCGCCAGTTTCAGAATTTTTCAACGAGCGCTACCGTTAACAATTAGCTTCGGTCTACGAGTTCTTGCTCTAACCGCCTCCTTGGTAAAACAGTTGGAGGATCGGTTTCGGGACAAATGTTCCCCAGAATGTTCACCCGATTTCAAAGATCCCCACTTTACCGACGCTGTTAAACTTTCTCGTCGTCTCTCGCACGCTCTTAAGCGGGGAAATAGGGTTAGGACAGCGTTTCCTCAATGATTTTCATGAATTTTTTTATAGTATAAAAAATGAATTTAATTTATTGAAACTTTGAGAATATTTTATACACATATATTTAAGTATATACTATCAAATTTTTGAAGAATTTTCTTGAAAAACACCGAAGATATTAGCGACCCCATATTGCAGGTCACAATCAGATCCAGCATTTTGCGTACATTCTGGAAGCCGCAATTTTCATCCGAAATCAAACAAGGTTGGAATTTACTTTTATTATATGTCTCTCTTCTATATGAACCTAAATGTTATCAAAAAAATAGAAAATTGAATTTTTTACGGGGGTCAAAACAAAAAAGCATGATTTTTTGCCATTTTTTACAACTTTATTTGCGAAAAAAAATTATTTTAAATAATGATAATATTCCGATTTTAGGTTCATATAGAGCGCAATACTATGAAGAAAGTAACTGCCAATTTTCAAAACGATTGGTTGAAAACTTTTTAAACTAGCGTGTACGCAAATTAAAAAAAAGTCGTTTTCAGAAAAACGCGTTTGAAAAAATAGTACCAAGAAAAACAAAGTCAAAGCAGTCATAAATTTTCTTCGGTGTTTTTCACGGAAATTCTTCAAAAATGTTATAGTATATACTTAAATATACGTATGAAATATTCTCAAAGTTTCAATAAATTATATTCATTTTTTATACTATAAAAAAATTCATGAAAATCATTGAGAAAACGCTGTCCTAACCCTATTTCCTCCCTTAATGGCTTATAACAATAGAACGAGTCGGAATTTTCATTAAAAATTTTGGGAACATATTTTTCAATAGTTTTGCCAACAATTTATGAAATAAAAAAAAAATCGATTTTTTGAACCCTCTAACCCTATTTCTTCCCTTAAAATATATTGGCATCGGGGCCAATACTGAAATGGGTGAAGCGGTTTTTCGAAATTTCCGCTGATAATAGAACGGCAACAGAATAAAAGTAGTCACCCAAAACGACCAGGTTTACCGCAGTTAACGTGTGACCTCGTGCAAATGTGATACAGATAGTTGATGCGGAAAGATTGGCAATGAACAACACTCTGGGGAGGAGTCTCAAGGAATGAAATGGAAATGGGAACAGGTGAGGGGATTGAACGTAAAAGTCCTGAAAAAAGGTATACACTGAAAAAGCTAATAAGAAAGAATAAATAAATAAACAACTAGCAGACATCATCTTTGCTAGTGGATTTTTTTATCATCATAGAAAAAACGTACACATCGGACATTGGATGCTAAAACATATATACACGGGACGAGAGCACGGTGCTCGAAATAGTCCCGAAGTATTTCTTTCTCATTTCATCCCCATTCCGCCTGTCCCTTTCATCTTGGCCCTTGAGTATACGGGGAATGGAAAATGCGTCGGTAAATATTGATATAAGTTGCATCTCGAGTATACGAAAGAGACGAGAGAACGAGAATGAGGAAAAATGATATCCCTCCGGAATTATTCCAGTCTGATGTTTTCCACGGTGACTGCCGGAATGGCCCTCCGACATGTGACTTTTACCGATCGAAAGGTTCAACTGAAACACAAAGGATTCTCTGTTGAGCATTAACGCGTTATATACGTTACAAAATAATACCCGACTAGGGAGCCACGTACGGAGGATCCTTTGTTTTTTTTTTCCCCGCAAAATACACGAAAGACAAGAAGAGACTTGGACAAACGCGACAACGGATAACTCTCGGTTATTCATTCTTTTTTTTCCTCCTCTCTTTCCATCTCTGTCTCCCTTTCTTTTCTTTCTTCTTTTTTTCGTTTCTCGAACGAGCTCGCCTCCATACATCCCGAATGGACCTGCGAAGTGGATTCACGTGCTCCCTGACGTGTCGTCGGACGAGAGAGGCATGCATGCACGATCACGGTAAAACCGCTTTTGCGAAACGAGAATCGAACGTGACTGAGTAAATATTAAATGCGGCTATGGAGGCTCCGTAGATACATATATATGTGTCTGTGTGTATGTGGTATATAACGAGAAACGAAAGAGGTGTGACGAGATGGTAGAGAGAGAGGGGTACGAAATAGCATAAAATGGTCTAGTGCGAAGTCCTACGAAATTTACGACGGAAACTCCTGTTTAGACCAACGTTCACCTCGTTCCTACACCAACCCTTGTATCCCTATGTCCACGAAAGTATATATATAGTTCACTATATACATATCAATATATACTATATACGTATCATCGGAATAGGGAATTCAGAATACGGGTATCGATTACTCGTCGATACAGAGAGTGCGCGAGTAAGAGGGTGGCAGTGGCGAAGAGACGAAGTGAGAGAGAGAGAGAGAAAGGGAGAGAAACGAGAGGTTGATTCTGGTGTGGCAAAACGAGAGTCGAGGATTGACCTCACTATCTATATATACCAATAGGTCCGAGGTCCATCCCGCGGTACTTCACTATCGGGCCACTCGCGGTGTGTGATTGTGATTTTTTTTTTTGGTCTTCTTTCTCCATTCGCTTTCTCGAATCTCTCTCGAATCTCGCGGTATATAAAATCCTTCCAATTCCGAAGGATGATACATCGGAAATCGGGGATAGAATAGGGAGAGAGAGAGATACTTTTTTTTTGCTCCCTTACGGGAAAAACGTTTTTTTTTATCTTCTCTTTTTTACTCCCGGTATTAATTACACCCCGATGGAATTATCGCGATGAGAAAAGACTTTTTTACGATCGAAAGATATTATTCACGATATATCTCGCAAAATTACCCTCCGGGGCATAAATATATGAGTGAGAAAAAGCTGGCGTCGAAGTGAAATCGAGAAGGAACGAGATTAAAAAGAGAAACAAAGAAAAAGAGTATTAAAGAAGAGGAGTAAAGGGAAGGAGAGGGTGGAATCCTTGTGTGCGCAAGGTGCAGCGGAGCGTTCGAAAGTCCTCTTTAATCTGGTCGAGTGCACCAATTGTTAACAAGAGACAAGCTTCTTGTAGTATCGGCGAGAAGATAATGTACATGTACGAGGTCTGTTCCAAAAGTATCGCGAATTTTGAATTTCCGCGGGCTACGTATATTCGACTTTCGATTTTTTTGTTGCGTTAGGTTGGTACTCGTGTCCCTCACTTATGCTGAAAAAATCGGCCATTTTGAATGTTTAGTTAATTGTCGATAGCCCTTTTGGTTTGACGTGTTTTGGCTTGTCTTCGATTTTTGCCTGTTCCAAAAAAGCAGCTTCCGATGCGATGATTGCAATGAAATGCGATGAAAGCAGTGCGATGATTGAGCTTTGGTTTCCACGTCATAACCATAAACTCATGATTCGTCACCAGTTACGACCCTCTGGAGCAAATTTGGGAGAAAATTGGGAATTTGGGATGAAAATTTACACGAGCATTTATTGATCCTTAGAGAGTACTTGTACAAAAAAAAAAATCAGTTTAAATATTTTCATGTAGTTTTTTGCCTTGTTGCAACATGGTGCGCCGAAATCGTCGCCCACTCTGGACGATGTTTTATGCATCTGAAAAAAAAAAAATATATATATATTCTCAATCTGTATGAGTATTCTGAGGACTGGTAGCAGAATTGGTACTTAACAAAATTTTTTGACAAATTGGCGGCCTGTTGAACTTTCATTAATGATATTTCATTATTCGACGAGTTATAAAATGTCGGAAAACTTATTGTTCGACTCAATAAAAAATTTTTTTAAGTACGAATTCTGCTACCAGTGCTCAGAATACTCATACAGATTGAGAATATATATATATTTTTGTTTTCAGATGCATGCAACATCGTCCAGAGTGGGTGCCCCGATTTCGGCGCACCATGTTGCAACAAGGCAAAAAACTACATGAAAATATTTAAAATAATTTTTTTTTTTAATGTACAAGTATTCTCTAAGGATTAATAAATGCACGTGTAAATTTTCATCAAGACAACTTCAACGGTTTAAACGTTATTGCACATCAGAAATGACGTCAAAAATCTCGCTCTAGGCCAGACGACTGCCATTGTTTTTGTTCGAAATTGAGCAATTTTGGCACGAATTTCGCGGCGACCCGTCTCGTGCCCAAATCATTGGTAAAAATCGAATAGCACGGGCCAATCGATATGTTTAGTTCCTCGGCAACTTCTCTAACGGTGATTCGACGATTGGCCAATATTATTTTCTTCGCATCATCAATGTTTTCGTCTGTTGTTGATGTGCTCGGGCGTCCGGAACGCGTTTCGTTGTTCGCATCTTCTCGGCCCTCTGAGAACATTTTGTATCACCGATAAACGTTGCTTTGGTCCAAGATAGCTTCACCATATGCCACAGTCAACATTCGCGATGCGTCCGCGCACTTAATTTTGTTTTTCACACAAAATTTCATACATATTCTTTGATCCATTTTTTGGAATAGGCAAAAATCGAAGACAAGCGAAAACACGTCTAACCAAAACAGCTGTCAACAATTAACTAAACATTCAAAATCGCCGATTTTTTCGGCATAAGTGAGGGACACGAGTACCAACGTAACGCCGCAAAAAAATCGAAAATCGAATATACGTAGACCGCGGGAATTCAAAATTCGCGATACTTTTTGAACAGACCTCGTATAGTCTGCGTTTGACTGTTTATACGGTTATTCCAACGTTTAGAGAATATTGACGATGAAATGAAATAATTCACGAAACGATAATATTTGGAAGAAAAAAAAAGCTCTCTTCACGATCGTAAAAGGAATACTAACCGACTAAAAAAGATGTCTTTCATTCGTTTCACCACTCGAGGTCTTATTCCCTCAAGTTTCACCGAACTACAGATGTTAATTGAGACCTAAAACTCTTGGCACGATAAGACTGAAGTTAATTGTGGAAAAACGTTAAAATCTGGAGCCATCCGCCAAAGTTTGGTCCATTATGTGTGGAGTACCCTCGTTGGAGGGCAAATTATGTTGGAGGTAGATCGATTACTAAGGAGGATGTAAAATGCTAGCTGAAGGGGAATCCTGTTCTCGAGAATCCAACCGGGATATCGAGGGATATCCTCGACGATGTCAGCCGACGATTTTATATGTATGTACAAGGGTTGAAAACTAAGAAAACGAAGTGCAGAAAGCTAATACACAGACGTGCGTGAAATGAGACACGTGTGGCACGAAAAACATTCGACGGAAAATCTTGAATCTTGGATTGCTTGATTCCACGTATATATTTAGTATATGATGCTCGGATCTTCTCGGAGCTTCCGGAAATCTCTGGGATTTACAGTTCCATATCCGTATATATAGGGCTCTTGTGAAGATGGCTCGAGCTGTTGTTTCTGCGTGAGGTATAAACGCGACTTGAAGGGTTAAGGAGATATGAAATCGTTGAGTGTGCTAACGTATACTAACGGCGAGGCAACTCGAACACCCGACAAACCGCGCGAGGGATGAAACATTCCGCAGTGGAAAGTACGAGGAGAGGATATAAAAAAATTTTGTGGCCTGTATGGCTTTGCATCGTCAGGGGTCGTATAATACAAGAACTAGGGAAGAAAGATTGTAACTCGCGGAGTCGCGAAACAAAAAAACGCGGCATATTTTGTTCGCGTAAAATGACGTGCGTATAAACGTATGTTTTCTTTTTATTTCGTCAAATATATTTTATTTCATTCTTCTTTTGTTATACATATAAACAAGTGGGAAACATCGAAGGAACTTCCGTACACCGCGCTGTCGTCTACGAATGGCCCTATCACGCGGGATGAAAAAAAAAAGCCATCAAGAAACTTTACTTTATTAAAGTGTTCCTCGGGGTCTCTTTCCTCGTTTTTCCGCTCGAAATCTCTCTCCCGCGCGACATAAAACGGTAGAAAGTGTCCGGAAAAACCTAGCACGTAAACCTTCATTTCTGTATATATATCATTGCACACATAGGTATATTCGGAGCGGTACTTAGTTCTGCGAATGTATGTCGTGAGTAATGCACGAAGATTGTCAATAGACTAATAGCGACGGACGGTTACATTATTACGAGAGAAGGTATAAAGTTTATTTTTTGTTATAACAGAAAAACGGAAGAAGACGACTCTCGTTGAAGCTAATTTGTAAGATTTTATTTTTTTTAGTCGCGATCGAAAAACGAGAAAAAAAGAGCACTCACGATTGTAGCCAATGATAAGATTTTCAATTATTAGAATAGACAAATAACCGTAAAGGTGACAGAAAAGAAATTATACAAACGCGACCGTGCATACATAGCTGACGAAATAAATCAAGTCGATAGGTAATACACGAAATTCTTAATGTTATATCTGTCACAAAGCAAGCTCGTTATTTTCTTTTGGTTTACTTATTACATAAATCTCACTACGTTCATTCCTTGAATGTCGATCACACAACATTCATATACATTCATTTACATATGCATACAAGTAAAAACCCATAATATACCGTGTCCAATTTGTAATGAATCTTTTATATTTTATTTTTATTTAAAATTCGTTACTTATTTATTGTATCAATTTGAAAGGTTGTATATTATTTTGTGGTCATTAGGGAATGAAATAATTCGTTAAACAAAAATGATATGAAATTATACTCGAGGATCTTCAGATCGCGATTTAATAAAAATTGATATTTCGAATACAATATATTGTTGTGCAAGCAAGCTCGTTATTTTCTTTTGGTTTACTTATTACATAAATCTCACTACGTTCATTCCTTGAATGTCGATCACACAACATTCATATACATTCATTTACATATGCATACAAGTAAAAACCCACAATATACCGTGTCCAATTTGTAATGAATCTTTTATATTTTATTTTTATAAAAAATTCGGTACTTATTTATTGTATCAATTTGAAAGGTTGTATATTATTTTGTGGTCATTAGGGAATGAAATAATTGGTTGAACAAAAATTATATGAAATTATACTCGAGGATCTTCAGATCGCGATTTAATAAAAATTGATATTTCGAATACAATATATTGTTGTGTATATATGAGAAAGAGCGTCGTAATTATCATCGATATCGCAGTTGGAATTATTATATACTCACCCACAAAATTTTCCCGGGTATGAACAATGCCCAAGATAGTTATTATAATTACAATGATATCTGGTAGAATGATATAAAATTGGTCAAACATTATGTACAGGGAGACGTGTTTGTCATTCTCATTTCAGAAATTAAATTTGATATAAACTGTGTATCTGAAGAAATGTATCCACCGCAGCTTGATGATCGCAATCCCGCATGAACGCGTACAATTAAACAAATGTTCGGACTTAGCTTTTTCTATGGAAATCGATGTCAATCCGCAGAAACGATGATGTTGAACCAGATCTGGATTTTTTCTCTGGCGGTTGACGCTTTATCCTTTTAAGGCTCGAAAAGAGCAACGCTGAACCGACGATAATATGATCGATGTCAGTTAGTCAGCGTTGGATGAAAATACGTATATGAATATATGACTGGCAATCGCGTCTTGCCTGAGCTTGCGATCGCTACGGCGGATCGATGATAACTCTCTTGTGGTGTCCGAGATACTACTAAACGTGAGACCGAGAATCCACGAAAATCGTCGAGAGGAAACGATGGCGGTCTTCGGTGACTCTCGTGGCTTTTCGTGCCTCGTCATCACCTGTACAAGCATAAATTAAGTTTTTCAACACAAATTACTAGTCTCATTTTCTTTCTTTCTTTTCCTCTGGGTGAGATAAAGTCATTTCAATATGGGACGCGAAGAAATAGAAAATTTATTACTCATCTTTGGTGAACTTTTACGATGAGAGTCGATGGCTCATTTCTCCCTGGAGTTCGAAATCTTCAAAAGATGTTTTCTGGTATTCAGGATGGTCGAACGAATGGTAGATCCTCCTGTTTGAGATTCCCCGATTCCATGACGATTATGGGAACTTGATTTGGTTTCTCGTCTCTCGGTTGGCCAATCTCGATAGCCGATATGATCGGGAAAATAATGATAGAATCCAGTGACCACGATGCCGGATTTGAAACGCGGAATTTTGCTCCAGAATGAATACTTGTTGACGGTACCACGTTCCAGGGAGAAAGAGGACGAACAACTCTCAATATCGGTGAAGCACACCGTCGTCCCCACTATCATTACACTCGTGTCACTCGTACCACAATAATAATCTGTCATTTTTTTCTCGCGCGAACTTTCAAACTACATCGTACTCTAACAAAGGCCAATTAAGCGATTTTCCAACAAAATCTTTATGAAGAATTGTGGCGGGAGGAAAATTTAAAGACTTTCCTAGTAATTGAGATTCTTCGATATATATATTTTTTTATCGTTTTAAAATGATTCAGTACCTGTATTAGATGGGTGATTTAAAGCTGGCTTAGTTAAAGCTTTCAACGGCTTGAAAAATTAATGCGGTTGGTAAACGAGAATAAGAACGATGGAGAAAGAACGTGAGAGGGAGAGAGAACGTTGGAACGAAGCGTCGGTTCGTTTGGTTCAGTGCTTTTTAACCCTTCATCGGATTCCAATCGTTTTCTCCTCTCCCCATATCGTTTTTCTCTTCGGCATATTGGTTTTCTCTTTTTCGGCTCAGTTTCCTCCACTATTTGCCTGCGTTGACGGCCAAATCGTCCAGCAGCATCAGCAGCTCTCGTTTTTCTTTCGAACAATGCTGAAATGCTCTTCCCGCGCGTTCTCCCTCTCACTCGTTGACCCGGCAACCAAGAAAGAGAGGGACAGTGAGTTAGAGTGGTAGTGCGCAAAAACAGGCGATAGGCAACCTCGGGAAATAGTCTCCCGATTAATTGCAGTTGAGGATGAAGACAAGTGGGTGGCTGAGAGAAAGCTGCTGCCAGTGGAACAACGAGACGAGAAACGAGGGAGGTGAATGAGAGACAGAGTGGGAGAGAGATTTTGTGCTGGAGACGAGAATGAAAGCTCGTTAGTTGTTGAAGACGGCTGGAGAAGAGAGAGTGAGAGAAAGAATCTCTGCTTTCCATCGTTTCCTTGTTTCTCGTCGCGTTCTCGCTTTTTTTTTTCTCTCTCTCACGACCGTCATCAGAGATCCGCCATGACAAAAGAAACTCGTCAACGTCTTTCCCACTTACTTTTCCTTTTCTCATTTTAATGCTCTTTCTCTCCTACGGACCTGATTCTCCAGTCTCATTCCAGCGCGAACGAACTCTCACGTTCTCGCGGCGAGAGCGAGAGAAAAAGAAGAAAAAAAAAACGAATATACATAATAATCCACAAAGTTTCGTCAACGGTATGACTCGTGACGATCAGCGAGAAACGAGGAAATAATGGCTTGTTAAATTGTCCCGGTACCGGGCGCTCAAACTTTTTTGATAGATCGAAGAGGAATGGAAAAAAGAAAGAAGGGCGCGCGAACCCTTCGAGTTTCCCGAGACTTCGAGTCATCATTATTCATCGAAGTTCGTGGTATCGCGGAGGGACGACGATATCCGAAGTGATTCGCGTAAGTCTCGTAATCACGACAGTGTGGAGCCAGGCGGGACGACCAGGGAGAGAAAAAGAGTGGCGAGAGGGTGGATGGGTAAGAGCACATCGGGATTTGCATCCCCTTCTTGCTGATGTTCGGGTACGTGCAGACTAGGAGAGAGAGGGTGTTCGATGGAACCGACGGAGTTCTAGTCACGCGCGGCCACGTTTAGCTAGACAAGAACTTCTCTTACTCTCCCCTGCTCGCTCTCTCTCTCTCTCTCTTTCTCTCTCGATCCTTACAGGGCACAGTTCCCGTTGGGTCACAGATGTGCAAACTAACGAGAACGAACGGGAACTCACCAGGGCCAAGCGCATGTTTGCCGAAGCGTGTTGCACCGAAACTAGACTCTAAATCACGATAAGCCGTCGTCCGCGCATTCTCCGCTCGGGAGACCCTTATAACACTCGGCACATGCAGACTGGCGCTCGCACACTCGCTGCAGCAAAGATTAGAGTGTAAAGTAGAGGGATTCACGGCTCTCACGTCGATCCTGCTGGCTACTCGACACTTTTTTCTTTAAAATCGTACGTCCGGGGGGTTGAAAGGGGACCCCATGATGCCAAGGGTACTTTCATCCTATATATCAACCAGCTCTCTGACCAACCGGCGACATCCACCGAATCCCAATAGCCCATCCACCATCCCCCGCGATTAACGGTATACCTACCGGCTTCAGTGATCTACGAAGAATACAAAAAAAGAACAGAGATTTAGGGACGGGTAGCGGACGACAAGCAGTTTGTGCTTGCCAACGCCTTATCGTCAATTGAAATGCTAAATTAGTATGTTGGCATAGAATGACGAAGGATTTTCCATGACAAATACCGGCCTCTTAATCCTACCACAAGTAAATTCAATCAAGATGATTGCGTCTGAATCGCGAGGACTATGTATTAGGGCGAGACAGCCGGGATTGTAAATTTAGATCTCGGAATTATTAAGCCACTGTAATTTCATTAATAGTGGACGGTCTAATGCCACGAACGTGTATTATTTTTACACTTAAAATTGAGCAAATATCGTTCACTCGCTTATTGACATCCTGTAATTTTAAATCCCTGTGCAATTGAATCGCGCGGTCGTGATTAAGGGAATGCTGGAGCATTTCGAGTTGTTATTTGAGGTATATGATTTGCCGATGGCAATGTCGTTCTCCTAGCGAAGAGGAGTCCGATAATGGAACCCTTTTGCTCCCGGCGTCGAACCCCGTAACTTTTAACGCTCCGCGAGATATTCATCCCCGTTATCCAATTAGGTGAATATACACGGCGGGAAAGCTCATCCGCTATATATACACACCGTGTTGTTCAACGAGGAACCCTTTCGAAATTCAAATCCTCCGAGCTTTAATCCCTCAACCGCTGTACAAAGACAGAGAGCAGGCATTAGACGCCGACGCGTTAGCATATCAGTTATGCTTAGATTTTAATTCGCGTAACAGCCACATTAAAATCCATTGGACAATGACCGAAGATACGTCTCGTTTTGTCGCTGGTCTGTCCATTGTCGCTTTCACGCGTATTCGTACGGTTAGTGGAAACTTAGGGATTTCCCGTGTACAAGGAGATTGCGGAACGAAAATCCACATCACTCAGGTGGTCCACCTGATAGACTCTGTTATGGATTCTGATACGTCATTGTTAATGCTACCCTGATCGTCAAAGCGAAGTGGTTCAATATAGAGTTAATTCGACCGGTAGTCTCTGTATATATGTACACTGGGGAGATCGGTGGAACTGTCAATATCAGAATAGTGTGTTTGCTCAAGGGTCTCCCAGAATCATCAACAATGCGTCAACTACCTCGACCACGAACGACAACCCCACCTGACGTTCGTATAAGCGTCAATCATCGTTTCACCGTATATGTACCTCGGAGATAATTCCACGTTAATGCGCGAACTCATCGAATTAAATTGGTATACGAGCTTTTCGAGTTTGCCGATTCCTTCAGTTAAACCGTTTACTCATTAAATCGAACAGCCTGCCACTTTCATTCGTTTCTTACGTACGAAGTCATTATTCTTCGTGGTTAGATACGCCATTTTGGTCTTTTATCGACATTCTTATAAACACCGGAATCACAGTTGATCGTTTAATGGAACATATGAAAATTGGCTAAAACATCCCATATTCAAGAAACTAACTCCTCGAAAAGTATGTTTAAGGGAGGAAATAAGGTTAGGACAGCGTTTTCTCAATGATTTTCATGAATTTTTTTATAGTATAAAAAATGAATATAATTTATTGAAACTTTGAGAATGTTTTATACATATATTTAACGCGATAGTCTGATCTAGAGCGAGATTTTTGACGTCATTTCTAATGTGCAATAATTTTTAAACCGTTGAAGTTGTCTTTATGAAAATTTACACGTGCATTTATTGATCCTTAGAGAATACTTGTAGATTAAAAAAAAAATTATTTTTAATATTTTCATGTAGTTTTTTGCCTTGTTGCAACATGGTGCACCGAAAGCCGCCTCAATCGGCGTCCATTCTGGACGATGTTGTATGCATCTGAAAAAAAATATATATATATTCTCAATCTGTATGAGTATTCTGAGCACTAGTAGCAAAATTGGTACTTAAAAAATTTTTTTGACAAATTGGCAGCCTGTTGAACTTTCATTAATGATATTTCATACATTTTCGGGTATTCGACGAGTTATAAAATGTCGGCAAAATTATTGTTCGACTCAATTCTGCTACCAGTCCTCGGAAACAGGCTACTTAAGGTACGTGCAAAATTTGAGCTCGATTGGTCCATTAGTTATCGAGATATCGTGGGCGCCGATTTGAAAAACATAGTTCTGAGATAAACGCGTTCAAAGTTGCTTCCCGACCGCGCTACCCGAGCGCGCGGCTTGCTTAGAATTTTTATTTCTCGGCTAATTTTTGAAATATCAATAAACGGTTTTCAGGAGCGTATGAAGAAAGGTCTAAGGAATGAGAAACTGAAAAAAAAAAAATCTATTTTTTCAAATTTCTAGACCAGACGACGGCCTTAAGTATATACTATAAAATATTAGCGACCCCATATTGCAGGTCACAATCAGATTCAACATTTTGCGTACATTCTGGAAGCCGCAATTTTCATCTGAAATCAAACGAGGTTGGAATTTACTTTTATTATATGTCTCTCTTCTATATGAACCTAAATGCTATCAAAAAAATAGAAAATTGAATTTTTTACAGAGGTGAAAACAAAAAAGCATGACTTTTTGCCATTTTTTACAACTTTATTTGCTAAAAAAAATTATTTTAAACAATGAAAATATTCCGATTTTAGGTTCATATAGAGCGCAATACTATGAAGAAAGTAAGTGCCAATTTTTAAAACGATTGCTTGAAAACTTTTCAAACTAGCGTGTACGCAAGTTCAAAAAAATTCGTTTTCAGAAAAACGCCGTTGAAAAAATAGTACCAAGAAAAACGAGCAATATGGGGTCGCTAATATTTTATAGTATATACTTAAATATATGTATACAAATTTTATAGTATATACTTAAATATATGTATAAAATATTCTCAAAGTTTCAATAAATTATATTCATTTTTTATACCATAAAATAATTCATGAAAATCATTGAGAAAACGCTGTCCTAACCCTATTTCCCCCTTACTGGCTTATAACAATAGAACGAGTCGGAATTTTCATTTAAAATTTTGGAAACATATTTTTCAATAGTTTTACTAACAATTTATGAAATAAAAAAAAAATCGATTCTTCGAACCGTCTAACCCTATTTCCTCCCTTAAGGGGAGGCTAAAGATCAACGTAACCGCAAAAAATACCCACTTTTCTCCGAGATGGCTTATTCGAACGAGGAACATTTTTGTTTTCCATCCGATTAAGCCATCTGTGAGAAAAATGCGTTAGCAAGAGTTTTCTCCTTTTTCTCGCGAGCTTATAAGTACTGAGCGTCGGGGTTCAAGACCTACCCTCAAAAGAACGTCCTTGCTGATGTATAAATTTGATTACGGAACGAAAGTTTCACGTTCCTTTCTTCATGTCTCATTCGTAGAAGTTCTAATAAACCGGGGTATACCCGGGCGTTTTCGTTCTTCCGCTACGATTCCTCTCATTGCAAACTTGGAAGTAAAACGCCTTCGTGTGCATATAGCGAGAAGAAATGGAAGAGTACAGGAAGGTTTTCCGAGTACTAAGAACACATATATAGAACAGGGACACGCTCTGCAGCAGTTGCTTATATAGAATCAGCCAGTACTAATGGAGGCAAGTAGTGGTAAAACAGTAGTGAAGGAACGGGAACAGACGCTGCACTGGTTCGCTGAAGAGCCACGCGCAGCGCTCGAGTGCAGAATGCGAAACTCGTATTGCCTAGGGACTTTGGCTGATGGCGGCTGGATGAGCGCGCGCGCGCGTGAACGAACTGTGCCAATCTAAAACAACTGAAATCGGCAAACTAAATCACGATACATACCGCGTTGTTCTCGCTCTTTCGCTCCAACATACACACACATGCACACACGCACACACAGAAATTTCCTCGAAAAGTTTTAGCGTCAAACTCTGTATAGCGTGTACACAAACGTCTATATAGCGTGGCACGTATATCGACGGCTAGGAAACAAATCGGCGCAACTCAAAACACTTTAAGCACTAAATAGTGAGGATTATGCCCTTTTATTTCTTAGCAGTCGATATGGACGTTGTTCCGGCATTATACACATACCTATCCAGCCATAATCCACATATATATATGCGCACGACGATGCGATCCTGCCGGAATCTCAACTCTGCAATTTTATTGCCCTTCTTTCTCTCTCTTTCTCTTTCGCTGGCTTCCTCCCCCAAACCATCGGAGCGGCATCCGGACGCGCAAAAGCAATTGCGAAATTCACGATATTCGATGCCCGTACGCGAGAAAATATATATTCCAATTCGACGAAAAAAACGTGAAATAAGAAATAAAGAGCGAGGACGGAGAGAGTCTGATGCATGCAAAAGTCTCGTGTGTGTTACTCACGCCCGGAAATATTGTTCATCCAATTCCGGATGAAGGACGAAGTTTCGCATCAACGTTTGTTAAAAAATTCTCTTTCTCTTCATCTTTAAGTTCGTATCCCTACGTCAATTTTTCTCATTTTCTCTCTCTCTCTCTCTCTCTCTTGTACATATCACTCGCGTTTTCACGTCTCCATGGTTTTAGCAACGGGAGTACAAAATTTAAATGCATATTTATAACACCCCATGATAAGGGTCTGACTTTTATGAAATAGCACTCGTGAAATGTTTCCTCGATTGAAACATTTTAATACACCAAATGTTTTGGCTAAAGGATTGCGAACCTTTTTTTAAAAATATTTCGCTCGTTGATAACATTTCTAATAGCAACAATATCTCACGACAATAGCTTTAAAAAGTAGTAATTAAATATTCAAAATGTTAATTTCCGTTTTGTCATGTACAGTTGAACAATCCACGTAGAAAAATTGTAACGGCCGAGCGTTCGGCTAATACTGGTTGCCGTAGTGCCGGTACTGGCTGCCAGTATTGGGCCAGTATAGATTCGGTACAGGAGTGTAATAGCCGGCCGTTATACTGGCACCAACGGTCGGACCGGTACCGGTTATTTAATTGGCCCGAACTTTGGCCCGGACTTTGGCTCTGACTTTGGACCAGACTTTGGTCCAGACTTTGGCCCGGACTTTGGCCCAGATCTGGCAAACTTCTGGCTTACTACCGGCACCAACGGTCGTACCAATACTCGTTATTTCATTGGGCCGGATCTTGGCAGACGATTTTGCCGACGGTGCAAATTACATCTCAGCGAGAAATGGCAAATTAAATAGATATCGAATCGACGTCTTTTAGACACTTTTGGCGTCTAGTGGACGTCGATCCAATGTCTATTCAAATTATATTTCTCTCTGGGAGTAATTTATATTTCTTTTTACCACGTTACCAGACGTTTCCCAAGCGGCACACGTACGTCCAAAGGATGTACTTTGGACGTAAGAACGTTCTTCGGATGTTTTTACGACGTCCTTTGGATGTCCGTGTTGTCTGGATTGTTTATGCATAAATGTTTGATAATTAAATGCACTTGATGTATACTAAATACTCGGAGTAGTTTTTATTAATAAGAGACTAAAGTACATGTACAGGTCTAAAATACGTACTTAAATGTTTATAGAACAGTGTTTTTAAAATATAGGCTGTATGAAGCAAATGTTACACTAAAAAATATTGTATCAATCGTGCAATTTCAAGTTCGGGGCAAATTACAATTCAACAATTTGGTTGTTTGCAAAATAATGGACTTTTGATCGGAATAACCTAATCTACAATCACATTACAGAACGCAACTGTTGAAGTGAAATAATCTCGGTATTGGCATTTTCTATAGCCCAGTAATAAGCCTGTATCGAAGCCAAAGCTTGGCCGTATTTTATAGCCTATTTGGGCCCAGATCTGGTTATTATACCGGCCCGTAGTGCGGCCAGATTGACAACCAGTACTGGCACAAGACGATATTTTATACTGACCCAAAGCTTGACCAGATTGTCAGCCAGTACTGAAACAATACTGGCTGCCAAAGTTTGGCCGCCAATACTGGCCCAAAGCTTGGCCAGTAGAATTCAACCGGTACTGGCATAAGACTGTATTTTATACTGGCCCGTAGTATGGCCCGTAGTACGGGCCGAAAACGGGGTAAAGATGAAATTTATATTTCATGTTTTTCTCCATCATTGTTCCTAATTATTTTAACACTTTCTTTCAGTTCGAGTGATAGTTTTTTTTAAATACCAACTCATGAACGAATTAATGCAGTGTGAACGTTTTACCAGTGCACAGATTATTGTCCAAGGTTTTTGGATAGTGGAGGTTTTTTTTTTTTTTTTTTTTTTAACAGCCGTCGCAATTTTTGTCTAAATTCAGGAGGTTAGAAACAATTTCGTTAGTTTTGAAGATTGATTTTTTGTTTTTTTTTCTTTTTTCAAATTAGCAACGAGGACTTCGATTTCACTCTTTGATTTCTCTCCGATTTCGACAAAAAATCGAATAAACTGAAAGAAAATTGAAAATAAATATTTCACAATGAAAATTCCATAATGGTTATTAAAAACGATTTCTATTTGGTGTCGGGGATTCGACGGGGAGTATTCTACAGAATGATCTTAACGATAATTAGAATAAGCAACGACGAGAGAATGGAAAAATAAGAAATTCTCGTTCCTCGTCCACAAGCGTCGATTTCATCTTCGAGCGGATGCTCGGTGCAACAATTTTCCAATCGTCTTACGACCCGTAATATGGTCCGCAATATTGGCCCAAAGCTTGGCCAGTGGAATTATACTGGCAATTTCTACGTGGGAATTAGTCGGAAGGTTGAAAATTGTTTAGAAAAATAATTCACAATAATTCCCCTTATAAATTGATTACTCGTAGGAATTAAAATTTACCTCTTCGCATCAAACAATTTTTAATTATTCGAGAAAAAAAATATATATAGAACTTATTTCTCAAAACGATTAATCACTTAAAAATCATTTTTAATACTCATTCCATTGTCTCTGTTATCGACAGACGCAAAGCCAACAGTTATATAAGTTATATAAGCGTAACTTGTACATAGGAAACGCGCATAGTCCACGAGAATAAAACGACTATTTGGTCGCTCTATATCCCCGAAAAATCCGTTATGTCACAATCCATATATAAAATCATCGATTTCCAACGATCCGCAAATATAGAGAGGTTGTTAAAAAAAAAAAAAAAAAAAACGAAACATCGGAAATAAGCGACCGCGACTAAATCGTCAAAAATTCCGACGAGTATCCGTCGATTTTCATATTTTTCGGCGATTTTTTCTTTTTTACGAAAAATTCGCTCACCACGAAATGCAGCCGGAATGGGGAGTAAGGGGATGAAGTGTCTATCCACCCATTGATACGAGGAATATACGCTTTAACATATACAAATATATATATGTATATATGTACCGGAGATATTGAGGCAACAAATTCAGCGGATTTTTTCGCTCTCGGTGGTGAAAGAAAAAAGAAGGAGGAAAAAAAAAAACACACGCAATCGTTCGGATTCCCACAGTGCGCTATCGTATCAAAAGCAACACGCAAATTGGACGGTACATGTTAGCCGTGATGCGTGAATCATCGCGCGGCATGGCGCCCCGACTGCTGGCACGACTGAACGAACGGGGTCGAAGGGGTGAGAAGGGGCGGTTTGAAATTCGCGGTGATGTGCAGCAAACGGTAGCAGCAGGCATTGCATCGGGCATCACTACCTTTTCAACGACTCTTCGATTGCTTTGGCAGGTATACGGCAGAAGGGGACATGCCAGTTTCGAAGTAAAGAGAGATAGAAAAAAAAATGGGGGGGAAACAAGAGAGGGATGCGGAGAGAGAGAGAGAGGGAGAGAGAGAGATAGAGAAAAACAGATAGTGAGAGAGCAGTGACATGGGGTCGAGAGGAGTGGGTAACGCGAATGAACGTTCGTTACGCATCGGCAAAACGAAATAGTATAGCTGCCCATTTGGGATGCAATGTCTGTTCGACTACTTTGCCACTTTTTCGGAAACCGCGAAAAAAAAAGAAACGCGAGAAGCGCTAAAACCACCGCAGAGCACTGACCGTAATATACCCCTTATTAATGTACGAGTATATAATGCTGGCGTTAGATTTCTCTCGACCTTCCTCTCTCTTTTTATCATAGAAAAACGTTCACGGACGTTACAGAGATACAGGTGCCAGGTACTCTGAAGTGGAACGCGGATATCTTGGCCGATTTTCGTGAAAATTTGACGAATTCAAAAATTGCCCTTCGACGATGCACCTCCCCACCGTTTTCGGGAAACGATAACGGCAATTCCTCTTCATGAGGTCGTAAGCCCTCGTGAATAATACATCCACGATAAAAATGAGCCCAATCGGTCCAACAGCTTACGCGCCAGCCCCGAAAAATGCTTTTCACTTTAACCCCCTCCCCTGTCGCCGGAGGGTTGCGCATCCAATTGCTCCTGGAGTAGTTTTCATCGCTGTTCGTAACCCTTCGGTTGGATATCATATTTACCCTCTGTCGCATTCGCAACCCTTAAGGTAGTAGTCTGGTAACTTAAGCCGATTTTCATGTCTTTTTTAGAGGACGTTTTTTTGTAGGAAAATAAAAAAGAATCGTTTTGGATATTTAGGATGTTTTTATTTACATAATAAAGATACAAAAAAAATGTTTTTGAACAAATTTAATAGTTTATTATAATTATTATTATTGATCGAAGTTGGCACCTCGGAAAAAAAAGCGCGTGGGTGGCCACGATGATTTTGGCTCTTGTTATTATCTGAATTCAAAAATTCTTGATAATTCTTAATCTATAGACATGTCATTCTGGTTGGAACTACTGAAGTTAAATTTCATGGATGAATAACAAAATGGCGGACTTTGGAAAAAAAAGTCCTTTTATTGTGCCCGCCATTTTGTTATTTATCCATGAAATTTAACTTCAGTAGTTCCGACCAGAATGACATGTCTATAGATTAAGAATTATCAAGAATTTTTTATTTCAGATAACATCAAGAGCCAAAATCACCGGGGCCACCCACGCGCTTTTTTTCCGAGGTGCCAACTTCGATCAATAATAATAATAAACTATTAAATTTTTTCAAACTAATTTTTTTTTGTATCTTTAATATGTAAATAAAAACATCCTAAATATCCAAAACGATTCATTTTTATTTTCCTACAAAAAAACACCCTCCAAAAAAGACATGAAAATCGGCTTAAGTTACCAGACTACTACCTTAAATCACAAGGGTCGACCGATCACCCGATTTTCCAACCCCTCTACATCTCCGTTGCGCACGCGCGCAATTGTTCGCCGATCTTGATGGGACCCATTACGTTCGAAAGATTATGAAATTTTCTTGAATGTACTTTTTTGAAATTGTCGAATTCGTCAAATTTTTGGCAAAAATCGTCGAAGATATCCGCATTCCACTTCAAATGACCAGCACTCTATATACATATATTTATATATATATAAACACAGGAGCGTTCGGTCCAATTCCGCAGGATTCAAACGCGATGCTGAGATGTCTCGTTTATATGTGTATAAGCGAATCCGCGAGGTTATATATAGAAAGAGATTTCCGGCGACTAGGATCCACCGTTGGCTATATCGGTATAACACACTACCCGTACGAGAGTGGAATCATAAAGTAAATTCATGCCAAACTAACACATGTGATACCAACTTGGCATTATTACTGTATATATATATATATATATACGTATGAATATATGTATATATGGTAACGTGAAAAACGCAGTGTCTGTCGGGGATGCTGGAATAACGCAGAAACATCACCCAGAACTAACGAGAATGCTATACGAAAACTTTTCGCCTCGTTGCCTTTCCGAGAAACCATGAAAATGAGAGAGATAAAGAGAGAGAGACACGCGGAAAGAGAGGAAGAGACATAATTTAACGTGACTTACTGTAATGCACGTGAAAGCGTAATCTATGTTGGTTCGCCAGTATTCTCACAATTCGCTAACTCCCCTGGTATCAATACTGGTATCTGGCATTATGTCGGTATGAATAAAACCCAACGGAAGTGGTCGCGCGGTCGATGAGTGACTTTGGCGATCGGTTAAGCAGCATTGATTTCGGTCAGTCCTGAAATGGGTGACCATTTAGCCGTGCACTGGAGTTTGCGTACCGACTGTATCGAGGAGGCCGTGTTTCTGAAATTTCTGCTGGAAATGCAACTTAAACTCAGTAAAAATATAACCAACTGTATCGGCCAGGTTTTCCGTAGTTTCCCTGTGCCCTTCTGCAAATGAGATACAGTGGCATTAGGAAGAGTGGCTGTGGACAACACTCGAGGGCGGAAGGGGGCCGGGGTCTTGTCAAGTATAGTACACTGTTAAGGGGGGAAGTAGAGTTAGGACAGCGTTTTCTCAATGATTTTCATGAATTTTTTTATAGTATAAAAAATGAATATAATTTATTGAAACTTTGAGAATATTTTAGACATATATTTAAGTATGTACTATAAAATTTTTGAAGAATTTCCTTGAAAAACACCGAAGATATTAGCGACCCCATATTGCAGGTCACATTCAGACTCAGCATTTTACGTACATTCTGGAAGCCGCAATTTTCATCTGAAATCAAACGAGGTTGAAATTTACTTTTATTATATGTCTCTCTTCTATATGGACCTAAATGCTATAAAAAAAAATAGAAAATTGAATTTTTTACAGGGGTCAAAACAAAAAAGCATGATTTTTTGCCATTTTTTACAACTTTATTTGCAAAAAAAAATTATTTTAAATAATGATAATATTCCGATTTTAGGTTCATATAGAGCGCAATACTATGAAGAAAGTAACTGCCAATTTTCAAAACGATTGGTTGAAAACTTTTCAAACTAGCGTGTACGCAAGTTCAAAAAAAGTCGTTTTCAGAAAAACGCGTTTGAAAAAATAGTACCAAGAAAAACAAGCAACATGGGGTCGCTAATATTCTATAGTATATACTTAAATATATGTATAAAAATGTTATAGTATATACTTAAATATATGTATAAAATATTCTCAAAGTTTCAATAAATTATATTCATTTTTTATACTATAAAAAAATTCATAAAAATTATTGAGAAAACGCTGTCCCAACCCTATTTTTCCCCTTAATGGCTTATAACAATAGAACGAGTCGGAATTTTCAGGTTAAATTTTGGGAACATATTTTTCAATAGTTTTCCTAACAATTTATGAAATAAATAAAAAATTGATTTTTTGAACCGTCTAACCCTATTTCCCCCCTTAAGGGTTGTAAATACCGGAAGGAGTATACGTTGGAATAACAACGAATACTTAGATATGAATATACGTATGAGAATTGGCCGTGGAAAATTAAATTTCGATGTAATATCGTGAAAAAAAAAAATAGGCAAATAGCTACTTATCGTTAAAAGTTCATTTTTAACCCCGTGAATAATTTTTTGTTTATTTTTTATTCTCATTCAAACGTAATTGTACATACTTAAAAATGTATTTCCAAGGACTTAACGTCTTATAGAAGCTTGAAAATAATTCATTTAAGAATATTGAAGATGAACACATCTATATTTCTGTTAGCATCAGGCACAGATTTATTCCGTGTTCACTTTTGGTCTTAGCGCTCTCTCAGCAATGTACCCTATTTCGCTCGTTCTTTCGATGCTCTTGCGAACGTCGCAGGAAGACTCTTCCACTCATTTAAGCCCGTTAGCCGACTGCTGGTCTGAGATTAATGCCCAAGTACCATTGAGAGTCAATGTTTTAGCTCCGCTAGAATCATTCGCCAATTGGGTGAAATGCGGAAGAGAATATTCTCTCGTAGAAATGGCACGGAAATGGTCCAAAGGGACCGAAAGAATTTTCTCAGGCTAACCCCGTTTGAATTTATAGACGAATACAGGGACATTGGAATTTTCGGTCTCTCTTCCGCTCTTTCGTGTTCCTCTTGTGATAATTACTATTCCTGATGAGCCTCTCCGGCGCGTCCCTTTTTCGCACACTTGATGGCCCCCGCCGCCTAGTGAGCGCGGCGAGCAGATATACGACGCCCGCGCCATTAAAGTAGTCCCATGGCGCGGTTTTCTCTCGCCGCTGCGGGAGAATTTCATTAACACTGATTGGACGCTTCGGTTCGTTGGAAAATTTTCTCTGTGCCCACGTACCTAGCGGAGCGAGAGAATCGAGTCAAGAGGAAAAGAGGGAGAGAGAGAAAGAGAGCTCGGGAATGAAGTAATAGATGGGGAAAAAAAAAAGGAGACGGAGATTCGATAATACTCGGAAAAGTTTCGTTGGTGATTACGAAGATAACCCTTTCCTTCGCTGACCTTCGACGTGTATACTGTTATATGAAAGAGACAATTGTATTCCGCTTTCAGCTAATTTATGAACATGCACGTGAACACGTTTTTCGCAAAAATCCACCTTAATAAATAATTATAAAAAATGAGAAACAAATTAAATAACTTTAACCACTGATTACGATGGAAACTGACGTTTTCCCTTTGTTCTAAAATTCGAAAGTCCCATATCAAAACGGAAAATACCGATAAAGAGTCACATTTTCCTGTGTTCGTTTTGAAATGAAAAATCGGATCCACTCCTGCCCGAACGAATAGATTTTAGAAAAATCCTTCGGCGAGATTCTCCCTTGAGGTTCGATTAAAAACCGTGACGATCCAATATCGTCGTACAATCCTTTACGCGATGTTGTCTCTCGTCGTATTATTTTTAGTACCGTATGATCTGTGGTGAATTCTTCATTCCTCTCTTCGATTCTTCCTACAATCCGTACCTATACGTTGTCTTGTATAAAGAGCAGGTTTGAAGATGAGTGAGTGAGTCTCGAAGAATCTCAGCTGCCCAACTACTGATGGTATATGTATATATGTATAATATTGTGTAAGGAAGATCCAAAAATCCAGCCGTTCGTTCTCAATACATGGGGCTACGTGCGATCTCATCGTGCGTGCCTAATCCCTATATATGCTGGTGTCGTCATTGTTGCCATGGGATGATCGATGAAGTGATGACGCGAATATTGTGACGGGAGGTCTTGGAGATCTGTATGTGTCTACTCTCTCTCTTTCTCTCTTTTACTCTCACACACTCTCTCTGGGATATTCTCGCTGTTATTCTACTGCCATGCAGGTGTTGATTCGACGTGTGCCCCTTAAATATTCATATACGCTATACATGTATAAACATATATATATATATTAGGGCGATTTTTTTTTTTTTACAATTTTTTTTTTCCGGTCCCCACCCAAAATTTTGTTGGATATGTCGAGAAAGAAATTCCCTGAAAGTTACAGCCCTTAATATTAATTCTAAGTACTTTCCCAAAACGTGAGAAGATTTTCCATCGAAAATACACGTAAATCGAATTTTTTTTTTTTTTTTTTTCAAATTTCTATAACTCAGCCGCATTTTATGCCATCATATCGTTCTTGGTTTCGATTTACTCAGAATAAAACAATCTTAAAAAGTGCCTTTTGCGGCGAAAGTGTAAATTGTACTGGTGAGTTTTTTTGCTGTTATCTCCGAAACACTTAACTTTACGAAAAAAATGTAAAAGAAAAATTTGTTGGAAATTTAATTTCCTATAAAAAAGGTCCTATCGACCCAATTGAGATATTGAACTTTTTTTTTTTTATTATTTTTTTATTATTTAATATTTCATATTTTATAAATTTTATACTATTCATAAGTTAAAGTTCAATATCTCAAGAAATATTAATCTAAGCAATTGGGTCGATAGGATCTTTTTTGTAGGAAATTAGATTCCCAACAAATTTTTCTTTTACATTTTTTTCGTAAAGTTGATTGTTTCGGAGATAACAGCGAAAAAACGAGAATTTTGGGTAAAAATCAACTTCAGTGACCCGTACCCACTCACCAGTACAATTTACACTTTCGCCGCAAAAGGCACTGTTTTAGATTGTTTTATTCTGAGTAAATCGAAACCAAGAACAATATGATAGCATAAAATGCGGCTGAGTTATAGAAATTTGAAAAAAAAAATTCGATTTACGTGTATTTTAGATGGAGAATCTTCTCGCGATTTGGGAAAGTACTTAGAATTAATATTAAGGTCTGTAACTTTCAGGGAAATTCTTTTTCGACATATCCAACAAAAATTCGGGTGGGGACTGAAAAAAAAAAATAGTCGAAAGAAAAAAATCGCCCTAATATCTATATTATATAAATATGTCGTCGCCGCCGTGTACAAGAGTTGAGGAGGTCAGCTTTGCTCTACGACCCTCACCCGTATGGTGAAGCTGACTTCGCCCAAACCCAATCAAACCCAAAAAAATCCAAACAAATCCAAACAAACGAAAACAAACACAAATACACTCAAGCAAATCCAACAAAATCCAAACGTACCTAAATAAAAGAATTTGGATTTGTTTAGGTTCGTTTGGGTTTGGTTTATGCGGGAGCTCGTAGCGCCCAAACCGTACAAAACTTTAGTATGAACAGAGTGTCCCAAAACTTGCACGTCAGAGTGACACTGGGATTAGATTGGCTGAGGACCCTATCGGAATAAACAAATATGATCTCACGCAAAAGTGTCATGTTATTTAAGTGGGAAATGAAAATTCGCGATGAGGGACCTCTTAATTTAAATATGAAGGGCTCATACTTGCAGAGTGTTTTTTTGAGATGCCAAACAATACATTTTTCATTACATCGAAGAAAAAAAAAAATTAGTCATTTTATTTGACTCACCCTAATATTTATATTATATAAATATATCGTCGCCGCCGTGTACAAGAGTTAAGGAGGTCAGCTTTGCTCTACGGGGTGACCCTCATCCGTATGCTGAAGCTGACTTCACCCCAACCCCATCAAACCCAAAAAAATCCAAACAAATTGAAATCCAACGAAATCCAAATGAACCTAAATAAAAGGATTTGGATTTGTTTGGGTTCGTTTGGGTTTGGTTTATGCGGGAGCTCGTAGCGCCCAAACCGTACAAAACTTTAGTACGAACAGGGTGTCCCAAAACTTGCACGTCAGAGTGACACGGGGGTTAGATTGGCTGAGGATCTATCAGAATAAACAAATATGATCTCAGCAAAAGTCTCATAGGACACGCTGCGGTATAAATTTATAAATTATATAAATCCGTACAAGATAAAATACCGCTGCGGGTTCGATCATGCGCGATGCTGCGGTATTCATTTACGAGTACCCTCTTCGGCACTTCTCTTCCTCTTCAGCCGATCGTACGGCTCGAGCATATTATGTATTATAAGAGCTCGTATAAAATGAAAATCGCTCGCCGATCTCGTCGTAAACGTCTTGTCATACCGTGATATTATAAAAGTAGCTTGCCTCGAGTGTGCGCGAAAGAACCGAATGAATATGACGACCATCGGTAGTAATATCGAAAAGTCCTACTTTCTAAAGAAACATTTACGGCCAATATAAGGAACAAATTTATCCCACAATCTTTACTACGTGTCTTATCGTTTCTTTTTTTTATCTTTCCAATATCGTTATCCAATGATTTATTTCATAATCTCCTATATTGTTATACAAATTTTCTTTTCCTCTCATTCGTCTTTATACGAGACTCTCGTATCTATCGGCTCCCTCATACGCGTTTCACAATTCAATCGTTCCGCGTATACCTTTCCAGTGAATATGAAGTAAAGAATTTAATATTTTTTTCCCTCCTCCATCGCCTCCTCGCCCATTCTCTCCCCAACCCCCTATCGCTCGATCCTGTCCCTCTCGAGAAGAACTCTCGTCGTTTCTGGAATGCATTTTATTCGCATGAAAAGCTTCTCGAAACGCATCAAACTTGCGTAACTATAGACGTGTATAGAGCGAGAGGGGGAGGACAGAGAGCGAGAGAGATTGCTCAATGCTTCGTGAAAATACGAGCTCTCTTGACGTTCTCAAGAGCCAAGAATAACGTTATACCATAAGCTATTGGTACATACTATCGTTATTGTATACGTGTATGCAGAACATTTTACTTGTTGTGCGTACGATGTACATACCGTATATTATATACGACGATAAAGACCACTTTGTGTAACGAGGTAAAGGGGTCTCTTCGGTACAACGCTCGCTATCCCCAATTTAATGGTAAACGTCAAGGACCACGTTGTTCTCGTTGTACCTATCGCTATTTTACTCTCTCTCTCTTTCTCTCTCTTTCTCCCACACTCTTTATCGTTGAACGATGTCGAGTAGAGAATTGAGGTAAGACGGAGATTCTGGATATAATATTCCGCGGAATCTCGTCAAAACCCGAGAGAGAGAGAGGGAAAGAGAAGAAGCGGGGGTGTACTCCACCCCTCTTTTCGATATAGTATATTCACATAACGAGAGATGCTTATATCCCTGGCATATTACGAGCGTGCTCTGGACCTCTCTGTCTTTCTGTTCCTCTCTCTCTATCTTTTTACTCTATCCTCACTCTTTGGTCCAACCTCCCTAAAGAGGAGGTCGAGAATCTCCGGTAAATTGTCCATGAGGTGCGCGCAATAAGGCCTCTGAAGCATCATCTTCTTCTTTCTCTCTATCTCTTCTATTCTCGTCGTTGGTTTCAGGGGTGTCTTGCAGAATTTTTTCTTTTTTCTCATCTTTTCATTCCCGGAGGAGACCACGAGAAAATTCCTCGTTGACATTCATAAGGCGTTCGAAACAACCCAAAGGCTCGAGCCTGAATTCACTTGACTCGATTTTCCCAGTAAAACTGCTTGTCTGTCGAGCAAACAAAAACCAATATGTATACATATATCAATGGCCTAATGTAAGAAAAGCGTCAATTCTGTCGTGACACATGACGTTGGAGTTTGCATCGTTGGAACGCAACGAAAATAAGTTTTTTCAGTATTACTCTCGCTTCTCTTGTCCATTCACGCCCGGATCCTCAAGTGCTCACGTACCCCTGCGCGCACTGAAAACCGAGTATTTTTGAAAAAATTTATTAAGGTTATATGGTGAAACAAAAATTTAATTGTTGATTTCACATTTTTTGATAACTTTTCAACTATAAGAAAAAAAATTTTTAATCAATTTTTTTCGATATTCACATTATTTTTATTTTCACGGCGCCTCCTTGTCGACATAATAAATTCACCAAAAATTATCCAATCTGCAAAAAATAAAAAAAGAATCTAGTAAAATAATTTAGTAGTGATAGTCTGACTTAGAGGTTTTTTGTGATTTTTTTTTTTTTTATATTTCAAAATAAAGAAATTACAGTATCTTAAACTTTAGTACGTAATTTAAAAAAAAATTAGTGTCTAATAATTTATAGAAAATTGTCCAACCAAAAAATTAAAAAAACCGCTCGTCAGACTATAGAGAAAATAATTATGAAGATTTAAAAAAAAAAAAGTTAAATATTAAAAATTGACTGAGTTATCGTGCTAATACTGTCTAAAAACATAATTTCGATAAAAACGCATTTAAGTAATGTTAATATTAAAAGGAAACATTTAAAAATTTTTTTCTTATAGTTGAAAGGTTAATAAAGAATGTGAAGTCAACAATTAAATTTTTTTTTCATCACATAACCTATATAATAATTTTCGAAATTTACTCGGTTTTCAGCGCGCGCAGGGTTATACCAGCCCTTAAACGAGATCCCAAAAGAAACGTTTTAACAATTTTCGTCTTCGAAACTTCAACCTCAAGGGTGGAAATAGGGTTAGGACAGTGTTTTCTCAATGATTTTCATGAATTTTTTTATAGCATAAAAAATGAATATAATTTATTGAAACTTTCAGAATATTTTATACATATATTTAAGTATATACTATAAAATTTTTGAAGAATTTCCTTGAAAAACACCGAAGATATTACGAGGCTGGAATTTACTTTTATTACATGTATCTCTTCTATATGAACCTAAAGGCTATCAAAAAAATAGAAAATTGAATTTTTTACAGCGGTCAAAACGAAAAAGCACGATTTTTGCCATTTTTTACAACTTTATTTGCAAAAAAAAAACTATTTTAAATAATGATAATATTCCAATTTTAGGTTCATATAGAGCGCAATACTATCAAGAAAGTAACTGCCAATTTTCAAAACGATTGGTCGAAAAGTTTTCAAACTAGCGTGTACGCAAGTTCAAAAAAAGTCGTTTGCAGAAAAACGCGTTTGAAAAAATAGTACCAAGAAAAACAAAGTCAAGGCAGTCATAAATTTTCTTCGGTGTTTTTCAAGGAAATTCTTCAAAAATTTTATAGTATATACTTAAATATATGTATAAAATATTCTCAAAGTTTCAATAAATTATATTCATTTTTTATGCTATAAAAAAATTCATGAAAATCATTGAGAAAACGCTGTCCTAACCCTATTTCCCCACTTAATGGCTTATAACAATAGAACGAGTCGGAATTTTCATTTAAAATTTTGAGAACATATTTTTCAATAGTTTTACTAACAATTTATGAAATTAAAAAAAAATCGATTTTTTGAACCGTCTAACCCTATTTCCCCCCTTAAGGGAGATGAATGACAAAAAATGTATTTTCGTTGCATTCCAACGATGCAAACTTCAGCGTCATCGTAATACACCCCGAATGCGTTCTTTTATCTCTAAACTATCGTTATTTATAGTTTATCTACTCGATGGTTATCTATCGTATATCTCTAGTTATTTTTCGCAAGCAGATGGCCGGACACTTGTCAGTTTTCTCCCCCTTGTGCATTCGCGCCGATTCAATCTTCCATCTCTCTCACTTTCTATCGAGTATCGGGGCACGGAATGAGTGGAACGCGTCCGTGAATTCACCGATTTTCCTCGATCTCACCACGCTATAACGTCATATTGCTCTCCGGAGAGATCTACAGACGGAATGGCTTTCGGCGATGGCATTATTTTTCATCACACCGGAATATATTTTCGCGCATTTTAACGCCGCTCTATAACGAATTTGGAATACATGCTCCAAATCGTTTTTTTTTTCCCGTCTCGCCGATGCGTAACAACACGCTGTTGAGTTTCGATCATTCGTTTTATTACGCGCGAAAAATGAGAATTCGTAATAAATTCAAATATCCCGCGTAGCGTAAGAATCATTGGTATGTGCTTTTGCGTGTGTGTGTCCGAGTAAAAATGAGTAATCAATCTTCAGAGTGGTTTCTTCAACACGTTTTTTTTTTCTTCATGTTGTGATTCGAAATTGTAATTTTTTTTTTTTTTCTTCGCACTATTAAATTAATTGGAATGTATTATTCTTTTTTTTTCTCTCACGACGATAACACAAGGTCTATGAATAATTGATTACTGTGATTGATGGCACATTATTGTTTATTATTGTTATAACGATAGAAAATAAATTTGAATGAATCTATCGTTCCGAACGTGATGTTGTTCCTGTTCCCGTCACATTGAGACACAAAGAATGTGATCTTCGGTGTTAATGTCCTTGGGGAGGGTTCAAGGCGCCCCGATCCCTAATTAGGATCTCTTGTCACGAGTCTCGCGAGCCGCGAAAGTGATGTGTCTCGCTGGAACTCCTCGTGTGTGCATATCGTTTGTACGTCGTAATATAAAACGTATAAGTATAGTCAAGCCTACCACGCTCAATAATATATTTTGTGTCTCGTTCCTTGGGTTGCGTTTGTGTTTACCCGTAAGAATCATCGTACGATGACTCACGCGACTCATGAGAATCTCTCTTCGTGATTCTCTCACAACGAACGAACTCACGGAGAATTTTTTTCTTCTTCTATACATCAACGAAAGGACCGGGCGATAGAAGAGAATAAAGTACACCGACAAAACATTTCGACCTGAGCTTCTGGTGCTTTGATTTATTTTTTCACCACCCTCTTCTCATTCGTTATCTTCCTCTCTATTTTACGCGTGACACCGTCTCTTTCTTTCTTTCTTTTTTTGCATTCACCCCACGAGAAAATACGTTCCGCAGAGAGAAATATGATGTTGATATCGAAAGTTGACACACACGCTCGTGTGCACATGTGTCGTATATATATATATTACTGTGCTATGTGTCGAAAAATATTCAAAAGTCATCGTTCATTAAGAATCCATTCTCGCACCCCTCTCTTGTCAGACGAAAAGAAAACCCGCGAGCGAAGTATGACATGCAAGAATTTCTGCTTCCCTCTCTCATATATATTATATATATACACATATTTTTCCTATATATAACATGCAGTCTGAATAAACCGAGAGCTTTCACGCCGATGGTGAGATGAGCTTTTTTTTTTTTGTTTGTTATTATTTATGCATCAGATTCACATAGACATTCGCGTTGGCACAGGCTAGAAAATATAAAGGGAAAGATCTGGAGAACGGGTGATGGGGGGGATGAGAAAATGAATCAAAGGTAAAGTCACGTCTATGGATTTGAAACGAGTTTCGAAATCAATAAACATTGAAGCCATCGCTTCAATATCAATTTTGTAGGTAGCGCGAACTATGGTCGGGGAAACTCTCTCATGAATTCTCGTCCCGATGGACACGAAGACCTGTAAGTGCACCGAGAGACACGGAGAGAGACAAAACATTCGATGTCCAGCTAGCTTAACCCGCCACATTGTCCCCGGGACTGGTTGGAGTATCCATCCACGCCATTTTATCTAGCTATATATATTATATATCCGAATGTACAGGAAGGGAGTGGGGTGGGAGCTTTTAATCGAAGTGGAGAGCAACGGAATAGGCGAGGGACGATCATTTCCAATATTGAGAATAGTGGACGAGTTGGGAAATAGCGCGCACCGAATACGAGGTTATATAGACGACTATCGAATCGAATAGTTTCCAATAATTTCCGTTCCTAAATTGACGAACCCTGTATCCGATAATGGGGGATTCGCGCAAACGCTATAGGACTAAAAGTATATATACATAACGGGAACGATGAAAATTTTCGAAAAAGATACTTTTTTTCCATTATTTAATGATCAACAATTGTTCTTAGAAGGTAAGATATAAAGGCCGGGGTCTAGTACTTATTTCTCTCGCACAATTCTTCATCGTCATTTTCTTGCTCGTACACAAAATTCCTTAGGAGACCTTCATTAGGAAACCCAACATTGAGAGAGCCTCTTGCTCGCAGAGGAAAATTTGTAAATGCACAAAAGTGATAAGGGAGCAATTTGCAAATTTCAATTTGCTCCATTTTTTTCTCTCCGATAGGTCAAACCATTCCGGAGTTGCAGCGAACACACGCGCGCACATTAGTACAATCAATAGGGAGCCCCCGTTACTCTTGTCAATTCGACATTAAATTACAAGAGTTATTTTTTTTTTTAATTAGGTTCAGTATCACGTACTGAATGTAAATAAACAAAATCCTTACAAATTAAGTGACCGCGCACTTTAGGCAAAAAATGGTAATAACATTTCTTGTAGATAATTGAATTTCCTATCTTTTTTTTCTAAATAATTTTTTTTGTATCAGTTACCGTTTACGACTTATACGACTTTAAAAATTTATTTATTCACTTTTTGACCTGTATCTGTCTCTTAATAATTGTTTAAACAATAACATGCTAATAACTTATCTTTTAAATCCATAAATTGCCCACACCTTTTTTTTTTAACTTTTTTGTCTAAAGTTAATATTCTCAAAGTTATAACGCGTTTTTATTAGCCTTGCACCCAATAGCGCAACATTGAACGCGTTATAACTTTGAGAATATTAATTTTAGACAAAAAAGTTTCAAACAAATTGAGTGGGAAATTTATGGATTTAAAAGATAAGTTATTAGCATTTTATTGTTTAAACAATTATTAGGAGAGATACAGGTCAAAAAGTGAATAAATAAATTTTAACATTCATATAAGTCGTAAACGGTAAGTGATAGAAAAAAAATTATTTAGAAAAAAAATATAGGAAATTCAATTGTCTATAAGAAAGGTTATTAGCATTTTTGGACTAAAGTGCACGGTAACGATACGGTTTTCCTCAAAATGGCGGCACTTGCGGTCACTTAATTTGTAAGGATTTTGTTCATTTACATTCAGTACGTGATACTGAACCTAATTGAAAAAAAATAATAATCCTTGTAATTTAATGTGGCACAATATTCTCTATTGATTGTACTACATCTTCCTGCGGACATTTTGTTGTAAATGTGTTTTCCGTTGTTTTTGACTCAGTTGGAACTTATTGACGTTGGAAAAATTTGAAAAAAAAAAAACATGTTTCACGGAACAAAAAGCTTCTTTCACGAGGAAGCAAAATAGCGGTAGTTTACGCGAGTTTTCCGTTTTTTCTAATCTCGTATCTTCAATGGCGAAGCGTTTGCGAGAGGGTGACAAGCGATTCAGGACGACGCGAAGAAGCGCAAGAAGGAGAGAGAGAGAGAGAGAGATAAAGAGTGATCGATTGACGGGGTCCGGGTTGCAACGACGACGGGTATATGTGCACATATATATATATATATATATATAGGATAGTGGTAAGTCCGGGAGAGGTGCCGTAATTAAAACGCCACAGCGGTGGCGCCCGAGCGTCTCGCACGAGAGTGACATCTGGTCTTGCTCTCGTATATAACCCGGGGAGAGTCTTCCTCGAGGCGCTAGATGTGGGTAAGACACACGTATACATAGAAAATCCAACGGAGCATACGGGAGAGCAAAGCACAGAGAGCATCACTTGGCATCGGTGACACAGAGCCCCGGGGCAACAACCCAACGTGGAAGACTACGACGCTTCTCGTCCTTTCGCCGAGAGCATCCATGGATCTTCCTGTGCAACAAACTATGTGCACGATGCTTTTCCTCGTCTTCGTCTTTTAACCCTTCTCCTCCTCGACTCCTTTTAACCTCGCTCTTTCATCTCTATCTCTCGTTCTCTCTCTCTCTCTCTCGAGCATCTCGCGATTACCTTACACCCTTTGAGCGCTCCTAGTGAGTAGCGACGACTACGAGACATTTATCCATTCACGTGCCACGCTCTCACACTTTGCCAAGTATGATTGCTATTCCCTTCCTGCCCCTTCTCCACGCTGGGTAATTGGAACCGCGAAGATATCCTGGTTTTCTTCTTCCTCATTCTCTTCAACATCGTCGTCTATGTCCTCGTGATTAGAAAAAGATATCTCTGCCGAGCAAAATGCGTGAAAGTCCGCGAAATAACCGGACATCAAATTGTTGGGTTTTGTAATTAATCGCAGTAATGCGATAAAGTGATGAATAAACAAAAAGAACAAAATGGTTCAACCGTTTGGTTGAAGGAAGACGTTCGAACGAAAGAATTAAATTATGGTATTGAATGAAATCCATCGTGAATTCATTTCATATAGATGGATAATTCACGATTTCCTTCAATAGCGTAATTTCATTCTCGTGCCCAATTATTTAAGGTAGTAGTCTGGTAACTTAAGCCGATTTTCATGTCTTTTTTGGAGGGCGTTTTTTTGTAGGGAAATAAAACTGAATCGTTTTGGATATTTAGGATGTTTTTATTTACATATTAAAGATACAAAAAAAAATTCAATAGTTTATTATTATTTTTTATATTGATCGAAGTTGGCACCTCGAAAAAAAAGAGCGTGGGTGGCCCCGGTGATTTTGGCTCTTGATGTTATCTGAAATGAAAAATTCTTGATAATTCTTAATCTATAGACATGTCATTCTGTCAATTCATTTCATATAGTTGGATAATTCACGATTTCCTTCAATAGCGTAATTTAATTCTCGTGCCCAATTATTTAAGGTAGTAGTTTGGGAACTTAAGCCGATTTTCATGTCTTTTTTGGAGGGCGTTTTTTTGTAGGAAAATAAAAATGAATCGTTTTGGATATTTAGGATGTTTTTATTTACATATTGAAGAAACAAAAAAAAATTAGTTTGAAAAAATTTAATAGTTTATTATTATTATTATTGATCGAAGTTGGCACCTCGAAAAAAAAGGGCGTGGGTTGCCAAGGTGATTTTGGCTCTTGATGTTATCTGAAATAGAAAATTCTTGATAATTCTTAATCTATAGACATGTCAATTCATTTCATATAGTTGGATAATTCACGATTTCCTTCAATAGCGTAATTTACTTCTCGTGCCCAATTATTTAAGGTAGTAGTTTGGGAACTTAAGCCGATTTTCATGTCTTTTTTGGAGGGCGTTTTTTTGTAGAAAAATAAAAATGAATAGTTTTGGATATTTAGGATGTTTTTATTTACATATTAAAGATACAAAAAAAAATTGTTTGAACAAATTTAATAGTTTATTATTATTATTATTATTGATCGAAGTTGGCACCTCGAAAAAAAAGGGCGTGGGTTGCCCAGGTGATTTTGGCTCTTGATGTTATCTGAAATAGAAAATTCTTGATAATTCTTAATCTATAGACGTGTCATTCTGTCAATTCATTTCATATAGTTGGATAATTCACGATTTCCTTCAATAGCGTAATTTAATTCTCGTGCCCAATTATTTAAGGTAGTAGTTTGGGAACTTAAGCCGATTTTCATGTCTTTTTTGGAGGGCGTTTTTTTTTGTAGGAAAATAAAACTGAATAGTTTTGGATATTTAAGATGTTTTTATTTACATATTAAAGATACAAAAAAAAATTTGTTTGAAAAAATTTAATAGTTTATTATTATTATTATTATTGATCGAAGTTGGCACCTCGAAAAAAAAGGGCGTGGGTGGCCCAGGTGATTTTGACTCTTGATGTTATCTGAAATAAAAAATTCTTGATAATTCTTAATCTATAGACATGTCATTCTGTCAATTCATTTCATATAGTTGGATAATTCACGATTTCCTTCAATAGCGTAATTTAATTCTCGTGCCCAATTATTTAAGGTAGTAGTTTGGGAACTTAAGCCGATTTTCATGTCTTTTTTGGAGGGCGTTTTTTTGTAGGGAAATAAAACTGAATCGTTTTGGATATTTAGGATGTTTTTATTTACATATTAAAGATACAAAAAAAAAAATTTTTGAAAAAATTGAATAGTTTATTATTATTATTATTATTGATCGAAGTTGGCACCTCGGAAAAAAAGCGCGTGGGTGGCCCTGGTGATTTTGGCTCTTGATGTTATCTGAAATAAAAAATTCTTGATAATTCTTAATCTATAGACATGTTATTCTGGTCGGAACTACTGAAGTTAAATTTTATGGACAAATAACAAAATGGCGGACTTTGGAAAAAAAAGTACTTTTATTTTAGCAAAGAAGGGCTTGTGAAATAAAAAAAAATTTACCTTCAGTAGTTCCGACCAGAATGACATGTCTATAGATTAAAAATTATCAAGAATTTTTTATGCCAGATAACATCAACAGCCAAAATTACCGGGGCCACCCACGCCCTTTTTTTTCGAGATGCCAACTTCGATCAATAATAATAATAATGATATACTATTAAATTTAAGAAAATTTTTTTTTTTAAATCTTCAATATGTAAATAAAAACATCCTAAATATCCAAAACGATTCATTTTTATTTTCCTACAAAAAAACGCCCTCCAAAAAAGACATGAAAATCGGCTTAAGTTACCAGACTACTACCTTGAATAAACGACATGAATTAACATTTAATTTCAGCAATTTTCATCAACTTCCGGCATTATTTCTTACGCGTGTGAAAAAATAAATAAACACAACGATTTAGTAGATTTTTCAACAATAGCGCCAGTGGAATCTTTCGAGAAAGCTTTTATTTAATTGGTCGAGAGGTAGTTTGACCGTAAAACTCCTCTTTCCGCGGTTTTACGTCCACTCTCACGAGTCTTGAAACTCTTTGAACAGGTTTCCTTTTCTTCATGCGACACTTTGAAAGCGACGTCTATATATAGGGGATGAAAAAGATAGTTGTCATTTTACGAAGATCGTGCGTGATAGTCACCGACGATACTTATCGCTGTTTATAACAAAAGCCAACTACCACGATCGATTGGTCATTTATGGAAAATAATAAAACTTCGAGACGCACACACGAATAAAAGTTACACGGTGTTTTCCCTCTCTGCTGAAGATTAGAAGACCTGAAATACCCTAGGACAACAGAGAATTCTAGAAAGGATGTAATTGTTTCGGCTAGGCAGAGAGTGCACTTTTATTCCGTTCTCGTAAAAAAACACACACACACGTACAAACACAAAGATGCGTCTCGTATATCGGACTGCTGTCAAACAAAACGGCGTAATTCACTTTACCTTCGACGTTAAATCATTCGATTTACGTCCCTTCCCTTTTGGTATTTGTTGGCCTAAACGAGTGAGACAAACTCTACTCTTTTTATGTCTGAAAGACCTCGGAGTCTCTCGTGTGTGATCAGAGAGTAATGACGGTCGGCAAAATATATACGCATTTATAGCAAAACCACAAAAGCGAAAAAAACAATAAGAAACTAAACGCGGACACCGTAGCCACATTTATCAAAGAATGAGAATTCTTCGCCTGAGAATGACGGAAAAGTATAGAGTTCCACGCTCTCGATCTTTTTAACAGCCGTATACAGGAGTTTCTCTAATTCGCGGCTCTCGAAAACGTACTCAGTTTCAAAAATGCATCCGTAAAACCTAGGCGAGATCCCCGGCGCGGCAAGGAAACGGGGTGGGAACGTTCAAAACGTTTTGAGTCATTGGAGAATGAGAAAGAAAAAAAAACGATACAGATCGCGAAATGAAGGCAGTGAAACGTTTCGAGTTTCTCTAATTGTGGTGGGCTAAACGGGCTTTTACGTTCGAGCGAAAACAAAAATAACGTCCGTGAATGCAGAGTCGGAAAGTATCCAGACAAAAGTCATTAAGCTTTCCTCCGAACTCTATATATATATAACGCGATGTTTCACAACCGCTAATATTCATTTTTATTGTTATTTCATATTATCTCGATGTATCGGGACGAGTTTCTATAATTCCACGGTTGCGAACGCGAAACGAGCGTTAAATCGGCATCTCGGGTGTGCCAGACGTGGTCCCTCCGGCGAAGCTGGTTTTCGGAGGATCGCCCAGGGCTCTTTCTCTATCCTTTTCTCTCTTTCACTCTCTCTCTCGCTACCTCGGGGAGAGACACGTTTCGTCGTTTCTCTCGCGAGCCATTCGGGACTCTGGCAGCAATGTGTGCAGCACACACGACGAGCCACACGGGATGAGAACGAGGAGAAAGAGTCTGAATTCGGTGAAACAGAGAGAGAGAGAGAGAGAGAGAGAGAGAAAGAGAAAGAGATGGAGGATGCTGTTGGGGGGGATCATCGTGATTATGCGCATTCTGAACGTAAGGGGGCGCTCTTGGGGTGATCCCCTCCCCCATTGGATCGTATCAGTCTCGCGGCGGCGAGGAACTCGCACCCCCGTCTCTTTCTCTTTCCCTTTCTCTCTCTCTCTCTCTCTTGGAAAATGTATGAGGTTGTCGACCTGTAGATAGTATTTCAGATAAATTTGATGCTTTAGCCAAGGGAGCTTCGATACTCGTGTATATCTCTGCGGGAATACAGGAGAAACGATACAGCCGACTTTGGTGAACTCCAACGTGTGATACGTGTATAAATATCACTATCGGTCAAAGGTATTTGTTCCGCGGTCGATCTCGAATATTCCGAAAAGTCTGTCGAGATTCCGATAATATTACACTTTTTTTCTTTCACCATATTTTGTACAACAAATCATATTAATAACAGAAACAATTGACAAACAGCTGTAATTAAAGGGGGAAATAGAGTTAGGACAGCGTTTTCTCAATGATTTTCATGAATTTTTTTATAGTATAAAAAATGAATATGATTTATTGAAACTTTGAGAATATTTTATACATATATTTAAGTATGTACTATAAAATTTTTGAAGAATTTCCTTGAAAAACACCGAAAATATTAGCGAGCCCATATTGCAGGCCACAATCAGACTCAGCATTTTGCGTACATTCTGGAAGCCGCAATTTTCATCTGAAATCAAACGAGGTTGGAATTTACTTTTATTATATGTCTCTCTTCTATATGAACCTAGATGCTATCAAAAAAATGGAAAATTGAATTTTTTACAGGGGTCAAAACAAAAAAGCACGATCTTTTGCCATTTTTTACAACTTTATTTGCAATAAAAAAATTATTTTAAATAATGATAATATTCCCATTTTAGGTTCATATAGAGCTCAATATTATGAAGAAAGTAACTGCCAATTTTCAAAACGATTGGTTGAAAACTTTTCAAACTAGCGTGTACGCAAGTTAAAAAAAAGTCGTTTTCAGAAATACGCGTTTGAAAAAATAGTACCGAGAAAAAAAAAGCCAAGGCAGTCATAAATTTTTGGCTTATAATCGGAATTTTCATAAAAAATTTTGGGAACATATTTTTGAATAGTTTTACTAACAATTAATGAAATAAAAAAAGAATCGATTTTTTGAACCGTCTAACCCTATTTCCCCCCTTGAAACATTGAAATTTCTTTGAATTTCGAAAAGAGTCAAACAGAATTTTAAAGATGAAAATTTGCAAAACTCGTTTTAAGGTAGTAGTCTGGTAACTTGAACCGATTTTCATGTCTTTTTTGCAGGGCGTTTTTTTGTAGGAAAATAAAAATGAATCGTTTTGGATATTTAGAATGTTTTAATTTACATATTAAGGATACAAAAAAAAATTTGTTTGAAAAAATTTAATAGTTTATCATTATTATTACACCTCGAAAAAAAAAGCGCGTGGGTGGCCCCGGTGATTTTGGCTCCTGATGTTATCTGAAATGAAAAATTCTTCATAATTCTTAATCTATAGACATGTCATTTTGGTCGGAACTGCTGAAGTTAAATTTCATGGATAAACAACAAAATGGAAAAGGACGTTTTTTTCCAAAGTCCGCCATTTTGTTATTTATCCATGAAATTTAACTTCAGTAGTTCCGACCAGAATGACATGTCTATAGATTAACAATTATCAAGAATTTTTTATTTCAGATAACATCAAGAGCCAAAATCACCGGGGCCACCCACGCGCTTTTTTTCGAGGTGCCAACTTCGATCAATAATAAAAATAATAATAAACTATTAAATTTTTCCGAACAAATTTTTTTTTGTATCTTTAATATGTAAATAAAAACATCCTAAATATCCAAAACGATTCATTTTTATTTTCCTACAAAAAAACGCCCTCCAAAAAAAACATGAAAATCGGCTTAAGTTACCAGACTACTACCTTAAAGCGACACCAAAGTAATTTTAATGAAAATGGGGACAATGATTAATTCATTAGATTCGCAGAGTGTTAACCTCGTTTGTGGAAATGACCGTTTCGTTGTCGGTACACGTTTGTCATGAATTAAGTAACGAAGAGCACACGCCGTTATACTGGCAATTTGCCTGAATAAGCTTTTTGGTGAGCATCAATTTTAATTGCTCATTGCCGAAAATTCGCGAATTCAATTGTCAGTGAAATATTTATCAACCCTTAGTGTACATATTGCCTAACTATTTTATACACATCCGTGTGTATATACTCGTCTCTATCGAAGAAGAAGAATCAGGATAAGAAAAATATCGGGGGGGACGCTCTGGTCCGGGATCTAAGGATTCGTCGTGTGTGTCGTTTACAAATCGAGGGTTTGTCGAAGGGTTTATCTACGTGTATATCTATTGTCTTTTCGCTGAAATTCGTTTTTCTCTTATTTCATCTTATCCCGTGATTCTTTTTCTCAAACTCTTTCGCTGTCGCTGCCCGCACACACACACACACCATTGTCTCGTTTTTGGGTGTTCTCGTTTCGGTGTCACGACGCCATCACGAATTGCAAACCTTTCTCTTGCGAGCGTCTCTTTTCTCTTGGATTCATATATATATATATATATATATATATATATATATGTGTAGAGAGAGAGAGAGAGAGAGAGAGAGAGTTAGAGAAAGAGCTTCGCGAGATCGGTCTTTGTACTTTAAATATCGTCTTTCCCGTTCTCCCTCCAAAAGCGAATTCTTCACAAGTGTATTCATTAACGTATAATTTTCACCGTCTTCCACACTTCTCTTCTATCTCTTTTCTGTCGTTTGAACGATCTTTCATATATACGCGCCGTTTGTATATATAGTACAACGAATTTATATCGCAAACGAGCTTTATTCGCCGCATGTCATTTCTCGTTGCACTCCCTCCTTCTCTCTCATTTCATATTGCATAATAACTGGTCGTACACCGAGATATATATGTGTGTATATATATTGTTCGCAAGTATATATATGCATTACTGCATCAGTAATATAGTAGACATGAATGAACGAGTCTAGTAGCCACCGCCCGGGATGAACCAGTTTTATAACCATTCACAACACGAGAGACCGTCCCGGCTACGATGTAACACGGAATTACGCGACCCGTTAGGTGTCCCAGGCTATTATACTATTTGCCACACATTTGCAAATGTACCGTGCACGACACATCGAACCACACGGTATAATACAGTGCTGGGCATTTGAAGTGGAATGCAAATATCTTCGCTGATATCGCGAAAGTTTTGATGATTTTGAAAAGTTCCACTTCGACGAGATTCACCTCTTCACCCGTTTCCGGATAACTATAACTTCAATTTCTTTTCACGAATTCATAAGCCATCGTGAATAATACGTCCGCGATAAAAATGAGCCCGATCGGTCAAACAGTTTTCGCGCTAACCCCGACGAAAGTTTCCCACTTTAACTGCTTCACATGCCACCGGCGGGGTTGCGCATTCAATTGCTCCTAGAGTAGTTTTCATCCCTGTTCGTAACCCTTTAGTTGGATACCATATTTACCCTCTATCGCATCCGCAACCCTTAATTTACGAGATCGTTGGCTCGCCCGATTTTCCATCCCCTCACATTTTCGTTGCGCACGGGCGCAATTGTTCAACAATCTCAATGGGACCCGTTTCGTTCGAAAGATTAGCGAATTTCCTTGAATGTACTCTTTTGAAATTGTCAAATTCGTCAAATTTTCGGCAAAAATCCGCGAAGATATCCGCATTCCACTTCAATTGCCCGGTACTGTATATACAAGGTCATACACGGACATTTACGTAGAAATATATCGGCCTATTTATGTCGAGTCATGTTTATCTGGTCTGTACAGACATTTTTAGCGAATTCCATAATCTTCTCCATTGATTTTACGTGCCAGAACATTTTTTTAACGCCTTGGAATCGCTTTCGTTTTTCTTCAAAGAGGAAACGCACAAAACGTTTACTTTCGTGAACGAAATAAAAGTTGAGTTTTTAATGTGAATGTGTTGAAAAATAATGCGAAAACATTGGAACATGACATGCAGAAAAAAATGTCGGTGTGATGGGCGCCGAAAGAATTTAGCTCGTTATATCTGGAGAACAAATTGACCGACGAGGCAGTAGTAAATATTTGTTTACGGGTCGCTCCTTTCGCGACAGCCATTTGTTTCATTACAAGGAGCGAGTATCTCGATGAGCAAGACAATTTGAAAAATAAGTAATTGTTTTGGAGCACCCTAGTGTAAAGCCTTGATTTCAGCCTTTCAAAATTCATTTGCAAAATGTGGCCGGCGCAATAATCCCGAAGAATTATTTGTTCGCGGTTCTTGAGTCATTACAATGCTATTAAAAAATGTATTAACTAAATGAGAGAGGATAAAGAGATGTTACTCGAGTTGGCATGGAATACACGTCGAAATATATAAGGACAGACTAAGAGCAGACATGTAAAAAGATGAATTTATTCAACAACTTCCATAAGGCCAGTTTTGCAACTCGAAATCTTTGCAAAAATTCTCACCTCTCTCTCTCTCTCTGTCTCCCTCTCTATACGTTCGTCTCTCTCCTCCTCCTCTTCTTCATCTCTCTTCTCTCTCCAACTCTCGCAGTTTCTTATCTCGCCGGTGTGATCGATGGCACGCCGGGACCACTCCTCGCGGGCGGACCCTCATCCACCTTCTTCGCAGTCTCGTCTCTCGGCAAGATCTTCTGCAACGAGCATTTGTTGCAGAAACGCTCCGATCTATATACAAAAGTTACGAAACAAGTTGAGACGTGCAGACCGAGAGGGAAAGGTGAAGTTGTCGCAAAGATCGAAGTGGAACTTGGGCTTAAGAACTCCTTCCTCAAGTTCCGTAGTCTCGACTGGTTTCTCAACTGTTCTATATACGAATATACATATGTCACTTGCAAAAGGATGAATGAAAGAGTACGAGTAACTCCTTCTTCTCCTTCACCGTGTCTCCACGCCCTTGTACACGAACCAGTTATACAGTTATACGTATTATACACAGGTATTTGACACTTTACATCGACCAGATTTTATGAAACATTGGTATAACGTTCTCGTAGAAAAAGTTGCAAAGCACAACCTGTCGATAACGTAGAAGCGCGCAAAAATGTAAAACAAAAGCATCGGAGGTTTTGCGAGAGATTTGTTAAACACCAAGTTGACGCGAGAAGAAAAATCGATCGGTTTTTATTTGGGCTTCTTCGGTGGTTCTGCTCGTCTCTCTTTTTGTATATTCTTCCACCCTTCCAAATGCCCCGGCGATTTATTTCTCTCCTTTCGTACACTCTTCTTATCTCCACGCTCAATCTTAACCGGGGCGAATTCTTGGGAATATATATGCGTCGACGATTGACAGGGAAAAGGGCTTGACCGGCGTGAATTTAGCGGGTAAAACCGTGGGAGTTATAGGGCCTTTTGTGTACCGATGTGCCGAAGTAGATGCGGGCGAAAGGTCTGAGACTGAACCCGCCTTCTTCGCCCATCTTTCGCCCTTTTGTTTCCATCTTCTTTTTTTTTTCTTTTTTAGCATGGTTTCTTTTTCTTTTTAGTTTTATTAAGGACCAACTCTGACGGCACTCTCGCTCTTTTTCTCTCTTTGTATATATATATATATATATGTTCTGGCGATCTTGGTTTTGGCGTAGGTGAGACACGGACTCGCGTCGACGGACCATTAATGCCGGAGAATCCGTAGGCACGACGTGCTCCGTAGTACTGCCCACGCTTTTACATTAGTACGAATATATATATATATATATATATATATATTGGTTGGAAATTCGTATAGTTAATATATATACGAGCCATTCCACGACAAATCAATCTAGCCGTGATCTTCAACCTCTACAATTTACTCCACAATTTTTTCATGTTAATGTTACAACTCTCAAAGATGAGCAGTTTTTTTCACATTTTTTTTTTTCGCTAATCGCGTATTTGGTGATGATTTTTTAAAAATGATTTTACATTCACAAAAACCTCTTTCTAATCTGGAAAAATTTTAATCTATGTACCAGAGTGCGCCAACGTTTGCTTCTATTTTTTTGTCTGTTCGTTTGTTCTTTTTGCGTTTGAAAAGCACTACGAAAAAAATAAAACGCTGGCCTATCGGACCATGTGGTTCAAAAATGCTGATATTTTACCGAGAAATTTTTCAGAATTTTACGTTTTTTAACGAGTCGTTTTATTCACATTTGAAAAAACAAAAATTCAGAATTCAATAATGATTAGCGGAATGAGCGAATGAAAAAAAATTTTTTGCGTTTGAAAAGCACTACGAAAAAAATAAAACGCTGGCCTATCGGACCATGTGGTTCAAAAATGCTGATATTTTACCGAGAAATTTTTCAGAATTTTAGGTTTTTTAACGAGTCGTTTTATTCACATTTGAAAAAACAAAAATTCAGAATTCAATAATGATTAGCGGAATGAGCGAATGAAAAAAAATGTGAAATAATTCTGAAAAATCCCCTGTAAAATATCAATGATTTTTCATTGTTTGTTTCCGAATTACAAAAAAAAAAATCGAACAAAAAAACTCTGGCAAATAACGTCAAAACTTTGATGTTAGACAGACGTTTTTTTTTCTTTGGAATTCTCTTACCCTTTTAAATTACCGCAAACCATTTGTTATGTATAAAATATTTTTTTTAAATAATTACCGCTAACCCCGTATTTGGTATTGATTTTAAAAAAATGATTTTACATTTAGAAAAACCTCTTTCTAATCTGGAAAAATTTTAATCTATGTACCAGAGTGCGCCGGCGTTTGCTTCTATTTTTTTGTCTGTTCGTTTGTTCTTTTTGCGTTTGAAAAGCACTACGAAAAAAATAAAACGCTGGCCTATCGGACGATGTGGTTTAAAAATGCTGATATTTTACCGAGAAATTTTTCAGAATTTTAGGTTTTTTAACGAGTCGTTTTATTCACATTTGAAAAAACAAAAATTCAGAATTCAATAATGATTAGCGGAATGAGCGAATGAAAAAAAATGTGAAATAATTCTGAAAAATCCCCTGTAAAATATCAATGATTTTTCATTGTTTATTTTCCGAATTACAAAAAAAAAATCGAACAAAAAAACTCTGGCAAATAACGTCAAAACTTTGATGTTAGACAGACGTTTTTTTTTCTTTGGAATTCTCTTACCCTTTTAAATTACCGCAAACCATTTGTTATGTATAAAATATTTTTTTTTCAAATAATTACCGCTAACCGCGTATTTGGTATTGATTTAAAAAAAATGATTTTACATTTAGAAAAATCTCTTTCTAATCTGGAAAAATTTTATTCTATGTACCAGAGTGCGCCGGCGTTTGCTTCTATTTTTTTGTCTGTTCGTTTGTTCTTTTTGCGTTTGAAAAGCACTACGAAAAAAATAAAACGCTGGCCTATCGGACGATGCGGTTTAAAAATGCTGATATTTTACCGAGAAATTTTTCAAAATTTTAGGTTTTTTAACGAGTCGTTTTATTCACATTTGAAAAAACAAAAATTCAGAATTCAATAATGATTAGCGGAATGAACGAATGAAAAAAAATGTGAAATAATTCTGAAAAATCCCCTGTAAAATATCAATGATTTTTCATTGTTTATTTTCCGAATCACAAAAAAAAAATCGAACAAAAAAACTCTGGCAAATAACGTCAAAACTTTGATGTTAGACAGTCGTTGTTTTTTTTTGGAATTCTTTTACCCTTTTAAATTACCGCAAACCATTTGTTATGTATAAAATATATTTTTTTAAAATAATTACTGAATAATCGTTAGCGAAAAAAATGGTATAAAAAGAGAAAACTGTACGTTTAGGGGTTGCAGCGACGAAATAAAAGATTGTCGATGAAGATTGTCGAATTGTCGGTCAGGCTCACCAGCCAGGTCGATTTCACGTGAAACGTTCCATATTATATCTCGTCAGTATCATCGCACCGTTGCGTTAATGGTGATAAACTTTAAGCGTTCCCTAGTGCCATTAAGCGCCATTATAACCCGCGTAACGTTAAAGTTTTAGTGCCATTAGCACGTGAGACATGTACATATAGCAGGTACGATAGATGCGTGAGCGTGTTGCGTAAAAAGTAATCATATGTACGCGGATATATATGTGTAGTCACGCATCGCCGAGGTTTCATGATCGAGGGAAAAAAAAAAGAAAAAAAAACGAAGAGGAATAAGCGTGCGGAAAATCGTTCGTATACGACTGCAGACAGTGCCGCGAGCTCGTAAAGAATTTTCCTTTTTTTTTTTTAACACGCAGAACGATAGAAGCGTGACGGGAATGAGAGGAGAGAAAAAAAAATACGAGAATGACACAGATGCGGAAATGGGAGAACGATAAAATAAACCAGTTAAATGCTTCATTTTTCTTGTATGGTTTATTTTTTTATTTTTATTTCTATTCTAGTCACTGTAGCAAACGCATTTCCAATACACGATTGAAATTCATTGGCCCTCGCGAATCGCAATAAAACACAAATGGGTTTTTTTTATTAAAAAAACAATAAAATGGTAGGTTATAAAAAACCGTAAAACCAAATGAATCAATTGCAATTTAATTGAATAATGTAAAGTGGTGTTTGTGCACTTTTGTTTTCATTTCTAAGTTATCAATATGAAAAGTTTGGTTTTGTGGAAAATATTTTTACCCATTTTACAATGAATAATCATGAGTGAAGTTTGTATGTGCGGATAATGAGCAAGGGGGTATAAATCGGGGATCTCTCTTTTTTTCCGGACTATCTTGATCCGAAGATGTGCGAGAAACACGCACAAAGAGCTCGAGGGGGAGGATATTCGACCGGGTCTGTTTCTCCCGTCATTGTCCGAGGATACACGTGAATATCACGTATATGTACACGTCTCATCCATTCGTATATACCTGCAAGGCTTTATACAACCCTCGTGATCGTCAACAGGAAGAGCGATGGCCGGTGTCATCAAGACTAACCGGATCCTCTCTAACCTCACTCGGCTGGTAACGCGAGTGGGAAAGAGCGAGATATCCCTACGTCGAGTGTGTAATCTGCCGCTGGAGATGCGTCACGTTTTCGGTTAACAGGGTGTCCGGCTAATCGAGTTGGGAAGAGAGATCATTGATCGCATATACATTGCTCACTGGTCGCTTGTACAGAGAAAGAGAGACTGAGAGAGAGGGCAATCTCTCTCTCTCTGTCTCACCTTTATCTATGTCCTTCTCTACCTGCGTCTCGGTGTCTTGTTCAATAAAGCGTGGGTGCCCGCACGCACGAGACCCCGTCAGTATAGTCTGGCTTCTCTCGTCTCCGTTCTCCTCGACCCTTGTTCCAATATTATAAGTGTGTTGGTTACATACATTTTATACACACGTATCATAACACACTTGTATATACAGTAGGGTGGGTCAAATAAAATGACTAATTTTTTTTTTCCTCCATATAATGAAAAGTGTATTGTTTAGCATCTCAAAAAAAAAAACCCTCTGCAAGTATGAGCCCTTCATATTTGATTAAGAGGTCCCTCATCGCGAATTTTCATTTCACATTTAGATAACATGCTAACATTTTTTTTTTATCTTTGGAATTTTATTATACTTAAACCGTTGATGTTAGGACAGTCTTTTAACACATTTTTGTGGAACATTTGATGCTCTACAAAAAAGCTCTCTTGTGTCTAATCGATAAAAGTAACCGTACAAAAAATAATCGGTGACCTCTGGATTCTACTTATCTCGTTTATTAGTACATAAATTTGGAATTTTTTAAAATTTCAGTTATCAATATGAATAAATATACTACTAATATATACTACTTATATATTACTAATATACTAATATACTACTAATATATTACTAATTGTTTTCAAACAAATATGAGAGAATCCAGAGCTAATTATCACCGATTATTTTTTATACGGTTACTTTTATCGATTAGACACAAGAGAGCTTTTTTGTAGAGCATCAAATGTTCTACGAAAATGTGCTAAAAGACTCTCCTAACATCAACGCTTTAAGTCTAATAAAATTCCAAAGTTAAAAAAAAAAATTTTCCATGTTATTTAAATGGGAAATGAAAATTCGCGATGAGGGACCTCTTAATTTAAATATGAAGGGCTCATACTTGCAGAGGGTTTTTTTTGAAATGCCAAACAATACATTTTTCATTATATCGAGGAAAAAAAAATTATTCATTTCATTTGACCCACCCTAACACACACCCTAAGGTTTTTAACCATGGCAATTTGTCGATAAACAGAATAAAAACGTTTTTCATGTTTTTTTTTTGTTAAGGTTTTACATACGCGATTTCGCCGATTTTCGAAGGTACTTTTCTAGACGCGGTTAAAAAAAAATGACGCATATATTGACAACATTTTTTCTACAGATCATTTGTGCACGTGGTTAAGTCTATGAAAAAAAAATCAGAAATATTAACAAATGGCGGAGATATAAAATAGTAAAGCAATGTATTTTTTTTTTGCGCGCGCGTTGATGGTGAAAGTTCTCGGCATCGATGTGGGTGTCTGAAAAAAAAATGAACATACTTATAATTGCATAATGAATTTATCTTCAGTGTGAACCAACAATATTATAGAAAAAAAAATTTTTATAACAAAAATTTGACACTTAACATTTTTTCACTCAATTTTCTGTCGGTATTTTATTTTTTATATTTTTTTGCGTCATCGCAATTTTCGTTTCTGCGGTTCACGCGATAGGTGATGACACTAAGAATATTTTGGAAAAATTCCAAAGCGATCCGAATCTTCGTTCAAGAGTTAGAACTTTCGCAAGGTTCCAAAAAGTGAATCGTGGAAAAACGACTCTGTAGATGGAGGTCGGACGCGCCGCGCAGTATCTACTATAAATGCAATCTTATCTTATTCAATAGCAATTATTAGAATTCTCTCGATTCTGTAAAGCTTAAAATATTCCTAACCGTTCAGGCTAGGGGAATCAAAAATTAAAAAAAATGAATAATTTTGTAATTTTTTGCGTATATAAGGCCATAATGAAATTCATTTCCCATTGACGAAAAGCACCGATATACGCGTATTTAATAATTGAAGGAGCGAGAAGCCATTTAGGACGAAGAGGTTCTATACTCTTTTTTTATCGAAAATAAAATCGTATACCAAAATTCCATATCGACGACTGTTGGAAATGTTTCTACGATGAAAACAAATGCTTCGTTTCGAAATTGACAAAAAAATTGTGCGGTACGTAGTTTGTTCAATTAAACACTTTTTCTGAAAAAAAAAAAACATTAAACTCTTGCACGCCCTTGAGCTCTTTTTTACGCGACCGGAGAAGCATTTTGAAAAATGTCTCGTTTGGTATTGTCGATAAGATTTTTTTTCGCGACGTTAAGAAAAAAAAATAGAAAATCATTTCTACTGTTTTTAATGATGGAGCTTTCCACTCTGGCGCACCCTTAGAATAATTCCCAAATATATAAGTACACGAAATTGTTTTTATGTGTCTGTTGAATTTTTTTGTTTGATCATATCTTTTGTTAATAATAAAAAAGTATCGCGGCAGCCGGTCAAGCTCTCGCCACAGTGTTTCTTGATGAAACGGGATATCCCCGGTTATATGCGTCCGTACTTTCGTGATGCCACCAGAAGCGGCGAGTAATGTGCAGAAGGAAAGGATTATTATCACACTGCATGGTACTCTCTTCTCTCGCTCCCCTTTATACATATATTTTCGTGTTACGATGTTAGACTACACCTTAAAAGTAAGGTATACCATATACGTGAAGCCCGGCGAAGACAGGGTTGCACATAACCATTAGAAGAAGAGAAAGAGACCGGGAGAGAGAGCGAGAGGAAGAGAGAAAGGGGGGAGAAAGAGCTCCCGAAGGATCGTCTTACCACAGGGTGGAGGAGGATTAGTTAACGTCGTCTTCTTCGTCGTCATCGAGTTGACGGTGTTGGTTACTGTTCCAGGCTCATCGAGCATTCCTCAAAATATCTATATATATAAAACTCAACCCCTAATAAATAAAAAGGCGTAAACGACCAAACTTTACTAGCTAAGTCGATTGAGGATCTGTACTTTTTGTTTGTCAGTAGTCGATATCTATTATATTCTACCCTATGGTTACTGCTTTTCTTTTCGCTTTATGATCCATGTATACACCCTTATATAACAAGAAAGGGAGAAAGAGCGCCTGGAGCATTATCTCTATACGTATTGCCGAAGGGTGTTGAACCTTCCCTTGATTGCAACGAGACTCTGCCCCCCCTAGTTCTCGTTCATTCGCTGAACGATATGTCTATATTCACATATGCTACCGGCGACTGTCAGCGATGCAAAAGGACCCAAATATCGACGATTCGACATCCAGAGGGGATGTGAATTAAGCCCTTTTGTTAGCTAACAGTTCACGATCATGGTTCTTCCGACCACCGTGTCTGTTCTGTGTTACGTGTTAACCCCCTTGGAGCAAGAAATTCTCTCTGTTCTCCTTCTCTCTTCACTCTCAAGCTTCTCTCCCCTCGAGACTTTCGTCGAATAAGTTTTCGCCCGTGGAATTTGGTACTCCACATTGGCGAACGACGAGTGGATGGGGAGACTGAATCGTCAGGATACCCCAAGAATCGGTTTGTGTGGGGTGGGGAAAATGGTGAGGCGAACTCGTGGGATTTCCTTGATTATCCGAATCAATTTGGTTTCTCCTGTGCATCAACCCGCTACAACTACGTGTCGAATTGACATATATATTACGAGTTTTATTTACTACATATGTATTACATAACCACCCTCTACTCTTATTTCATTATTCTTGCGGCATAAAGCACACATACAACCAAGTTTGTATTAGTTTTGCTCGCGGTGATGAGAGAAGCATCGCTCTCGAATATCAATCGGATCTATATCGATTTATATATATATATATATATATATCTTGATCCATTGGAGATTCTCAACACCGTTGCGAAGACAATTATCCCCGATCGATCCTCTCTCTCATCGATATATATATCGAAGATGCAGTCAAGAATCACGTATTCATCGGAGCGCGGTGTCTTGCTAACCGAATCAAGATAATCCTCCTCAACGAGGAATTCTCACGTTCTTTAATTGACTTACCTCGACTAGTGCAGCACTTTGCTGCCCAACAAGTTACCTGCTTTTTCAACGAAAATTCGATGAGAAAGAAAAGAGAAGATTTATTATACACGTATGTATATAGATAGCTGTCTTATTTTACAAACAAAAAAAACTTAACGCGGTAGTCTGGTCTCGAGCGAGATTTTTGACGTCATTTCTAATGTGCAATAACGTTTAAACGGTTGAAGTTGTCTTGATGAAAATTTACACGTGCATTTATTGATCCTTAGAGAATACTTGTACATTAAAAAAAAAAATTATTTTAAATATTTTCATGTAGTTTTTTGCCTTGTTGTGCAACATGGTGCGCCGAAAGCCGCCTCAATCGGCGCCCACTCTGGACGATGTTGTATGCATCTGAAAAAAATAAAATATATATATTCTCAATCTGTATGAGTATTCTGAGCACTGGTAGCAGAATTGGTACTTAAAAAAAATTTTTGACAAAATGGCGGCCTGTTGAACTTTCATTAATGATATTTCATACATTTTCGGGTATTCGACGAGTTATAAAACGTCGGAAAAATTATTGTTCGACTCAATTCTGCTACCAGTCCTCAGAAACAGGCTACCTAAGGTACGTGCAAAATTTCAGCTCGATCGGTCCATTAGTTATCGAGATATCGTGGGCGCCGATTTGAAAAATATAGTTCTGAGATAAACGCGTTCAAAGTTTTGACACCGTCGGGCGCGCGGCTTACTTAGAATTTTTATTTCTCGGCTAATTTTTGAAATATCAATAAACGGTTTTCAGGAGAGTATGAAGAAAGGTCTAAGGAATAAGAAAATGAAAAAAAAAATGCGATTTTTTCAATTTTCTAAACCAGACTACCGACTTAATCAATGATGAAAGGAGACGGATTTCCCGATAGTTTGTTTGCCGCCATTTTGGAGAACCGGAAAATTTCATTTTATAATTGGAAAAAAAGACACTTAAGAAGCAAGAGCCTCTTTGCGTTTCGTGAAAAAGATACAGAAGAAAGTTTACTTCAGGTTGGCTATAAATCTGATGTGCTTGACGAACTGGAAAATCACTTTTGCCCGAAAGACCAGTTCTGCGCAAACGAATGTCCGTGAGAATTCACTGTAAATATTTCTTACTTATCGTCTTCACGCTCTTTCTGTAAATCCAATAACAAATAATGACGCGGTTCTTTTTGTTTTTTTTTATTATTTCATTCTTATAGCTTTAATTTATCCTCGTGGTTCGGGATGACTTGGTCATCTCGAGTCTCGGTCAGTAACTGACCGCAGTACCGTTGCATATCCCCTCCATCCCATTTTGCCTGGACCCCAAGACCCGGTAGCTATAATACTCTCTTTATACTCTGTCGGCAATCATCATCATCATCATCATCGTCGTCGTCGTCGTGTGTACATAGTAAAACGGCGAGCACCACGGAAAAGAAGTGAGATAGAGGAAGAGGAAAAAAAAAACGTAAGATTGGATCGACGATGATCCAGAAACATGTCCAGGCGGAACGAGACCTCAACGGATTCGTGAGAATCTCTTGAAGTCTCTTTTTTCCTCGATCCCTGTGGTTTCATCTTATCAAATATGAGTGAAATTACATTTTCCAATTACATTCAAGAATGAAAATCTACATTTTGCTTACTCATACCATACACGACGTTCTGTTCTTGTGAAACATTTTTTTTTTTTCCAATTTTCAACGCCAATGCGTTCAAAATGTGTCAAGACGTCGAAAAATACATATTCACAAAAAATGTCAGCATGGATATGCGTGTGTGTGTAATGAATTTGAAAAAATCCAAATTCTATAAGTCTGAAATGATTTAACCGCTCGGCGGAAATTTTGCACGTAAGTAAGATATAACTTTCATGGAGTTTCAATTGCTCGTGTTTATTTTGCCATTTTACGAATTGTTACTAGAAATTTCGAGTATCTATTAAAGAATTTATAATAAAAACAAAAACAAAATTTTTAATTTTTTTTCTTAAATTTGAGAAGCTAATGAAAAATGTGAAATCGGCAATTTAATTTTTTTTTCACCATATAATCTTCATAATAATTTTTCAAATTGACTCGGTTTTCGGCGAGCACAGGAGTATGTGAGCCCTTAAAGGGGGAAATAGGGTTAGAACAGCGTTTTCTCAATAATTTTCATGATTTTTTTTATAGTATAAAAAATGAATATAATTTATTGAAACTTTGAGAATATTTTATACATATATTTCAGTATATACTATAAAATTTTTGAAGAATTTCCTTGAAAAACACCGACGATATTAGCGACCCCATATTGCAGGTCACAATCAGACTCAGCATTTTGCGTACATTCTGGAAGCCGCAATTTTCATCCGAAATCAAACGAGGTTGAAATTTACTTTTATTATATGTATCCCTTCTATATGAACCTAAATGCTATCAAAAAATAGAAAATTGAATTTTTTACAGGGGTCGAAAGAAAAAAGCATGATTTTTTGCCATTTTTTACAACTTTATTTGGAAAAAAAAAAATTATTTTAAATAATGATAATATTCCGATTTTAGGTTCATATAGAGCACAATACTATGAAGAAAGTAACTGCCAATTTTCAAAACGATTGGTTGAAAACTTTTCAAACTAGCGTGTACGCAAGTTCAAAAAAAGTCGTTTTCAGAAAAACGCGTTTGAAAAAATAGTACCAAGAAAAACAAAGTCAAGGCAGTCATAAATTTTCTTCGGTGTTTTTCAAGGAAATTCTTCAAAAATTTTATAGTATATACTTGAATATATGTATAAAATATTCTTGAAGTTTCAATAAATTATATTCCTTTTTTATACTATAAAAAAATTCATGAAAATCATTAAGATAACGCTGTGCTAACCCTATTTCCCCCCTTAATAGCTTATAACAATAGAACGAGTCGGAATTTTCATAAAAAATTTTGGGATCATATTTTTCAATAGTTTTACTAACAATTTATGAAATAAAAAAAAAATCGATTTTTTGAACCGTCTAACCCTATTTTCCCCCTTAAATAAATCGTCAATTTTTCGTTAGAGAAAATTAAAAAAGCTGGTCATTATAGCAATGACGAAATACTTATTAAAAAAATTTAATAAATACTTGTTATCTCGCTGTATATGTAGGAAAAATATGTGGTGGAAAGAGGAAGGAGGAGAGAGAAAAAGAGAGAGATAGAGCGAGAGAGAGAGAGAGGGATCATTGATGAAAAGTAAGTGGCCAGAAGCAATCGCGAGTAATTCAATAAAGACTTGCTCTCCCGCATCTTTGAATGTTATCAATTGCGAGCTTCAATCGAACACGCCATTGCTCTTATTAACCTATATATAAATTTATCTAATGTATATTGACACAGTTTAAAATCTTTTTTTTAATACTTGGCGTCAGGACGCTACCGCCTCTCTCGAATTCATTTCTCATTTGCAAGTTTTTTAACCACTCATCCCGAAAGTTCCGATTATTAAAAATCACGTTATTCCCATTAATAATAAAAAATATGAACATAATGAATAATTAACTACTACTATCGCCTCTTCTATTATTAATTAAAAATACTAAAAAAAAAAAAAGAATATTTATTGAAAATATATAAGATAAAGAATAATTGTATTGTCAAAGATCGACAGTCGGCATACACGCATTATTCGTGATATTAAATTTTGTCAAGACAATACCGGTTTACCAAAGGGAATCGTAAGAATTGACATATGTACCAGCAGGAAAGATTAGTTTTTGTTTTTCCGTTCGATCTTTTGTTCTTTCGGTTATCCCTCTGACATGTCCTCGCTCCCTCCTCTCTTTCTCTGTCGCTTCCATCTTTCTCGTCTCGTTGTGTTTTTTCGACGGGAAAAAAAAAAAGAGCTCAATCTCCGTGGGCTTTTTGCGCGCGCCTGACGAGAGAAAGGGAGTTAAATGCCCCGAGCAAAGATTCGGAATAAATCCGTCGAGCTTGAGGCCAAGCATCAGCCCGGTGAGGGATGCTGGAATACGAAGCGTAAGGATTTTTTTGTTTCTTTTTTTTTTTCTGCGTTAACTCTCCTCGCAGCATCACTTTCAGGGAAGAGAGCGGGGGAGCGTTCCTGCAAATAGGAATGAGGAACAGTGTGCTTCGAGAAGATCTCTAGCTTTTCCTTTATCTTTCTCTCGCTCTCTCATGGAGCACAGCTTCGCTGCGAGATAAAGCTTCTCTCGTCTCTGCGTTGAATCCACGACTTTTTTCTCCTTACCCCGCGGTGTACTGTCTTCGTATATGAACTCTTTTTCTTCTTCACCCTCTCTCTCTCTCTCTCTCACCAAACTTTTTACACACAGCAGTATGCTGTTTGAATCTACCTCCGGGGTACACGGCCAAAGGATCAAACGTCTGTCAAAGCCAGCGGGATTTCCATCAAAGCCCTCTTTTCAAGAAAGAACGAGAGAGAACAAGAGGAAAGCCTTGTCTTATGTTTTTTTTCTTTATTATCACGGATATGATGTTGTACAAGGAAATACACGAAACGTAATGGATATCTTAAACATGATCGAGATGCAAGAAGAAAAATAATTAATCTTTTGCATTGTTTCGTACCGTCAAAGATGCACTGGACCGTAGAAGTTGAAAAAAGTATCGCATTTCTTTTCTAACGTATTGACAATAATTAAATTGGTTTAAAAATAATATAGTAAAATTCAATAATAGCGGCGGATCCTTAAAAAAAAATGATATCCAAAAGATACTTTATTTTTCATTCGGACAAATATGATTTTGAATTTAAAAATATATTTCGCAAATAAATCTTCTGGAAGCTCGCATATATTTTCATTTTCATGACGTTAAAGTGTACGAAATATCGTAGTATAATGTAACGCGTGTATTGTAGCACAGAGAAAATTATCGCGCAGTTAAACTCGCATTTCAACAACTTTCCTCCGCGACCGTAAGATTTATCCCCCGTTCGCTTTCAACCCTGCGACCGGTCGGCGCTCATCAAGACCTCCCACGCCCTTCCGCCCCTTTCTTGCTATGTAATAAAATTTACCTAACAACGTTAATGAAAACTTCGTTTAAAGTTTAAGTTAACTCGAACAAATTTGCTCTCAAGTAGCTCTACTATATTTCTCTCTTTCTCTCTCTCTCTCTCTTAATCTTCCATTTCATTCTCCATTAGGCGGCGCTATTACTTTAACAAAAGAACATTATAACGGGACATTCGCGAACTATTATCTCAAGGCGAATAGCAAAGAATTTTCAGCTCTTCTGAATCACGCTCTATTTATATGTTCTGAGTACCATTTGTTAATTATTGTACCACTGTAACACACGAACAAGACCGTAAAAGTGCTGATACAAAATAGAATATTGCATTTCAACGAAATATTCGTATCCAGCGGTTTTGGGATGATAGATTCTGAATCCTATAGAATATTCGAAAATTAATAATGGCAAAGACCACACGAACAAATTTTTGTTTAATCACTTCGAATCTCCAATTTTATATATTGAATTTTAGCTCAGTCGTCTCAAAAAAAAAAACCCCTACAGGGATGAATTTTCGTTTGAATCCAACAATTTTGCTTTCCCCATAGCTTTCTTTTCGTGAATTTTTTTACCCCCAATGACAATGCGTTGTAAATTTGTCAAAACGTTGGAAAACACATTCACAATAAATGTCGTTTGTGATTTGTTTTTTTTTTTTTTTTTTTAATTTCTGTCAGGAGTAGTCAAGTCGTGCATCACGACTATCAGGCTAAAACTTTCTGCAGAAACAGACTATCGTCGAATGCTGTTAGCTATTGAATTTAGAGACAATCGAACGAGGCGTTTTTAATGTATGAAATTTGGAATTTTCCGAAAAATCTCTATCGGTGCTTGTTAAGTGCCTAAGCTCTATATAAGGAACCCAAAATTGGAAAAAAGTCTTTGGCTCACAGAGGAAAAATTGTGAATGCGCAAAAATGATGTGGGAGCAATATGCGAGTGACAATTTGCACGATTTTTTTCCTATTTCAATGTCAGCCACTTTGATTCCGTCATTCGTATAATAATATCAATACTCTGACAATTGGATTTAAGATCAGCGCTATCTAAAACCACGAGGTAGAAGTTTTCAGATCTTCCAGATGATTTAAATAAAATTTCGTTGACATATTCTATCCGCCATTTTGAATTTCCGAATTTAGACGTTGTTTTCAAAATCACTGACCGGAAAAACACGTTATAAAAGTACTATATGCTTCATACATATCAACTCGGAAAACATTTTAATTCCTGAAGTCTCCTCTCCCTTCCTGAATTCCTGAAGTCAGTGGAAGCGACAAAACAATTGATAAATAACAAAAACCGCGATAAATGGCTTAAATATTTTATCGGGTGTAAAATAAAATATATTAAAACGACAGAGAATTTATTTGAATAACAAAAATGATTGTACGAGCTAGCATTGATTTTTAACTCGAGACAAATTTTATGCAAACGAACGAAATTTTACTTCATGTATTCATAAACTCTGTGTAGAATAATATCTACGGTTTGAATTCGTTTGGATTACGTCACATTTTACTTTGCAACCGTAACACAATTACCGTCTACGTGGTTACTGTATTATATATTTATACATATATATATATACATATTTTATAGGATGTGTAACTAGTATATACAATCTACATTGCGGAGTTCACTATATATACAGTGCGGTCGAGGAAATACGGCAAATATAGAGACAGAGTCCATATATATATGGTGTGAGGATGTGTATGTATGTATGCACAGAGTATTTACATAGCCACAAGCCCGAGAAATGCGAAATCGAGATATTATATTTCCCTTCCGCTATATTACAACTTATCTCTAAATATATAACGACCCTTTTCCCTACCCATGAGATTTCGCGAAACTCGACTCGCGTTAAAGAACATTTTTCCACAAAACCGAGACCCGAGAGAGATTTTATTTAATTCTTTTTTACCAAATCCAAACCACACTGTAACCGCAACGAAGTATCGGTACAAAACTTCGAAAGCGCAGTGAGTGAAGAAGAAGAAAAAAAAAGTACAATTCGAAAAAACGCTTTATGATTATCTACGAGCATTGCGAGGTCTGTTCAAAAAGTATCGCGAATTTTGAATTTCCGCGGGCCACGTATATTAGGGTGGTTCTTAATTTGGTGATGTTGGAAATTCTTTGGTATTGTTCCTTGAAAGTAATCAACATATCCAGAAAAAAAATTGAGCGCAAGCGGAACTTTGTCCAATAATTCTAACCCACCCCACCGAGCTGTCGAATTTTTATATGAAAAAATGCATGCATTCAAAATTTTGTTAAGAAAATTGTTTATTATTTCAAAACTATTCATGATAAAAAAATGTTATATTGTGTTTTTATAGGAAATTTAATGCTCTACAAAAAACGGTATCTTGTAAAATTCTTGTGAATCTAATATTTATCACGTTATTAGCAAAAAAACTGTCATCATTTATTCCAAAAATCTATCATTATGGCCAAAACAGGAGTTTGACGTCGAAAAACTGCAATGTATTCTTCATATGCAATTAGAAATATGAAGAGATACGTAGTGCACTCAATAACAGTATGTTAACGATATTTAAATTTTCAATTTTATCAATTTTATTATCATTCATGATAAATTTTTCTTCTTTGATCGATAAGGACATTGATTTCTTTATCAGTTCCAAATCGATGGCTTTTTTCGAAAGATTTGAAATCAACTCCTCATTTTTTGATATCGATGCGAGCGAGTGGATTTCTAATGAAAATTATTTACAAGGCTTAAAAATAGTTAAAGGAATTAAAGTGGTTAACGATGTTGCAGAAAGAGGAGTGAAACTTATTACAGAGTACAATGATCGTCTCACTTATGATGAAGATCAGAAACAATTCATTGCACAAATAATTGAAGAATATTAAAAAAAATATCCTGATATTAACAAAGCAACTTTGCTCCAACCGATGTAATTCATTATTGTAAGTTGATTTTTAAAATATATGACATCATTCATTATAATTCACAATAAAATTGATAAAATTGAAAATTTGAATATTGTTTACATTTCATTGTTGAGTGCGTTACGTATTTCTTCATAATCTTATATACATACGAAAAATAAATTGCAGCTATTCGACGTCAAACTCCCGTTTTGACCATAATGATCGACTTTTGGAATAAATGATGACAGTTTTTTTGCTAATTACGTGATAAATATTAGATTCACGAGAATTTCACGAGATACCTTTTTTGTAGAGCATTATATTTCCTACAAAAACGTTATATGAAATTCTTTTATCATAAATAGTTTTGAAATAATAAATAATTTTCTTAACAAAATTTTGAATGCACGCATTTTTTCATATAAAAATTCGACGGCTCGGTGGGGTGGGTTAGAATTATCGGACAAAGTTCCGCTTACGCCCAATTTTTTTTCTAGATATATTGATTACTTTTGAGGAACAATACCAAAGAATTGCCAACATCACCAAATTAAGAACCACCCTAACGTATATTCGATTTTCGATTTTTTTGTGGCGTTAGATTGGTACTCGTGTTCCTCACTCATGCTGAAAAGATCGGCGATTTTGAATGTTTAGTTAATCGTCGACAGCTGTTTTGGTTAGACGTGTTTTGGCTTGTCTTCGATTTTTGCCTATTCCAAAAAAGCAGCTTCCATTGCGATGATTGAGCTTTGGTTTCCACGTCATAACCATAAACCCATGATTCGTCACCAGTTATGACCCTCTGGAGCAAATTTGGGTCGTCGCGGACCGGGTCCAACAGCTCCTTAGCAATGTTAACGCGACACTGTTTTTCTTCGAAATTGAGCAATTTTGGCACGAATTTCGCGACGACCCGTCTCAGGCCCAAATCATTGGTAAAAATCTAATAGCACGAGCCAATCGATATGTTTAGTTCCTCGGCAACTTCTCTAACGGTGATTCGACGATTGGCCAATATTGTTTTCTTCGCTTCATCAATGTTTTCGTCCGTTGTTGATGTGCTCGAGCGTCCGGAACGCATTTCGTTGTTCGCATCTTCTCGGCCCTCTGAGAACATTTTGTACCACTGATAAACGTTGCTTTGGTCCATGGTAGCATCGCCATATGCCACAGTCAACATTCGGAATGCGTCAGCGCACTTAATTTTGTTTTTCACACAAAATTTGATACGGATTCTTTGATCCATTTTTTGGAATAGGCAAAAATCGAAGACAAGCCAAAACAATTAACTAAACATTCAAAATGGCCGATTTTTTCAGCATAAGTGAGGGACACGAGTACCAACCTAACGCCACAAAAAAAAAATCGAAAATCGAATATACGTAGCCCGCGGAAGGTCAAAATTAGCGATACTTTTTTAACAGACCTCGTATATAAATTACCCAAGATGTTGAAGTTTGCATCGTTGGAATGCAACGAAAATAGATTGTTTTATGCCGTTCATCCTACTTAAGGTTGGATTTTTGAAGACAATAATAGTTAAAACGTTCTTCGGGGTCTTCTTTAAAGAGCTGGGCCTAAATGGGCAAAAGAAGCGAGAGCAGTAGTGAAAATTACAATTTAAAAAAACTATTTTCGTTGCGTTCCAACGATGCAAACTTCAGCATCATGATTACCCATATAACGATTCTCGGTGTAACATAAATCTTTGATTCAAAGAGAAAAGAAGCTCGTCAGTGTTACGTAAATTTTTTATATCACAGATATAGATCACGATCTCGTGAAATCTCCGGTCTTTCCTAATGCTCGTGATTTATTTCGTTAGTCGAATCCCCGAAATGTTTCTAATACATGTAATCTCGCGATTTATTGAAAGTCTCTCGCGGGAGAGAAGCACAAATCAGCGATGGAATAATGCAAGAGGCTTTTCATTCGCGAGACCAAGTAAAAGTAAGATGCTACGTGTTTTTCATCGTCACACATAAACACAGACACACACCTTCGGGAATGATTCACGCCACGAGGGAAATTTCTATTTATTGGGCCTCATACTTTCTTCTCGAGGCTCTCTCGCCACTATCTCGTTTATTTCTCGGCAATTTCGCATCTATATACGTGCAGGATATACGACTGGAGAAAAACCTGCCGATCGGCATAGATCGTTAACGCTCAGCGTGCGCAATAAGACACGATAAGGAAGATGGTACGGAGGTAGGAAAGGCTATTGATTCGAAGCAATATCTTTTCTTTTCCCGTTTAAAATCGATAAATCAGACCGGATGCCCGGGCTCCATCGATCTTTTCTTTCTCTCGCTCTCTTTCTCTCTCGTTCGGTTCGAAATTGAGACCTGTGTGTTAGGTCAGTGAAAAAATATATACGTTGGAAGCTTCTGCTGGGAGAAAATCTACGCGACGGAAACGATAAACTTCTTCGTTGAGGAGGGGTTAAAACCGATCAAAGAGATCAAATGCTAGAAAAAGCTCGATCTATCCGCTAAGTTGACTCCCTCCCTCGTTTCCTCTGAACATTTGACGGAGTTTCCCCACCTCGAGCATATCACCGATCAATTCTATGACCTTTGCTCTTTCTCTATTCCTTTGGTTTTGTGTGTGCTCGCGGCGAAACGAGTCAGCGAACCTTTCGAATCAGCTAGTTGATCAAAGAGACTTCGGAGATCTCTCGTTTTACCACTTGCATTCACTATTTCGCGTGTGTACGTTCTATACTTCGACTTGTTCTTCGCAGCTATTATATGACATTGAACAGGGTGAACTATCTATCTCGGGGACTTTTACGAGAGTACTGGTCGAACCACTCGATAAACGCATCGTCCCTTTGATAACGTTTCGACTCTCAGCGAGTCCTTGTTGACCTGAATCTCATCTGGTATCTTCTATTTATCTCTCTCTCTCTCTCTCTGATTTGTTCTGGAGCAATCCGGGAAATTGATGAAACACACGGCATGCCCTCGTGCCACTGAAATTAACCGTAGAGAGAGGATGGAAAATCGCGCTCACTTGCGTCAGTATATAGTTGTACATGTGTGCCAAACCATAGAGGTCATTGGCTGATGTATGTGTGGACCAAACACCGAAGGATACTTGGTCGATGACCGCTTGACCCATGTTTGCTCAAATTCGAGAGAGAATCCCTACCCTCTACCATCGAGTGTTATTAGTTACGAGATGTGTGCCCTCACCCCCATGAAGGAAATCAACAGAGAGAGAGAGAGAGCGAGAGAGGGGGGTGAGAGGTTGAGGGAAGAGCAGACTTTATGGAATTCGAATTATTATTACGTTAGCTCCGCTGCTCTCGCTGTCATAAAGCTTCGAACGAATAAAGCTCCCAATCTCCCCGGAAAAAGCTCTCTACGCTAATGAAATGCGCCATGATCATTCGTGCCATTTTTCTTGTTTTTTTCTCTTGTCTCTCCCTCTCCGTTACGTTTCCTCTTTTTCTCTCTCACTCACTCACTCTGTTTTCCACTCTCACCTATCTCTGTACTTGACTTTTTATCTCTCTCAACCTACTTTGCCTTACGTCCAGCAGCATCTCTCTCTCTCTCTCTCTCTCTCTCTCTGTCTCTGTCTCTCTGTCTCTCTCTTCCTCGAAATGACAAAAGAGAGGATTGCTTTTTCCAACCCCATATTAATGCCCGAGACTTGTTTTTTTTTTATTTCCATAGAAGCGAAAAACGTTACTCACGGTCGTTGCGAACTCGAGAAGAGAAAACGCGACATCAAGGTCTGCTTTTCTTTTTTTTTGTCGTCGGGCGCACTGAGAAACCGCCTACGAGTCACCGACACACTCGAGAGCAAGAAAAGCACTCCAGTCGATTTCGGAGTGATCCATGGAGAGATTATAACGAGAGACAAACATTTTGTTCTTGTGTGCTGCTGCTGTTGCTTCGTGACACTCGGATATCGCATATTCACGTCTTTCCTATGTCTAACGTTTGTTCCTCAATGAAAAACCTCTTTCACGAATTGAACTTGTCTCGTTTCGTCATCGCGTATATTCTCAGAGTTTCGCGGATAAAGACGACAGTCTCTCGAATCAATTGAATAATAAAAAGAACCATTGAAAATTGATAAGTTTTAAATCACAAGACTCACCAACGAACTTCAAGATTGCCAAACAACGATTTTCCCTGTAGGTTCAACAGGAAATGAAATATTTTACGAATATCACGAATTTTGACATCTTTGTCAAATTTTGAGTCGAGCTTCTACGAGTCCAGTTCGAAAACTATGGGTCGTATGGAAATTTTTGTTTTTCCTATTTTGTAGAGAATCTTATCCTCTTTGAGATTGATGTTAACTATTTTTGTCATAGGATCAAACGAACACGAGTTATCCGGCAAAAACACTAATTTTTACATTTTTTTTTGTCCTCGAACATTATATTTTACTAGCTTCCGGTCCTCATTCGCCAAAAAAAATTGAGGTCATTATTACTTGGCCTAAAATGAAGGATATAAAAGAAATTCCAGCTATGTCCGAGTTAATGCAAGCTCCACCCCTTTTTTGTGCTAGTTTGACTGAAAAATGAGTCTATTACGTAAAAAAAAAAGAAATTTTATCAAAAGACTCGTCCGGGAGTAAAGAAAGAATTGTTAAAATTGTACATCGGGATAAATGAAAAAAATGCATCGTATCTAACTCTAGAATTAATTTATTCGATTTATAAATATTGCAAAATCCGCGTCTAACGTATTCTTTCCCATTTGTTTTTCATTGCAGATAATAGCGTATCGGTGACAAATGGACCATTGAAGGAAAGGATGATTTTCAGCTAGTCACCACCGCACTCGGTTCCCCGAAAGATGGCAATTTTTATTTGAGCATCACATTCTTTACGATAATCGTGAATCATCGAGCATTCCCATCGAGATCCGTATATCCGGTTGCACAAACATCCGGTAAACTCTCGAAGAGACATTGAGAGAGAGCGATGGAACGGAGGCTGCACCTTGCGAGCCGGAGAAAAAGACATTGTCCGGTAGGCAAAATTCACTCTAACCTAACAATTATTATCATATTTTTACAATAAACTCTAAACTTTTCATCCGTTGTTCCATTACATTGTACGTAATTAACAAGAATATATATTCCTTCTTTCAAACATTTTTTTAAGCGAACCTTCTGCGCAAAATTGAAAAAAATGTTGCAAAGTGAAATTTGCATATTGCTTCATCATCGTTTTTGCGCATTCACAAAATTTCCGCTATGAGCGAGAAGCTTTTTAAATTTTTAAATTTCCCATAGACGGAGCCAAAATAGTCGAGACCAAAGTATAAAGCACTGGGCGTTCATTCCCGCGTACCGCTCTAGATTTCATTAAGTATTCAGGAAGTCTGATCGCCGAGACTCGTCTTTTTTTTTTCTGTTCTCTTCCATCTACGATTTACATGGTAATTTACGCAAATCTTTCGTGTATTCACGTGCGTAACTCGGCGCAAGCCTTTTCGACGCTATTCCGCTACCCGGTCTTACTCGCTATCGTTATCCACGATCGTGGATTCGCCGTTTCCGGTTTACATTAAAATGAAGAGAAAAAGAAGAGAGAAAAAAACGAGGTAACGAAGACCAGAAAAGAAACACTCGTCTGAATTAATATCTCTCGAGAGACTACGGGCTCTTACCGTACGGGCTAATTAAAGTCTCTTTAGGTTTCTCGTATCAAGCCCCAGATGTTTGAAGGTTTTCGGATAATTACTTGGAGATAGAGAATTTTTAAGGTCGATCTTTCGCCAATGCCGAGAGATCCGCAAAAACGAATTTTACGAACAGAAGTAGAATTTTTGCAGTTACACTAGATACAAAAACGGTTACTTTGTCATTTTTTTTGTTAATCGGTTTTTCAAATTTTCGTAATGATTGCGTTTTGGTGAGTAAAATTTTCGGTAATAATTCCATGCAGCGTGAAGAAACCATGAAAACAATTGTAATAATTATACGACATAATTTGAGGTTTCCACGATTCGGGAAAACACGTCTTCACTTTTTTTATTTTGCGTAACAAAATTGTATTAAAGATTCAAAATGAAAGATTGTTCGCAATGACTTTTTGATCATGTAAATAAATATTCAAATAGGTACGATCAAAAATTATAAGAGAAATTCCATAAAAAAAAAATATTTTTATCATCTACAAAGAATGATCGATAATTTTTTCGAATTTCTATCTAAATCCGATCGTTTGGGACTTTCGATACGATTCTATTTCGGCCAGAGTTGAAAACGATTCCTGCCTTCTTTATTTCCCTTCTCAATAATTATAATTGTAAAATTAAACTTTTTCCAATTCCAGTCTCAAGTTCCTAGCCAAAACGTCAAAAATATCCACGCAAAAAAAAAAAAAAACAATACAAAGTAATAATTTCCTCATACACGTCTGATTTCCGTAATGATAGAGGACTTGAAAGAAAATTGACAATATTCTTCGTTTCCTTTGTTAAAGGTAATCGGAGCAGATCTCGGAAAACGGGCATTGGAGGGAACGAAGTGCTACGGTCCCGTGAATTTCGACCAAGGAAATCTTACAAGAGGACCAAACGCGAAAAATCGTGAAGTATCCGAGGCGTGAAGGCACTCGTTTAGTCTCATCCGTTCGGCCGAGGACGTTTGGTAACAACACTAGAGTTGTTACAAAGAGACGAAGCTGCGTTATCCCAGGAGAAAGATTCTCGAAAGAGTCGAGAGACGACGAAGAAGAAGGACGAAGAGGAAAAAAAAAAAAGTACTTGACGACACGAGTGACCGGTCGTTCTAACTTTCCCTCGAGGAGGTTTTTCTTTTTTTTTTCTTTCCTTCAAGATCCCCAGCCAAAGTTTACAGTTCCATTCCAGAACGTAAAGCATTCGAGTGCAGCAAAAGAGACACAAACATATAGACGCGCGAGAGAGAGTGATAAAAAAAAAACATAGAAATAGAGGGGCATCAACCGCACGTAAGCCAAGAACTCCTTGAAAAATCGACAAGACTCTCGTTTCAACGTTCTCGCAACTTATCGTCCAATAACTCCGACGACTTATCCACGAGCTCGGTGTTAAAAACTAACACAAAAAAAAAAAGAATAGAGAGCGCTACTCGTAGCAAGAAAGAAAAAACCACTTAAAATCGAGGCTCGTAACCGTTGCAAATTTCAATTGACTAAACGAGCGATACCAGTGTCCAGAATTACATAAACGAACAATCGAGTTATCGTTTGCGTCAATAAAACTAAATAAAAGGACAAGTGTTCGTCGTTTAATCGTCATATAACTGTAAACTAAGATGGTAGATAAATGAATCATCATCGAGTGTTTAAAACCCACGTGTTCAAAGACTGATTCACTGACATTGAATCGCGTCGCGCGAAAGTTCATTTCGAGCGGGGAATGATAAAAGACATTTGAATAAAGTACACGCGCATTTGATCGGAGAAATTCTCAAAATAACGAGAAAAATACAGAAACCAAAAAGGACACACAGATAGAAAGAATCAAAATGATTTCAAGGAAGATGTCGCGACGAGAATGTTCGTTGCGTTCGATTCTCGTCGTGATAATAAACTGGGCGATTATGGCGAATTGTACGAGCGACGGTGGACCAAACAGTCCGGTATTTAATCTCGATCATACGGCATTGGAGAAAAATATCGCGGCGATATTCAACAAAGTGGCGCACAGTTCGGCAACGACGAAGAGAAGCGTGCCGGCTTACGAGGCTCAAGTGTCAGCGAGTACGACATTGTCAACGGTACCGTCGCCATTAACGACAACGATGACATCGGTATCGGCACAAAGATATCCATTGCCGCGCGTAACCTTATCACCGGCGTATCGGGACTTACCGTCGTACGCACCGCCCTCGAGAGCGCCATTCACACCGCCATTACCGCCGGAATATCTAAATCCGTTCGCCGACAAGCCAACATTGCGCGGGACAAATTCGGAATCACACGCGGCAGCAAGAAGACCAATACCACCGCCGAGCCTGACACCGGCACACGAGAGAATACCGATAAGACCGCCGGATCTCGTCGAGAATACGTCGGAAACATTTGAGAAACCGTCGAGTCGCAACAAAGCGTTGAACACACCGAGCAAAGAGCAAAAAATATTGGATATCGGTGATTTCGAGAGGCGAAACAGTACGAGCGAGTTTGTCCCGACGTTGCATTATCCAAGTATATCGAGGATATTGTCGGGTAGTAACGGACGGAAGCAGGACATACCGGAAATATTGCTGAAGCCGTTGGCGACGAAATCGCCGTCGAACGTGCCGTCGGCCTCGACGACCGAGCGAACGACAACAACGACAACGACAACAACGACATCAACGACAGTGGCAACGAGACCGGTGACCCACGCGACGATCTTTAATTTGCCAAACACGAGGCGACAGGACGACAAGCAGCGAAACGTTAACGAGGACGAGACAAAGTCGGACATTGAGATCGTCGATGCCGAGCGATTGCCGTATCCGCAGCCACAACCACCGGCACCATCGAAAAGACCGTCGAACGGTAATCGCGATGTACCACACGTCGAGACTCATCCGTTGGAATCAACATGGCGGATAGCTTGGTCGTTGCACGTTTACGTTGCCGCAATAATGTTTACACTTATGGCGCTCTATTCGATCTACAAGATCGTGCGTTTCAACGAGGCGATGAATCTCCTCACGCAATCGTACTTTCTCACGGTACATCTGTTACTGACGACCGTCTGTACTTTGCGCTGTTTTCATCTGTTCTACGACGCTTATAATCTTGGAAAATCATTGCCGGAACCGTTGTCACGGGTACTGATGTATTTACCCGCGCCCATGTTGTCAACGGCTTTCGCGACCCTCGTACTTTATTTAGCGAAATGTTCCGAGGCACCGACGTTAAACAACAAATTTCTCTCGCCACCCTCGCTCGCTCTCTTCTCCGTTGTTCACGTTGTCCTCTGCGTCTCGTTACACGTCTCGAATCACGTGATCGGTTACGCGGACAACGCTGACATCCTACCGCTCATATGCCAATGCATCTACATCGTTGTTTCCGTTACATTTGGACTCTGTTACATGTACGTTTATCGGGTTGTACGATCGCAGATTAATGTCGCGTGCAACAAATCGGTCGGCAATCACGTCGCCGGTGATCCGAGCGTCGTTGCCCTTGGCACCGCGATAACAACGACAATAGCAACGGCGTTGCTCTTCATTCTCATGGGTTTCGTGCAACTTTACGGTGTTTTCGGTGGACAGGAACGCTTGCAACCGTATCCGTGGCTCTGGTGGGGTTGGGAATTTTCCGTGAGACTCATTGAACTGTCGCTGTGCGGCTTATTGGCGTGGGTCGCGAGCTTATCGCAATATCCAATGCGCGAAAAACAATTGCCGCAACACTCGGCTCACGCAGGTTTCGCGCTGTTTCCGTGCGGCAGCTCGACGTCCACGGAGAATATGGACGATGTGCTGTATCCGGCGATTTGTAGTACGAATCAGGCGATACAGAATTACACGATGAGAACGGGCAAACAGGTATACGACGATAGCTTCCCGTTGAACACACTGCCCGAACATCTCAATGTCACGAGCACTTTTGAGAGACACTCGATTCGTAAATCCGGCACGATGGGACACTTTCCCCACGAGGGACGCGGCTCGTTGAATCGTCATGGCAACGGCGTACAGACGTTGAGAAGCTCCGAGACTCGCGGTAGGCATACACCGATTGCACAGGGATTGCACGAACAAGCGCCGATATCCGGCTCGACGATGCTCGTCGCCGAGGACGGTTTCGTCAGATTTCGCAGCCTCGGCGCCGAGGAGGACGAACTTTCCGATAGTCAGAGTGTCGTTGGCACTCATGGACGAGCCGGTAATTCTTTGGCCGGTAGCGTAAGGTACAGCGCTAGACAAAATCCTAATTTACAACACCAGCTCACGCACCAACATCCACCGCATCAGTATCAGCACCAGCACTCACTGCAGCACACTCACACCGGTCAGTCACATCATCAGGGACATCATCAGAGTCATCATCAGCTTTACAACAATACGTAGAATCGTTGCCGGGCGGCTCGAACCGATTGGCGTTCAACCGTGAATCTCGCTAACGAGGTAAGCAGTCACGGGATCATTCGTTTTCTATCGTCGTACGGATTGTCCAATGTTCTTCTACGGGACGATACGCGGAGGACTTTTTGTTTTTTTGGCTTCATCGCGAAGGAAGCTTTCGCTTTGGGACAAAATACAATCGTGTTTTGTGATGGCGTTGTATGGGAAATAGGGTGGGTCAAATGAAATGGGTATTTTTTTTTTTTTTTCATCGATTTAATGAAAAATGTATTGTTTGGCATCTCGAAAAAAAACCCTCTGCAAGTAAGTGCCCTTCGTATTTAAGGTATTTGATGCTCATTTCCCATTTAAATAACATGGAAACATTTTTTTTTTTAACTTTGGAATTTTATTGGACTCAAACCGTTGATGTTGGGACAGTCTTTTAGCACATTTTTGTAGAACATTTGATGCTCTACAAAAAAGCTTTCTTGTGTCTAATCGATAAAAGTAACCGTACAAAAAGTAATCGGCGATAATTACCTCTGGATTCTACTTACCTCGTTCATTAGTACACAAATTTCAAACTTTTTTGAATTCTAGTTATTAATATGAATACATATATTACTAATATATTACTAATATACTAATATATTACTAATTGTTTGCAAACAAATACGAGAGAATCCAGAGCTAATTATCACCGATTATTTTTTTGTACGGTTACTTTTATCGATTAGACACAAGAGAGCTTTTTTGTAGAGCCATCAAATGTTTTACAAAAATGTGCTAAAAAACTCTCGTAACATCAACGGTTTAAGTCTAATAAAATTCGAAAGTTAAAAGAAAAAAATGTTTCCATGTTATTTAAATGGGAAATGAAAATTCGCGATGGGGGACCTCTTAATTTAAGGTAGTAGTCTGGTAACTTAAGCCGATTTTCATGTCTTTTTTGGGGGGCGTTTTTTTGTAGGAAAATAAACGTGAATCGTTTTGGATATTTAGGATGTTTTTATTTACATGCTAAAGATACAAAAAAAAAAATTGTTGAAAAATTTAATAGTTTATTATTATTATTATTGTTGATCGAAGTTGGCACCTCGAAAAAAAAAGCGCGTGGGTGGCCCCGGTGATTTTGGCTCTTGATGTTATCTGAAATCAAAAATTCTTGATAATTCTTAATCTATAGACGTGTCATTCTGGTCGGAACTACTGAAGTTAAATTTCATGGATAAATAATAAAATGGCGGACTCACGCGCATTTTTTTCGAGGTGCCAACTTCGATCAATAATAATAATAATAATAATAATAAACTATTCAATTTTTTCAAACATTTTTTTTTTTGTATCTTTAATATGTAAATAAGAACATCCTAAATATCCAAAACGATTCATTTTTATTTTCCTACAAAAAAACGCCCTCCAAAAAAGACATGAAAATCGGCTTAAGTTACCGGACTACTACCTTAAATTAAGAGATCCCTCATCGCGAATTTTCATTTCCCATTTAAATAACATGGAAACTTTTTTTTTTTCAACTTTCGAATTTTATTAGACTTAAACCGTTGATGTTACGAGAGTTTTTTTAGCACATTTTTGCAGAACATTTGATGCTCTACAAAAAAAGCTCTCTTGTGTCTAATCGATAAAAGTAACCGTACAAAAAATAATCGGTGATAATTAGCTCTGGATTCTCTCATATTTGTTTGCAAACAATTAGTAATATATTAGTAGTATATTAGTATATTACTAATATATTAGTAGTATATATTAGTAGTATATTTATTCATATTGATAACTAGAATTTTTTAAAATTTGAAATTTATGCACTAATAAACGAGATAAGTAGAATCCAGAGGTAATTATCACCGATTACTTTTTGTACGGTTACTTTTATCGATTAGACACAAGAGAACTTTTTTGTAGAGCATCAAATGTTCTACAAAAATGTGCTAAAAGACTCTCCTAACATCAAAGGCTTGAGTCTAATAAAATTCCAAAGTAAAAAAAAAATGTTTCCATATTATTTAAATGGGAAATGAAAATTCGCGATGAGGGACCTCTTAATTTAAATATGAAGGGCTCATACTTGCAGAAGGTTTTTTTTTAGATGCCAAACAATACATTTTTCATTATATCGAGGAAAAAAAAAATTAGTCATTTTATTTGACGAACCCTAATGGGAAATGTTCGGAAACATCGGAGAATGACATTTGGAAAATTGCCCATGGGTGTTGATAAGATAGGGGTGCAAAATTCAAATCGTCGTAACTTCGAATTGGTTTGACCTTTCGGGCTGAAATTTGACACGCAAGTAAATCAGTAACGGGCTTTTGTTAACTACAATTTTTGTGAAAATTCACGCGTTTAGTTGGATTTTATAAGATTCTGAAAATTGCGTTTGTGTGTCGGTGGGATAGGGATGATTAGGGGTGACAAAACATAATTTCCACAATACGTATAATTAATGTACGGATTTCGTAAGATTTTTACTCATAATTAAAAAATCACGACTGCTCAAAATAATCGCCAATCACCAGACTAAAGGGACCATCTCAGGGTCCCTCATTTTCAAATGCTACCGAGTAAAATCGAGATAGAAAAAAAAACCGCGAGATACAATTAATCCTGTCTCTACTGTCATTAGCTTTTCGTTAAACTGGCGATCGAACCAGTAATTCCACCCCTCTTAATCCAAATATTTACTAACAATTGTTTTTCCTTTGTTTTCTTCGCAGCTGCAATCGTCAACTAGACACGTAATAGTGAGAGCCGATGATGCAACAACGTCGTGCCACCTGATGGGAACTCGACGCTCGATATTCGAAGATATAATATAGAATTAATCAGTGTAACATACGTCCTGTGTATAAAAAGAAGAAGAAGAAGAAGAAGAAAACGAAGTGGAAAGAAAACCGCCAGGCGGAAAGTGCAGCCTCGTCCAACGATGTTCCCTCTGATGGAAAACGAGAAGATACCAAAAGCTCAGCTTCTCGAGAGACAAAAAGAGAGAGAGAGAGAGAGAGAGAGAGAGAGAGAGAGAGAGAGAGACTGTGACCCATGGCCAGTTCGTCGACTCGTAAAGAAAAGAAAAGGGAAAAAAAAACTCCTCGGAGATCTCATTTGGCTCGATCCACGAGAAACTTGGCGCTCGTCCCGTTTTTACCGAGAGAGAGTAAGAAAAAAAGAAAACAAAAAAAAACTCTCCACCGTCTAAAAGTTATATGGATAGTGCATGAAAGCTTCGAAAATTTCAAAATATCGTACTCATCGGCACACTCCGGTACTTAAGAGCGATACTTTGTGATTAAAAAAACAAAAAAGAAAAAAAAAATATGCTGATGTACCAAACCGCTCTCTCTCTATCCTCCCCTCGGATTAATCGGTGTGTATATATATATATGTATTCGTGACTACGAGAGTTTAAACAAAGCCGAATGATCGTCATGTTTATTCCCCGCTCGACGATTCTTCTCGCCAAGTGATTGACCCCAGCCTCCATGTCCCTCCCGCCGACGATTTTACGAAAGACTTTGGAAAACCTCGCGAAGGGAGAAAAAAAAAAACACACAAACTCTAAAGAAAGTTTTCCCACGAGAGAGCCAAATTACCTTGGTCACGAATTTAACTGAGTGTCTCCGTTATTTTTCATCTTATTTCGCACGGTATACATACACAAATAATCGAGTCATGGCTATCGTTGAACGTTCGAAATAATCGCTGTACGAAAATGTAAACGTTCGTATATTTTTAAGAAAAAGAGTTACTGACGAAGTAACGACGGGGGGTGAAATAAATAAATTGAAAATGAAAGACCACGGGGTCCAAATGGGAGATACGGAGATGCCGGGGCGTTTTTTTTTCTTTTTTGCGAGGTGCGAGCGTTATTCACGCGCGTCTGTATGTCGCGCGAGTATGTGTGTGTGTGTGCGTACGTGTGTGTGTCAAAAACTAAAGACGCAATATTTGTACAGTCGATACTAAATTATCGCTCAGTCCTCTCGTTTAAGACTTAGATATTTAAGATTTACGAGCTTAAGTTGTAACGATAAACGCGTTTAATTACGAGTTATCTCGCAGGAACGATTATAATTTTACGTTAAAAAAAAAAAGAAAAAAACAACAACAGAAAAACAACGGAATTTCATGAACAAAAACGAGATAATTGTCTACTTTGATACGTTGCTAAACGAATGTGCCAGAAGACTGCAATTTCACGACGAAAGACGTTTTTTTTTATTATTTAATCCTCTTAAATATCTTTTAAAGTAACTCTCGGTTTTTTTTCTTTTTTTTTTGTTAGTCATCACACAAATTTTCACACCTTTGGCCAGCCACTTCGCTGATAAACCGAGCATTCACTTTTAAATACTTAATTTCGCTTCGTTCGCGAACACGTATATTGTACAAATTTAGTACACGATCTATTTTACAAACGACGAAATCACGTACGTTTTTGTTTTTTCTTTGGTTATTTTTTGTTTTTTTTTTTTTTTTCCTTTTCATTTCCTACGTGATCGCACGATGTATATGTTGAATATGTATAATGTAAATAAGCTATATTCACGAAAAACGAAAAGATAAAAAGCCTGCGGTTTTAAATAGTATTACATTTGATTTAAATAATCGACTATTCCTCTATTATACTTTCTCGGAAATCCTAGAAAATGACGAAGAAGATGAAACATTGTAAATGCGAGAATGTGATGTTAATTTATATCGTGGTACAGTTTAGGAATACGCAAAGTGTATTTATTACGAATTTTTTTTTGTTTTATTTTTTAGTCATTGCAAAGGTGACGAGACGTCTTTTACTGTTCGAAATGATTATCGTTGCCCCGACGATTAACTGCCGTCGTTTTTTTAGAGCGAGATTCAATTTTCTCTGATACAAAAATTATCTTTTACATCGTTCCACTTTTATTATTTTGTCGCTTTAGTCATTGCGCCAGTTTACGACAAATTGCCTCCTCTCGTTTCGACGAACAAAGTTTTTTCGTTTTAATCCACTCTTACCGATACTCAAAACCGCGTGTATATTGTTAAGTAGATGAAAAAAAAAAAAAAAAAAAAAAAAAGAAGACGACGAAGGAAAAAAAAACCGAGAATTCAATCGCTTTTTTCCTTCTAAATGGACCCTCTCATCGTTCGAATGAACTTTTAATTTCATTTCCGAACTATCGTACTTATAGAATACAAGTAACACTTTATTTTCAATGAGATTTAACGATGATCTTTCGTGGAGGAGAAAGAAAAGGACATATTTGAACGGCACTAAAACAGAAATTTATAGAGGAAGAGAAAGAGAAATAAAGATGGAGTTATCGCGGTCGTCGGTACCAAACGGTGTTTTGATTACGATATAGAATAATCGATCTCTAACGTCTACGCGAAATTTGGCAAATTAAACATTATCGATCAACGAAAATTTCGTTCGTTCTATATACTTTGTTTTTTTTTTTTTTTTTTATTTTTTCGTGAGGCCGATCGTTGATTCTTGGCTCGCGATCAATGAATCTAGCCAATGTTTTTTTATTTTCTTCAAATCGTCTCGTTATAATTATCATCGTTACACGATGATAGATCCAAGAGCCAGAAGCATCGAGAACCAATTGACAGAGCGTGAGACGCCAGGTTAAAAAAAAAAAAGCTTCGGAGGATGTCCGAAGGAAACGGGGATTTTGTTGGATTTTCTTTTAAATGTCTAAACTCGAACTAGAAAAAGGCGCATCGATATAATTATAGTAATACGATTATTCTGAACACGAAATTGCGGATGCTTCATCGGAATCTGTAAAAACGAACTGTATAATATCTGTACAAAATTAATAGAAGTGAAGATATACACCACAATCGCTGAGTTCGTTTATTTCTCCTTGTCTCGATTTATGAAAATTGACTTCCGCTGCTACTTCGAACCAAACGGGATGTATCGGTAACAAGAAAATTTAGTACCGCCACTCGAAATACTGGCGCACTAAATGGCGCCACACCCACTTTTGGGTAATACAGACAAAAGTCGGTATTTTTTTGAGCAAAAACGGAAAAACCTTCGTATTCGTTAACTTCTGCATGGAACAAGATGAAACAAAGCGCAAAATATGTGTTTTTATATTGCCCAGTGGCTAAAATGAGGATGTAACAATCCGTTGAGTCTAACAGTGAAACATTCAGTAATTTCTCCCATGGTAACTGAAACTGTAGAGTTTTTTTCAAAATTTTGAACCGCCCGAAGTTTAGCCACTGTGCGCCACCGTTCAGACTTTGCGCCCAAAATTTCAACGCGATTGGTTGTACCGTATCGGAGAAACGCGAATTCGGTGAAGAGAAATGTTATAACCCCGTGAACAATCCCTTGTTTGCCTACGGTAGATAAGGTAGATATGTACATTGCCACTTGACGGTAACTTACCGACGATGTAAAGATCTTCAGCGATGATAAAAATTTGAAAATTTGAGCAAATCGACGATGCATCAATGAGATTACATGAGTAATCTTATTTTCCGTTAAATAATGATAAATAAGAGCAATTCTCAAATAGCTTTCGTCCTTCGCCGCAGAACGATTTTCGACGAAGCGCCACAGCGGCGGGATGGGGGGATGATCTCGCTCCTTTCACGATCGAAGTATCTTCGGATTACCCCACATGGCGTCTATTTTATCACTCTCACTAAACATAGCGAAATGCACCTGATGCATTTCATCATCCACATTCGAACATTTTCAAAACTTCATTATCCAACATCGCCGTCCCAATCACGCACGAATAACATATTATTTGTAGTTTAAAAAAAGCTCGATAATGGAACCCCCGGCGGGCGTCGGGCGAGTGCACTCGCGTGAAATTTGACAATTGCACTCGCTCGCACGTGGTGTCGTCCGCCATTTTGGCCTCCACTCTTGTTTTCATCTCATTCTCACGTTGAACGACCTGCCGCGCGCGGGTGGTGACTCAACATTCTCGAAAGTACCTCAGGGCCGTGTTGAAAAATTCTCCAATCCTCCATGGTCCATGACCTTGCCAATTTCGCAAACTTTCGTCGTTAAAAGAAGAAACAAAAAAATCGACGTTGAATCTCCGAAAGGCTTTTTTGCCGGGAATTATAATCGGGAAAAGTAAAACAGAAATGAATCGGAAATCCGCCATTCTCAATTCGACGAAAGTTATCTTCCATACCACGAGACTTGTAGCAGGGAGAGATTTTAAACGATGAGATGGTTGACGGAGGATCGGGGCACTCCGGAGGTCGAGCGACAAGCCTGATGAGGTGACCACCCCCACTCTTTCGAGAGTCTCGCGTGGTTTTCTTTGGGTCCGGCGAACGAGCATGTCTGAACGCGTTCAGTGCACGCTCGTGCTCGCGAACGAGGAGGAACTGTTTCTCGTGTTTTTATCGTCTTACACCCGCCAGTTGGCAGGTGTACACGGTGTTTGACACAAGTGAAAATAGAAGAGACATAGATTCTCGTTTAAACGGATCCTGGTGCCCGCCAGAGCCAACGGCAAATGATACGTTGTTTAGAAAAGTACGTTGTTATTAAAAATCGGGTTTGGTACAATAGTCTACGTTATAATCTTAAGCCCGTGCGCGACGATGGACTTTAGCGGATCGACATTTCGCGCGGTAAGTAGTAAACAAACTCGTTCGCGTTTAATTCTCCTCGGATGCTCTCGTAGGTGCATAAATATATGTATACATGTACAAAAGGCGTGTACGATATTACGCGGATCGGTGGAAAGGGCGCTGAGTCATCGGACCCCAAATACAGTCAAACAAATTTTTGAGATACTCATAAACACAAATGATAGGCATATAAATATATAAATGTAATAAATACATGTATAATGGTGTACATGCGTATATGTTGTTATTATTATTATTTATTTGAATTTGATGACTCGGAAGTAAAAGGGCGTATTGTTTGGGTAAAAGTAGCGGATTTTAAGTTATTCCGGCATTAAAGTCGTTGATGTACTTGTAGAAATGGTCTTGTACGAGTATTTTCGATTATTTTATGCTTTTTTCTTAGCATATTGAATATATTTTGTCATTTTTTAAATATTCTATGCCCAAATTTTAATATTACAAATTGTTATTGATGTTGCTTGAAGCGATTAATCGCACGGGATGATATTTTACCATTCAGTCTTTTTTGTTTTGTTGCAATTGGTTTTTCCTTCTTTGGGAACCTTTTTGGGATTCTTTTGGGATTTTTTTTTGGGATTTTTTTAGATTCAAACACTTTTGTTGTCCTCAAATTGACTTTATCTTTTTTTCTGACGAAATAAAAATGGCGGAAACCCGCTCGTTCGCGAAAAACGTTTCGAAACGTTTCGAAACGTTTGCAGATCGATCCGATGATCTATCGATCCTTGCCCCACACTCCTCGGGAGTGGCGTTCTTTGTACGTTTGATCCATGCTCCTGACACTTTTCCATTTGTTTATTTCACGTAACATTGAAGGAAAATATATTTTTGTTGAACCGAAGAGTATTTTTCTTGAAATGATTTTTGCATTTGATAATAATTGTTATTTAATTTGATCATTTTGTAAACCTCGCCGTAAAAATGTGGAATACTTTTATCGCAAAAACGAAATTTCTAACTGTTTTTTGTTCTTCTTGTCTCTTTTTATTATTCTCTATTCGTTTTTTTAACCTTATTATTATAAATATTGTGATTATTATCATTATTATCCAGCATTTTAAGATATGTTATATGACGCAACGTTCATAGACCGCCGTTCTCCCTCGGCGGCCATCTTTCTTTTGTTGTTTTTTTAGAATCAATCGTTTCACGCCCTGTTAGATATTTCTGGTGACTAGTTAAAATCAATTATAACGATTTTAATGATGTTAAAGTTTGCATCGTTGAAATGCAACGAAAATAGATTTTTTATACCATCATCTTCCCTTAAGGTTGGATTTTCAAAGACGAAAATCGTTAAAACGTCTTTTTGGGGTCTCCTTCAAGAATCCGGGCCTAAATGGTCGAGAGAAGCGAGAGCAATACTGAAAATGAAAAGTTAAAAAAGCTATTTTCGTTGCGTTCCAACGATGCAAACTTCAACATCATCGATTTTAACGAATTTTAATTATAACAATTTGCAGTCTAAAGAAAATTTAACTATTTTTGTATACTTCAAACGTTATTCGTCACAGTTCAAATTTATCGAATTCGACAAATTTCAATAATTATAGACGAAGCAAAAAAATAATCCAATCATAATTTGTCGCCCGTTTGAGAATTATAATTTGATCATTATTTCGTGAGATATTTGCGGCATCGAACTGCGACGTTTCGCTTTGTAACGCAACAAGTGGATGCGTAGGATCTCGCGTGCGTCACGTATTTGCTGCGATTCTTCTCATCGGCCGCCATCTTGTTTCGACAACCCTTTTCGCGCTTTAACGCCTTAGCACAATTAAACCAAACATTAATAGTAGATAAAGAGTACAACACACTCGACGATAAGAGATCGCGTGTTTATTAAATCTCACGTCAGATCGGGACAAATAATACGATCGCGCGTATGAGACACCCGATAAAAAAAAAAAATTGGCTGTGCTAATCGTCCTTGAAAGCAGTTCCGACATGGAATTCGAATTTTAGACAATCGCGAGACAAATAATCAGGGAGATCTGACCGGTGTTGATTTTTCGTTCGTTTGATTTTATCGGGCAAACTCTGAGACTACTAGTATTTTCGAAAAAAAAAAGTCAAAATCAATCGATTATTTACGTTTTACGTCGATTTTTTGAATCTTCACGAAAAACGGAATGTAACTAATAATTAGCCAAAAATTTCTAACTGGAAGGAGATTTAAAATGATAAAAAAAAAATTGCACTTTTTTTTTACTCCTTGTTGAGAAACTTAGCAATATCGAGCTTTTAAGGGGGTAAATAGGGTTAGGACAGCGTTTTCTCAATGATTTTCATGAATTTTTTTATATAGTATAAAAAATGAATATAATTTATTGAAACTTTGAGAATATGTTATACGTATATTTAAGTTTATACTATAAAATATTAGCGACCCCATATTGCAGGTCACAATCAGACTCAGCATTTTGCGTACATTCTGGAAGCCGCAATTTTCATCTGAAATCAAACGATGTTGGAATTTACTTTTATTATACGTCTCTCTTCTATATGAACCTCAATGCTATCAAAAAAATAGAAAATTGAATTTTTTACAGGGGTCAAAAAAAAAAAAGCATGATTTTTTGCCATATTTACAACTTTATTTGCAAAAAAAAAATTATTTAAAATAATGATAATATTCCGATTTTAGGTTCATATAGAACGCAATACTTTGAAGAAAGTAAGTGCCAATTTTCAAAACGATTGGTTGAAAACTTTTCAAACTAGCGTGTACGCGAGTTCAAAAAAAGTCGTTTTCAGAAAAACGCGTTTGAAAAAATAGTAACAAGAAAAACAAGCAATATGGGGTCGCTAATATTTTATAGTATATACTTAAATATATGTATAAAAATTTCATATTATATACTTAAGGGGGGGGTAGGGTTTTAAAGGCGAAAAAAAAACATATTTTTATGATTTTTTTGCGGCGACATGAGCAATATAATTTTATTAAATAGAATTACATATTATTGTACAACTATTGAAGTATCTCAGAAAAAATTTTCAATGAAAAATATTGATAAATAAGCCGGTGACGTTGAATCTCCAGAGGCGCCTTGAAAAAAGTGGTTTTGCGGTGAACATTATAACTCGTTACCGGATCATCTGAAACAAAAAAATTGATATGCATTTTAAAGGTGATGTATTTCTCGAGGTAATCAGGAAGTTTTTTTTTTTTTTTTTTTTTTCTATTTTTTGCAGCACTTGGAAGTGAAAAACGCAATTTTAGCTCAAAAAATCGCCCTTAATTTGTTATTAAAAATTGAAAAAATTGAAAATTAAAAAAATGCAAAAAAATCATTTTAAACCCCCCCCCCCCCCCCCCCCCCCCCAAATATATGTATAAAATATTCTCAAAGTTTCAATGAATTATATTCATTTTTTATACTATAAAAAAAAATTCATGAAAATTATTGAGAAAACGCTGTCCTAACCCTATTTCCCCCCTTAATGGCTTATAACAATAGAACGAGTCGGAATTTTCATTTAAAATTTTGGGAACATATTTTTCAATAGTTTTACTAACAATTTATGAAATAAAAAAAAAATCGATTTTTTGAACCGTCTAACCCTATTTCCCCCCTTAAATGGTCGTAACTTTGCTCTGATTTGCCGGATTTCGGCTTGTTTAGACGGTTTTGAAAACGCCGTGAGCAGACTTAGAGAATGGCATTTGATCCATTCTAATATTTCAATTTTTTACGATGTTGAAGTTTGCATCGTTGGAGTGCAACGAAAATAGATTATTTATAGCATTCAAATGCCTTAAGGTTGGATTTTCGAAGACAAAAATCGTTGAAACGTTTTTTCATGGTCTCCCTTAAGGAGATTAATTAAATGGGCAAGAGAGGCCAGAGCAATACTGTAATTGAAAATTTGAAAAACCTATTTCCGTTCCGTTCCAACGAGGCAAACTTCAAAATAATCTAAATCGTACTGGCAAAAAAAATGTTTAAGCATCACGATCCCGGTTGATTTTGCGTGAAACGTTCCATATGCATATATGAGAGAGATTAGACTTTGGACTATTGCAAATTTTCTTATCGACTTATCAATCTCTTTGTACATCGCTTTATCCTCATTGCTCGGTTTTATGCCTCGTTTCCCATATAAATCAAAAGTAAACGAGTGAAATGAACGGAATCCAAAGGATAAAGGGGAAAAAATCATTTAAAGCGAAGCCACTTTTTTTGAAACACTAACTATACGGATTTTTAAATTATTATCATAACTTTTTTATGGAAACGTAATTTTCGTTGAAATATATTTCATCGTAAAAGCTTGTGTCCGAGATAATCTTTGATTTGTCGTCTGTCTCTCTGTGACACGATATATAAGACCAAGGGGACGCGTCGTACAAACAGTGAAGTTTCGCTTTAACGCGAGTTCGTGGAAGCGTAACAAAATGGGTGGCACGCGCTTATGAGCACGCAAAGAGGGGGGATTTATTATCATATCGAATCTCACTCACATCCCAACAAGTGTGGCCCGAGCTTTCGAGCTATGATTTCTCAGCAACCTGCTGCCTATTTACGTCTAACATCATCCTCGGACTTATCGCTCATATACATTATTAATCCTTTATCCCATGAAATATCTATTATATACGTCGCTGTGATAATTCACATTATTTTGAGACTTGCGATCGAATTACAAGTAAATTGTATTTTCAATTATTTATTAAATCTTTGATTAATTAACTTTAACCGGTTGTATAATTAATGAGTTGATTAATTTGATTTAAATCAATCGATTGATTAATTCGTCCATTGATTCGTTAATTGATTATTTGCGAGTGTTTTTTTAAGCGATAAATTACTCAAATTAATATTTTACAACGTTGAACCACTTTAAAAAAATCTTTACATGTTTTTAAAAATTTCTTAACGACTTTAAATCGATATTTTGAGATTGAATAAAACCTTGCGGTTGTTACATGGACTTTTTTTTCTTCTTTTAGTCCTGTGTATGTAGTTCGATGATCGTAATGGCGAATGAAAATTCCGATTAGTCGAGAATCGTTTGTCGTGATTTTGCAAAATTCTTTGACAATTATTTCGATGCCAATATTTATGAAATAACAAATGATCGAAATTCTCTCGATCGCCGAAAAATTGTTTCGTAACTTTTGAAGATCAATCGATGATCTCTCGATGTTTGACCGAGACACATCCGGTAACCTTTGAGTTCTTTTGGCTTTTGACCCTTTGCATTCGAATCTTTTGAGAAAAATGAAGAAAAAAAAACACAATTATTTCCTCGGACTGAAAGAATATTTGTCGCTAAAACATTTTTAAATTGATAAAATAATTATTATCATTTAAATTGATAACTATATAAATCTCGCATTGACAACGTGCAAAGCTTTCATCGCAGAAACGAGACTTCCAATCGTTTTTGTTCTTTTCGTCTCTTCTTATCGTTCTCTACGCTTATTATTACAATTATTGTGATTGTTATTTTAATATGTGATTATTATTATTATTATTATTATTATTATTATCCTGCATTTGCCGATCCGTTTTCACGATGCAACAATTATATTCCGTTCTAACAATCGATAAAACCGCAATTATTTAATTAATTTTTCGCCAGTAAAATAATTGTGCAATTAATTTGATTAAAATTAATCGATTAAATTAATCACTTCATTGGTTAATTAATCGTACGAATGACGAAAATCGTGTCGTTAAGGAGGGACATAGGGTTAGGACAGCGTTTTCTCAATGATTTTCATGAATTTTTTTATAGTATAAAAAATGAATATAATTTATTGAAACTTTGAGAATATTTTATACATATATTTAAGTATATACTATAAAATTGGTATATACTATATACTATAAAATTTAAGTATATACTATAAAATAAAAAAGACTCAGCATTTTGCGTACATTCTGGAAGCCGCAATTTTCATCTGAAATCAAACGAGGTTGGAATTTACTTTTATTATATGTCTCTCTTCTATATGAACCTAAATGCTATCAAAAAAATAGAAAATTGAATTTTTCACAGGGGTCAAAACAAAAAAGCATGATTTTTTGCCATTTTTTACAACTTTATTTGCAAAAAAAAAATTATTTTAAATAATGATAATATTCCAATTTTAGGTTCATATAAAGCGCGATACTATGAAGAAAGTAACTGCCAATTTTCAACACGATTGGTTGAAAACTTTTCAAACTAGCGTGTACGCAAGTTAAAAAAAAGTCGTTTTCAGAAAAACGCGTTTGAAACACGTGGAGCGCGCTCGGGGCCTGAAGGAGAGCTACTCACTTTAACGGCTTATAACAATGGAACGAGTCGGAATTTTCATTTAAAATTTTCGGAACAATATTTTTTCAATATTTTTACTAACAATTTATGAAATAAACAAAAAATCGATTTTTTGAATCGTCTAACCCTATTTCCTCCCTTAACGGCCGATGATCGAAATGTGCCGCGGAGTGTAAAAACAAATGTTTGGTGTGCGAAAGTGAATTTTCTATATTCAAGTCGTAATGAAAAGCACAGCGAATGATAAAGTTTTCTAAGCGTTTATTCGGCTATAATTAAATCCTTTTCTTTTCCTCGTTCGATGCGTCGAGAATTGAGGTCAGTGTCGCGGGGCACCGTCCGGGAAAGGAGATGAGATAAAATGTTTCGCGCCACGCGCTTGCTCTCTAGTCTCTCGCAAAGTGGGGGCGCGAATCGGAGGATTTGTTTTTTTTTGTACACCTAGCAACAAGCACGAGACGAACGGCTCGGCGCGTCAAGTGCATTACTCGAGTTTCAACTCTGACCGAGCTACAAATATGACTTTTATTCGACATTCAATAAATTTGGTACGCAGTTGGTTTTTTTTCCCCTACCGTTATCGCTTCTTATCACTTTTTATTAGCTGCTATAGCTGTAAAAGAGAAAAAAAATTAAACTACGTAACGAATAAGATTAACGCGTGAGATGCAAATAAATTAAAAAATTTCTCATTCTTTTTTTTTTCTGTATGATGACTCGTGCCCAGGACTTATTGCTCGCTGACGTTGGTTTGTCTCTAATTTCGTAGAATTCCGTGCACTTATACTCGCGAGGAAGTTTGGTGTTGCCGAGGTCGTAAGAAACCGCCGGTTAGAGGTTCCGGAGGCGAGATTCTTACGACAGATTGCCGACACTTCAGGGTCTCGTTGTTTAAGTCGTAAGATAATTGTATTACCTCGGTGAAATTGAGTCACCGCTAACCAGACCAATATTTCGCGAATTAATCTACTGATTTTTTCTTTTTCATAAATAATTTTTCAATTTGCTTCACGAATATCTATTGCAAGAGAATGATTATAAACTTTTTTCGCATTGTTGAGAGGAATTTTTTATGATTATTCTTTTTAATGATACATATTTTTAATATAACTACAAATAATAATTGTTGTAATTATTATAAATAATAATTATTGTCATTATTAAAAATAATAATTGTTGTAATTGTTATAAATAATAATTATTGGAATTATTACAAATAATAATTATTGTAACTATTATAAATAATAACTGTTGTAATTATTATGAAAAATAATTGTTGTAATTATTATAAATAATAATTAATGTAACTATTATAAATAATAATTATTGTCATTATTATAAATAATAATTATTGTCATTATTATGAATAATAATTGTTGTAATTATTACAAATAATGATTGTTGCAATTGTTATAAATAATAATTATTGGAATTATTACAAATAATAATTATTGTAACTATTATAAATAATAATAATTGTAACTATTATAATTAATAATTGTTGTAATTATTATAAATAATAATTGTTGTAATTATTATAAATAATAATTATTGTAACTATTATAAATATTAATTATTGTCATTATTATAAATAATAATTATTGTAATTATTATAAATAATAATTGTTGTAATTATTACAAATAATAATTGTTGTAATTGTTATAAATAATAATTATTGTAACTATTATAAATAATAATTGTTGTAATTATTATAAATAATAATTGTTGTAATTATTATAAATAATAATAATTGTAACTATTATAAATAATAATAATTGTAACTATTATAAATAATAATTGTTGTAATTATAACAAATAATAATTGTTGTAATTGTTATAAATAATAATTATTGGAATTATCACAAATAATAATTATTGTAACTATTATATATAACAATTGTTGTAATTATTATAAATAATAATTGTTGTAATTATTATAAATATTAATTGTTGTGTCTATTGTAAATAATAATTATTGTAATTATTATAACTAACTATTCTTGTATAATAAATGTTAACAGTTTCCTTCTAACATTTATTAACAATTATTAATAATTCTCTAACAATTGTTAATAAATATTAAGTATTTTTAATGAATTTTTCGGTCACTGTTACCCATCAATGCTTTGTAATGACCCAGTTTTAATTTAATAATTTCATCCATAAAATTAGTACGAAGGGATCGAGACGAAAATAAAAACGAGAAAACGTGAAAGATTTTGGTGCCATCACTTGTCGATTTCTAAAGAAGGAGTCGAGGTCAATTGAGCCTTTTCTAAGTATTGCAAAGAATCAAATCCCATCCTCGACAAGTCGTCGAGTTTTTTTTTTTTTTCTTTGCAAGACCGATTACTAATAAAGTGGGAGGGGGGGAATATGGCTGGGCGTCTAGTCGTCCGAAGAACGGGTTCATCGTGGTACTGGTCACCGTACCAGGGTCCTCTCCCCTCTGTATGAAGAAAGCCGCCACTCCGGTAAGGCCACGTATCGCAAGATGGAATGTACGGGATTTCCGCCACAGCATCAGCGTCTAAAAGCTCGATCTTCGAGATACGAAAACATAATTACGAACTATTGAGATTCATATTTACCACTGCTCAGAACGGACAAACCCAAAACAATCAAAATAAATAACATATTCAGAGATTCCCCGCCCACGCGTTTCTTTTGTTCTCCTTTGCGATATCTTCTAGACGCAATTAATTGGTGTTGACGATTTCTTGAAAGAGCAACACTTGAAGATGCAATTTTCATATACTCAGATATCGCACGATACAATTCTCGAAATCGTTGGGTTAAACGACAAAGTCTTTAATTGCAGCATGTGAATTTGATTATTGGCATTTTTTCGTAAATTGAATTAATTCAAGTACGCGAAGAATCCTCAAACACTTGTTAAAAAAATAAAATAATAATAATTGGAGTACAATTGAAATTGTATTAAAAAATTGAACTAATTCGGTTCACGCGTTATACGATCTTTATTTTAACCAAGATTTTCGTAAAGAAAATACTAATTAACTAATTCTACTGTTAGAATTAGTTTTGATTGAAACCCGTTCGAAAAATTGAGATTAATGAGTTTTTTTTTTTAATTGTTACAGACGATGGTGCTGGCGGTATTAGCTCTCACCATTGTGGTAAATATCAATTTCATTTAAAGAGAAATAAAAATATTTTTTAATCAATTTTACTTTTTTTTTTTTTAAATAATTCACAACTTATCGATTGATATTTCATTATTTTAGAACGTCGCGCGCGGTACGGAAATTCCATGCAGAGATGATCGAGATTGTTCATCCGAGCAATATTGTTATAATGTGTCGCACATGTGCGTCGATTTTACTTCGTGCAGTCGTTACCACCGACTTGAAGGACCGACGCCAGCTCGACACTCGTCCCAATGCGGACCATGCACTCCAGGGTCAGTAATTCTGCCATATTTCCGATTAATTCGCAAATTTTCAAACCCCAAAGCACTCCGGTCAAATGAAAATTCCTTTTTTTCTTTCTTCTTGCAGATATACCGCAGAATTACTTGGTACCGGAGTGCACGAATCGTCATGCAAGAAAATGACGTCTTCTAAAGAGACACAAACTGGTAAGTTCTTTTTTTTTTTTCAGTTTTCGGCTTTAGGTCGATGTGTCGAAAATATTTAAAAAGTAAAAAAAAAACGCATTTACAAAATGAATGTACGGGCGGATTCATGCGTGTGTGTGTGTGTGTGTGTGATGAAGTTGAAAAAATCAAATTTCTATAACTGCGGAAGGGTTTGAACGATCAGGTGGAAATTTGGCACGTAAATAGTCAGCCCCCCCCCCCCCCCCTCCCTTTTTCCGATATAATTTTCGTTAAGATTGAACAATCCGTTTAGGTTGTACACGATTTTTCGTTTTTTCTTTTAAATGTTTGTTTAGATCAATTTTCGAGCTATCAGGCTAAAATTTTCTACATAAATGGACTGTCATGAAATAATGATTGCTTTTGAATTTTAAGAGACTCGCACGAGGCGTTATAAATTTGTGAAATTTTGAATTATCCGAAATATCGGTATGAGCATTAAGGCTCGTGCAATTTTTGAGCTTAAATATTTCGTCACGAGATTCCATAAAATGAATAACTTTGCACTCTTTCGGAATTTATTGTACTTTCAATATTTCGATAAATTTATTCAAAAATCAAGGAAACCGCTACTGTAAAATTATTGAAGAAATTTATTACGCAATTTGCTTCCTCGTCATTTTCGCGCATACACAAAGTTTCCCCTGTGAGGTAGCCCAAAATTAAACAGCTTCTTTCTCACGGACTAAAATGCAGGTTTCAATTTGCATCATGTTTTTTTTTTCTAAGGTTTATCCATATCATTGAGATTCATTGAAAAATCATAATTTCTTTTTTCTTTTTCAGAATATGAGAGTGAGCTCTCTTGGCACTGGTCATGGATAGCAATAACCGTCCTGGTTATTGTCCTTTTAGTCCTTTTGCTCGCGATGTTGTTGAGAAAACGTAAGTAACAGAAATATTAAAATAATTCGAAATTCTCTTCCGACGGATTATTCGAATGTAAAAAAATGTCAATGTAAACAAAAACAGTAACTAGAGTATATCGAAATAATGATTTCCTTGTTTTCTCGAGATGCAATTGAAAAATTCGGATTTTCCGTTTAGTTGCGCTACGATCTATGAAGTTAATTGATAAAAATTTTACAGTATTCTGTACAACGAATCGCGACAAATTTTGTCGAAAAATGATACCGTGGACCGCGCGTCCTACCGCACCGCCCCAGGACGAAGGTGAGTCTCGATTGCCTTAAAACAAAATTTCCGATCCAACACCGATCGTACATCACGAAATATACAATGAAAGTTTTTTCTACTTCACAGCAGCGCATTATTTACGGGGTAAAACGTATATCGGCGACGAGGAACGACCACCGATATATTCGTCCGTGATTGGGGCAAATATTGACAAAGATAATTTGGTAAATGCCGCGCCTACCGTAGCACCAGATTGGGTCATGAAACCGAATTACGACCCCGATTACAACGACAACGTTGCCGATGGCGCTGCGTTACCTATCCGCTCGTCGTCCACGAACATTCATATGGATCTCGAGGAGGAGGAGGAAACGAATCCAAGCTCGTGGACCCCGGGGTAAGAATATCGAAGATTTAACAACAACAAAAAAACGATTGTAAAAGAGTATGGAGTATTTCTTTCTGATCGATGTGTCTTTAAAACTCTCGCGTGACCAGAATTTCGGCACCGACCGATTCCAGATATAAGTAAATTGTCGAACATTTTTGAAGGATTATCAAGGATTAACGTCACTGATTTCGAATGTAACGTCTAAATTATTGCACATTTTGAAAATATGAATAATCGTTGGTATTTTTAATGTTACATTGACGTGACTACGAATAACCATAATCTAACAGTTTGAGTAATCGTCACGGGTAACCAAAGAGCAACGAGTTGGCTTTTCTTAATCGTACTAAGTTTTTAGTACTCAGATCGTACTAAAAACATAAACGAAGGTTTACTATCGTTTCCCGTGCTAACTAGTGCTGATTGACTTGGACGACTGGGAATGAGCGGCCATATTGAATGAGCCACACCTCCGCGGTTATTGTCAATTGGAAAGACGATCGAAAAGGAACCATATAGCAACTATCATCGTTCATTCCTAAAAAATAACCTACACACAACCAATTTACACTAGACCTCGATTTTAAGGAAAATCTCCACTCTTTTATTCTCGTCTGTGTATGGTGGAACGCATCTGTGTCACGACAGCCAGGATCGTATTAGTATTTCTCTTAAAAGTCATTGTGGCTCTTTTGAGTTTAGGTTCTTTGGCACGTTAGCATAACGTAGTGTACTTATGTAAAAAATATGGACGTACATAACCCTAAACATGACGAAAAATGGCGCACCAATACGGTCCTGACCTAAAGCGCGTGAGTGGCCGTTGGCGTTACAGGGGCTGAACTTAGGCAGCCTCGATTATACGAGGTCTGTTCGAAAAGTATCGCGAATTTTGAATTTCCGCGGGCTACGTATGTTCGATTTTCGATTTTTTTGTGGCGTTAGATTGGTACTCGTGTCCCTCACTTATGCTGAAAAAATCGGCCATTTTGAATGTTTAGTTAATTGTTGACAGCTGTTTTGGTTAGACGTGTTTTGGCTTGTCTTCGATTTTTGCCTATTCCAAAAAAGCAGCTTCCATTGCGATGAATTGAGCTTTGGTTTCCACGTCATAACCATAAACCCATGATTCGTCACCAGTTATCACCCTCTGGAGCAAATTTGGGTCGTCGCGGACCGAGTCAAACAGCTCCTTAGCAATGTTAACGCGACACTGTTTTTCTTCGAAATTGAGCAATTTTGGCACGAATTTCGCGGCGACACGTCTCATGCCCAAATGGTAAAAATCGAATAGCACGAGGCAATCGATATGTTTAGTTCCTCGGCAACTTCTCTAACGGTGATTCGACGATTGGCCAATATTATTTTCTTCGCTTCATCAATGTTTTCGTCTGTTGTTGATGTGCTCGGGCGTCCGGAACGCATTTCGTTGTTCGCATCTTCACGGCTCTCTGAGAACACTTTGTACCACCGATAAACGTTGCTTTGGTCCAAGGTAGCTTCACCATATGCCACAGTCAACATTCGGATTGCGTCCGCGCACTTAATTTTGTTTTTCACACAAAATTTCATACAGATTCTTTGATCCATTTTTTGGAATAGGCAAAAATCGAAGACAAGCCAAAACACGTCTAACCAAAACAGCTGTCAACAATTAACTAAACGTTCAAAATGGCCGATATTCTCAGCATAAGTGAGGGACATGAGTACCAACCTAACGCCACAAAAAAAAATCGAAAATCGAATATACGTAGCCCGCGGAAATTCAAAATTCGCGATACTTTTTCAACAGACCTCGTAAGTACTTCCGGTTCCAGTTTTTTCTGAAAATCGAGGTCCTAGCAATCATAAAGCAACTGTCGTTTTTTTCTCGTGAATACACCGGTTGTTATCCGGTTGAAGGACGGTAAAGCAACCAAAAATCAACTAGCAACCACAAAAACCGGTTGCCCACGTTGCTAGAGTACTTAGCGATCTTTAGCATATGCAATTTCATTGAAAAAAATCGATTCTACAAAAGTATGAGAGAAAAAAAAGAGTGTTTTAACGAAAATGTTTTACGTAAATAAAAAGTGATAAACTTTGCGTGTTTTCAGTCAGGTAACGGTCGATGTGCCGAGTCGTCCGTTCGCGAGATTCGCCGAGCAGGAGGACAATTTACTGAACAACGCGTTGCTTCGAGCAAATTGCACGTCGAATTCGAACGAGGAGAATAGTTCGGGCGAAGGTGCCGGAGTGCCTGAAGAACCATCGGGATCGCGATCGCGCGGCGACATGTATTGTGGTCCTAATGTGCAAATTAATCAGACAATCACGCTCAATATCGGCAAGAGTGGCACCAAGTAACGTTTTCTTCGCGTTACTTCGCTCTCTAGCTCTCTTTTGTCTGCCAGTTGTGTCATTCGTACCAATGGAATCCAAAGTGCCAATTACATTATAGTTAGCAATCTCTTTCATTGGAACTAACGAATAATCATGTTGCATATTATATATTTCAGGAAGTTTCCATATCATAATTATTATCACGTAAAAAAAAAAGAAGAATTTGCAATCGGTGATATACGTCGTAATAATCGTTTTTTTTAATTTAAAATATCATTATAATAAATGTTGCAGCAAACTCGTTGTGTTTGCTAATGAGCCTTTTGTCGAAAGAGGAATCGCTCGATTTACGCACATCTCCGTATCACCTCGAGATGTTTATCGTACCGCGTTTAAGCCGGTCAGTAGATTTATCGATTACTCCCAATCTAGACGAGACGTTTGAATGTTTGCGCGCATTTATTTTGTTCCTGTCGATCGGGAATTAACCCAGTCTTTCATCCAGCATTTTCCGTTGTTCCCCGAAATCGGCTGTCTCTCTCTCTCACTTTTTTTTCTATCTGCCCTTTATCTTCTATGGCCCTTTTTGTGTGCCGTTCTTTCTTTTAAGAACGTGACCGATTACTCTAACCTACACGACTGTCACGATTTTACTCGGTCATGATTTTTTTTTTTTATTATTACGACGGGAGAGCGAACAACGGGAAAGCGGCCATATTGTATTTATAATTTTTAAGTAATTGATAAGCAATTCTTTCTTTTTTTTTTTTTTTTCTACGAAAGCTCAATTATACATACCTGAAATATATACTCATCCCTTTTTCGAGAGTATAGAACTTGTGTAGGGTTGCCGGTAACGGGGATTAACCCGAACGGTAATTCAGTCAGAAGGAAAAAAAAATAATAAAAAAAAATCGAATGCCTTAACAATGATTAATCGATTTTGTTAAGTACACATTGCCATTAAGTTCATAACACTTCGTTATGATTCTTTTGGCTCTTTTTTTGTTATTATTATTAGCTTTCCCATCATATAACTTTTTCAGGTTTTCGCATCCCTTTATCCCTTTTTCATCCCCTCCAGCATTGTCCGCAGCCACTTCAATCCTAATGCACGTACTGTATCGTGTTTGCACAAGGGCACAGGAAAAACCGCGAAAAACTTTACCGATATAGACGTTCATTTTGTATCGTAGTTGTATACTCGAATCGGGAAATTCGGAAAAACTGTCTGCTGCTCAGTAGTCGGCGTGCAAAAGCCAGTGCACGGCTACCGGCTAACCGGAAAAAATAATTTAAAAAAATCGAATGCCTTAACAATGATTAATCGATTTTGTTAAGTACACATTGCCATTAAGTTCATAACACTTTTCGTTATGATTCTTTTGGCTCTTTTTTTTTGTTATTATTATTAGCTTTTCCATCATATAACTTTTTCAGGTTTTCGCATCCCTTCATCCCTTTTTCATCCCCTTCAGCATTGTCCGCAGCCACCTCAATCCTAATGCACGTACTGTATCGTGTTTGCACAAGGGCACAGGAAAACCGCGAAAAACTTTACCGATATAGACGGTCATTTTGTACCGTAGTTGTATACTCGAATCGGGAAATTCGGAAAAACTGTCTGCTGTTCAGTAGTCGGCGTGCAAAAGCCAGTGCACGGCTAACCGGCTAACCGGAAAAAATAATTAAAAAAAATCGAATGCCTTAACAATGATTAATCGATTTTGTTAAGTACACATTGCCATTAAGTTCATAACACTTTTCGTTATGATTCTTTTGGCTCTTTTTTCGTTATTATTATTAGCTTTTCCATCATATAACTTTTTCAGGTTTTCGCATCCCTTCATCCCTTTTTCATCCCCTCCAGCATTGTCCGCAGCCACCTCAATCCTAATGCACGTACTGTATCGTGTTTGCACAAGGGCACAGGAAAAACCGCGAAAAACTTTACCGATATAGACGTTCATTTTGTATCGTAGTTGTATACTCGAATTGGGAAATTCGGAAAAACTGTCTGCTGCTCAGTAGTCGGCGTGCAAAAGCCAGTGCACGGCTAACCGGTCACCCATCTCAGTACTGACCGCGGCCAATATTAACTTGGCAGACTGCCGAAGTCGCGCAACAATCGCGCGTCCACTGCTGTCGATTCTTCCGTTATGTTGAACACCCGATTTTCATTAAGTTCAAAATTTCCCCTTCGTGGCTTTTCCCCACCGAGCATCAAAGTCACGGGCGTTGGGCACTTTTTTTTTTCTAACTTAAACTCGGTCTGGACAAAGTTTGATTTTTTTTTCCCGGATATTCGAGAAATTTCAAATCACCCAAATTACATTTATATTACGAGTCTTCTTCGGGAACGAGGTCACCGATTGAAATGGGCTCGGAACGGAAATTGTACTTAAATTCAAAACGCCCGTTCCAAATGATTGACCTAATGGAAGTTTGACTGTACGATTAAAATGTAATATTATCTCCAGTGATCTCGAAGATCCGGGACGATTAATTCGTCACTCTTCTTGCCGCATGTCTCGGATCACGATCTCCTTTATTGCTGTCTCGAGCAATTTTTGCGAATTAAGTTTATTAAAAAATATGAAAAATACAAATAGGTGCGAACCGATAAAAATTGTAAATATAGACAATAAAATAATATAACTCTGTTGTGGATTGCTGTATTGACGTAGAACGGTAGACATACTGAATGTTCAAGAAGTGCGGGGGATTCTGAAACAAATAAGGAGGAAAAATAAAGAAAAGAACGAAAAAAAAAAGGAAATGATAAGAGAACGATATAAAAAGTGTCGTGACGAACGATGAGATTTTTTTTTTCAATTCCAATACCCCATTGACTCGTTGAACGTTTGTGTGTTCTTTATTCAATTCTTCGTAACGTTTCTATCGAACTTCTACAAAAATATCGGGGACATTCGCTGCGAATTCTCGGGTCGAATTTCGTAAATTCTACAAATTCGAGGCGTACGCTTTTTTTTTCATCGGTTTAACAAATAAATTGCGGGCGGCAGTGGAAAGTTTCTCTTTTACGTATTCAGACTATTTGGCCACTCAATCGGGGCAATATTGTGATGATTGAGAGAGAAAAAAAGAAATACAGATTAGACGGACAGAAAAAAAAATTAAACTTACGAATCTTACGATCTTACCCGCGATCTAACTCATTATCGTTAATCGCGAAAGATTTACGACGTAACTAGAGATCGCTCTCCGTCGCGCCTTGCGAACCAACTACGTAAGCTACGATAGTTGCGTGATCCAATTTTCCTGGTACCATTGCCATTTTATCGAGCATCTTCTTCCTTCGCGAGCGTTGCTCGAGCTTCGACAGTTGCACCAATTGGCCGTCTTTGTGCTGAGCGTAATAGAGATCGGCGTCCTCGAGGATACGACGTTTCGCGGCAGTTATACGAACCTGTAAGTGCAAAAATTTAGGAAATTTCATTTTTCTTTTGCAACGCGCTATCACACGTAATATGCGACAAAGTGAGTCCAAGATAAATAAGTACCAAACGCGATACACGCGCTTAATTACTGATTTCGTTCTCACAGTGAAAACTGTACAAAAAAATACAAACAAATGACCTAAACCGACCGCAAAATCCAATAGAAGTTCGCAAAGTCTTTTGGCACTTTTGCACGGTGGTCCGTCGCCGGAAACCCCTCTTCTCAGCAAATCTTCCATTCTCAATAGCGTCAGTTCGTGTCGCTGATAAGCCTCGACGATCGGTAATTCGCGACTATCGCCGCTACCACTGGAATTCGTTCGTCTCAGACTCTCGGCGTTCTTGCGACTGTGCTTCGCGCCTCTCGCGTGACCCTCCGATCTACCGGATCTCTGGCCGCTCGATGCCGAACCGCCGATCGGTAATACGGCAAATTTTCCAACAACCGGATCAAAATTGTCGGATATACCGTCGCTCGTGAGGAAGACTACGTCGCCCTGCTCGACCTCGGTCATCGCGAGAGTCAAATTGTTCAATTCCGGATTGCAACCGTCCACCGGACCGAGAGCACCGAGGGCGTCTCTCATGTCGCGCATACAGTGAATATCGTGCGATCCTCGGGTTATTTCTCGTACACCGGTTTTTCTAGAATTGTCATTGTAAAATGTGAATTAAAGAGAGCTCATTTTGTGACAGCGAATTTTACAACTTAAGGTAGTTCTAACACAAATGAAGAAGTAATGCAAATTTAATGAGTTTTTGGGAAAACCTAGAAAAAGTACTGAAGAATACTTGTGCGAAATTTGAGACTGTTTCACCGTACCGTTTTCAAGATATCGTTTATCAAAAATTGCAAAATTTGCATACGAGGGTATACCTATACCGTACGAAATGAGCACTTTCCGGATATTCAGTCACCAAAATGTACGAAGGAGTAATGAAAAATTCTTGAAATTTGGCACGAAAGTAGTTTAGTAGATGAAGAATAACATATAGTTTACAGTAAATTTTCGACCATGCAGTAAAAAAGTATGGATTATTGAAAAAATATTGTTTTGAGGCTAGAAGAACTCGTGAGCATGACAACGTCGCTGCGCGACGTGGCTGCCCGCCTCACGCACCGCTCCTTCTATCCCCTCCTATTTCTTGTGTTAGAACTACCTTAACTGTGACTCAGGTATGAACGTCATTTCAAGGTTTGAGATCGAGTTCGCTCGAGTCGAAACTTAATTCTCAATTTAGTTCAGTTTCTATTATCAGAAATCAATTATCGTTGTGTAATGTTTCGTATCGTTTAAGATTAAAAAAAATTATCGAATTTTTCGAAGCAAAAAGCATTGTCGAACGCACTAAAGAGGGAAAAAGGGTAAGATATTGAAATTTTCATCTCGCTTCCTTCTGGTATTCGAAAATTCACATAGTTTCCTGTATGAGGAAGACTGAATGAAGAAAGCTACCGCTTTGAAATGTGTAAATCTTCGAAAACGAGGAGCAAACGATGTGCAAGAGTTTCGATTTGGATAATCTTTAAAAAAAATAGCTTTAACATTACGAAAAATTCGATTGTTCGTTCTGTTCACCTGGAATAAACGTAGGCAAGGCTGTCACCGACGTTACAAGTACAAGCGACGTATCTCCTAGTTTTGGAATTTGTACCGGTATTCGAGTTCGGAAGTGGTAGGATCGCACAAACCGTGAGGGTAGTAAGCATACCCTGTTCCTGAAGGATCAGCGAGTGTGCCGCGTGAAAGGAACGTAAAAGAGCGACGAAAACATCCCTCGTCGTGGTCACTCCACAATTGAGGGACGGGGAGAAAAGAGCTTTGTTAAGATAATCCATACTCCCGTGGACGGCAGAGCGAGCTGCGATACTCGCTTTTGGACCTTTTCAAATCAGACATTTACAAAATTTATTTTTCGATCAATTTAACAAAAAAAAACAGTAATTTGGCGATAACAGTTACCATATCTCTTTTCAACGCGATTGGAAAATAAAATTGTATTCATTTTTTGTTATCATTACCGTAAAAGGTGTACAAGAGCATTTTATTCTTTCATTTTTTTTTACATCGATCCAAATCTTACCCCAATTGACTCCATCAGCGAGTGCAAGAACCGCAGCGTTAGGCCTCGCTGCTACGCCGAAACAATCGGCAATCGGCTCGCCGTTGTTGACGTTATTCGTTGGATTTTTTTCGTAAAGCGTCGTTGCAATTCCGTAGGCCATGTCATTGGGACTGAACCAATTTTCAACACCGGCAATCTCCGAACCCGTGATCGATCCTAAAATTATTCGACAAAAAGCTTTTGGACTAAACGGAAATTATCGATTTTCAGAATTGAGTAATCCTGCGGAAATCAATACATTTCAGAAGCATCGAACAACGAAATAAATGCTCGGTACAATAAGAAATTATAGATTTCAGGATACTTAGCTCGTACGGACCATAAGTTCAAAAGTTCGATTCAAAGACAATCCGAGCACGTGACAATAAGAGAAACGTTGGGAAAAAAGAATTATTTTAAAGGCACTAAGGATCCAATCTATAGTCCTCCGCACGAACTTAAGTTCATGTTTAGCAATTATTAAAATTTGAAAAATAAATAATAGAAACACCGCATCTCTAAGATAACATTAAAAGTTTGCAGGTGTAATATTTCAACATCGTCATGGAAAAATATTTAAAATGTGGCTAATTGAAACGTGCAAATTTTATAATTCAGCAAAAATGATGAAGATTCATCATTTTCGTGCAATCATAAATTTTCCTCTATGAGCAAGAGAATTTTCCAATTTTTTGGCTTCCTGACAGAGGAAGCTTTGTGTATGCGCACGAATTTAGAACGCCTTGATCAATTTTCTCTAATTCCAATCGCGGAACAATATTCGGTAATAGTTTATTTGCGTAGAAAGTTTTACCGTGATATTTCGAAGATTGTAAAACTTATGCTCTTAAGATAAAAAAAATAAAAATAAAAAAAATAAAAATCGTGTGAAATCTGAACGAGTTCTTCGGATTTCACGAAAATTATATCGGACAAAGGGCAGCTGGCAGTTCCACTTGCGTGCAAAATTTCGCCCCGATCGTTTAAAGCCATTCACGAGTTATAGACCTTGGACACACATTCATGCGGACGTTTTTCGTACACGTGTTTTTCCGATTTTTTTAAACACAATCTCAACAAATTGTCATTGAAAACGGATTTGTTTCAATTATCATTTATTTTTGAAATCCCACTATTGGACGGTTCTATAGAGACTAAGCATCGTTAATCGCCCCAGTTCATGCTTCATTTGGCATAGCATCGTAGAAACGAAAAAAAAAAAACGAAGAAAAACAAAGAAATGACTACATATTCACAAAAGGCCCCTCCGAATGAAACAGCTTGAATCAGCAAGAGCCAAAGAAAACTGCATGCTATGGTCAAACCTTAGCAACAATTGGTCGCACCTTTGTGAATTTTTTTAAAAGGTGCCGGGGCGCTCTTAGATTTCCTCAGGGGAATCATTTCGGTAGCAAAATCGGACGGCGGTGGAATAATATCGTTTTCCGAATCCGCCTCGTCCACGGTATCGAGAGTATCGTCCGACGATGTTCTCATAACAAGCTGTATGATCGATTTGTCCGTATTGTCATTGAGACTGTCGTACGAACCGTCGTTAACGAGTTCTTGTTCGTCGATAATTGTGCTCGCAAAGATCAAACGTCTCGGTGATAAATTATCGAGACTGACGTTCGTACATATGTCCTCGGAGAATCTAACATTTCCGCTTGTTCCCTGAGCCACAAGATTGTTCGACAAGTAATCATCTCGCGCGTCGGTATCCATGAATCTTATTAGATTACGATTGCTCTTCGACGAATCACCGTGTGTACCATTGTTCGTCCCGTTGTCATCGTCATCGAGCAGACTCTCGCGCGAATATTTCGCTTCTGGCTCGTAAAGCTTGCCGGCTGCGCGAATTTTTATAGAGCTGTTGTCGATCGGACACAATGACGTATCGTTCGAGGGTATCACTAACCATCGATCATGCGCGATGGAAAATATACAATCCATCGAGGTGTTGACTGTGTTTTGTGTTTTGTGTTTTTTTTTTTTTTTTTTGTAAATTCACACAATCCACCACCCAATATGTTTTGTTTAAAAATCTATGATAAAACCTGTAATGTTTTTTCTAACTACTTCAAGAACAGGAATTTTTGCTTTTGTTTCTATACGTTTGGATGAATTAATCTACGTTAAACGTTCAATTGTTTTGTTAAGTCTACATTGATTTTTTTAGGACAATTATTGTTAGGGGTCTGCGATTAATAGATAAGATTAGGTCCTCAATTGGTAATCTGAAAAACTCACCGGTAGCATTCTGATCTGTTTGATCCAAGATGTCTATGTAATCAATGTCCGGATCGCTGATACTCAAATGCCTCTGTTTGAGATTTACGGTGGTCAACCCACGATCCGGTCCGGTCAAAGCTGCGAATACTTCTTCATCCTCGGACACAACTCCCAGAGGCTTGGACGGCAATTCCTCGGGATTTCTGCCGTGAAGGATGATCGGACCTTCGGATTTTTGATCCAATCTGTTGAATCGATATACCCTTGGTCAGTTAATTTTTCGAGCCACTTGTGAATTTTGTATTATCATTATTTTGTGTTTCGTTGGAGAAAAAATTGTCGAGAATCTTTGGCACGGAGTTTGATCATGAATGAAAAACAGAATTGAATTTTGGGGATTTTATGTAAAAAAAAAAAAAGATACAAGTGGAAACTTACAAGGAATGATATTTTCAGCATTTTGTGAAATTTTGAGGGCGGTGATTTGTAAGTTTCAACTCGCAGCAATGAATTTGAGGTGCTTTGCAGGAGAGATAAAACTACGTTTCCTGATGATTCGATCTTTCGCAACAAACAATTAGGAATTAAGAAAAAAAAAATCTCACCCATTGAGGTATCTCGTTACGAAGCAACCGCCGGGTACGTCGACCTGCTGTGATCTCGGCGTATGAAGATCATGTTCACCCTGTCCTATACTCTCAACAGCCGCAGTGAGATTGCTGATTGAGAGCTGACGCATAAAGCCGACAACCCTTTTTCTCAAACTCGGCATCGTTGAAAGGCCAAAGTATCAAGTATTTCTCCAAATTACTCGACTCACATCCACGCCGTTGCTCATGTTTATCGATGGCTTATCGCAAAATTTTACGCCGTTAAACCCATAGTTTTACCGATTAAAGCCTGTAACGAGGATAAAAAAAAATAAATAAATCTCAGACTGTCTTTAATTCTTGTTGCGAGACTGGCGGTAAGGCGTTATAGTGGGAGTGGGGATAATGAGAACGTTTGAATGACAATGATTCTCTGAGCTAAAATGGAGCGCGACATGAATATCGACTTCCTGCAGCCAAATTAGACGAATAAGGTCAACCTTCATCGACGTGACAGCAATTGCACACACGTGTGCAATCGAACTGTTTTCCACGAGTTAAAGCAGCGTTATCTAAAACGAAAAGTAGACTTTACCTGAACAATATTACGTTTGTCAATTGTCAATTATCAATGAAACACTAAAATTCTATTTGTAACATTCTAATACATTGGGGGATGTTATTATAAAGCTTTTTTTACGATTGATAATCAAGTGATTGAACACTCGGCGGCCATGTTTGTTAAACTGTCAAAGTCGCTTTTGATGGGAGATTTGAGATCTTGAAACGAGCATGGAAGTGACAAAATTCGAGAGAAAAGCGCTGCTCCTCGTATAGCTCGATTAATTGGGCGTAATGTTATAATAGGGAGTGACTTACCGACCATTGGTAAGTAACGGAACATTTTTTTGAAGCTTCTTGAATTGTACGTTAGTATCGCTAGTGTTTTCCCCGCCATAAATGCTGCGTCGCACTTTTCGCAAACCGAGAGACAGCGTTGTTGAAAGTCATGGGAGCTGTCAAATGTCAAACAAGTCTGTTGTTCTTCTGTTCTTATAGTAATGTAGTAATGTTATAATAGGGAGTGATTTACCGACCATCGGTAAAAACAGAACATTTTTTGAAGCTTCTTGAATTGTACGTTCATATCGCTAGTGTCTTCCCCGCCATAAATGCTGCGTCACACTTTTCGCAAACCGAGAGACAGCGTTGTCGAAAGTCATGGGAGCTGTCAAATGTCAAACGAGTCTGTTGTTCTTCTTTTCTTATAGTAATGTAGTACTGTTATAATAGGGAGTGACTTACCGACCATCGGTAAGTAACGGAACATTTTTTGAAGCTTCTTGAATTGTACGTTCATATCGCTAGTGTCTTCCCCGCCGTGAATGCTGCGTCGCACTTTTCGCAAACCGAGAGACAGCGTTGTCGAAAGTCATGAGAGCTGTCAAATGTCAAACAAGTCTGTTGTTCTTCTGTTCTTATAGTAATGTAGTAATGTTATAATAGGGAGTGACTTACCGACGATCGGTAAGTAACGGAAAATTTTTTGAAGCTTCTTGGATTGTACGTTATTATCGCTAGTGTCTCCCCCGCCATAAATGCTGCGTCGCACTTTTCGCAACCCGAGAGACAGCGTTGTCGAAAGTCATGAGAGCTGTCAAATGTCAAACGAGTCTGTTGTTCGTCTTTTCTTATAGTAATGTAGTAATGTTATAATAGGGAGTGACTTACCGACCGTCGGTACGAACGGGACATTTTTTGAAGCTTCTTGAATTGTACGTTCATATCGCTAGTGTCTTCCCCGCCGTGAATGCTGCGTCGCACTTTTCGCAAACCGAGAGACAGCGTTGTCGAAAGTCATGGGAGCTGTCAAATGTCAAACAAGTCTGTTGTGCTTCTGTTCTTCGTAACTTCAAAACATTTCTAAACTCAATATTTTTATCGAAAGTCTATACCGTTGAGGTAAGTCCGAATAATAAATATTAACTCTATTCGGAAGCATGCGTTATTGGTACAGTTATTCGTGTGAACTAATTTTGTTTCAAGGTGATGTAAATTATCCGGAAGTATTATGAAGAGAGGCAATATTCAAACTAATGTCATTCACTAATCGTTAATATTTAAGGCAACGGTGAAGAATTACCGGACGGAGAACGAAATTCTGCATTCGATGATCTTTCACTTTTGGTCGAAATATCAATCATGTCTAAATAATATTGATTCATACATTTTTGAGGTTATGTTAGTTATGTACGTCAACCCGGTGAGTGCTGAATTACAAACAAATCGTTTAAAAAAAGTTTTATCGATTTTCAGATAGTAATGGGTGAACGTTCATTCTGAAGCGTGTTTTTAGTTTTGCAAAACAATCGCAGTCATTTTTTTGTTTGTTAGTTACTCTATATTATGCCTATTTGTTAAAAGGTACGTTCATTCGTTTTTATTAATGAAAAACAATGTATTCGACCCTGATTCCCACTCTGACTCTAATTACTCTACAAAAGATCAAAAATACCTTTTGCTCATGCTCCGTATACACCAAAATGTGGTGTTATACAGTATTTTCCACTCTTCAGTCAATCTCACTGTGAAATATTGTCGTATTAACTAATGAAATATTTTACGACACTTCTTCAGTATCTGGATAAATTTTTTCGTAGATTTTATCGTTGTTTGAATTATTGAAGAGCATATGGACAGAATTTTTATATACGTTTCATCGATTGTACAGCATCTAATTCTAATTTTCTAGTATTATTTTCATAACGGTGGCGTTTATTACTTTTAATTTTATCCTAACCCTTCCAGGCCTATCTCCAAACCCATTTGATAAACTGTAATGATATAGCGGTCAGCGTAGATATTAGAACAGATCTAAAGAAATATTTCAAATTTATTTATTTATCAATCTCGTTGTTTCGGACTTGCCAATTACTCTGTTGGCCCGGTTTTTCGAACATTTATTAATTCTGAAAACTCGTATTTGAGTATATATATATACGGCTGTTTGCGTGGGAAGAAATAGTGTGATTTTGGATTTGTGTGGATAGGATCCAGAGCCAGACACGTTTGTCATTTCATTTCTCATTTTATCGAGCCGAGCCAACGAACATTGACATTAAATTTCTTATTTCACTATTGAGACGCTGTTGTCCAAGATTTTTTTTTGACCAATTTTATTTTGTTTACTCGGTCCAGGGTATTGATCGTCCAATTTTACGAAAAATCATTGAAATACTGGCGGAACTCGTACGATCGTCGTCAAATCTTAATTCCCCCTTTCTCTTGCCACCCCACGGTTCGAATGGTACTCCCGGAAAATTGCCTCTCCTCGTACTACCGGATGTCGTCATTTCGTCACTTCCAATCAGCTTCAAAGATCCACGTTTCATCTCGAACTCGTTCTTAATCGATTTATCACGATCGTTGATGCGCACTGGATTTTCCAACGATGCAAGTGACGATCGAGTAGTAATACCAAAAAGAAAGTTGAAACAAAAATTGTTAGGCGCACACTCTTAAAATATCTGTTCATGGTGAAAAAAAACTATTTCTCCGTTCATAAAGGCAAATCTCGCTCAATGTGAAAAACAAAATTGTGAAAAATAGTGCCTCGTAGCACATTTGAGCATTGTGTAAAATTTCGCGGAAACACTTTTCAAGTTTCAAGCTTGCAGCGTTTTTTTTTCCTCTCGTTAAAGTAGCGAATTTTTTGCTTAAAGTGAGAAGAGATTTCTTTCTGATGAAGTAAATTCTATACATTTGATGTTAAGAAGAACTTTTGGTAAGTGCGGAAAAAAAAAAACATATGGTGAGGGATGAAAAAGAGATGTTAAACTCACGAGAACCAAAGTCATCGTCGAATTTGACACGTTTCGACGATTCTCGCGAGACTCGTCGATCCTCCTTGTCATAGCGACGTTTCGCAGACATTTCGTATTTCGGAATATATTCGATCGAACCTCTTTTGCCACCCCAACTGTTGAACGGCGGTGATTTTTTGCCGTTCCACGAAAAAGACTTGTCTCTCTTAAAATTCTTAAGAGTAGAATGAATTCTATCGATGCTACGTTTTCCACCCCAACTATGGAATGTGTTCTCAACTGGCTTTTCTAACTTCGGAATCGTTCCGTAATTCTCCGAGTCTCTCTTACCGCCCCACGGGCTGAATGATGGATTTCGACGTTCTTCGATCAATGGATTTTTATTATTTTCCATTCCGATAGCCTGTTGAGTTGAAAAAATATTTTTCGATTAGAGAGCCTCTATATTAGCCCTTGCAAAGTTCAAAGTGGAGATTTGCAAAATCGTCTTTTCAAAATTACATTTGAAAACAATGAGATTCTCAATTTCCTGCCGATGACTTGTCAATGTTTTTTTCAATCAAATCGTTAGCAGGCCATTCCTAGTGACAATTCACTGTAGTGTGAAATGACAATGAAAAGAAAAAACGGTAATAAGATGATAAAAATTAAAATATTAGTTTTCAAGTGTAATGTGAGAATTGGATTCTGGCGATCTGTGATATAAAGTGAATTGATTTTTGCTAGATGATCAAGTTATTAAGGTAGTAGTCTGGTAATTAAGCCGATTTTCATGTCTTTTTTGGAGGGCGTTTTTTTGTAGGAAAATAAAAATGAATCGTTTTGGATATTTAGGATGTTTTTATTTACATATTAAAGATACAAAAAAAAATTTGTTCGAAAAAATGTAATAGTTTATTATTATTATTATTATTGATCGAAGTTGGCACCGCGAAAAAAAGTGATTTTGGCTCTTGATGTTATCTGAAATCAAAAATTCTTGATAATTCTTAATCTATAGACACGTCATTCTGTTCGGAACTACTGAAGTTAAATTTCTTTTTATTTTACAACCCCTTCTTTGCTAAAATAAAAGGACTTTTTTTTCCAAAGTCCGCCCATTTGTTATTTATCCATGAAATTTAACTTCAGTAGTTCCGACCAGAACGACATGTCTATAGATTAAGAATTATCAAGAATTTTTGATTTCAGATAACATCAAGAGCCAAAATCACCGGGGCCACCCACGCGCTTTTTTTTTCGAGGTGCCAACTTCGATCAATAATAACAATAATAATAAACTATTAAATTTTTTCAAACAAATTTTTTTTTGTATCTTTAATATGTAAATAAAAACATCCTAAATATCCGAAACGATTCATTTTTATTTTCCTACAAAAAAACGCCCTCCAAAAAAGACATGAAAATCGGCTTAAGTTACCGGACTACTACCTTAATGTATATCAGACAATTTTTTTTTCGTTCACTTTTTCAAATCATCGAAAACGTAAATGGGTGGCCCCGGTGATTTTGGCTCTTGATGTTATCTGAAATCAAAAATTCTTGATAATTCTTAATCTATAGACACGTCATTCTGTTCGGAACTACTGAAGTTAAATTTCTTTTTATTTTACAACCCCTTCTTTGCTAAAATAAAAGGACGTTTTTTTCCAAAGTCCGCCATTTTGTTATTTATCCATGAAATTTAACTTCAGTAGTTCCGACCAGAATGACATGTCTATAGATTAAGAATTATCAAGAATTTTTGATTTCAGATAACATCAAGAGCCAAAATCACCGGGGCCACCCACGCGCTTTTTTTTCGAGGTGCCAACTTCGATCAATAATAACAATAATAATAAACTATTAAATTTTTTCGAAAATTTTTTTTTTTGTATCTTCAATATGTAAACAAAAACATTCTAAATATCCAAAACGATTCATTCTTATTTTCCTACAAAAAACGCCCTCCAAAAAAGACATGAAAATCGGCTTAAGTTGACAGACTATTACCTTAATGTATATCAGAGAATTTTTTTTTCGTTCACTTTTTCAAATAAGCGAAAACGTAAATGGGTGGCCCCCGTGATTTTGGCTCTTGATGTTATCTGAAATAAAAAATTCTTGATAATTCTTAATCTATAGACACGTCATCCTGGTCGGAACTACTGAAGTTAAATTTCTTTTTATTTTACAACCCCTTCTTTGCTAAAATAAAAGGACTTTTTTTTCCAAAGTTCGCCATTTTGTTATTTATCCATGAAATTTAACTTCAACAGTTCCGACCAGAATGACATGTCTATAGATTAAGAATTATCAAGAATTTTTGATTTCGGATAACATCAAGAGCCAAAATCACCAGGGCCATCCAGGCGCTTTTTTTTCGAGGTGCCAACTTTGATCAATAATAATAATAATAATATACTATTAAATTTTTTCAAAAAATTTTTTTTTGTATCTTTAATATGTGAATAAAAACATCCTAAATATCCGAAACGATTAATTTTTATTTTCCTACAAAAAAACGCCCTCCAAAAAAGACATGAAAATCAGCTTAAGTTACCGGACTACTACCTTAATGTATATCAGAGAACTTTTTTTTCGTTCACTTTTTCAAATGAGCGAAAACGTAAATGGGTGGCTCCGATGATTTTGGCTCTTGATGTTATCTGAAATAAAAAATTCTTGATAATTCTTAATCTATAGACACGTCATTCTGTTCGGAACTACTGAAGTTAAATTTCTTTTTATTTTACAACCCCTTCTTTGCTAAAATAAAAGGACGTTTTTTTCCAAAGTCCGCCATTTTGTTATTTATCCATGAAATTTAACTTCAGTAGTTCCGACCAGAATGACATGTCTATAGATTAAGAATTATCAAGAAATTTTTATTTCAGATAACATCAAGAGCCAAAATCACCGGGGCCACCCACGCGCTTTTTTTTTCGAGGTGCCAACTTCGATCAATAATAACAATAATAATAAACTATTAAATTTTTTCAAAAATTTTTTTTTTTGTATCTTCAATATGTAAACAAAAACATTCTAAATATCCAAAACGATTCATTCTTATTTTCCTACAAAAAACGCCCTCCAAAAAAGACATGAAAATCGGCTTAAGTTGACAGACTATTACCTTAATGTATATCAGAGAATTTTTTTTTCGTTCACTTTTTCAAATAAGCGAAAACGTAAATGGGTGGCCCCCGTGATTTTGGCTCTTGATGTTATCTGAAATAAAAAATTCTTGATAATTCTTAATCTATAGACACGTCATCCTGGTCGGAACTACTGAAGTTAAATTTCTTTTTATTTTACAACCCCTTCTTTGCTAAAATAAAAGGACGTTTTTTTCCAAAGTCCGCCATTTTCTTATTTATCCATGAAATTTAACTTCAGTAGTTCCGACCAGAATGACATGTCTATAGATTAAGAATTATCAAGAATTTTTGATTTCAGATAACATCAAGAGCCAAAATCACCGGGGCCACCCACGCGCTTTTTTTGCGAGGTGCCAACTTCGATCAATAATAACAATAATAATAAACTATTAAATTTTTTCAAAAATTTTTTTTTTTGTATCTTTAATATGTAAATAAAAACATCTTAAATATCCAAAACGATTCATTTTTATTTTCCTACAAAAAAACGTCCTCCAAAAAAGACATGAAAATCGGCTTAAGTTACCAGACTACTACCTTAATGTATATCAGAGAATTTTTTTTTCGTTCACTTTTTCAAATGAGCGAAAATGTAAATGGGTGGCCCCGGTGATTTTGGCTCTTGATGTCATCTGAAATAAAAAATTCTTGATAATTCTTAATCTATAGACACGTCATCCTGGTCGGAACTACTGAAGTTAAATTTCTTTTTATTTTACAACCCCTTCTTTGCTAAAATAAAAGGACTTTTTTTTCCAAAGTCCGCCATTTTGTTATTTATCCATGAAATTTAACTTCAGTAGTTCCGACCAGAATGACATGTCTTTAGATTAAGAATTATCAAGAATTTTTGATTTCAGATAACATCAAGAGCCAAAATCACCGGGGCCACCCACGCGCTTTTTTTTTCGAGGTGCCAACTTCGATCAATAATAACAATAATAATAAACTATTAAATTTTTTCAAAAAATTTTTTTTTTGTATCTTCAATATGTAAACAAAAACATTCTAAATATCCAAAACGATTCATTTTTATTTTCCTACAAAAAAACGCCCTCCAAAAAAGACATGAAAATCGGCTTAAGTTACCGGACTACTACCTTAATGTATATCAGAGAATTTTTTTTTCGTTCACTTTTTCAAATAAGCGAAAACGTAAATAACGTGTTTTGAAATGTAATACATTTTTACTTGCCTGATCTTCGTGATCAGGCCAGTAGAGCAACGTGGCGACCGGTGCTGGCGCTTGCCGACGTCCCGACGTTCCGTCAATTAAATCCACTTGAGCTATCGTTCTTTTTGGTTCATTCACGAGCCTCGAATAATCTCGCAATCGTTCACTTTCCATTTGCTCCTGTTCTCGTTCGTCCTCGTAATCCTCGAGTTTCGTTGCTTTCGAGGTACGAAGTGCCATCGTCGTTACGGGTCTTTTTTCCAACGACTCCAACGACCTATCGTCGGTCAAGTCGGTCAGATAATAAGTATTTTCGTCATTGAGATTCGCTATCACCGCGCGACTCAGGAGTATCGTAATTCCAACGAGATTCCACATGTCCGAAGGGGTTTCGAAAGGTCTGAGAGATAAAATGTATTAAAAAATAAAAAGGAATAATGTTTCGTGATCGACGAGACAGTAGGAAAATAAAAGGACGACGAGTTAGAACGCCTTAATAAAGAGAGCTTAGCCAACGATGACGGTTATTATTCATCCTCTGTCACGCGATGGTTCACAATTCTAATATCAATGTTCTCGTTATCCGAGATAAATTTCTCGTCAAACAAAATATTCCGTTGAACATGTTTGCGGATTTTCAATTGATTCTCATGGTCAATCAATAGTCTTTTTTTTTTCTACCCCTCTTTCATCCCATCTGTTCGTTGGGACTTTTTTAGTAGAAACGAGTGGATAAAATGAAATAATTCTTTATAAATTACTAACGAACAATGTGGCTCTCGACGTATGTGAAGCTCAATGGAGAAAAATTGTTTTCTAATAGGATATAAATATCGGAGGTTCAACAAGTTTCCCACCGTTTGTCGTAGTATAATATGCTGTATGATGTTGAAGTTTGCATCGTTGAAATGCAACGAAAATAGATTTTTTATACCGTCATCTCCCTTAAGGTTGGATTTTCAAAGAAGAAAATCGTTAAAACGTCTTTTTGGTGTCTCCTTTAAGGACCCGGGCTTAAATGGACAAGAGAAGGGAGAGCAATACTAAAAATGAAAAGTTGAAAAACCCATTTTCGTTGCGTTCCAACGATGCAAACTTCAACATCATTATGTCGTTGCATTATACGAAAAAAATCCTTTTAGGAAGCTCTGTGAGTTTCAGGCGTCGACCATCCACTGTCACTGCCCATTTCTACCTATTTCAATTATATTTCTCTCTCTCTCTCTCTCTCTCTCTTTCCGCTTTATTAAAAATAAGCTGGATATAATGCCCGAGCTATTCAAACCCTCCCACAGTCTAAGCAGTCATTTTCTTCATCCCTCTTTATTCTTTCGAGCGCGAAATTCGAGGAGTCGCCGAGCGTAAACTAACATGAGATTGTAACTTCGGCCATTTTGATGGCATACGCACGTTATCATAAGAATCGTAACCAGAGTCAGAACAAGGGTAGGAGTACCTAACTGCTTCAGAATTTAGCAAATACAAGCGAGGCTATAAATAATTCTACGACGCGAAAAAATATATATATGATTGATCTCACCATAATTTCTATTTTACCTGATGGTTCTTGAAGGTACACTAAATTTTTTTGTAAAAATTCTTTGTCGAACGATCCATGCTTCACGATTGAAACATTAAGTGTCATAAGCCACATCCCTGGTAACTGTAATTTATGCTCAATATATTTTATCCATCAACTTTATTTAAAGTAACGGAAACGAGTTGTGAATGATTGGGTTCAACAGATCACGTATTCAAATAATCGAAATTTTGTTTCTTGCGCTTCACTATCTTGAATAAACTTTTTAACGAAATAATACAAATGAAAGCGTATTATCCGAGGGATGTGTTGTAAATAAATGTAATGCACGAAACAACGGAACTATATTTGATAAGGGCTTGAACGTGAATTTAAAGTTGAATTTAAAATCAACTACGAATTTTTAATTAGGACTTAACATTTTTAGTCGATTGACTGCAGTGGAAATACTTTTATAAGTAGTAAATAATATTTTCCATCTAAGTTACCATATTTGGATAAAACTCCAACGCCTATAGAGTAGATTCGATCCACATTATTAATCGCCATTGGCGAAAATATAATCGTAGATACGAAAAATTGCTTTTTACCATGAAACTTGGCTGCCATTCGCTATGTAGATTTCTTGGACAAGTAACAAGATGATGTTGAAGTTTGCATCGTTGGAATGCAACGAAAATACATTTTTGTATACCATTCACCCCCCCTTTAGGTTGGATTCTCGAAGACAAAAAATCGTTAACACGATTTTTTTTTGGGGTCTCTTTTATGGACCTGGGCCTAAATGGGCAAGAGAGGCGAGAAAAATACTGAAAATAAAAATTTGCGGAGTTATACGCAGTCAGACCGAAAAAAGGGATTTTTCAAGAATTTTTCCTGGAAAGACATTTTAATTTATTAGGGTAAAAATTGATATACATATTGTGGTAACTTTTAACTTTATTTTCATATTTTTTATTTGTAAAAATAATTATTTTTAAAGCTGCTATAGCCGATCTCCGGGAGGTCCTCTAAAAAAAGGCGTCTTGCGGTGACCACGATATCTCTGGATTGGATCATTTAAATTGAAAAAAAAAAAAAAAAAAAAAAGATTTCGTTAATATAAGATATTATCTCGTATTTAACCGAAGGAAATAGCAAAATATTCATTTTTAACAAAATGCCGGCTTCTCAAAAAGGAATTTCGATTTTCGATAAAAATTTTCGTCTTAAATTGTTTGTAAAATGGAAAATATTTATCGGCGAGAAAAAAACCTTCGATTAATCACTAAGAAATATATTAAAAAGGTTGTGTAAAAATTTGAGGCTGATCGGTTTCCGAGGAATCTTGCTCGCCGACTTTGAGAACACAGTTTTGAGAAAAACGCATTGAAACTTTCAAAATCTACTTTCAAATGCTCCGAGACGTCTTTACAAATATGCGTGTAACTTCGAGAATATTTGTCGGATTGACTTAAAATTTTCTGTGTGTATACTTAAATATATGTACATTAGGGTGGGTCAAATAAAATGACTAATTTTTTTTTCCTCGATATAATGAAATATGTAT